>CM026403.1:64468696-64766901 GCA_014843695.1 Archivesica marissinica | reverse complement strand
GGTAAGTGTGTATATCAATGTGGAACACTCAGGAGAGGTAAGTGTGTATATCAATGTGGAACACTCAGGAGTAGGTGTGTATATCAATGTGGAACACTCAGGAGTAGGTGTGTATATCAATGTGGAACACTCAGGAGTAGGTAAGTGTGTATATCAATGTGGAACACTCAGGAGTAGGTAGGTGTGTATATCAATGTGGAACACTCAGGAGTAGGTAAGTGTGTATATCAATGTGGAACACTCAGGTAGGTAGGTGTGATATCAATGTGGAACACTCAGGAGTAGGTAGGTGTGTATATCAATGTGGAACACTCAGGGTAGGTAGGTGTGTATATCAATGTGGAACACTCAGGAGTAGGTAGGTGTGTATATCAATGTGGAACACTCAGGAGTAGGTAGGTGTGTATATCAATGTGGAACACTCAGGAGTAGGTAAGTGTGTATATCAATGTGGAACACTCAGGAGTAGGTAGGTGTGTATATCAATGTGGAACACTCAGGGTAGGTATGTGTATATCAATGTGGAACACTCAGGGGTAGTGTGTATATCAATGTGGAACACTCAGGAGTAGGTAAGTGTGTATATCAATGTGGAACACTCAGGAGTAGGTAAGTGTGTATATCAATGTGGAACACTCAGGAGTAGGTAGGTGTGTATATCAATGTGGAACACTCAGGAGTAGGTAAGTGTGTATATCAATGTGGAACACTCAGGAGTAGGTAGGTGTGTATATCAATGTGGAACACTCAGGAGTAGGTAGGTGTGTATATCAATGTGGAACACTCAGGAGTAGGTAGGTGTGTATATCAATGTGGAACACTCAGGAGTAGGTAAGTGTGTATATCAATGTGGAACACTCAGGAGTAGGTAAGTGTGTATATCAATGTGGAACACTCAGGGTAGGTAAGTGTGTATATCAATGTGGAACACTCAGGAGTAGGTAGGTGTGTATATCAATGTGGAACACTCAGGGGTAGGGTGTATATCAATGTGGAACACTCAGGAGTAGGTAAGTGTGTATCAATGTGGAACACTCAGGAGTAGGTGTGTATATCAATGTGGAACACTCAGGAGTAGGTAGGTGTGTATATCAATGTGGAACACTCAGGAGTAGGTAGGTGTGTATATCAATGTGGAACACTCAGGAGTAGGTAGGTGTGTATATCAATGTGGAACACTCAGGAGTAGGTAGGTGTGTATATCAATGTGGAACACTCAGGAGTAGGTAGGTGTGTATATCAATGTGGAACACTCAGGAGTAGGTAAGTGTGTATATCAATGTGGAACACTCAGGTGTAGGTAGGTGTGTATATCAATGTGGAACACTCAGGAGTAGGTGTGTATATCAATGTGGAACACTCAGGAGTAGGTGTGTATATCAATGTGGAACACTCTGGATTAAGTAAGTGTGTATATCAATGTGGAACACTCAGGAGTAGGTAGGTGTGTATATCAATGTGGAACACTCAGTAGTAGCTAGGTGTGTGTATCAATGTGGAACACTCAGGAGTAGGTGTGTATATCAATGTGGAACACACAGGAGTAGGTATGTGTGTATATCAATGTGTTACTCAGGAGTAGGTAAGTGTGTATATCAATGTGGAACACTCAGGAGTAGGTAAGTGTGTATATCAATGTGGAACACTCAGGAGTAGGTAAGTGTGTATATCAATGTGGAACACTCAGGAGTAGGTAAGTGTGTATATCAATGTAGAACACTCAGGAGTAGGTAAGTGTGTATATCAATGTGGAACACACAGGAGAAGGTAAGTGTGCATATCAATGTGGAACACTCAGGAGTAGGTAGGTGTGTATATCAATGTGCAACACACATGAGTAGGTAGGTGTGCATATCAATGTGGAACACTCAGGAGTAGGTAGGTGTGCATATCAATGTGGAACACTCAGGAGTAGGTAGGTGTGTATATCAATGTGCAACACACATGAGTAGGTAGGTGTGTATATCAATGTGGAACACTCAGGAGTAGGTAGGTGTGTATATCAATGTGCAACACACATGAGTAGGTAGGTGTGCATATCAATGTGGAACACTCAGGTGTAGGTAAGTGTGTATATCAATGTGGAACACTCAGGGGTAGGTACGTGTGTATATCAATGTGGAACACTCAGGAGTAGGTAGGTGTGCATATCAATGTGGAACACTCAGGAGTAGGTAGGTGTGTATATCAATGTGGAACACACAGGAGTAGGTAAGTGTGTATATCAATGTGGAACACTCAGGAGTAGGTAGGTGTGTATATCAATGTGGAACACTCAGGAGTAGGTAAGTGTGTATATCAATGTGGAACACTCAGGAGTAGGTAGGTGTGTATATCAATGTGGAACACTCAGGAGTAGGTAGGTGTGTATATCAATGTGGAACACTCAGGAGTAGGTAGGTGTGTATATCAATGTGGAACACACAGGAGTAGGTAAGTGTGTATATCAATGTGGAACACTCAGGAGTAGGTAGGTGTGCATATCAATGTGGAACACTCAGGTGTAGGTAGGTGTGTATATCAATGTGGAACACTCAGGTGTAGGTAGGTGTGTATATCAATGTGGAACACTCAAGGGGTAGGTGTGTATATTAATGTGGTACACTCAGGAGAAGGTAAGTGTGTATATCAATGTGGAACACTCAGGAGTAGGTAAGTGTGTATATCAATGTGGAACACTCAGGAGTAGTTAAGTGTGTATATCAATGTGGAACACTCAGGAGTAGGTAGGTGTGTATATCAATGTGGAACACTCAGGAGTAGGTAGGTGTGCATATCAATGTGGAACACACAGGAGTAGGTAGGTGTGTATATCAATGTGGAACACAAAGGAGTAGGTAAGTGTGTATATCAATGTGGAACACTCAGGAGTAGGTAAGTGTGTATATCAATGTGGAACACTCAGGAGTAGGTAAGTGTGTATATCAATGTGGAACACTCAGGAGTAGGTAGGTGTGTATATCAATGTGGAACACTCAGGAGTAGGTAGGTGTGTATATCAATGTGGAACACTCAGGAGTAGGTAAGTGTGTATATCAATGTGGAACACTCAGGAGTAGGTAGGTGTGTATATCAATGTGGAACACTCAGGGTAGGTAGGTGTGTATATCAATGTGGAACACTCAGGAGTAGGTAAGTGTGTATATCAATGTGGAACACTCAGGAGTAGGTAGGTGTGTATATCAATGTGGAACACTCAGGAGTAGGTAGGTGTGTATATCAATGTGGAACACTCAGGAGTAGGTAAGTGTGTATATCAATGTGGAACACTCAGGAGTAGGTAAGTGTGTATATCAATGTGGAACACTCAGGAGTAGGTAAGTGTGTATATCAATGTGGAACACTCAGGAGTAGGTAAGTGTGTATATCAATGTGGAACACTCAGGAGTAGGTAAGTGTGTATATCAATGTGGAACACTCAGGAGTAGGTATGTGTATATCAATGTGGAACACTCAGGAGTAGGTAAGTGTGTATATCAATGTGGAACACTCAGGGTAGTAGTGTGTATATCAATGTGAACACCAGGAGTAGGTAGGTGTGTATATCAATGTGGAACACTCAGGAGTAGGTAGGTGTGTATATCAATGTGGAACACTCAGGAGTAGGTAGGTGTGTATATCAATGTGGAACACACAGGAGTAGGTAAGTGTGTATATCAATGTGGAACACTCAGGAGTAGGTAGGTGTGCATATCAATGTGGAACACTCAGGAGTAGGTAAGTGTGTATATCAATGTGGAACACTCAGGAGTAGGTAAGTGTGTATATCAATGTGGAACACTCAGGAGTAGGTAGGTGTGTATATCAATGTGGAACACTCAGGTGTAGGTAGGTGTGTATATCAATGTGGAACACTCAGGAGTAGGTAAGTGTGTATATCAATGTGGAACACTCAGGAGTAGGTAGGTGTGTATATCAATGTGGAACACTCAGGAGTAGGTAGGTGTGTATCAATGTGGAACACTCAGGAGTAGGTAGGTGTGTATATCAATGTGGAACACTCAGGAGTAGGTAAGTGTGTATATCAATGTGGAACACTCAGGAGTAGGTAGGTGTGTATATCAATGTGGAACACTCAGGAGTAGGTAGGTGTGCATATCAATGTGGAACACTCAGGAGTAGGTAGGTGTGTATATCAATGTGGAACACACAGGAGTAGGTAAGTGTGTATATCAATGTGGAACACTCAGGAGTAGGTAGGTGTGTATATCAATGTGGAACACTCAGGAGTAGGTAAGTGTGTATATCAATGTGGAACACTCAGGAGTAGGTAGGTGTGTATATCAATGTGGAACACTCAGGAGTAGGTAGGTGTGCATATCAATGTGGAACACTCAGGAGTAGGTAGGTGTGTATATCAATGTGGAACACACAGGAGTAGGTAAGTGTGTATATCAATGTGGAACACTCAGGAGTAGGTAGGTGTGTATATCAATGTGGAACACTCAGGAGTAGGTAAGTGTGTATATCAATGTGGAACACTCAGGGGTAGGTAAGTGTGTATATCAATGTGGAACACTCAGGAGTAGGTAAGTGTGTATATCAATGTGGAACACACATGAGTAGGTAAGTGTGTATATCAATGTGGAACACACAGGAGTAGGTAAGTGTGTATATCAATGTGGAACGCTCAGGAGTAGGTAAGTGTGTATATCAATGTGGAACACTCAGGGTAGGTGTGTATATCAATGTGGAACACTCAGGGTAGGTGTGTATATCAATGTGTAACACTCAGGAGTAGGTAGGTGTGTATATCAATGTGGAACACTCAGTAGTAGCTAGGTGTGTATATCAATGTGGAACACTCAGGAGTAGGTGTGTATATCAATGTGGAACACACAGGAGTAGGTATGTGTGTATATCAATGTGGAACACTCAGGAGTAGGTAGGTGTGTATATCAATGTGGAACACTCAGGAGTAGGTAGGTGTGCATATCAATGTGGAACACTCAGGAGTAGGTAGGTGTGTATATCAATGTGGAACACACAGGAGTAGGTAAGTGTGTATATCAATGTGGAACACTCAGGAGTAGGTAGGTGTGCATATCAATGTGGAACACTCAGGAGTAGGTAAGTGTGTATATCAATGTGGAACACTCAGGAGTAGGTAAGTGTGTATATCAATGTGGAACACTCAGGAGTAGCTAGGTGTGTATATCAATGTGGAACACTCAGGTGTAGGTAGGTGTGTATATCAATGTGGAACACTCAGGAGTAGGTAAGTGTGTATATCAATGTGGAACACTCAGGAGTAGGTAGGTGTGTATATCAATGTGGAACACTCAGGTGTAGGTAGGTGTGTATCAATGTGGAACACTCAGGTGTAGGTAGGTGTGTATATCAATGTGGAACACTCAAGGGGTAGGTAAGTGTGTATATCAATGTGGAACACTCAGGGGTAGGTGTGTATATTAATGTGGAACACTCAGGAGAAGGTAAGTGTGTATATCAATGTGGAACACTCAGGTGTAGGTAAGTGTGTATATCAATGTGGAACACTCAGGAGTAGGTAGGTGTGTATATCAATGTGGAACACACAGGAGTAGGTAAGTGTGTATATCAATGTGGAACACACAGGAGTAGGTAGGTGTGTATATCAATGTGGAACACTCAGGAGTAGGTAGGTGTGTATATCAATGTGGAACACTCAGGAGTAGGTAGGTGTGTATATCAATGTGGAACACTCAGGAGTAGGTAGGTGTGTATATCAATGTGGAACACTCAGTAGTAGCTAGGTGTGTGTATCAATGTGGAACACTCAGGAGTAGGTGTGTATATCAATGTGGAACACTCAGGAGTAGGTAAGTGTGTATATCAATGTGGAACACTCAGGAGTAGGTAGGTGTGTATATCAATGTGGAACACTCAGGAGTAGGTAGGTGTGCATATCAATGTGGAACACTCAGGAGTAGGTAGGTGTGTATATCAATGTGGAACACACAGGAGTAGGTAAGTGTGTATATCAATGTGGAACACTCAGGAGTAGGTAGGTGTGCATATCAATGTGGAACACTCAGGAGTAGGTAAGTGTGTATATCAATGTGGAACACTCAGGAGTAGGTAAGTGTGTATATCAATGTGGAACACTCAGGAGTAGCTAGGTGTGTATATCAATGTGGAACACTCAGGTGTAGGTAGGTGTGTATATCAATGTGGAACACTCAGGAGTAGGTAAGTGTGTATATCAATGTGGAACACTCAGGAGTAGGTAGGTGTGTATATCAATGTGGAACACTCAGGTGTAGGTAGGTGTGTATCAATGTGGAACACTCAGGTGTAGGTAGGTGTGTATATCAATGTGGAACACTCAAGGGGTAGGTAAGTGTGTATATCAATGTGGAACACTCAGGGGTAGGTGTGTATATTAATGTGGAACACTCAGGAGAAGGTAAGTGTGTATATCAATGTGGAACACTCAGGTGTAGGTAAGTGTGTATATCAATGTGGAACACTCAGGAGTAGGTAGGTGTGTATATCAATGTGGAACACACAGGAGTAGGTAAGTGTGTATATCAATGTGGAACACACAGGAGTAGGTAGGTGTGTATATCAATGTGGAACACTCAGGAGTAGGTAAGTGTGTATATCAATGTGGAACACTCAGGAGTAGGTAGGTGTGTATATCAATGTGGAACACTCAGGTGTAGGTAGGTGTGTATATCACTGTGGAACACTCAGGGGTAGGTGTGTATATTAATGTGGAACACTCAGGAGTAGGTAAGTGTGTATATCAATGTGGAACACTCAGGAGTAGGTGTGTATATCAATGTGGAACACTCAGGTGTAGGTAGGTGTGTATATCAATGTGGAACACTCAGGGTAGGTGTGTATATAATGTGGAACACTCAGGAGAAGGTAAGTGTGTATATCAATGTGGAACACTCAGGAGTAGGTAGTGTGTATATCAATGTGGAACACTCAGGAGTAGGTGTGTATATCAATGTGGAACACTCAGGAGTAGGTAAGTGTGTATATCAATGTGGAACACTCAGGAGTAGGTAGGTGTGTATATCAATGTGGAACACTCAGGAGTAGGTAAGTGTGTATATCAATGTGGAACACTCAGGAGTAGGTGTGTATATCAATGTGGAACACTCAGGGTAGGTGTGTATATCAATGTGGAACACTCAGGAGTAGGTGTGTATATCAATGTGGAACACTCAGGAGTAGGTAAGTGTGTATATCAATGTGGAACACTCAGGAGTAGGTAGGTGTGTATATCAATGTGGAACACTCAGGAGTAGGTAGGTGTGTATATCAATGTGGAACACTCAGGAGTATGTAGGTGTGTATATGAATGTGGAACACTCAGGAGTAGGTAGGTGTGTATATCAATGTGTAACATAATCTTAAAGCTGTTAGACAAACAGATTACGGAAGACATTTTTTTTGGTGAAACCACAGGTTACGTTTATTACATGTATATCTTTCACACATACATAACAAAACAACAACAATAATGTGCATTTTAATTATGCCTTAATATATACCATGCTGTGCTTAGCACGAGATTGAAAATAACAAAAATGTACTTTCCTATAATAATCTGCACATGGACCAACATATTCCTTAGAAGACTGCATTGCACATTGCATACAGTCAAGTAATATACGTAACTAAATTTGTAAATCTGGAGAATAGTCGATGGAATTTAGTTTGTTTGTTTTTGGGGTTTAAAGTCGCACCAACAGGTTAGGTCATATGGCCACTCTCCAGCTATCATTGGTGCGAGGAAGGCCCCGCCCCGCCCCACCCCGAGTGTGCTTCCGATCAGTATTTCAGGCAAGTACAAGCACCCGGGTAGAACCGTCGATCTTCCACAGGCCAGCTGGATAGCTTCCTCACATGAAAGTATTCGACAACCCCTGTAGGATTCGAACATGCAGCGGTGAATGGCAAGTGATTTGAAGTCAAGGACCGTAACCACTCGGCCACTGAATGGAATTTAGTATTTTTTATATTCTGTGTAGACTGATTCTGTGTGGAAGTCGTGATAGCGCAGTGGATGTGCGTTCGCTTCAGGTGCGAGAGGTCCGGAGTTCGAGCCCCACTGGAGCCGTTACGATTGCACCCTTAGGCAAGGCATTTCAATTCCACATGCCGTTTCTCTCTCCTTCATGGCGATGGATTCCATCAGGAATGAGGTTTCGAGAGTGATTAATATAAGTTGAAAGAACTTGTTTCGCAATCGAGCTAAAATAAATTTGCATAAACACTGTTCAGCTTTCACACGTATCCAGGGTGAAAGGGTTAATAATATTGTTATATAGTTATTTTATCACTACATTACAAATTGTGATTGTGCAATAAAAATGTATTGTGCTATATATTTTATAAATACAGAACAAGTTATTGTGAGGAAAATGGTTTTAATTTTTTAGTAATGGTGACCATGATCAAATCATCACACTACAGTCAAATCTGTCTTTAGCAGCCAGTAAAGGGAATCACAGAAAGTGGCTGCCTAGTAGCCTGGGAACAGGCGTCGATATAATTTGCCTGGTCAGTCATATAAATATATTTTAACACCAGGACTATTAATTGGGCCGTATTGAATTTCTGATCATTTTGGCAGAAGCTAAAAAGTGAAAAATCAACAGACTGGCACCCAGGCTAGCTGCCTAGCACAGATGGCTGCTTAATGGGGGTAAAATGTATCATAAAATAACATATT
Source organism: Archivesica marissinica (assembly GCA_014843695.1). Lineage (NCBI taxonomy): Eukaryota > Metazoa > Mollusca > Bivalvia > Venerida > Vesicomyidae > Archivesica > Archivesica marissinica. Next base: position 64,758,227 of record CM026403.1, on the reverse strand, counting down.
GGGAATCTGGAAACTGGCTGCTTAATACAGGTTGGCTGCTTAATAGAGGTCATATGTATAATAAAACAACATATTGGGAATCTGGAAACTGGCTGCTTAATACAGGTTGGCTGCTTAATAGAGATATGTATAATAAAACAACATATTGGGAATCTGGAAACTGGCTGCTTAATACAGGTTGGCTGCTTAATAGAGATATGTATAATAAAACAACATATTGGGAATCTGGCTGCTTAATACAGGTTGGCTGCTTAATAGAAGCAAGCACTAATGCAGGTTTGACTGTACATCGCTCCAATTCTACCTACAAATACACATTAATTGTAAATGAAGCGCAAACCATAGATGGACGAACATACAGAGTCCCTATGAATATGTGACTAGGCAGTGTTGCTGTGCTAAAATTGTTCCCCACAAAGTGCAAATATTCCCCACAGAAACATAATTATATAGTATAAAAGTACCCACATAATGCCCATTTCTTCAGATGGGCGGACGGACACCTAGCCATCACATCAAGTTATCAATTTATTAAAATAACGAGATTTAAAAATTAAAACATAAACAAACTAATAAAAATTGCCTAAAACTGTGCTTAAACGGAAGCATTCTCGTAAAACACTACGAGACATAAAGCTACTGTATTACAAACATTTGTAAAAGTTCTAGTCAATCTAGAAAGAAACAACCACTGACCACTCTTAGCATTATATAATTAACAAGATGCAGCAACATATTCTAAATGGCGGATTGCGCTATAGCTTTCATCCTATATTAGGAAGCCTTGATATGGTTCGCTTCAGGTGCGAAAGGTCTGGAGTTCGAACCCCACTGGAGCGGTTACAATTGTGCCCTAAGTAACAAGGCATTTAAATTCCACGTTGCCTCTTCTCTCTCCCTTGTGGTTTAAACACTCCTTTAATTGTGCTAACCATGCGTTTTCTTGCACTCACTACGTTCTAAATTTGCGCTTTGATACAGTTTTACGTTTGACAGGTGAAGGTGTTTCAGTACGTTCATGGTCGGAAATTGTTTGGGCCGAATCAGATTATGGGATTTCGTGCTTAGTGGACAAATTCTGCTTGGAAACGAAAGTTATTTCAGTATTTGATGCGGAAATTTCCCGACATATGATGTACTTACTTATCTGTATCATCTGAACGCTTTTCGTTGTACATAATTGTAACAAGTAAGTATCTCGTTGATGAACAAGTACTCGGTGATCACGTATATTTTATCCACACAGAAAGGTCCATATATAAAAAATCTGCAGTCAAAATATTGTTGCGTCACAGAAAACGCATTCATGATTCTCATTGCGTCTCTGGCATTTTATTGCAAGAAATGCACTCTGTGGAGAAAACACTGGCTCGATTTTAACTGATTAGTTTCGAGTATTTTGTCTCCTATTTCAAAGTTAAATCCTTGTTTCCCACAATTAGTATTTGTTAATTACCTCACTTTGTTTATATTTATATTCAAAGTAATTAATAACACTTTAAATGTTGCTTTGCTAAAATTAACACCAGGATAAACGTTACATACAAATTAGGTTGCATAGCAATCACCAGGATATACAAATTACATTCTAGGTGAAATAAATGTGCATAAACTAAGTTGACTCACTGTTCTCATACTCCCACCCACCAGAATATTAATTAACCCATTTGATTCTGGATACCGTTCAAACGGTATTTGCAAAGAACATAGAGCCAGATCAGCCGCCATGGAAAGTACCATCTGATCAGGCTCTATGCTGTTTGCTATTCACATGATTTTGCTAAGACACTTGGCACCTGACACTATGTAGCAAACAACATAGATCCTGCTCAGCACGCAGCGTCATGCTGTGGCTGATCTGGATCTATGTTGTTTGCAAAAGCCTTTAGATGTATCCAGAATGAAATGGGTTAACATATCCGCGCATATTATCAATAAGCAGTACCAAGCTTATATTTAAAGCAGCATTACATCGTATGAAATAAAAGATATTTGAAAAATTCAATTTATGGGTAGCAATGCTGCTACACATTCTAACATTATACTTTGTATACTTATGTTCATGTGGTAAACAGTGTTTTTTTGCGATAAAACAAACTCGAAACCGAAAGTAGGACTTTCCGAGTCGATCGGTCACGCACTTGTTTACAACCGGAACTAATCGTCCGCACTTGTTTACATTCAGAATGCATCGACCTCATTTGTCCAACGTTGTATTTTTTAATTAAATTTCTTGATATGTTGATTCATACCTCTGTTAGCTAAGTCTTTTAGGGACATATCTACATCCCCGCGAGAGGAAGATAGATAGATAGTATTTCATGTTCAAAATATATACGTTGTTATCTACATCATCTGTTGTTTCACGCATGCGCGCTGTGCGTGTTTACATTTCGTGTGTTGATAAACAAATTCGCGTATACGACGGTTTAAATTTATTGGAATTTTATCGTTTCTGAGCGACTATTTCGATTTTTGTAAACACACACACATTAGTATTTATATTTTACCCAAAACATCCTTTATTACGATGTAATGCTGCTTTAAACAGTGCTTGCTAAAATAGCCATAAATGCGACTACAATCAAATCCTATAATTTTAATACAACAAAATGTCTACAGTCAAACCTGTCTTAAGCAGCCAGCCAAGGGAGTCAGAGAAAGTGGCTGCTTAGCACAGGTGGTTGCTTAATACAGGTCAACTATATAGTAAAACAAAATATTGGGAATCTTGAAACTGGCTGCTTAATACAGGTTGGCTGTTAATACAGGTTGGCTGCTTAATACAGGTTGGCTGCTTAATGGAGGTGACCACTAACACAGGTTTGACTGTATACACAAATAAACACGCAATAGTGATGTACAATATATGTCTGTACAGTGTACATGACAATATCTATATAGCACAGGCAAGTAACAATAAAATCTGAAATGGGACTAAAACACAATTATCACAACTTAAAACCAGAGAAGTGCAACAAAAGAGATACAGAAGACCCCCCTCCCCCACACACCATCATCCATCCCCTTTGGGCCCCCATACACCATCATCCACCCCCTTTGGTCCCCATACACCATCATCCACCCGCTTTGCCCCCCCCCCATCATCCATCCCTTTGCCCCCCCCATACACCATCATCCACCCCCTTTGGCCCCATACACCATCGTCCACCCCATCATCCACCCCCTTTGGGCACCCACACACCATCATCCACCCCTTTGGCCCCCAATACAGCATCATCCAACCCCTTTGGGTCCCTCATACACCATCATCCACCCAATTTGCCCCCCATACACCATCATCCACCCCCATTGCCCCCCATACAACATCATCCACCCCTTTGTCCCCCATACACCATCCATCACCCACCATCTTTGGGCTAACCCATCATTGGGTTTGGGTGAACAGTGGTGTATTATGGTATGATACAATATATCTACATTCAACTTGGTGCATTGCTTTGGGTTTGGGGTGAACAGTGGTGTATTATGGTATGATACAATATATCTACATTCAACTTGGTGCATTGCTTTGGGTTTGGGGTGAACAGTGGTGTATTACGGTATGATACAATATATCTACATTCAACTTGGTGCATTGGTTTGGGGTGAACAGTGGTGTATTATGGTATGATACAATATATCTACATTCAACTTGGTGCATTGCTTTGGGTTTGGGGTGAACAGTGGTGTATTACGGTATGATACAATATATCTACATTCAACTTGGTGCATTGGTTTGGGGTGAACAGTGGTGTATTACAGCATGATATAGTATATCTACATTCAACTTGGTGCATTGGTTGTGGTGAACAGTGGTGTATTACAGCATGATATAGTATACCTACATTCAACTTGGTGCATTGCTTTGGGTTTGGGGTGAACAGTGGTGTATTACGGTATGATACAATATATCTACATTCAACTTGGTGCATTGGTTTGGGGTGAACAGTGGTGTATTATGGTATGATACAGTATTTCTACATTCAACTTGGTGCATTGGTTTGGGGTGAACAGTGGTGTATTATGGTATGATACAGTATATCTACATTCAACTTGGTGCATTGGTTTGGGGTGAACAGTGGTGTATTATGGTATGATACAATATATCTACATTCAACTTGGTGCATTGGTTTGGGGTGAACAGTGGTGTATTATGGTATGATACAATATATCTACATTCAACTTGGTGCATTGGTTTGGGGTGAACAGTGGTGTATTACAGCATGATATAGTATATCTACATTCAACTTGGTGCATTGCTTTGGGTTTGGGGTGAACAGTGGTGTATTACGGTATGATACAATATATCTACATTCAACTTGGTGCATTGGTTTGGGGTGAACAGTGGTGTATTATGGTATGATACAATATATCTACATTCAACTTGGTGCATTGCTTTGGGTTTGGGGTGAACAGTGGTGTATTACGGTATGATACAATATATCTACATTCAACTTGGTGCATTGGTTTGGGGTGAACAGTGGTGTATTATGGTATGATACAATATATCTACATTCAACTTGGTGCATTGCTTTGGGTTTGGGGTGAACAGTGGTGTATTACGGTATGATACAATATATCTACATTCAACTTGGTGCATTGGTTTGGGGTGAACAGTGGTGTATTATGGTATGATACAATATATCTACATTCAACTTGGTGCATTGCTTTGGGTTTGGGGTGAACAGTGGTGTATTACGGTATGATACAATATATCTACATTCAACTTGGTGCATTGGTTTGGGGTGAACAGTGGTGTATTACAGCATGATATAGTATATCTACATTCAACTTGGTGCATTGGTTGTGGTGAACAGTGGTGTATTACAGCATGATATAGTATACCTACATTCAACTTGGTGCATTGGTTTGGGTTTGGGGTGAACAGTGGTGTATTATGGTATGATACAGTACATCTACATTCAACTTGGTGCATTGGTTTGGGATGAACAGTGGTGTATTATGGTATGATACAGTATTTCTACATTCAACTTGGTGCATTGGTTTGGGGTGAACAGTGGTGTATTATGGTATGATACAGTATGTCTACTTTCAACTGGTGCATTGGTTTGGGGTGAACAGTGGTGTATTATGGTATGATACAGTATATCTACATTCAACTTGGTGCATTGGTTTGGGGTGAACAGTGGTGTATTATGGTATGATACAGTATATCTACATTCAACTTGGTGCATTGGTTTGGGGTGAACAGTGGTGTATTATGGTATGATACAGTATGTCTACTTTCAACTGGTGCATTGGTTTGGGGTGAACAGTGGTGTATTATGGTATGATACAATATATCTACATTCAACTTGGTACATTGGTTTGGGGTGAACAGTGGTAATTACGGTATGATACAGTATATCTACATTCAACTTGGTGCATTGCTTTGGGTTTGGGGTGAACAGTGGTGTATTATGGTATGATACAATATATCTACATTCAACGTGGTGCATTGCTTTGGGTTTGGGGTGAACAGTGGTGTATTACGGTATGATACAATATATCTACATTCAACTTGGTGCATTGGTTTGGGTTTGGGGTGAACAGTGGTGTATTATGGTATGATACAGTATATCTACATTCAACTTGGTGCATTGGTTTGGGGCGAACAGTGGTGTATTACGGTATGATACAGTATATCTACATTCAACTTGGTGCATTGGTTTGGGTTTGGGGCGAACAGTGGTGTATTACGGTATGATACAGTATATCTACATTCAACTTGGTGCATTGGTTTGGGGTGAACAGTGGTGTATTATGGTATGATACAGTATGTCTACTTTCAACTGGTGCATTGGTTTGGGTGAACAGTGGTGTATTACGGTATGATACAGTATGTCTACTTTCAACTGGTGCATTGGTTTGGGGTGAACAGTGGTGTATTATGGTATGATACAGTAAGTCTACATTCAAACTGGTGCATTGGTTTGGGTGAACAGTGGTGTATTACGGCATGATACAGTATGTCTACTTTCAACTGGTGCATTGGTTTGGGGTGAACAGTGGTGTAATATGGTATGATACAGTATGTCTACTTTCAACTGGTGCATTGGTTTGGGGTGAACAGTGGTGTATTATGGTATGATACAGTATATCTACATTCAACTTGGTACATTGGTTTGGGGTGAACAGTGGTGTATTACGGTATGATACAGTATGTCTACTTTCAACTGGTGCATTGGTTTGGGGTGAACAGTGGTGTATTATGGTATGATACAGTATGTCTACTTTCAACTGGTGCATTGGTTTGGGGTGAACAGTGGTGTATTATGGTATGATACAGTATATCTACATTCAACTTGGTGCATTGCTTTGGGTTTGGGGTGAACAGTGGTGCATTACGGTATGATACAGTATATCTACATTCAACTTGGTGCATCATTGGTTTGGGGTGAACAGTGGTGTATTATGGTATGATACAGTATATCTACATTCAACTTGGTGCATTGGTTTAGGTTTGGGGTGAACAGTGGTGTATTACGGTATGATACAGTATATCTACATTCAACTTGGTGCATTGGTTTAGGGTGAACAGTGGTGTATTACAGCATGATATAGTATATCTACATTCAACTTGGTGCATTGCTTTGGGTTTGGGTGAACAGTGGTGTATTACGGTATGATACAATATATCTACATTCAACTTGGTACATTGGTTTGGGGTGAACAGTGGTGTATTATGGTATGATACAGTATATATACATTCAACTTGGTGCATTGGTTTGGGGTGAACAGTGGTGTATTACAGCATGATACAGTATATCTACATTCAACTTGGTGCATTGGTTTGGGGCGAACAGTGGTGTATTACAGCATGATACAGTATGTCTACATTCAACTTGGTGCATTGCTTTGGGTTTGGGGTGAACAGTGGTGTATTACAGCATGATACAATGTATCTACATTCAACTTGGTGCATTGCTTTGGGTTTGGGGTGAACAGTGGTGTATTACAGCATGATACAATGTATCTACATTCAACTTGGTGCATTGCTTTGGGTTTGGGGTGAACAGTGGTGTATTATGGTATGATACAATATATCTACATTCAACTTGGTGCATCGCTTTGGGTTTGGGGTGACCAGTGGTGTATTATGGTATGATACAGTATTTCTACATTCAGCTTGGTGCATTGGTTTGGGTTTGGGGTGAACAGTGGTGTATTACGGTATGATACAGTATATCTACATTCAACTTGGTGCATTGCTTTGGGTTTGGGGTGAACAGTGGTGTATTATGGTATGATACAATATATCTACATTCAACGTGGTGCATTGGTTTGGGTTTGGGGTGAACAGTGGTGTATTATGGTATGATACAGTATATCTACATTCAACTTGGTGCATTGGTTTGGGGCGAACAGTGGTGTATTACGGTATGATACAGTATATCTACATTCAACTTGGTGCATTGGTTTGGGTTTGGGGTGAACAGTGGTGTATTACAGCATGATACAGTATATCTACATTCAACTTGGTGCATTGGTTTGGGGTGAACAGTGGTGTATTACGGTATGATACAGTATATCTACATTCAACTTGGTGCATTGGTTTGGGGTGAACAGTGGTGTATTATGGTATGATACAGTATGTCTACTTTCAACTGGTGCATTGGTTTGGGTGAACAGTGGTGTATTACGGTATGATACAGTATGTCTACTTTCAACTGGTGCATTGGTTTGGGGTGAACAGTGGTGTATTATGGTATGATACAGTAAGTCTACATTCAAACTGGTGCATTGGTTTGGGTGAACAGTGGTGTATTACGGCATGATACAGTATGTCTACTTTCAACTGGTGCATTGGTTTGGGGTGAACAGTGGTGTAATATGGTATGATACAGTATGTCTACTTTCAACTGGTGCATTGGTTTGGGGTGAACAGTGGTGTATTATGGTATGATACAGTATATCTACATTCAACTTGGTACATTGGTTTGGGGTGAACAGTGGTGTATTACGGTATGATACAGTATGTCTACTTTCAACTGGTGCATTGGTTTGGGGTGAACAGTGGTGTATTATGGTATGATACAGTATGTCTACTTTCAACTGGTGCATTGGTTTGGGGTGAACAGTGGTGTATTATGGTATGATACAGTATATCTACATTCAACTTGGTGCATTGCTTTGGGTTTGGGGTGAACAGTGGTGCATTACGGTATGATACAGTATATCTACATTCAACTTGGTGCATTGGTTTGGGGTGAACAGTGGTGTATTATGGTATGATACAGTATATCTACATTCAACTTGGTGCATTGGTTTAGGTTTGGGGTGAACAGTGGTGTATTACGGTATGATACAGTATATCTACATTCAACTTGGTGCATTGGTTTAGGGTGAACAGTGGTGTATTACAGCATGATATAGTATATCTACATTCAACTTGGTGCATTGCTTTGGGTTTGGGTGAACAGTGGTGTATTACGGTATGATACAATATATCTACATTCAACTTGGTACCTTGGTTTGGGGTGAACAGTGGTGTATTATGGTATGATACAGTATATATACATTCAACTTGGTGCATTGGTTTGGGGTGAACAGTGGTGTATTACAGCATGATACAGTATATCTACATTCAACTTGGTGCATTGGTTTGGGGCGAACAGTGGTGTATTACAGCATGATACAGTATGTCTACATTCAACTTGGTGCATTGCTTTGGGTTTGGGGTGAACAGTGGTGTATTACAGCATGATACAATGTATCTACATTCAACTTGGTGCATTGCTTTGGGTTTGGGGTGAACAGTGGTGTATTACAGCATGATACAATGTATCTACATTCAACTTGGTGCATTGGTTTGGGGTGAACAGTGGTGTATTACAGCATGATACAATGTATCTACATTCAACTTGGTGCATTGCTTTGGGTTTGGGGCGAACAGTGGTGTATTACGGTATGATACAATATATCTACATTCAACTTGGTGCATTGGTTTGGGGCGAACAGTGGTGCATTATGGTATGATACAGTATATCGACATTCAACTTGGTGCATTGGTTTAGGTTTGGGGTGAACAGTGGTGTATTACGGTATGATACAATATATTTCCATTGGATTGGGGGGGGGGTTGAATATTTGTGTATACTCTACGTCTACTATACCCGTATTAATGCATGAAATCCGGGAAAATGTTGGTTGTTTTCGCTCAGCAGTTCTAGTTTATAAAACTAATCTTAACGCACCGGTACTTGGGGGGTAGGGACTACATTGTACATAATATCTAAAGTTCTGGCTCCTATAACAGCTCTACAAGGTATGTAACTCTTAGGTGTCTCCATGAATATGACCATTCTCCTGTTTATCACATGTTGGAAATAAAACCTAAAACAAAGAACAACCATTAAAATGTGGTTAAAAAATGATCTGTTTTCTATAATAATAATTATTATAATAATAATAGTTTATACAAATTTATTTTAGCTTGATTGCGAAACAAGTTCTTTCAACTTATATAAATCACTCTCGAGACCTCATTCCTGATGGAATCCATCGCCACGAGGGAGAAAGAAGAGGCAACGTGGAATTTAAATGCCTTGCCTAAGGGCACAATCGTAACGGCTCCAGCGGGGCTCGAACTCCGGATCTTTCGCACCTGAAGTGAACGCGCATCCACTGCGCTATCACGACGTCCACATAATAATATATAACCCAAATAATAATAATAAAATAATAAATAATTAAAGCTAGCTCAATAAGATAAAACACAATGTACAGCATATATACACGGAGCTTCAAGCACCACTGATGCTGCTGCTGCTGCTGCTGCTGCTGCTGCTGCTGCTGCTGCTGATGATGATAATAAACATTACGGTGACTGTCATGGTACTATGGTATTTGACCAATTAGTTATCAATGTATGCATCTAATTTGTAGTAGTAAACAGGCTCGGTGCAAGGATTTTCAAAAATTTAAACATTTCTTTTAAAAAAACGTTTTCTTCAATTTGACCTAGTTTTGGCTCTGGAACATTGTCAGCCATCAAATGATACTGAGCTTTCTTCAAATACATAAAATCTGAGCAATGTTCGTTTGTTTTGGGGTATAAAGTCGAACCAACAGCTTCTGTTATATAGCCACTATTTTAGCTGTTCTTGATGGAGGAAAACTCTGGTTGCATCTCCGAGTAGTATGTCACGCACGGACAGACACCAGGGTAGAACCACAAGCCAGCTGGGTGGCTTCCTATAATGAAAGACTACCGACACCCCCAGTATGATTCTAACATACAGCGGTGAGGGGCAAGATGATTGAAGTTTACGAACCATTCACTCGCTCTAAGCCAAATATGATACCAACTGATGATACTAGAATGAGACAGACAGACAGACAGCCAGCCAGCCAGCCAGCCAGCCAGCCAAGCAGACAGACAGACAGACAGACAGACAGACAGACAGACAGACAGACAGACAGACAGACAGACAGACAGACAGACAGACAGACAGACAGACAGACAGACAGACAGACAGACAGACAGACAGACAGAGGAGACCAATCACATCTGCTCACGGGAGACAACACGCCCTGTGAAGCACTCAACATACCTTCTTGGCAAATGTAGGTAGTACAAACGAGGCTCTGTGTATATCTGTGTTGTAGAATTTGAGCTGGAGTTTGTCCACCATCTCATCACTCAGGGAGCGGCTTGGGTCATTAAACTGTATATCCTGAAAAACAGTGGGTACATCCCAGCATTAATCCCACTTCCTGCTCAATATAGTAAACACATGTGCCAAAAAGGAATTTTAGAACATGCATTTATATGTTTCAAAGTCAGATAGATTTTTTACCATTTTACCTGTATTACCCTGTTTGGGAGTGTCCCATTTTTATGAGAGTAATTGTAATAAAACGTGGCAAATGTGATCTACGCACATCAATTTATATGATATTATCATTTGTTCCGGAACAAGTGAATAAGTGTGAATCTGGTGCGTCGGGAGCAAGGAAACACATCTGATCCAGTGTACCGTAATCGTATAAGTTCCAAAACAAGTCCAAGTTATAAGCGTTTATTTAAATAAATTTCTACGGTGTGCCCAAGCACCATATGGCACTTTCAATAATCCCAGCTTGTCTCCCCCTAATCTAATTTTATCCCATCTTTTATAGAGAAGCAAGCTTGGACATGTATTCCATAAAATGTCAAGCTACAGATGTTCCAGTAGACATGTTTGGCATAACTGCCACTCAATATATCATGTCGGATATATTGTTTTGGTGCAAACACATGCTTGTACGGAAAATAACATGTTACTATTTTGAAATTGTACTGTTTAAACTTAAAACATCAGAGTACATTTCTGATGTAATAGCACACATGTGTGGAAAGACCTTTAATATGCTGATCAGGCATACATGTAAGGGATGTCCACGCCAAATATACTTGTTTATCTGCCAAATGTTTATATATTTCGGGATTTTACTTTTTCATATAAATGAGACACGGCCTGAGCGGGGCTCGAACCCGTGGCCATCAGTGATGATAGGTTACAGTGGTATACATGTCAGCGACCGTAACCACTCGACCACGGAGGCGGACCCCTGCCAAATGTACTTGCTTCTCTACCAACATAAACAGTTAGTACAGTTCCATGTATGATTGCCTTGTATAACGACCGTATACAGCATTATTAGAAATAGACCAATACTCATGAATATGTATCATGCTATACAACTAATTATTGAGGTAATTAATTAACATAATCAACATATAACCCTATTATGTTACACCAGCGACCATCGAGGAGCATGTGTAATAGCTTACCGGGTTGGTACTGGCCATTACAAATCCTATCTGTCCGCTGGCATATGTTGGCATCCCGGCAAACGCGTAGCTTGTGCTGGGAAATAAACTACGACATCCTGCGAGCAACTGCTCAACAATCGGCAGGTCCAACCACAGATTCTCTCCTGCAACATGTACAACATTGTCACTTAAATAATTAACATTTTTAGAGAAACAAACAGTCATCAAACAACTCATTGAATTGTTAACCAGAGAATGTTTATTGCCACGTGGAAGGCGTGTTTCGCTACTCGAATATAATTCAATGTACAATATAGCCGAGTATTTGTTTTGGGGGTTTATCATATGGCGACTCTAACTATTATTGATAGAGGAAGACCCCGGATTCCCATCAGAGTAATATGTAAGGTATGGACGGGCACCCGGGTAAAACCACTAAACTTCAGGATGCCAGCTGGATAGCTTCCTCACTTGAAAGAATTTGACACACCCAGTGGGATTCGAGCCTACAGCAGTGAAGGGCATGTGATTTGAAAGCACTCAGCCTACGGAGGCCCCCCTCCTAGTATTTGATACAGAGTTAGTCTAACTTCTCCATATTTGAGCTTTGGACGACAAACCAGGCAAAATAAAACAAATACTTTATTTGTTGTTTCTTTGTTTTATTAGATTTAAAATAACCATTTGTTTAGACAATTATTCACATTAACTCATTCAACCCCAAGTATCTGACATGGACTGATGCGTGATATTTTCAGACCAACAAATTAATAAGAAAATTACCTTTGGACCAGTTCATTTATCAAAATGGGTAATTTTATCTAAAAATAGTAATAATTATTACTGGCAAAAAAGTGCAGATCCTGATGAGACGGCTCGTCACGAGCCGGCTCATCTGGATCTACACTTTTCATAAGCCTATTTAGAGGCCTGTGGGGTTGAAAGGGTTAAACCATAGAAAAGCTAATAAAAAAACATACATTCTCTCTCCCTCGTGGCGATGGATTCCATCAGGAATAAGGTCTCGACAGTGAATATAAGTTGTAAGTTTTATGATTTGTAATGGACTAAAGTCAACCAAATATCTCAAATTTAACTCATATCAGTTTATTATGTGCCTTATAATATGTTAACTTATTTCACATCTGATTCATGCTCGTATGTAATATTGTATTGTCGAATGTATTACATATGCAATAAAATATGGTTAAATTAGAAATAAAAACACAAACTTCAGCAGTTTGCCGAGTGTCCCATTTTTTATGCTAGAAATGTTTTTTTAAATAAAATATGCTAAAACTTGATAATTTATTATACGCTCATTAATTTCTTTTTTACGGAGAAACGGGGCAATGAAGAGAGCCGAATGAAAAACAGTTTATTCTAGTCATAATATGTTATATTTTTATATTTCGGGTTTTACGCCTGCATCAGCACCATTTTTGGGCTATATCGCCGGCGGGCAGTTTACCTAACAACACCTTTCCTGGGCAGGTTCCAGCAGTTAACCAGTACTTGGGTGCACCAACCTCCATAAGAAACTGCCAACTTTTTCATATAAATGAGAAACAGCCTGAGTGGGGCTCGAACCCGTGACCATCAGTGATGATAGGTTACAGTGGTATACAAGTCAGCGACCGTAACCACTCGACCACGGACTCTAGTCATAATAATATTATGTATTTATCAACAATCTTCAAGTTAAGTACATTAAAAAAGGATGGATTTCGTTACTGCAAAACTTGAAAAATTAATACGGGGTTGTAGCAAATACAATGAGAGACATCTCTAATTTTCTATTACCTCCCTTGGCAGATAAAGTCTGATTTATCCCAAAATGTAAATAGGTCGGTTTAGTTGGAATCCTTTGTTTTTACTGTTGCTCCCTAACCAGATGTTGTTAATCAATATGATAGCATTGTTTTACAAATAAGTGCCCATTGCATATACTGTAGGAGATAGGTCGAGATATAGTAATTTAATAATCATATTACGCGATAGTGGAATAAAATTGCTAGCATGTTGTACAAAGTAAACAACGATAAAAACAGAGGAAAATACTTAATTACACATATCTACTTTCAGGGAGTATTCAGGGGCAGTAACTCACCGATGTCTCTCTTGGAAAGTGTTACAATCAATTTGAACAGTAGTATGACTTTAATCTGACCTGTGCATCTTGTGTTTCACTTATTTCTCAAAATTAACCAGCTTCCACCAAAATGTATATAAATAACTGACCTTGACTACAAATGATCCCGCTAGGTTTGAGGGCTGCCTTTAAGCATCTGTAGTAGTCCAATTCATACAGACCCTTCGCTGCACCTGAAAGCATACCGTCAATAAAGCTTACGACAAATATACATATGACCACTAAGCAATATATATGTATTCAACACACTTGTGTCGCTTCACTAGCAACGTGGTGTACTATCCTTCTACTTCTATCCGGAGATGTGCATCCGAATCCTGGTCCAGTAACAGATCCACTGGTCCACTACAGATCGAGAACCAGATCTATATAACAACAGTGTTTCATTCAGAGCGGAAATTTGTGGTAACATTTTTTTAGTGGGGGGAGGAAGGGGGAGTTCTGTATAGTCCATGCATAGTTCTGTATAGTTCATGCATTATTCTGTATAGTTCATGCTTAGTTCTGTATAGTCCATGCATAATTCTTTATAGTTCATGCATAGTTCTATATAGTCTATGCATAGTTCTGTATAGTTCATGCATAGTCTGTATAGTTCATGCACATGTCATGCATAGTTCTGTTTAGTTCATGCATAGTTCTGTATAGTTCATGCGTAGTTCTGTATAGTTCATGCATAGTTTTGTATAGTCCATGCATAGTTCTGTATAGTTCATGCATAGTTATGCATAGTTCATGCATATGACTGTATAGTCCATGTATAGTTCTGTATAGTTCATGCATAGATCTGTATAGTTCATGCATAGTCCATGTATAGTTCTGTATAGTTCATGCATAGTCCTGTATAGTTCATGCATAGTACTGTATAGTTCATGCATAGTCCTGTATAGTTCTGTTTAATTCATGCATAGGTCTGAATAGTTCATGCATAGTCCTGTATAGTTCATGCATATTTCTGTATAGTTCATGCAAAGTTATGTATAGTTCATGCATAGTCCTGTATAGTTCTGTTTAGTTCATGCATAGGTCTGAATAGTTCATGCATATTACTGTATAGTTCATGCATAGTCCTGTATAGTTCATGCATATTTATGTATAGTTCATGCATAGTCCTGTTTAGTTCATGCATATGTCTGAATAGTTCATGCATAGTATTGTATAGTTCATGCATTATTCTGTATAGTTCATGCTTAGTTCTGTATAGTCCATGCATAATTCTTTATAGTTCATGCATAGTTCTATATAGTCCATGCATAGTTCTGTATAGTTCATGCATAGTCTGTATAGTTCATGCACATGTCATGCATAGTTCTGTTTAGTTCATGCATAGTTCTGTATAGTTCATGCGTAGTTCTGTATAGTTCATGCATAGCCTGTATAGTACATGCATAGTTCTGTATAGTTCATGCATAGTTCTGTATAGTTCATGCATATGACTGTATAGTCCATGTATAGTTCATGCATAGATCTGTATAGTTCATGCATAGTCCATGTATAGTTCATGCATAGTCCTGTATAGTTCATGCATAGTACTGTATAGTTCATGCATAGTCCTGTATAGTTCTGTTTAATTCATGCATAGGTCTGAATAGTTCATGCATAGTCCTGTATAGTTCATGCATATTTCTGTATAGTTCATGCATAGTCCTGTATAGTTCATGCATATTCCTGTATAGTTCATGCAAAGTTATGTATAGTTCATGCATAGTCCTGTATAGTTCTGTTTAGTTCATGCATATGTCTGAATAGTTCATGCATAGTACTGTATAGTTCATGCATAGTCCTGTATAGTTCATGCATAGTTCATGCATAGTTCAGTATAGTCCATGCATAGTTCTGTATAGTCCATGCATAGGTCTGTATAGTTCATGCATAGGTCTGTATAGTCCGTGCATAGTTCATGCATAGTTCCGTATAGTGCATGCATAGTTCTGTATAGTTCATGCATAGTTCTGTATAGTCCATGCATATTTCTGTATAGTTCATGCAAAGTTATGTATAGTTCATGCATAGTCCTGTTTAGTTCATGCATATGTCTGAATAGTTCATGCATAGTACTGTATAGTTCATGCATAGTCCTGTATAGTTCATGCATATTTCTGTATAGTTCATGCAAAGTTCTGTATAGTTCATGCATAGTCCTGTATAGTTCTGTTTAGTTCATGCATATGTCTGAATAGTTCATGCATATTACTGTATAGTTCATGCATAGTCCTGTATAGTTCATGCATATTTATGTATAGTTCTGTATAGTTCATGCATAGTACTGTATAGTTCATGCATTATTCTGTATAGTTCATGCTTAGTTCTGTATAGTCCATGCATAATTATTTATAGTTCATGCATAGTTCTATATAGTCCATGCATAGTTCTGTATAGTTCATGCATAGTCTGTATAGTTCATGCACATGTCATGCATAGTTCTGTTTAGTTCATGCATAGTACTGTATAGTTCATGCATAGGTCTGTATAGTCCATGCATAGTTCTGCATAGTATGTATATTTCATGCATTATTTTATTTTGTGTACAGTCCATGTATAGTTGCGTATAGTCATGCATAGTACTGTATAGTTCATGCATAGTTCCGTATAGTGCATGCATAGACTGTATAGTTCATGCATAGTTCCGTATAGTGCATGCATAGTACTGTATAGTTCATGCATAGTTCCGTATAGTGCATGCATAGTACTGTATAGTTCATGCATAGTTCCGTATAGTGCATGCATAGTACTGTATAGTTCATGCATAGTTCCGTATAGTGCATGCATAGTACTGTATATTTCATGCATTATTTTATTTTGTGTACAGTCCATGTATAGTTGATGCATAGTTCATACATAGTCCATTCCGTTATGTTAACATTTCATTCTATTGATACCAACCAATAGGATCTGGAGCGTCTGTGATGATGACGTCGAAGCAGTCCTTGTGTTCCTTCATATACTGCACTCCATCACCAATATGTACATGGCATCTAGGATCTGTCAGCGATTTCGACATATTTGGTAAAAACTCCTTACAGACATCCACCACTTTCTGTTGAAGGCAAAACATAGTGTGTAAAAGGCAAAACATAGTGTATAATAGGCAAAACATAGTGTATAACAGGCAAAACATAGTGTATAACAGGCAAAACATTTTTTTGGGATATCACGTGATGTAGTGATGAGACATGAAATTTGAGCTCTCCAGGTATTTGGGCGATTTGTGGAAATTTCGTAAAAAAACTGGAATAATTTTTAGCAAATAAATTGTTCGAACCATTTAGCTACATGCCTGCGAAGAAAAAATCTAACAAAAACGACTCTGGAACAAAAAACAAGAGAGGAAAAAGGAAAGAGATATCACCGCTTCACACGGACATTACACACAATATTGGACAAGATGGCCGTTGTGAAATAACCGGTTCTCTAGCTGGACAATCGTGTAATTCTGACGGGATTATAAACACTGACGTGAGTAAACAAAATAAACGTTTTCATACATCGTCACCTGATTTCTTCACATTCGATATGCAGAACGTAAATAATACTGGTCAAAATATGTCGAGTATGAGTTTTACAAATCCGCAGTTCACGCCGTATACTCCAATGCAGCAGTTCAGTGCGAGCCCACCGGTCTGGGCCACAGCAATTATGGAAGATATAAAACTTATCAAGGAATCGATGTCTAAAATTGACAATATAGAAAAAACTGTTAATAAAATTAATTCCAAGGTTATTGACCTTGAGAATAAACAGACACGTATTAATACCAGGGTTACAGAAACGGAAACTGCGGTCACGTTCATAAATAGTGAATTCGAAGATACAAAGAAAAAATTTGAAAATTCAAAATCTGACATTAAAAAACTCAGAGAAGTTTGTAAAAATTTTGAACAAAATGTCAAAATACTAGAAGAGGACAATCAACAACTGAACCATAAGGTCGATGACCTTGAAGCTCGAAGTCTAAGAGATAATTTACTTTTTCATGGAATAACAGAATCCCAACATGAGGATTGTGAAACGCTCGTGTTGGCCTTAATCAAAGTTGATTTAAACATTACGAAGGAAATACCAATCGACAGAGCCCACAGAATTGGCACACCTAAGGGCACGGGAATAAGACCAATAGTGGTGAAATTTCTTGCAGCCAAGGACAGGGAACTGGTGCGAATTACTGCCATAGGAAAAATGAACGAACTAAAAGTAAAAAAACAGGGCGTCGGTGTTCAACAAACAAAGACTGTACTAGCCAGACGAAGGGACTTGTACCCCATTATGGACAGGGAGAGAAAATCTGGAAAAACTGTTAAATGGGCAGGATCTAAATTATTGGTACGCGAGGGCGCTGAAGGGCCGTTCCATGAGGTGAAAAAGTAGGACACGCAGGAGGAGTTACGAATTCTTGCGTGGAATATAAACGGACTATCCAGAAAATTATCTGATGAAGAGTTTATAGACTATGTAAATTCATATGATATACTTTTACTTTGTGAAACTTGGATTAGCGAAAAACACTTAATTGACTTGGAAATAAATGGATTTCAAAGTTCTCATATTTATGGAAACAAATCACATGGTGTAAAAAAGGGACGTTATAGCGGAGGTATCTCCGTTTATTTTCGTAAAGAAATTGAGCCTAAAGTTTCAATCATAGAAAAAAATGAAAATGGTATTATATGGTTAAAAATTAATCATGATGTATTTTGTTTTAATGAAGATGTTTATATTTGCAATGTATATATTCCACCAATTACCTCGAAAGTTTTAGTTGATAAAGATTTTGATTTTTTCGAAGAAATTGAAAAGGGAATAGAAAAATATAATCGGTTAGGCTATACATATGTTGCTGGAGATTTAAATTCACGGACAGGCATATTGTCTGATCTGATAGAATATGACAGGTATCTTGATAATGATGTATATGATTCTCAATTTATCACGGAGTACGATTTCCCAATACGGCACAATCAAGACCACGTGGTCGACGCAAATGGGCGTAGATTAATATCTTTGTGTAAATCTACCAATCACATAATAGGTAATTTTACATTCTGTTCATCACGTGGTCTTAGCGTAACGGATTATTTACTGATTGACAAAAATATCGTGAACACAATTTCTCAATTTAATATTTTAGGACACACTGCCTTATCTGATCATGCATCAATTTTGTTCTGTTTCAAGAAAAATTGTACACATACTCATGAACAGGAAACGGTAGAATCTGAAAACGCAGATATGGGACAAAAAATAATATGGGATGAAGAAAAAGTAAATAATTTTAAAATTTCATTATCGCGTGATATGATTAATAAAAATATGGCGAATAACACCGATTTATCGATTGATACTCGTGTAAAACAATTAACGGATGTCTTACAAAATAATGCATTTACAATTTTTGGTAAACAGCAAACATTCAAAAAACAAAAAGCTTTTACTACCAAAAATTCTAAGTGGTTCAACGAAGAATGTTATACTGCCAAGCATGAATTCAAGAAGGCGCGAAATATATTCTTAAAACATAAAACGGAAGAAAATAGAACGAGTTTTACCAAGATGCGTACGAAATACAATAGAACCAAAAATCGTGCAAAACAAAAATATAAAATACAAGAAGGACATAGACTAGAAAATATTGCAAAGTAAATTCTGGAAATCTGTTAAAAAATGCTATAAAAAATCATATACTAAGAATGATGAAATTAAAGTTGATGATTTACATGAGCATTTCAACACGTTATATGGCGAAGAGCCAAACATTGATGTAAACAATGATAATATTAATATGCAAAACGTATTAAACGATGAATAAGATTGTCCTATAACAGAATTTGAAATACATAAAGCAGTGTATAAACAAAATAGCTGTAAAGCTTCGGGACCCGACGAATTACCGGCTGAAATTATTAAAGCATCTTATAGCATTATTTCAACTCACCTAGTATCTCTTTTTAACAGCATATTTAATACCGGTGAATATCCAGAAAGTTGGGGTATGGGGTATATTATACCTATATTTAAAGGCGGTGACCCAAAAGAAGCAAAGAATTATCGAGGCATTACTTTAAATAATATACTAGCCAAAGTATATTCACAAATTCTTCTTAATAGACTAACAGTATGGTCAGAAAAGTACGAAAAATTATCAGACTTTCAATTTGGTTTCCAAAAGGGCAAAAGCACGGTCGATTGTGTGTTTATACTACACTCTATAATATCCAAATAATACACACAGGTCAAAAACTCTATTCTGTGTTTATCGACTACGAAAAATGTTTTGACAAAATAAATCGTGCGTTTCTATGGCAAAAATTACTTGCTGAACAAGTCAGCACAAAAATGATAACAGCTGTAAAATCTATGTATAGTACTGTACGATCTGCCATAAAACATAATGGAAACATTCATTCCAGCTGCATTGATTCACATCTCGGCGTGAAACAAGGTGATCCGAGCTCAAGTCTTTTATTCATGATGTTCGTGAATGACATAATGAATAATATAAACTCAAATTTAAATGGAATATTTTCATTAGATGAACTACAGCTTTTTATTGTTTTGTATGCAGACGATCAAGTACTGTTCTCTACATCACCGACATCATTGCAATCTATGTTGAATGACGTAGACATTTATTGTAATACATTTGGTCTGAAAATCAATACTAATAAAACGAAGGTTATGATATTCGAGAGAGGAAGACATACTACTCACAATTTTTATCTCTACAATCAACAAATTGAAAATGTCTCCTCTATTAAATACCTAGGTATATACTTCTTTAAAAATGGCAATTGGCACCGAACGCAAAAATGCATAGCTGAACATGCATCAAAGGCCATGTACCGACTTTTTTCTATTTTTAATCAATATGAATTTAGGACATTTGAGAAATCGAAACTGTTTGATACTCTTGTTGCATCTGTCCTAAATTATTGTTCGGAAATTTGGGGGTTAAACCCAGGAAAAGATATAGAATTAATTCATACAAAGTTTTGCAGAAAACTTCTTATTGTAAATAAATCCACAAATTTAAGTGGTTTATATGGCGATCTTGGAAGAGTCCC
Source organism: Archivesica marissinica (assembly GCA_014843695.1). Lineage (NCBI taxonomy): Eukaryota > Metazoa > Mollusca > Bivalvia > Venerida > Vesicomyidae > Archivesica > Archivesica marissinica. The sequence goes on along the minus strand of CM026403.1, from coordinate 64,737,253 downwards.
TTTGAAAATAAATAGACAAGTATATGTGATAAGATATTGGATTAAAATTTTAAACATGAATGATAATGCACTCATTAAACGAATTTATATAATGCTAAAAAACGACGCAAATAATAATGTGACGTATAATGGTTCTAATTGGGCATACCAAATAAAATCGATTTTGGAAAATCTGGGAATGTCTAATCTATGGCTTCACCAACAAACTTATGAAATTAAACTGCATATTATAAAACAAAGAATCTTTGACCAATATCACCAAACTTGGTACGCAGACATAAACAACTCAAGGAGACTATCAACATACTGTAGATTCAAACATACATTTAATTTAGAAACGCACCTTGATAATAGTACGGACAAAAAATTTAGTATAGCCCTGAGCAGATTTAGACTTTCATCACATAATTTAGAAATTGAAAGAGGAAGGTATCTTAATGTACCACGAAATGAGAGAATATGCAAATTTTGTAACTTAAGAACAATCGAAAATGAGTATCACTTTCTTTTAATATGCACATTGTACACCGATATACGAAAAAAATACATAAAGCTGTATTATTGCAGTTGGCCAACTTTAAATAAATTTGATAAACTTATGATGTCAAGAAATAAAAAGGAAATCTCAAACTTATCAAAATACATATATTTTGCCAGTAAAGTCCGAAAAGAGTTAGATCAAATCAATAATATTCCTTGAACTATAATACTAATGAATACTAAAACAAACTAAGCTTCTCTTTAAATAAAAAAAAGAAGAAAAAAAAAAAGAAGATAATTATGATAATCTTCACTTTGGACTCATGTTTCATGTTGTCATTACATTACAAGTTATATTTATATACCTATTTATAATAGACTAGAAGCACTGTAATTTTGCTTAATGTTGAATAAATGTTGTTGTTGTTGTTGTTGTATACCAGGCAAAACAGTGTGTAACAGGCAACACATAGTGTATACCAGGCAAAACATAGTGTATAACAGGAAAACATAGTGCATAACAGGGAAACATAGTGTATAACAGGAAAACATAGTGTGTAAAAGGAAAACATAGTGTATAACAGGAAAACATAGTGTGTAAAAGGCAAAACATAGTGTATAACAGGAAAACATAGTGTGTAACAGGCAAAACATAGTACATAAAAGGCAAAACATAGTGTATAACAGGAAAACATAGTGTATAACAGGAAAACATAGTGTGTAACAGGAAAACATAGTGCATAACAGGAAAACATAGTGTATAACAGGAAAACATAGTGTGTAACAGGAAAACATAGTGTGTAAAAGGAAAACATAGTGTGTAAAAGGAAAACATAGTGTGTAAAAGGCAAAACATAGTACATAAAAGGCAAAACATAGTACATAAAAGGCAAAACATAGTGCATAACAGGAAAACATAGTGTATAACAGGAAAACATAGTGTGCAACAGGAAAACATAGTGCATAACAGGAAAACATAGTGTATAGCAGGAAAACATAGTGTGTAAAAGGAAAACATAGTGTGTGAAAGGCAAAACATAGTACATAAAAGGCAAAACATAGTACATAAAGGCAAAACATAGTGTATAACAGGAAAACATAGTGTGTAACAGGAAAACAGTGCATAACAGGAAAACATAGTGTATAACAGGAAAACATAGTGTGTAAAACATAGTGTGTAAAAGGAAAACATAGTGTGTAAAAGGCAAAACATAGTACATAAAAGGCAAAACATAGTACATAAAAGGCAAAACATAGTGTATAACAGGAAAACATAGTGTATAACAGGAAAACAGTGTGTAACAGGAAAACATAGTGCATAACAGGAAAACATAGTGTATAACAGGAAAACATAGTGCATAACAGGAAAACATAGTGCATCACAGGAAAACATAGTGTATGACAGGAAAACATAGTGTGTAAAAGGAAAACATAGTGTGTAAAAGGCAAAACATAGTGTGTAAAAGGCAAAACATAGTGTGTAAAAGGCAAAACATAGTACATAAAAGGCAAAACATAGTGTATAACAGGAAAACATAGTGTGTAAAACATAGTGTGTAAAAGGAAAACATAGTGTGTAAAAGGCAAAACATAGTACATAAAAGGCAAAACATAGTACATAAAAGGCAAAACATAGTGTATAACAGGAAAACATAGTGTATAACAGGAAAACATACTGTGTAACAGGAAAACAGTGTGTAACAGGAAAACATAGTGCATAACAGGAAAACATAGTGTATAACAGGAAAACATAGTGCATAACAGGAAAACATAGTGCATCACAGGAAAACATAGTGTATGACAGGAAAACATAGTGTGTAAAAGGAAAACATAGTGTGTAAAAGGCAAAACATAGTGTGTAAAAGGCAAAACATAGTACATAAAAGGCAAAACATAGTACATAAAAGGCAAAACATAGTGTATAACAGGAAAACATAGTGTACAACAGGAAAACATAGTGTGTAAAAGGAAAACAGTGTGTAAAAGGCAAAACATAGTACATAAAAGGCAAAACATAGTACATAAAAGGCAAAACATAGTGTGTAAAAGGCAAAACATAGTACATAAAAGGCAAAACATAGTGTATACTAGGCAACACATAGCGTATAACAGGAAAACCAATCTATGAAAGATACAGTCAAACCTGTCTGTAAATACTACACACAAGAGCAAAAGGCCTGGATCGTTAACTTGACATTTGCTTCCATTTACCTGCGTAGCCAACTGGTAGACGTTATTGTGCTGATGCATGTATATAAAACAGATAATCTTCACTTTTTAACTTCTGTCAAAATGACAGCCTGGGGAAACATGATTTCCGATTGTAGCGCCATCTACTTACACCCTCACCCGCCGATACAATTGTGCCCTTAGGCAAGGCATTTAAATTCCATGTTGCCTCCTCTATTTCCCTCGTGGCAATGGCTTCCATCAGGAATGAGGTCTCCCCCCTACCCCAGAACAACAGGATTATAATTATATAATACCTCATCTATTTCACAGAGAGTGACGTTCTCTACACTACTGTGCTTCAGAACTTCCCTGACCACGCCCCCGTCTCCTCCCCCTACTACCAGAATCTGAAAATAGAAATACATTACTACATATTTAACTGGATGCAAGGCATTTAAATTCCACATTGTCTCTTCTCTCTCCCTCATGGCGATGGATTCCATCAGGAATGAGGTCTCAAGAGTGATTAATATAAGTTGCAAGAACTTGTTTCGCAATCGAGCTCAAATAAATTTGTATACACAACAGGATGCATATAGAGTATACTTTAAATTCCGTACACGCATTTACTCATGAGTGGATATTGGAAACATTCATCACAGTCATACTTCCCTTTTTTCAATAATAAATTATTCAGATCATAACTCTTTGTATGCTGGGTAAACTAGAGGCTATAAATAGCACAACTAATTGTAGCAGACGGCATTTCCTTAATGGATTTTTCTATTTGTAACTGAAAATTCTGGAAATATATGTATGCCATGCATTTCATCAGTATTGTTAACTTGTTACAACATAAATTCTACTGAAATTTCATGACATATATGCTGGGGGGGGGGCTTCCCAGAACTGTCACCTGCTGGGGGGGGCTTCCCAGAACTGTCACCTGCTGGGGGGGGGCTTCTCAGAACTGTCACCTGCTGGGGGAGGCTTCCCAGAACTGTCACCTGCTGGGGGGGGGGCTTCACAGAACTGTCACCTGCTGGGGGGGGCTTCACAGAACTGTCACCTGCTGGGGGGGGGGCTTCACAGAACTGTCACTTGCTGGGGGGGCTTCACAGAACTGTCACTTGCTGCGGGGGGGATTCACAGAACTGTCACTTGCTGGGGGGGGGGCTTCACAGAACTGTCACTTGCTGGGGGGGGGGGCTTCACAGAACTGTCACCTGCTGGGGGGGGGGGGCTTCACAGAACTGTCACCTGCTGGGGGGGGGCTTCACAGAACTGTCACCTGCTTGGGGGGGGGCTTCACAGAACTGTCACCTGCTGGGGGGGGGGGCTTCACAGAACTGTCACCCTGCTGGGGGGGGCTTCCCAGAACTGTCACCTGCTGGGGGGCTTCACAGAACTGTCACCTGCTGGGGGGGGACTTCACAGAACTGTCACCTGCTGGGGGGGGGCTTCACAGAACTGTCACCTGCTGGGGGGGGGGGCTTCACAGAACTGTCACCTGATGGGGGGGCTTCCCAGAACTGTCACCTGCTGGGGGGGCTTCACAGAACTGTCACCTGCTGGGGGGGGCTTCCCAGAACTGTCACCTGCTGGAGGGGGGCTTCACAGAACTGTCACCTGCTGGGGGGGGGGCTTCACAGAACTGTCACCTGCTGGGGGCTTCCCAGAACTGTCACCTGCTGGGGGGGGGGGCTTCACAGAACTGTCACCTGCTGGGGGGGGGGCTTCACAGAACTGTCACCTGCTGGGGGGGGCTTCACAGAACTGTCACCTGCTGGGGGGGGCTTCCCAGAACTGTCACCTGCTGGGGGGGGGGGCTTCACAGAACTGTCACCTGCTGGGGGGGGGCTTCACAGAACTGTCACCAGCTGGGGGGCTTCACAGAACTGTCACTTAATGGATTAGAAGGTGAAAATAAGGATTGCTTAGATTGATACATGTATCTCACAATTCCACCTGTTGTTCCCGCACACCACGCCAAGACCTGAACCCACAATCCTGTCTCACAAGCAAATAACGTACATTTAATTCAAGAGAGGTGTGCCGAAAAACGATGCGAATTTTGGAAAAATAAAGATTTGTTCTCCTCATTTGTTAACGACTCTATACCGGTGAAGTAATTTTATGGAACTTAGTGGATGGAATCTACTAGTATTTACGAAAAGTGAATGACGTTCAATTCTATATCTATTACATTTAAAGAAATAATGTTCCGCATCTTCAATGCCTTGATTGCAGGGTTCATTCTAGGTCAGAATTTTTGGGAGAAGTGAGAAAGCGCGTGATCGCTTCCTTAAATGGTGTTCTTTAATATACTTCTGCAAAATAGGGTTAAAATGCACAGTACAACCATTAAATACAACATTTGAATAGAAGGAGTGCTTTATAATGGGCCAGTGTATCTTACTAGACAACATTTTGCCCAGAGGGCGAAGTCAGGGTCCCTAGGGCTACTATTTCGCCCACATCGCCCTCTAGAATGATCCCTGTGATTGCATAAACATATTGGAGTCACGCAAATGGTTAAAGAAACGATCATTGTTTAAATTGCTGCATCGATTTCGGATACGAGATTGCATACAGAATCTGTTGCTGGACTTTGTGACATCCACAGCAGTACAGTTGCTGTGGCACTTTGCACATCAAGGGATGGTGTGGCTGCCGATTCTGTGTTTCGGAGCAAAGACATCAGTTTGAATGACTCTGACTGGTTGCTGGATCACATATAGGTCTGGTAATTTGGGAGATGATGTGGCAAAATGATCAAGTTTGATAGGAGCCCTGTTCATACATTCTTCCTCCGGTGTGAAATTGGCCGGCGCCTTGCTGTCAATATTATCTACATCGAGGGTGATGAGAACATTGCGACGAGAGCCTGGGCAACTAATCTTCACTTTTAATTTTTATGGTTTGTGTTATGGCAGAGTGGTAGCTGGGCAACCAAAAATTGGTGCATATTTAGGGCTAAACGGTTAGGGTTTGCAAGACAGAAGAACGGTTATGGGCAACAAAACGTGACTTACATTTTTAAGGTTTGCGTGACAGGAAAACCATAGATGGAGAACCAAACGTGACCTTCATTTTTAGGGTTTGCATGACAGGAAAACAATAGATGGAGAACCAAATGTGACCTACATTTTTAGGGTTTGTGTGACAGGAAAACCATAGATGGAGAACCAAACGTGACCTACATTTTTAGGGTTTGCGTGACAGGAAAACCATAGATGGAGAACAAAATGTGACTTACATTTTTAGGGTTTGCGTGACAGAATAGCGGTAGATGGGCAATCATTTCCTGATAGCAGCATTCATCCCTCTCTGTACACTGTATACAGCCATCCAACACCAACACATTACCAAATGATGTACTGAAATCAAAGGACATCCCTTGCATGGTTTCCACTCAGAGATTAATGTTGCAGGTCATTAGTCCCCAAATATTAAAATTTGGGCTTCATTTTGCATATTGGAGAACACAATTTTTTAGTTTTACAACAAAAACATTATTCCACTGTCTACTGTCCCATGGTACTATAGTTATTCTTGGTAACATATTTACCTTTACGGATTTACTAGTTTATATAATTACGACATCTTGAAAATGGTAAACAAAGAGATGTTATTGTTATGAATATTAGGAAAGCGTTTGACAAGGTTGATAACAACAAACTCTGGGTTCCAGCTGTCGGTCGCCAATTGCAAAAAAAAACAAATATTGCCTCTAAATTACGTGAATTGGCGAAAATATTTGGCGCACATAATTTGCCAAATTGAAATATTTATTTGTGAACTATATATGGCTCTTAGTCTTAGTTGGCTCCAAGTGTTTTTAATTGGCTCCAGTGTTTTTCAATTGGCGACAGAAGTGGCGCAGACAAACATTCAGACAGAGGGAACCCTGCAACTGATATACAAACTTAATGAGCAAAACAACAGTTCCCCGTATAGGATCAAATTCGACTGTTGTAGCAACGAAAAAGTATGTAGTTATATTTAACAATTTCTGTCTCAATTAATGAGATTTCTAACAATTATCCATGACAAGCACCTTCCTGTCATACTCAGTATTGTGTGGCGTCCATGGTAGAGTGTCAGATTTCGAGTCGAATGGACTCGGGTTTGATACTCCGTCAGGCCACGTATGTAGTGTCATTGTACAAGGCACATCACACACATTCCTTAGCACTGGTTAACCGCTTAGGTCGGCTACGGCTGACAATGAAAACATGTCTAGGTCCCCCGCAAGGTGTTGACATTAATGGAACAATCCCCGAACATGCATACAGATACAACGAATGTTGAGAGTATCCTGTAGATGTAGGTTGGGGATAGAGGCAGTAATCCCACAAAACAGGTGGCAGTAAACTAAAGCTGAACAGAAGAATACTCTTCAATTGAAGATTACTGCCAATTGTCCCAAGATTACTGCCAATTGTATATTTCGTTACTGCCTCTATCGTTAACGGTAGATGTAGAGATTACCTCCCTTACCTTTTAAATACGAGAATGTCTTGATATTGTGATTTTCCATCAAATAACACTTTGTCTATCTTAAGTCCTACACTATATCCTTCCCAGCTATCATTCATCTCACGAAACCAACCACTCTCAATCTGTGACATCTTCTAGTTTCCTAAATACAAGTAATTTGTAAATAATAAAAAATGAACATGCAATTTTGTGGACGCTTGAAAAATATAGAAAAGCGTTCCAGCGAATAAATTAAAATTACGAATATATCTTTCTGTTATCGTTATCATCGAACAAAATATCGTCATCATCTAACTCGGTCAAAAATAAATCAAATATTACCATGGCCTCAATCTGTGGCTCTAGTTACCTCCGCTGACGTCCTGGGCGTTATACATGTATGTATGTTCGTTTAATGTCAAACCCCTCGCGGGGACTTAGACATGTTTTCCTGGGCAGGCTTAGCCGACCTAAGCAATTAACCAGTACTAAGCAATGTGTGTGAGGTGCCTTGCTCAATGACACTACATACGTGGCCTGACCGAGTATCGAACCCGGGACCGTTCGATTCCAAATCCGACGTTCTACCACTGGACCACGGACGCCACACATAAGTGTAACCCAGGTGAGAAAAACATGCAGTCAGTCCGGGACCTCTCGCTTAAAGGGCGATTGCTCTACCGACTGAGCTAACCGGGCTGCCTACATATCACCTCACATATTGGGTTAATATACATACCGTGGGGTACGGACATTTGCCCCGAAGGACATCTGCCCCGACTCCAAAAATGGCTAGGGTGGACATCTGCCCCGACTCTGTTTTGCAAAGGCGGACATCTGCCCCGACTATGTTTTGCAACGGCAGACATCTGCCCCGACTAAAGTGGACAACTGCCCCAACTGTTTTGCATGGGCGGACATCTGCCCCGACTCTGTTTTGCAAGAGCGGATATTTGCCCCTGGTAGGGAGGACATGCCCACTGCCTGATGCGTACACGAAGACTGGTGGTACTGAGAACAGCGACTTCCTGATATAAGAGTCTGCGACGTCCAGAATCCTGATTTTCAGCAGCACCACCAGTTTAGAACTACTTGGGGAAGCCGGCACATGGTGTATGGACGGAACCCACAGTACAGCACCGCCACAATTTGCGCAACTGTTTGTCATCAGAGTACCACTTCGAGAATCTTCTGCATCAGTAGCATACGCCTTTCTGCCGTCGAAAGAACAGTGTATGAAGAATGCCGCTCTGCAATCCTGGCCGTCTGCCTCATGATGATCGGTCCAATCAATCCATTGTCTTCATGTTTTGTCGACTATTAGTTCTTTATATCTTTGTCTAGGGGTTTTGCACAATTGTCATTGAAACTACTATATTGATCATTCGTCATATCAGATCAATTTTCCATTGCATTAATGTTTCCTTTACGTTTGTGTTGCATAAATAAAAATAATCTTATTTATTCGGTATTATACAGTACGTATGCAATCTAGAATATTCGGGGCTATTGTCCTCCCTACTCGGGGCAAATGTTCGCCCTTGCAAAACAGAGTCGTGGCAGTTGTCCTCCCTAGTTGGGGCACATGTCCGCCTCTACATAACAGAGTCGTGGCAGTTGTCCTCCCTAGTTGGGGCACATGTCCGCCTCTACATAACAGAGTCGGGGCAGATGTCCGCCTTTGCAAAACAGAATATGGCAGATGTCCGCCCCTGCAAAACAGTCGGGGCAGTTGTCCGCCCCTGCAAAACATAGTCGGGGCAGATGACCGCCCCTGCAAAACATAGTCGGGGTAGATGTCCGCCTTTGCAAAACAGAGTCGGGGCAGATGTCCTCTCTAGCCATTTTTGGAGTCGGGGCAGATGTCCTACAATCACATACCGTTACATAAAGAATGTTAATGACGTGATAATAATCGTATTACTGTATGATGCATTACTTTTACCATTTTGTAATAGGGCCTATATATATTTTTTATACTTTAATTTACAACGATTGCGAAGCATGTTCTACCAACTTATATTAATCAGATGAAAGCGTATATGTGGTCATTCGTATACAGTGACACCTGTGTTAGTGGTCACCTTTATTAAGCAGCCAGTTTTCAGATAGAGTTCAAATATGTTACTTTGCTATGCAGTTGATCTCTATTAAGCAGCCATTTTTTGTGATTCCCTTGGCTGGCTGCTTAAGACAGGTTTGACGTAGTATGTAGAAACTGCGCATTAACGTGATATTAGTTTTATACAAGCAATACTGTAGCAGAAAGAATTATGTTGCTACAAAATATCAATTTTAAGTTTCATGGCATACCTGTATTTACCACAATTACATACCTGTCAAAGGTTGCTTGGTGTTCAGAGTGTGGTTGCTAGGGGGGTTCCGGTGTTCATGCACCCTGGTATATTTTGTCTCCCTTACATCAAACTGTATGTTGTTACAGACGGATCGGTAGTCCAGTGGTAACACGCTGGACTGGTAATCCAGGTTCGATCCCCCGTCTGACCCTAATAAAATTAACAGTCTTTCAGATGGGACGTTAAAACAAGCTGTTCGTTCAGTGAATTATAATTCAATTCTTCACTGAAACAATCAAATAACCTCTTACTATTTCTCTTATATTTGCGCAAAACAGTTGCATCAAGATCGTCTAGTTAAAGTCCCATCGGAAAGATTGTTAATTGTATTAGGGGATCGAACCTGCGATCCCTGGATTAGCAGCTGTTCTCATTGTTCAGGATTATATAGCAGCTGATTAGAACATCACTGAAGGCCTGGACTGGTAAATCAGGGATCGCAGGTTCGATCCCTAGTCTGACCCAAATAAAATTAACAGTCTTTCAGATGCGACGTTAAACCGAGGTCATGTGTCGGTGCTGTACGCCTTGCACGTAAAAGAACCAATGACTCTGGAATGGGTCTCTGTCTGTATCATTGCACTATCCACCAAAAATCGAAAATGACTAATCTCTTCAGGAGGCGTCGCTACCGGTTGCCCATATGAGCGACACCTCCTGAAGAGATTAGTCATTTTCGATTTTGGAGGATAGTGCACTGATACAGACATAAATAAATGTAAAATACACATACATACTCACTGAAGGGGGGGGGGGGGGCAGTCAGACACGCATACATGCCTCTCTTATTGTACCAGATACAAATTACTCTTGAACAACACCCATACAGTCATTTTTATAAATATCGCTGCGCATACATAGTTACAATATATTGCAAGAGTATGTCTACAAAACCTGTCTGTAACTGCTCGGTGCATGAACTACTGCTTGGTGCATGAACTACTGATCAGTGCCTGACCTACGTTTAGGTGCATGAACTACTGCTTGTTGCATGAACTACTGATCAGTGCCTGACCTACGGCTAGGTGTCTGAACTACTGCTCGGTGCATGAACTACTGCTCAGTGCATGAACTACTACTCAGTGCATGAATTACTGCTCAGTGCATGAACTACTGCTCAGTGCATGAACTACTGCTCAGTGCATGACCTACTGCTCAGTGCATGACCTACTGCTCAGTGTATGAACTACTGCTCGGTGCATGAACTACTGCTCGGTGCATGAACTACTGCTCAGTGCATGAACTACTGCTAGGTGTCTGAACTACTGCTCAGTGCATGAACTACTGCTCGGTGCGTGAACTACTGCTCAGTGCATGAACTACTGCTAGGTGTCTGAACTACTATTTGGTGCATGAACTACTACTCAGTGCATGAACTACTGCTCAGTGTCTGACCTACTGCTCAATGCATGAACTACTGCTCAGTGTCTGACCTACTGCTCGATGCATGACCTACTGCTCGATGCATGAACTACTGCTAGGTACATGAACTATTGCTTGGTGCATGAACTACTGCTTGGTGCATGAACTATTGCTTGGTGCATGAACTACTGCTAGTGGAAAACTGTGACGATATACACCACCTTCACTGTCAAGTTTTATGAACATTTTCGCGAAGTGACTATAGATGAAGTGAGGGCAGACGGAGGTGGAGCAGATGGAATATAGCACAGTTTGATTCCAATCAGGCCCCCTTTTTGTTCAAAGCAGATAGGCAGGGCAGCATGACAATCCATGTGGTGCACGGATGGAACGATGGAAATAAATATAACAAAATACACGTTCATTAATACAAGTCTATCTTCAATAAAACAATAACAAAGTTCGTTTTTCATCAGTTATTTTCTCAATCAAACAACGCATAAGCTGCCCCTTCTTTGTCCTCTTCTTCATCGATGGTATCCATGGAAACAAACTTTGTAGGTTTTGCTATGTTAGCCGGTCTGTTCACTGCAGGGTTATATGTCCATTTTGGAAACACACGCTTATATAGGTTCATCAAGATGGTGTCCTGCGACTTCAACTGCCCGTCGAAAACACATTTCATATGGCCATGCGTGCCTTAAAATAACAAATAATAGAAACCATTACTTCAACTACACAGCTGTCTGATTAGCACGCTCGTTTCTCACCAATCCAACCCGGGTTCGATCCTCGGACCGGGAAGTATGCGAGATGGTATGGTGGTCGCCAGATCAGACAGGTGGGCTGAAACGTCATTGTATTTTACAACATTCACCATGGATTTCCTTTTTGTGAGAAATGTTATCAAAGTTCAATAGAAATAATTGTAGAAGAGCAGGTTTCTAGTTGTCCCCACACTTACCCAGAGCTTCCTTGATGTGTCCCCGCACTTACCCAGAGCTTCCTTGATGTGTCCCCGCACTTACCCAGAGCTTCCTTGACGTGTCCCCACACTTACTCAGAGCTTCCTTGATGTGTCCCCGCACTTACCCAGAGCTTCCTTGATGTGTCCCCGCACTTACCCCAGAGCTTCCTTGATGTGTCCCCACACTTACCCAGAGCTTCCTTGATGTGTCCCCACACTTACCCAGAGCTTCCTTGATGTGTCCCCGCACTTACCCAGAGCTTCCTTGATGCATCCCCGCACTTACCCAGAGCTTCCTTGATGCATCCCCGCACTTACCTAGAGCTTCCTTGATGCATCCCCACACTTACCCAGAGCTTCCTTGATGTGTCCCCACACTTACCTAGAGCTTCCTTGATGTGTCCCCTTCTACCCCACTTGCTACGTAATTCTACAGGCTTAAACCAGTTGATATCCTCTGAAAATATGCATGATATATAATATAAACCCTATATACAAATAAAGACAACCTATTCAAATGGAAGGCTGTCCGATTAGCGCAGTGGTTGTGGCGCTCACTTCTCACCAATGCAACCCGGGTTCGATCCTCGGACCGGGAAGTATGTGAGATGGTACAGTGGTCGCCAGATCGGACAGGTGGGTTTTCTCCGGGTACTCCGGTTTCCGCCCACACTAATGACCACATATATATATACATATACTTTCATCCACGCCAACGAAAGCGATTAATACAAGTTGTTAAAACTTGCTTTGCAATCGTTGTAAAATAAATAAAGTTTAAAAATAAATGGAAACGACAAACCAATGAGAGACATTGGTGAGTTACTGCCCCTGAACACTCATTAAGGAGGATAGGTATTTTTATTTGGTTTCCTCTGTTTTTATCGTTGTTTCCTTTGCACCAGATGCTATCCATTTTCATCCGTTTTCTCATCTTATAATTATTAAATCTCGACATACATGTATATCCAATGGGTAGTTTACTGTAAAAATTGTTATCAATTTAATTAACATGATTATATTTTTGGTCTAGAATTAGTCTAGATGTGTATGGAAAGTTTCAAAGAAATAACTTTGATGCCTTTTTGAGAAATAATAATGTTTTTGTTTTTTGTTTGTTTTTGTTTTGTTTTTTTGTTTGTTTGTTTTTTTATATAAATAATTTCTGAAATTTGACTATTTTTTGGCCAGAATGCAAGGTCAAAGTCATTCTTGGGGGTGTAGGAGAATTACTCTTTGGTAGTGTATAACGTCAAAAGGTTTTTGAGAAATGACTATATTTCAGGTTTGTTTTACGCATAGTTTCTGAAATTGGACTATGTTTAGTATAAATTCAAGTTAATGTTTACTTTTGGCAGTGGAACGAACTTGCTAGGGGTGCAGGGAATACACCCCAGGAAACAGCATACAAGTTATCAGTTGATGACCATTTAGTTGCAAATATGTAATTGTTGATGGAGCAGTCGCCATCGAAACAGTGATTGCTTAGGATCTTAGTAAGATCCTGGACCAACTCCTAACAATTTTGTGCATACAACAACGGGTAGCTACTATATAAATATTTCATCTCGGTGAGTGTGACAGTGGATATTGTCAACACGAGGAACAATAATGCCCACCTCGGTCGATGAAATATTAATTTTCTTATACCAAACTATCGGCATTATGTTGCTTGGCAACCCTGACGTTTTCTCGTGACAAGTTACAGTTTATTATCACATCTTTAACAAAAACCGCTTCTGTCCCCTACATTACCAAAGGATACAGCGAAACAGTGTACAAACTATGTTGACTGATAAAATAATTATCAATCAATTTTATTATTATTTACATTTTTCTGAATTACCGAACAATTTTTCAACAAAACTTTCTTCGATACTATAGTACGTTTAGGATAACTTGACAGTGACGTCACTCAATATTTACTCCCGTTGGCTATGTTCACAACACAAGACAGGTAAATCGGCTATTTTCGGACGTTTAACCAATTGCGCTATGCAGACGTGCGCTAATCAGTAATCTGTTTCGGATTAAAAATTAAAAATACATTATCATAATATCGATAACTGTAAATTTACCTGAATTACCTGTACTGATAGGTATAGCCCTTGTATGTCACTGTCAAGTTATCCTAAATGTACAGTACATTAAAACAAGATGGCGGCATAACAAATAAAATCACATTGAAATTAAACGGTAAAGTCTGAGGTGCGTAATTTTATTCAGATGTGAGACGTTGCAATGAGACATTGAAAATTGTCGCCCGCTCGGGTATGACAAATTTTGCATGGGGTAGTCAAGTGAGGTATAACAAATGCATTTCATGCTCCAAGAGTTGCTCATTTACCTCTGTTGAAAAACATGTATCTGACCACACAGGACTTCTTGTTTATCTTCAATGGGTGGCCGCTTAGTACAGCACGCTTGGTAATAACCCTGCCCGGTTCCACCGACAACAATGAACCCTTGGCAACCAATTCTGTTTCTCCTATAAGCAAATGATATTAGAAATGAGTCAATCCATAGATAAATGTACAGAATAATGAGACTAGAGTATGTCTCCCCACCCACTGTTACTTGGAGAAATAAAACTATGCAACTTTAATATATGAAGTCATTGCAGTAAAAATTCATATGTAGTATTATATTTTGTTTGGAGGGGTTTATGATTTCAGGTACAACAAGAAATGACACGAATAATTAATGGATACATAAACATAGACAAATTCATGACCCTGTCGCCCGGGACAAAGCCAAATCCATGTCACCCAGGACAAAGCTAAATCCATGACCCTGCAGCCCGGGACAAAGCCAAACCCATGACCCTGCCGCCCGGGACAAAGCTAAATCCATAACCCGGGACAAAGCCAAATCCATGACCCTGCCGCCCGGGACAAAGCCAAATCCATGACCCTGCCGTCCGGGACAAAGCCAAATCCATGACCCCGCCACCCGGGACAAGTGCTATTGACTACCGGAACATAGCTAAATCCATAACCAGGCTGCCCAGGACAATTGCCATGACTACCAGAACATAGCTAAATCCATGACCAGGCCGCCCGGGACAAGTGCTGACTACCGGAACATAGCTAAATCCATGACCAGGCCGCCCGGGACAAGTGCTATTGACTACCGGAACATAGCTAAATCCATAACCAGGCCGCCCAGGACAAGTGCCATGACTACCGGAACATAGCCAAATCCATGACCAGGCCGCCCAGGACAAATGCTGACTACCGGAACATAGCCAAATCCATGACCAGGCCGCCCAAGACAAATGCTGACTACCGGAACATAGCCAAATCCATGACCAGGCCCACCCAGGACAAATGCCATGACTACCGGAACATAGCCAAATCAGAGGTATGATAGTTTCAGAGGTAAGATAGTTTCACAGGTAGGATAGTTTCAAAGGTATGATAGTTTCAGAGGTATGATAGTTTCACAGGTATGATAGTTTCAGAAGTACGATAGTTTCACAGGTAGGATAGTTTCAAAGGTAAGATAGTTTCAGAGGTATGATAGTTTCAAAGGTATGATAGTTTCAGAGGTATGATAGTTTCACAGGTACGATAGTTTCACAGGTATGATAGTTTCACAGGTATGATAGTTTCAGAAACAAAAACACAGTATGATAGTTTCAGAGGTACGATAGTTTCACAGGTATGATAGTTTCACAGGTATGATAGTTTCAGAGGTATGATAGTTTCACAGGTACGATAGTTTCAGAGGTATGATAGTTTCAGAGGTATGGTAGTTTCACAGGTATGATAGTTTCACAGGTATGATAGTTTCAGAGGTATGATAGTTTCAGAGGTATGATAGTTTCACAGGTATGATAGTTTCACAGGTATGATAGTTTCACAGGTATGATAGTTTCAGAGGTATGGTAGTTTCAGAGGTATGAGATTAGAGGTGATTATATTTCAATATTGACATAACAATAATATTGTAAAACAATAATATTGTAAAAAGGCCAATCAAAATATTTGAGTCAGGCCATTTTGAGGATCGGTCGGGAAATTGGAAACAAACACATTTTTTATTATGGCCTAATTAAAACCTTTTTTTTTAAATTTTTCATATATTTTTGACAAAATATAGGGCTTACAACACAATAAATATATTTTTATCTGGTCTAATCATACCAAATGGTCTATCTTGAAACACTAGCACTGGTGCAGGAGGGAAGGTTATAGGGGCAAATAACGTCGCCACAACTGCATAGTCCTGGGGCAAGAACCTCTCAAACTGAAATGACAATATAGACAAACTAATCAAATGTTTTGTTAGAGCAAAGAACTAGAAATATCAAGGGATTGAAAACAATTGACAATATCCAACTGAAAGTCAATAAAAATCTGTAGTCAATAATCCAGATCCAACTGATTTAAAATCTGTAGTCAATAATCCAGACTCAACTGGTTTAAAATCTGTAGTCATTAATCCAGATCCAACAGATTTAAAATCTGTAGTCAATAATCCAGATCCAACTGATTTAAAATCTGTAGTCAATAATCCAGATCCAACTGATCTAAAATCTGTAGTCAATAATCCAGATCCAACTGATTTAAAATCTGTAGTCAATAATCCAGATCCAACTGATCTAAAATCTGTAGTCAATAATCCAGATCCAACTGATCTAAAATCTGTAGTCAATAATCCAGATCCAACTGATCTAAAATCTGTAGTCAATAATCCAGATCCAACATATTTAAAATCTGTAGTCAATAATCCAGATCCAACTGATTTAAAATCTGTAGTCAATAATCCAAATCCAACTGATTTAAAATCTGTAGTCAATAATCCAGATCCAACTGATTTAAAATGTGTAGTCAATAATCCAGATCCAACTGATCTAAAATCTGTAGTCAATAATCCAGATCCAACTGATCTAAAATCTGTAGTCAATAATCCAGATCCAACTGATTTAAAATCTGTAGTCAATAATCCAGATCCAACTGATCATTAAAATCTGTAGTCATTAATCCAGATCCAACTGATTTAAAATCTGTAGTCAATAATCCAGACCCAACTGATTTAAAATCTGTAGTCAATAATCCAGACCCAACTGATTTAAAATCTGTAGTCAATAATCCAGACCCAACTGATCATTAAAATCTGTAGTCATTAATCCAGATCCAACTGATCATTAAAATCTGTAGTCATTAATCCAGATCCAACTGATTTAAAATCTGTAGTCAATAATCCAGACCCAACTGATTTAAAATATGTAGTCAATAATCCAGATCCAACTGATCTAAAATCTGTAGTCAATAATCCAGATCCAACTGATCTAAAATCTGTAGTCAATAATCCAGATCCAACTGATTTAAAATCTGTAGTCAATAATCCAGACCCAACTGATTTAAAATCTGTAGTCAATAATCCAGACCCAACTGATTTAAAATCTGTAGTCAATAATCCAGACCCAACTGATCATTAAAATCTGTAGTCATTAATCCAGATCCAACTGATCATTAAAATCTGTAGTCATTAATCCAGATCCAACTGATTTAAAATCTGTAGTCAATAATCCAGACCCAACTGATTTAAAATATGTAGTCAATAATCCAGATCCAACTGATCTAAAATCTGTAGTCAATAATCCAGATCCAACTGATCTAAAATCTGTAGTCAATAATCCAGATCCAACTGATTTAAAATCTGTAGTCAATAATCCAGATCCAACTGATCATTAAAATCTGTAGTCATTAATCCAGATCCAACTGATTTAAAATCTGTAGTCAATAATCCAGACCCAACTGATTTAAAATCTGTAGTCAATAATCCAGACCCAACTGATCATTAAAATCTGTAGT
The DNA here is from genome assembly GCA_014843695.1 of Archivesica marissinica. Lineage (NCBI taxonomy): Eukaryota > Metazoa > Mollusca > Bivalvia > Venerida > Vesicomyidae > Archivesica > Archivesica marissinica. The sequence goes on along the minus strand of CM026403.1, from coordinate 64,719,611 downwards.
CATTAATCCAGATCCAACTGATCATTAAAATATGTAGTCATTAATCCAGATCCAACTGATTTAAAATCTGTAGTCAATAATCCAGACCCAACTGATTTAAAATCTGTAGTCAATAATCCAGATCCAACTGTAAGTCAATAAAAATATGTAGTCAATAATCCAGATCCAACTGTAAGTCAATAAAAATATGTAGTCAATAATCCAGATCCAACTGAAGAAAATCTGGTCATTAATCCAGACTTAATAAAGAAAATGCAGACATTAATCCAGACTTAATGATGAAAATCCAGACTTAATGAGAAAATGCAGACTTAATGAAGAAAATGCAGACATTAATCCAGACTTAATGAAGAAAATGCAGACATTAATCCAGACTTAATGAAGAAAATCCAGACATTAATACAGACTTAATGAAGAAAATGCAGACTTAATGAGAAAATGCAGACTTAATGAAGAAAATCCAGACTTAATGAAGAAAATCTAGACATTAATCCAGACCTAATGAAGTCGTGATAATTCAGTGGTAGCATGTTCGCTTCAGGTGCGAAAGGCCCGGAGTTCACACCCAGCTGTAGCTGTTAAGATTGGGCCCTTAGGCAATGGCATTTAAATTCCACATTGCCTCTGCTCTCTCCCTCGTGGCGATGGATTCCATCAGGAATGAGGTCTCTAGAGTGATTAGTTGTAGGAACTTGTTTTACAATCAAGCTAAAAATAAATATATGAAGAAAATCTGGAATCATTATTCCAGACACAGCCTAGTGATTTACTACCACGGCTGGTAGGATCTGCGCACAGTGGAGATAGAAAGAATACTGAACTTGTGTGTGTGTTTTACGTTTATTTATCGTCGCTACCGGTTGCCCACATGAGCGACGCCTCCTGAAGAGATTAGTCATTTTAGATTTTTGGAGGATAGTGCAATGATACAGACAGAGACCCATTACAGAGTCTCCTCCTGTTCTTTTACGTGCACGGTGTAAAGCACCGTCACGAGACCTCGGATTAACATCCCATTTGAAAGACTGTTAATTTTATTAGGGTCAGACGGGGGAACAGAAATTGTGCAGCAGTTCTGTTTGTGGTTATCATGATGAAAACATTTGACACCTCCAGTTGTACTCAAACCTACAGCAGTGAGGGCAAGTGATTCGAAGCCAACAACCCGTAACCACCTAGCCACAGAGGCTCACACTTTCATTATTGGCTTAGGTCCCTACGGGTGAATATACATGTACATATATTAAAGCGACACTACATCAGTGATAACGTAGTATCTCAACTAATAAACAAGCGTCGTATACGCGATTTGTTGACATAAACAAAATAATTGACTACTAAATTATCTCTAAACGTCAATTCAGGAGCATGGATGACCATTATACGAAATCCTACTTTCAACTTTGAAAATTTGTAGACCACGAAAACACTGTATTGATTCAACATTAGTGTTCGAATGTATTCGGAAGAAATTGTAGTAGCAATGCATTCATGCATGAAAAAAATGCATTCATGTGTGAAAAAAATGCATTTTATTTGCTTTTTGCAATGTAATGTCGCTTTAAGGTATTAAAGTGAAACAGAGAACATGAGAATGCTATACCTTGTGTTTATTGCCATTGCTGTGCTGGGAGAAAATGGGATTGGCTGTGAATCGTCTGCAGCCAATATGGAAGATAAGCCTGTCCTTGGATTTGATTGGTCGACCAACATCATGTGACTTATGGAGCAGCAGGTTAACGACGGACATCTTCTGTTCATGGGGCAGTAAACCAAACACGACAAGCGGACATTCAGCACCTCGATCCTCTGAAACACAGTCAGTGAATGGCATATTTGGTATCTTTTTTACTGTACGGTAATAAATAATACATGTTTTACTATACCTATATAAATAGGTTTCTGAGTTTCTGATCATATCAACGCCTGGGGAAACTGGCGGGGTTTCCCGTGAAATTATTGACTAGCATTAATCCTATTAATAGGCCTATTAGCACGTGACTTAATTAATGACGTACTTGAATCGAAAGCGAGACACTGCAATGTTGATAAAACTTTATAATTGGCCGCCAATGTTTACGGGTCAACGGAACGATAAATAGTTTTAAAAAGTACAATGTGCTTTTGATTTGACATATTTACTCAATATTTAAGTCGTCGTTAGTTCAATTACGCCGAATCGACCCATTACCACTTAAACTTAATAGTTAAAATCCGCCATCTCATCGATATAACACAGAAACGGGAAATTATATGTTTGCGATGTAAATGAGGCTACGGGAGCATTCGTGAATATTCGGAAATGATCGTGTATAATCGTGCCTGTTCGGCGATTTCCGATAGAATTCCGTTTCTATATTTAGCGATAGTATCTTGTAGAGAGGTGTTGTCGTTCTTCAAATCTACACCCTCATAAACGAGGGTGTAAATAGATGGCGCTACGATCGGAAATCCAGTTTCCCCAGGCTGTGATTTTGCCAGAAGTTAAAAATCGACAGACTGGATTCCAGGCTAATACAAACCCACAGACTTAACCAGTAAGCTAACACACATAAAGTTACTTCTCCATTCTGTATTCTCCATTACCAACAAATATCACTTTAATACTTTGAGTAGATGCTCACCTACGAAACACTTGGGTACATTTGCAATATGGAGCCTCACATACGACCATGCCTGAAAAAAACCAAACTAAGTATGGTTTATACAAATTTATTTTAGCTCGATTGCGAAACAAGTTCTTATAACTTATATAACTTCGACCATCACATCTAAAATAAGTGTCATATAGCACGTGTGCAGTTAAGAAATCTTAAAGCTATACGTAAACATCTCACAAAAAAGTCTACTGAATCATTAGTGCACGGGTTGGTTCATTCACACATCGACTTCTGCAACGTTCTGTTTACCGAAATTCCAGCCTACCAAGTCGACAAACTACAGCGAGTCCAAAATCATGCCGCTAGAGTAGTCCTTAATGCCTTGTTTGAACAACCAAGTGTTGAACTTCTGAAAGAACTCCAATGATTGTCACATTCCTACCTTTGCATACACATATATTCGTTAAGAAAAACATGACAAATTGTGGAACGATCTACCTAGTTATCTGAAAAACATTGAGTCGGAGACCAGTTTCCGATCAAAACCGAAAACCCATCTGTATAGGCAATATTATGAACTATAAGTTTTGTGCTCTTTCTATAAAAATACATATGTGATGATATTAAACAGTTTAAACTGCAATATTTGTGTTCAATAAGATCAAAGATCGACTTGGGTTCTCTTGGGTTCAAGCTCTGTCGTGTGGTGATGGGCGGATCACTGTACCGGCCCAATCACTGTACTGGCCACATCATGTTCGTCATTCTTATGGCGGTGTTTGGGTCTATGGTTCATATTGCCACTTTTATCGCTAATCTAATCACTCACTTATATACTGTAATGGTGTAGATATGATATAATATGTTCTTATCCAATTACTAGAATCCTAGTTATATCTATATATGTATACATTTTTATTTATATTTCCATATATTATTGTCATGTGTAAATGTTTAAAATTGCATCTGCAATTGTGAAGCGCAATAGAATAATTTTTAATGCTATGTATTTATTTGTATTTGAGACCTCATTCCTGATGGAATCCATCGTCACGAGGGAGAGAAGAGGCAATGTGGAATTTAAATGCCTTGCCTAAGGGCACAATCGTAACGGCTCCAGCGGGGCTCGAACTCCGGGCTTTTCGCACATGAAGCGAACGCGCTACCACGACTTCCACTATGGTACAGGGTGAACGGTCATTCTAAGTTTAACAAATCAATGCATTTCTAAACTCAGTGTTATCATTACAAGGAATTGGACTAAAGTTACTTCCTGAAATTAACGAAAAGAATTCCTGAAATTAATACATTTTGTTCGTTGTCTACCGTCCATATGCGCCTAAGAGATGAGTATTTTACCAACAGATAATGGCCATAAAGTGGCTTCCCGTCTTATAAGTCTCTGTGGCCCAGTGGTTAAGGCGTCCGCCTACTGAGCAGGAGGTCGAAGGTTCGAATCTCGTCAGGGGTTCGTTCTGATATGGCCAGGTGGTGAGCCGCCAGCTAGTTAAATAATGGTTACCGATTGCCTACCAGCCTGGCGTCTGGCATACAAGCATAGGATTCGGGAAGTACTGATGTTCGTAAAAAAGAGGTGTCTCATAAGTCAGAAATGGCTGGCCCTTTAAATAGGGGTGACACAATAATAAACAAACAGACGGATCTGTAGTCCAGTGGTTAACACGCTGGACTGGTAATCCAGGGATCGCAGGTTCGATCCCATGTCTGACCCTAATAAAATTAACAGTCTTTCAGATGGGACGTTAAACCGAGGTCTCGTGTCGGTGCTTTACACCGTGCACGTAAAAGAACCAGAGGAGACTCTGCAATGGGTCTCTGTCTGTATCATTGCACTATCCTCCAAAATCTAAAATGATTAATCTCTTCAGGAGGCGTCGTTCATATGGGCAACCGGTAGCGACGATAAATAAACGCAAAAATAAAATAAATAAAAAACACTTTACTTTTATAAGCGAGTGCTAAATAAAAGAAAGAAACAAAATGGTACCCATAATTACGTTCTAGAAAACTAAGCGAGCAAATTTCAAAATCAACCAATCATATTCCTCCAAGCCATTGTCAGTGATTTTAGCCCCACCCCTACATGTTGTACCTACCAGTACACTACTGTCTATATCATCTTCCGCAATGTCGTTGTACAGGATTTTACGCGTTATTCTCCGGAAATTATTAAACCGGAAGATCTTTGCATATTCCAGGGGCAGGTTTTCCTTGGAATCCCAGGGCGAGGTACGGAAGCTTTTAAGTCCTCTATACCTGGTAAAATAAACATGAAATATCTCAATACCTGGTAAAATAAACATGAAATACCTCAATACTAGGTAAAATAAACATGAAATATGTCTATACCAGGTAAAATAAACATGAAATACCTCAATACCAGGTAAAATCAACATGAAATACCTCGATATCTGGTAAAATAAACATGAAATACCTCAATACCTGGTACAATAAACATGAAATATCTCAATACCTGGTACAATAAACATGAAATACCTCTATACCAGGTACAATAAACATGAAATACCTCAATACCATGGAAAAATAAACATGAAATACCTCAATACCATGGAAATATAAACATGAAATACCTATATACCTGGTACAATAAACATGAAATACCTCAATACCATGGAAAAATAAACATGAAATACCTCAATACCATGGAAATATAAACATGAAATACCTATATACCAGGTACAATAAACATGAAATACCTATATACCTGGTACAATAAACATGAAATACCTCAATACCATGGAAAAATAAACATGAAATACCTCAATACCATGGAAAAATAAACATGAAATACCTCAATACCTGGTAAAATAAACATGAAATACCTATATACCTGGTAAAATAAACATGAAATACCTATATACCAGGTAAAATAAACATGAAATACCTATATACCAGGTAAAATAAACATGAAATACCTCAATACCAGATAAAATAAACATGAAATACCTATATACCTGGTAAAATAAACATGGAATACCTCAATACCAGGTACAATAAACATGAAATACCTCAATACCAGGTACAATAAACATGAAATACCTATATACCAGGTAAAAATAAACATGAAATACCTCTATATCTGGTAAAATAAACATGAAATACCTCAATACCTGGTAAAATAAACATGAAATACCTCAATACCAGGTCAAATAAACATGAAATACCTCAATACCTGGTAAAATAAACATGAAATGCCTCAATACCTGGTAAACATGAAATAGATCTCTACTTTGTAATATAAACCAGGTTAATGCGGTCCTGAGCTACATGCACAACAACTGGTAAAACAAGGAAATATCGGTAAAACCGATGGATGCTCCCCAGAGATTACATTATATGTATTGGAATGACTGGACGAATGCAATCAAAAAGGGCCATAACTCGACGAAAAATCAATGGAGCGGAAAATTCCAATGACATACACAACTATATTTGGTAACTTATGACAACTGAGAAGTTTCACTGATTTCCGGCCAGTGGTTGCTGAGAAATGTTGAGGTCAAAACTTGGCATCAATCACTCCTGTGAAGTTTCATTGATCTCCGGCCAGTGGTTGCTGAGGTGGTGGTTTTACGTTTATTTATCGTCGCTACCGGTTGCCCATATGAGCGACGCCTCCTGAAGAGATTAATCATTTTAGATTTTTGGAGGATAGTGCAATGATACAGACAGAGACCCATTCCAGAATCTCCTCTGGTTCTTTTACGTGCACGGTGTAAAGCATCGATACGAGACCTTGTTTAAATTCCCATCTGAATGAGTGTTAATTTTATCAGGGTCAGACGGGGGATCGAACCTGCGATCCCTGGATTACCAGTCCAGCGTGTTACCACTGGACTACAGATCCGTCTGTGGTTGCTGAGAAATAGCACGGACAAGAATAGCAGGACGGACAGCATCACAAGTTTCTCCAGACAGGTTTAGCATCATGTAGGTACTTACTTCTGAAATCTTGTGCGTGCAGGATGGTCCTGGGGCGTATCTATTTCATCGGGGAACATCACATGCTGCCTCTCTTGTTTCAGCTTTCGCAAACTGTAAACGACACAAGATTCTTGTATGAAATATATGTGGAAGTCGTGGTAGCGAGTTCGCTTCATGTGCAAAAGGTCCGCAGTTCGAGCCCCACTGGAGCCGTTACGATTGTGCCCTTAGGCAAGGCATTTAAATTGCCACTTCTCTCTCCTCGTGGGGATGGATTCCATCAGGAATGAGGTCTCGAGAGTGATTAAGTTAGTTAGTAAGTTATAAAAACTTGTTTCGCAATCGAGCTAAAATAAATTTAGATTCTTGAAAATATTTCAATAGTTTTGATGTTTAAAGTAGTACCAACAGTACCCAGCTGTTATTGGGGGAGGGAGATGTTTAGATCATACAGGACTCTCCAGCTGTTATTGGGGGAGGGAGATGTTTAGATCATACAGGACTCTCCAGCTGTTATTGGCGGAGGGAGATGTTTAGATCATACAGGACTCTCCAGCTGTTATTGGGGGAGGGATGTGTTTAGATCATACGGGACTCTCCAGCTGTTATTGGCGGAGGGAGATGTTTAGATCATGCGGGACTCTCCAGCTGTTATTGGGGGAGGGAGATGTTTAGATCATACAGGACTCTCCAGCTGTTATTGGGGGAGGGAGATGTTTAGATCATGCGGGACTCTCCAGCAGTTATTGGGGGAGGGATGTGTTTAGATCATACGGGACTCTCCAGCTGTTATTGGCGGAGGGAGATGTTTAGATCATGCGGGACTCTCCAGCTGTTATTGGCGGAGGGAGATGTTTAGATCATGCGGGACTCTCCAGCTGTTATTGGGGGAGGGAGATGTTTAGATCATACGGGACTCTCCAGCTGTTATTGGGGGAGGGAGATGTTTAGATCATGCGGGACTCTCCAGCTGTTATTGGCGGAGGGAGATACAATCCTGGGTGTCCTTCCGAGAAGTATGTCAGGCACCGATGGGCACCCGGGTAGAACCACCGGCCTTCTGCGAGTAAGTTGGATACTTTCCTGTACATCCATGTTTAGTTTATACAAATTTATTTTAGCTCGATTGTGAAACAAGTTCTTTCAACTTATATTAAACACTCTCGAGACCTCATTCATGATGGAATCCATCGCCACGAGGGAGAGAGAAGAGGCAATGTGGAATTTAAATGCCTTGCCTAAGGGCACAATCGTAACGGCTCCAGCGGGGCTCGAACTCCAGATCTGTCGCACCTAAAGCTATCACGACTTCCACACACACTTCAAAACATTAAAAGGACAAATGGTAAATTTGTGTTAAACATGGATATATGTCGATTTGTTTCAATTAATGGAACAGCGACGTTATTAATACACAGTGTGGTCTTATTGACTCCGTCATAGAAACGCGTGAGATTTGTGATGTCTATCAACAACTTTAACCAATCATTTGTCAGGATACGGAGAAGCAAGTGTGTCAAGAAGTTTTAACAACAGTATTACAAGAACATGCTACTACTTACACAGCGTGTTCCTCGGCAATATCCATCTGTTCATCGTACTTGACATCTCTGTCCTCTTCTACTGTCACCTGTAAATACAACACACAGTGTCACCTGTAAATACAACACACAATGTCACACTGACACTACACTGATGCTACACTGATACTACACTGATGCTACACTGATGCTACACTGATACTACACTGATGCTACACTGACACTACACTGATGCTACACTGACACTACACTGATGTTACACTGATGTTACACTGATGTTACACTGATGCTACACTGATGTTACACTGATGCTACACTGATACTACACCGATGTTACACTGACACTACACTGATGCTACACTGATGCTACACTGATGCTACACTGATACTACACTGATACTACACTGACACTACACTGACACTACACTGATGCTACACTGACACTACACTGATACTACACTGACACTACACTGACACTACACTGACACTACACTGACACTACACTGATACTACACTGACACTATACTGACACTACACTGATGCTACACTGACACTACACTGATACTACACTGACACTACACTGACACTACACTGACACTACACTGACACTACACTGACACTACACTGACACTACACTGATGCTACACTGATACTACACTGATGTTACACTGACACTACACTGACACTACACTGACACTACACTGATGTTACACTGACACTACACTGACACTACACTGACACTACACTGATGCTACACTGATACTACACTGATGTTACACTGACACTACACTGATACTACACTGATGTTACACTGATGTTACACTGACACTACACTGACACTACACTGACACTACACTGACACTACACTGATGCTACACTGATACTACACTGATGTACACTGACACTACACTGATGTTACACTGACACTACACTGATGCTACACTGACACTACACTGATGTCACACTGACACTACACTGATGCTACACTGACACTACACTGATGTCACACTGACACTACACTGATGCTACACTGACACTACACTGATGTTACACTGACACTACACTGATGCTACACTGACACTACACTGATGTTACACTGACACTACACTGATGTTACACTGATGCTACACTGACACTACACTGATGTTACACTGATGCTACACTGACACTACACTGACACTACACTGATGCTACACTGACACTACACTGACACTACACTGATGTTACACTGACACTACACTGATGTTACACTGACACTACACTGATGTTACACTGATGCTACACTGACACTACACTGATGCTACACTGATGCTACACTGACACTACACTGACACTACACTGACACTACACTGATGTTACACTGACACTACACTGACACTACACTGATGTTACACTGACACTACACTGACACTACACTGATGCTACACTGACACTACACTGATGTTACACTGATGCTACACTGATGTTACACTGACACTACACTGACACTACACTGATACTACACTGATGTTACACTGACACTACACTGATGCTACACTGATACTACACTGATGTTACACTGACACTACACTGACACTACACTGACACTACACTGATGTTACACTGACACTACACTGACACTACACTGACACTACACTGACACTACACTGATGCTACACTGATACTACACTGATGTTACACTGACACTACACTGATACTACACTGATGTTACACTGATGTTACACTGACACTACACTGACACTACACTGACACTACACTGACACTACACTGATGCTACACTGATACTACACTGATGTTACACTGACACTACACTGATGTTACACTGACACTACACTGATGCTACACTGACACTACACTGATGTCACACTGACACTACACTGATGCTACACTGACACTACACTGATGTCACACTGACACTACACTGATGCTACACTGACACTACACTGATGTTACACTGACACTACACTGATGCTACACTGACACTACACTGATGTTACACTGACACTACACTGATGTTACACTGATGCTACACTGACACTACACTGATGTTACACTGATGCTACACTGACACTACACTGACACTACACTGATGCTACACTGACACTACACTGACACTACACTGATGTTACACTGACACTACACTGATGTTACACTGACACTACACTGATGCTACACTGATGCTACACTGACACTACACTGACACTACACTGACACTACACTGATGTTACACTGACACTACACTGACACTACACTGATGCTACACTGACACTACACTGATGTTACACTGATGCTACACTGATGTTACACTGACACTACACTGACACTATACTGATACTACACTGATGTTACACTGACACTACACTGATGTTACACTGATGTTACACTGATGTTACACTGATACTACACTGATGTTACACTGACACTACACTGATGTTACACTGATGTTACACTGATACTACACTGATGTTACACTGACACTACCCTGATGCTACACTGATGTTACACTGATGCTACACCGATACTACACTGATGTTACACTGATGTTACACTGATGCTACACTGATGCTACACTGACACTACACTGACACTACACTGATACTACACTGACACTACACTGATACTACACTGATGCTACACTGATGCTACACTGATACTACACTGATACTACACTGATGTTACACTGACACTACACTGACACTACACTGACACTACACTGACACTACACTGATGTTACACTGATGTTACACTGATGTTACACTGATGCTACACTGATGTTACACTGATACTACACTGATGTTACACTGACACTACACTGACACTACACTGATGTTACACTGATACTACACTGATGTTACACTGACACTACACTGACACTACACTGATGCTACACTGATGCTACACTGACACTACACTGACACTACACTGACACTACACTGATGCTACACTGACACTACACTGACACTACACTGATGCTACACTGATGCTACACTGACACTACACTGACACTACACTGACACTACACTGACACTACACTGACACTACACTGACACTACACTGATGCTACACTGATGCTACACTGACACTACACTGACACTACACTGACACTACACTGATGCTACACTGACACTACACTGATGTTACACTGACACTACACTGACACTACACTGATGCTACACTGACACTACACTGATGTTACACTGACACTACACTGACACTACACTGATACTACACTGATGTTACACTGACACTACACTGACACTACACTGATGCTACACTGACACTACACTGATGTTACACTGACACTACACTGACACTACACTGATGTTACACTGATGTTACACTGACACTACACTGACACTACACTGATGCTACACTGACACTACACTGATGCTACACTGATGTTACACTGATGCTACACTGACACTACACTGATGTTACACTGACACTACACTGACACTACACTGATGTTACACTGATGTTACACTGATGCTACACTGATGCTACACTGACACTACACTGATGTTACACTGACACTACACTGACACTACACTGATGCTACACTGATGCTACACTGACACTACACTGACACTACACTGACACTACACTGATGCTACACTGACACTACACTGACACTACACTGATGCTACACTGATGCTACACTGACACTACACTGACACTACACTGACACTACACTGACACTACACTGATGCTACACTGATGCTACACTGACACTACACTGACACTACACTGACACTACACTGATGCTACACTGATGCTACACTGACACTACACTGACACTACACTGACACTACACTGATGCTACACTGACACTACACTGATACTACACTGACACTACACTGACACTACACTGATGCTACACTGACACTACACTGACACTACACTGATGCTACACTGATGCTACACTGACACTACACTGACACTACACTGACACTACACTGATGCTACACTGATGCTACACTGACACTACACTGACACTACACTGACACTACACTGATGCTACACTGACACTACACTGATGTTACACTGACACTACACTGACACTACACTGATACTACACTGATGTTACACTGACACTACACTGACACTACACTGATGCTACACTGACACTACACTGATGTTACACTGACACTACACTGACACTACACTGATGTTACACTGATGTTACACTGACACTACACTGACACTACACTGATGCTACACTGACACTACACTGACACTACACTGATGCTACACTGATGCTACACTGACACTACACTGATGTTACACTGACACTACACTGACACTACACTGATGTTACACTGATGTTACACTGATGCTACACTGATGCTACACTGACACTACACTGATGTTACACTGACACTACACTGACACTACACTGATGCTACACTGATGCTACACTGACACTACACTGACACTACACTGACACTACACTGATGCTACACTGACACTACACTGACACTACACTGATGCTACACTGATGCTACACTGACACTACACTGACACTACACTGACACTACACTGACACTACACTGATGTTACACTGATGTTACACTGATGCTACACTGATGCTACACTGACACTACACTGATGTTACACTGACACTACACTGACACTACACTGATGCTACACTGATGCTACACTGACACTACACTGACACTACACTGACACTACACTGATGCTACACTGACACTACACTGACACTACACTGATGCTACAATGATGCTACACTGACACTACACTGACACTACACTACACACTGACACTACACTGATGCTACACTGATGCTACACTGACACTACACTGACACTACACTGACACTACACTGATGCTACACTGATGCTACACTGACACTACACTGACACTACACTGATACTACACTGACACTACACTGACACTACACTGATGCTACACTGACACTACACTGATGCTACACTGACTACACTGATTACACTGACACTACACTGACACTACACTGATACTACACTGATGCTACACTGACACTACACTGATGCTACACTGACACTACACTGATGTTACACTGACACTACACTGACACTACACTGACACTACACTGATGTTACACTGACACTACACTGACACTACACTGACACTACACTGATGCTACACTGACACTACACTGATGTTACACTGACACTACACTGATACTACACTGATGTTACACTGATGTTACACTGACACTACACTGACACTACACTGACACTACACTGACACTACACTGATGCTACACTGATACTACACTGATGTTACACTGACACTACACTGATACTACACTGATGCTACACTGACACTACACTGACCTACACTGATGTTACACTGACACTACACTGATGCTACACTGATCTACACTGACACTACACTGATGTTACACTGACACTACACTGACACTACACTGATGTTACACTGATGCTACACTGACACTACACTGACACTACACTGATGCTACACTGACACTACACTGACACTACACTGATGCTACACTGACACTACACTGATGCTACACTGACACTACACTGATGCTACACTGATGCTACACTGACACTACACTGATGCTACACTGATGCTACACTGACACTACACTGACACTACACTGACACTACACTGATGCTACACTGACACTACACTGACACTACACTGATGTTACACTGACACTACACTGACACTACACTGATGCTACACTGACACTACACTGATGCTACACTGACACTACACTGATGTTACACTGACACTACACTGACACTACACTGATACTACACTGATGTTACACTGACACTACACTGACACTACACTGATGCTACACTGACACTACACTGATGTTACACTGACACTACACTGATGCTACACTGACACTACACTGATGTTACACTGATGCTACACTGATACTACACTGATGTTACACTGACACTACACTGATGCTACACTGATGTTACACTGAACACAACTACACTGATGTACACTGACTACACTGACTACACTGATGCTACACTGACACTACACTGACACTACACTGATACTACACTGACACTACACTGATACTACACTGATGCTACACTGATGCTACACTGATACTACACTGACACTACACTGATGCTACACTGACACTACACTGACACTACACTGACACTACACTGACACTACACTGATGTACACTGATACACTGATACACTGATGCTACACTGATGCTACACTGATACTACACTGATGCTACACTGACACTACACTGACACTACACTGATGCTACACTGATACTACACTGATGCTACACTGACACTACACTGACACTACACTGATGCTACACTGATGCTACACTGACACTACACTGACACTACACTGACACTACACTGATGCTACACTGACACTACACTGACACTACACTGATGCTACACTGATGCTACACTGACACTACACTGACACTACACTGACACTACACTGACACTACACTGACACTACACTGACACTACACTGACACTACACTGACACTACACTGACACTACACTGATGCTACACTGACACTACACTGATGTTACACTGACACTACACTGACACTACACTGATACTACACTGATGTTACACTGACACTACACTGACACTACACTGATGCTACACTGACACTACACTGATGTTACACTGACACTACACTGACACTACACTGATGTTACACTGATGTTACACTGACACTACACTGACACTACACTGATGCTACACTGACACTACACTGACACTACACTGATGCTACACTGATGTTACACTGATGCTACACTGACACTACACTGATGTTACACTGACACTACACTGACACTACACTGATGTTACACTGATGTTACACTGATGCTACACTGATGCTACACTGACACTACACTGATGTTACACTGACACTACACTGACACTACACTGATGCTACACTGATGCTACACTGACACTACACTGACACTACACTGACACTACACTGATGCTACACTGACACTACACTGACACTACACTGATGCTACACTGATGCTACACTGACACTACACTGACACTACACTGACACTACACTGACACTACACTGATGTTACACTGATGTTACACTGATGCTACACTGATGCTACACTGACACTACACTGATGTTACACTGACACTACACTGACACTACACTGATGCTACACTGATGCTACACTGACACTACACTGACACTACACTGACACTACACTGATGCTACACTGACACTACACTGACACTACACTGATGCTACAATGATGCTACACTGACACTACACTGACACTACACTGACACTACACTGACACTACACTGATGCTACACTGATGCTACACTGACACTACACTGACACTACACTGACACTACACTGATGCTACACTGATGCTACACTGACACTACACTGACACTACACTGACACTACACTGACACTACACTGACACTACACTGATGCTACACTGACACTACACTGATGTTACACTGACACTACACTGACACTACACTGATACTACACTGATGTTACACTGACACTACACTGACACTACACTGATGCTACACTGACACTACACTGATGTTACACTGACACTACACTGACACTACACTGATGTTACACTGATGTTACACTGACACTACACTGACACTACACTGATGCTACACTGACACTACACTGACACTACACTGATGCTACACTGATGTTACACTGATGCTACACTGACACTACACTGATGTTACACTGACACTACACTGACACTACACTGATGTTACACTGATGTTACACTGATGCTACACTGATGTTACACTGACACTACACTGACACTACACTGATGCTACACTGATGCTACACTGACACTACACTGACACTACACTGACACTACACTGATGCTACACTGACACTACACTGACACTACACTGATGCTACACTGATGCTACACTGACACTACACTGACACTACACTGACACTACACTGACACTACACTGATGCTACACTGATGCTACACTGACACTACACTGACACTACACTGACACTACACTGATGCTACACTGATGCTACACTGACACTACACTGACACTACACTGACACTACACTGATGCTACACTGACACTACACTGATACTACACTGACACTACACTGATACTACACTGATGCTACACTGATGCTACACTGACACTACACTGACACTACACTGATACTACACTGATGCTACACTGATGTTACACTGATGTTACACTGACACTACACTGATACTACACTGATGCTACACTGATGCTACACTGATGCTACACTGATGCTACACTGATGCTACACTGATGCTACACTGACACTACACTGATGCTACACTGATGTTACACTGACACTACACTGACACTACACTGATGCTACACTGATACTACACTGACACTACACTGATGCTACACTGACACTACACTGATGTTACACTGACACTACACTGATGTTACACTGACACTACACTGACACTGACACTACACTGATGTTACACTGACACTACACTGATGTTACACTGACACTACACTGATGTTACACTGATGCTACACTGACACTACACTGACACTACACTGATGTTACACTGACACTACACTGACACTACACTGATGTTACACTGACACTACACTGACACTACACTGATGTTACACTGATGTTACACTGATGCTACACTGACACTACACTGACACTACACTGATGTTACACTGACACTACACTGACACTACACTGATGTTACACTGACACTACACTGACACTACACTGATGTTACACTGATGTTACACTGATGCTACACTGACACTACACTGACACTACACTGATGTTACACTGACACTACACTGACACTACACTGATGTTACACTGACACTACACTGACACTACACTGATGTTACACTGATGTTACACTGATGCTACACTGACACTACACTGACACTACACTGATGATACACTGACACTACACTGATGCTACACTGACACTACACTGACACTACACTGATGTTACACTGACACTACACTGATGCTACACTGACACTACACTGATGCTACACTGATGTTACACTGACACTACACTGATGCTACACTGACACTACACTGACACTACACTGATGTTACACTGACACTACACTGATGCTACACTGACACTACACTGACACTACACTGATGTTACACTGATGCTACACTGATGTTACACTGACACTACACTGATGCTACACTGACACTACACTGATGCTACACTGATGTTACACTGACACTACACTGATGCTACACTGACACTACACTGACACTACACTGATGCTACACTGATGCTACACTGACACTACACTGACACTACACTGATGTTACACTGACACTACACTGATGTTACACTGATACTACACTGACACTACACTGACACTACACTGATGTTACACTGATGTTACACTGATGCTACACTGACACTACACTGATGTTACACTGATGCTACACTGACACTACACTGATGTTACACTGATGTTACACTGATGCTACACTGACACTACACTGATACTACACTGACACTACACTGACACTACACTGATGTTACACTGATGTTACACTGATACTACACTGACACTACACTGATACTACACTGATGTTACACTGATGCTACACTGACACTACACTGATGTTACACTGATGCTACACTGACACTACACTGATACTACACTGACACTACACTGATGTTACACTGATGTTACACTGATGCTACACTGACACTACACTGATACTACACTGACACTACACTGATGTTACACTGATGTTACACTGATGCTACACTGACACTACACTGATGTTACACTGATGCTACACTGACACTACACTGATGTTACACTGATGTTACACTGATGCTACACTGACACTACACTGATACTACACTGACACTACACTGACACTACACTGATGTTACACTGATTTTACACTGATACTACACTGATGTTACACTGATACTACACTGACACTACACTGACACTACACTGATGCTACACTGATGCTACACTGACACTACACTGACACTACACTGACACTACACTGATACTACACTGATGTTACACTGACACTACACTGACACTACACTGACACTACACTGATGTTACACTGATGCTACACTGACACTACACTGATGTTACACTGATGTTACACTGATGCTACACTGACACTACACTGATACTACACTGACACTACACTGACACTACACTAATGTTACACTGATGTTACACTGATACTACACTGATGTTACACTGATACTACACTGACACTACACTGACACTACACTGATGCTACACTGATGCTACACTGACACTACACTGACACTACACTGACACTACACTGATACTACACTGATGTTACACTGACACTACACTGACACTACACTGACACTACACTGATACTACACTGATGCTACACTGATGTTACACTGACACTACACTGACACTACACTGATGTTACACTGACACTACACTGACACTACACTGATGTTACACTGACACTACACTGATGTTACACTGACACTACACTGACACTACACTGATACTACACTGATGTTACACTGACACTACACTGATACTACACTGATGTTACACTGACACTACACTGACACTACACTGACGTTACACTGACGTTACACTGACACTACACTGATACTACACTGATGTTACACTGACACTACACTGATACTACACTGATGCTACACTGACACTACACTGACACTACACTGATGTTACACTGACACTACACTGATGCTACACTGATACTACACTGACACTACACTGATGTTACACTGACACTACACTGACACTACACTGATGTTACACTGATGCTACACTGATACTACACTGATGTTACACTGACACTACACTGATGTTACACTGACACTACACTGACACTACACTGACACTACACTGATGTTACACTGATGTTACACTGATGTTACACTGACACTACACTGATGTTACACTGATACTACACTGATGTTACACTGACACTACACTGATGTTACACTGACACTACACTGATGCTACACTGACACTACACTGATGTCACACTGACACTACACTGACACTACACTGACACTACACTGATGTTACACTGACACTACACTGACACTACACTGATGTTACACTGACACTACACTGATGTTACACTGACACTACACTGACACTACACTGATACTACACTGATGTTACACTGACACTACACTGATACTACACTGATGTTACACTGACACTACACTGACACTACACTGACGTTACACTGACGTTACACTGACACTACACTGATACTACACTGATGTTACACTGACACTACACTGATACTACACTGATGCTACACTGACACTACACTGACACTACACTGATGTTACACTGACACTACACTGATGCTACACTGATACTACACTGACACTACACTGATGTTACACTGACACTACACTGACACTACACTGATGTTACACTGATGCTACACTGATACTACACTGATGTTACACTGACACTACACTGATGTTACACTGACACTACACTGACACTACACTGACACTACACTGATGTTACACTGATGTTACACTGATGTTACACTGACACTACACTGATGTTACACTGATACTACACTGATGTTACACTGACACTACACTGATGTTACACTGACACTACACTGATGCTACACTGACACTACACTGATACTACATTGACGTTACACTGACGTTACACGACACTACACTGACACTACACTGATGCTACACTGATACTACACTGACACTACACTGATACTACACTGATGCTACACTGATGCTACACTGATGCTACACTGATACTACACTGACACTACACTGATGTTACACTGATGCTACACTGATGCTACACTGATGCTACACCGATACTACACTGATGTTACACTGATGCTACACTGATGCTACACTGATGCTACACTGATGCTACACTGATGCTACACTGATACTACACTGATGCTACACCGATACTACACTGATGTTACACTGATGCTACACTGACACTACACTGATACTACATTGACGTTACACTGACGTTACACGACACTACACTGACACTACACTGATGCTACACTGATACTACACTGACACTACACTGATACTACACTGATGCTACACTGATGCTACACTGATGCTACACTGATGCTACACTGATACTACACTGACACTACACTGATGTTACACTGATGCTACACTGATGCTACACTGATGCTACACCGATACTACACTGATGTTACACTGACACTACACTGACACTAAACTGACACTACACTGATGCTACATTGACACTACACTCTGACGTTACAATGACACTACACTGACGTTACAATGAAAATGAATGAATTGGTGATTTTATTTTAGTTCTTCATAACCATAACATTGACAGACTGTACTTTATTGATTTCTTGAAATAGGGACATTTTCCACTCATCACTGATATCTCAGAAGTAACTCACATCTTCATATTCATCCTCACTAGCTGATAACTCATCACTGTCATCATCACCCTCATCAGCAGCAGCATCATCCATGGCTGCCATGTCTGTGTTGTCCATATCAGCATCACCATCATCGTCCTCATCATCATTCTAAATAGATTGCAGGGCTAGAATTTAACTTTTTTGTTTTTACTTTAAACTTTAACTTGTCAATAATTAGTGTAAAACAGGGCTAGAATTTCATTTTTTGTGCAATGGCAAATTTTTGCGAGTACCTAAATTGTCAACTCGCAATAGTTGAATTCTTCTCGCAATTTTGATAAAATGTCATTTTATTTTTCAATTAGATCTACTGGGTCCGACTGTCGGAATAGGGCGAATTGAGTGCAGGCTGTTTCATCACGCTTCGTCTCGAAGTTCACTTTTTATTGTTTTTGGAGAAGTTGTCTTTTTAAGGGCAGAATCGGCCAACTAGACTCAGGTACATGCACTTGCGATTGTTGCCTCCTCTCACCACTGTTACCGACATTAAAAAATTGGTTATTTTGAACATTTCGTCTTGGAATATCAACTTCTAGAAAAATTACTAGATTTTATTATTGAATCGGATTGTCAAAAAACCATGCCAATTGGTTCTGCTTGCCGTCATAATTAAAAACTACAGACAAAACAAGATTGCGAAACAAGTTCTTGCAACTTATATTAATCACTCTCGAAACCTCATTCCTGATGGAATCCATCACCACGAGGGAGAGAGAAGAGGCAACGTGGAAATCAAATGCCTTGCCTAAGGGCACAATCGTAACGGTTCCAGCAGGGCTCAAACTCCGGACCTTTCGCACCTGAAGCGAACGCGCATCTACTGCGCTATCACGACTTCCACTAACAAATTCATTAGAATATATTACTTTATATAAATTATAATTAACTATTCATGATTGTCAGAGTTATACGGAGTCCAAGCAGTGGCAGGGAAAATGCCATGTTACACTGTTTCAAAGCAGAAATAAAGATGACACTACCTCGTCATCCTCATCATCTAGTATCCAGAATGCCTGGTAATCCGACGTACCCTTCGGTACGCGACGGGTCATCTTCGGCCGCTTATCTGAAAACAAATGTTGACTTTTACAGAACTTCATTATGGGCCGTTAAATAACACTCTTTGAAACCAGATGATAATTATATTCACCGTCGATGTTACAAATTGTGTTCACTGTCGATGTTACAAATTGTGTTCACTGTCGATGTTACAAATTGTGTTCACTGTCGATGTTACAAATTGTGTTCACTGTCGATGATACAAATTGTGTTCACTGTCGATGATACAAATTGTGTTCACTGTTGATGATACAAATTGTGTTCACTGTCGATGTTACAAATTGTGTTCACTGTTGATGATACAAATTGTGTTCCTGTTGATGATACAAATTGTTAACTGTCGATGATACAAATTGTGTTCACGTTGATGATACAAATGTGTTCACTGTTGATGATACAAATTGTGTTCACTGTTGATGATACAAATTGTGTTCACTGTTGATGATACAAATTGTGTTCACTGTTGATGATACAAATTGTGTTCACTGTTGATGATACAAATTGTGTTCACTGTTGATGATACAAATTGTGTTCACTGTTGATGATACAAATTGTTAACTGTCGATGATACAAATTGTGTTCACCGTCGATGATACAACTTTTCGTGCACACTACTGACCGGCGTATAATATCTCATCCTTCCGGGTCCGAGGATCGAACAAGGGTTGCATTGATGAGGGGCGAGAGTGCTAACCACTACGCTAATTGGACAGCCATAGTATACAATACTTGTATTTTTATTGTTTGTGTGTATTTGGATTTACAGACTACAAACAGTTAATGCTACATAGTTTATAATGGTGGAGGAAGAAAGAAACCGGATGCTACTCTGAGCATTGTTTTCAGAACGGTCTGGCACCTGGGTAGAACCACTTACCTCCTGCAAGACAACTGGATAAAATATACTCGAGAGTGATTAATATAAGTTGTAAGAACTTGTTTCGCAATCGAGCTAAAATAAATTTGTATATAAAAAAAGTCGAAGTCAAGTTTTTGACAAAATGAAGAGGCGCTACTCTTAAAGAGGAGCTATTCCACGAATTTATGACAAGTACGGTAATAACTTGATGTACAGTACCTTCGGCGTCCACAAGTTCCTCCTCGGTTGGCCATGTCTGTTCACCCTCCATCGGGTCCGGTACTACCTCACTGTCCAGGCTCTCCTGTTTCCCTGTGTCTGGACGTAACACAGAAACTGCCGCTGCGTTCATGACATCTTCCTTCATTTCTGAATCCTAAAATTAAATCACAACCTCGATAACAAAACAATTCAAGCTGAATTTCTTTTACAACAATTGCAGAATAATTTATTACAGCTTAAAAGTAGTGAAAAACAACAAATAGGTGTTTGGGGAACAGTGAAAACTATTGGGGATTTGGAACTGTTGTCCTCGGCCTAGCAGCATCGATTGCAGCCTTGGCCCAGCAGCCTCGGGCGACAGTTCCAAAGTCATCCCCAATACCGCGGGAAATAGTTTTGACTGTTTCCCAAACATCTATGAAATAATATTTATTATTTCGCAATTTGCTTCCCAAACACCTATAATTATTATTTATTATTTCACATTTCGTTTCCCAAACATCTATGAAATAATATTTATTATTTTGCATTTCGTTTCCAAAACATCTATGAAATATTTATTATTTTGCATTTCTATTTATTATTTTGCATTTCGTTTCCCAAACACCTATGAAATAATAGTTACTATTTTGCATTTCGCATCCCAAACACCTATGAAATAATAGTTACTATTTTGCATTTCGTTTCCCAAACACCTATGATATAATAGTTACTATTTCGCATCCCAAACACCTATGAAATAATAGTTACTATTTCGCATCCCAAACACCTATGAAATAATAGTTACTATTTCGCATTTCGTTTCCCAAACACCTATGAAATAATAGTTACTATTTTGCATTTCGCATCCCAAACACCTATGAAATAATAGTTACTATTTTGCATTTCGCATCCCAAACACCTATGAAATAATAGTTACTATTTCGCATCCCAAACACCTATGAAATAATAGTTACTATTTCGCATTTCGTTTCCCAAACACCTATGATATAATATTTATTATTTCGCATTTCGTTTCCAAACACCTGAAATAATTATATAATGCAACCCACTATATCACAGCCTAGCTTGTTTGTGTCAGAATAGGACACAGAACACTTTGGCAAACCAGTGGTGATACATTTCTTCAAGTTGATTTTAAAATCTGATCAGAAAGTTAACCAATTGGACATTGACCGTGCAATATTATCGTATTTAGCTATGTATAGTGCGCACATTTCTTACTGAAATCCTCATCCATTTTATCTACTGCGCATTATACACCAGTACAGACATCATGACATTTTTTTCCGGACCAAAATTGACCAATATTTCATGAAATTCGACCCGAACGGACCCACAGTCATTCTATAATTTGTTACATTCGACAAACGTTATAAACTAGCTATTAAAACCAGTTGCCGATAGTCTATATAAATAAATGAAATGAATAAGACCACAAAATTAGCATATATTGCGTTTATTTTGGCAAACTTTGAAGAATTTAATTGAAATTACTAAATGCATAAAAAATGGCGATTTGATAACATCACGTGGTTTTATCGTATGTAATATTTCCCGTACTTTTCGCGTACTTCGCCGCATAAAGCGACACTGCCTTCGTACGATATCATAGAGGTAAAGAAACTTTGTAATTATAGTTTATTTGATTTAATATACCGTATGTTTTTAAATACGACATGATTAAAGACACGATGTGTTGGTTATTTTTACGGGAAATATTTACTATGTACAATGCATTGCAGTATTTCAATTGTTTGTAGCGATAATTAATTTCGACAAACCATTCACAATGGGTCCCAGTTAATTAGGTAGGCTACACGTGTTGAGAAGTTTGAGCATCTGCTGACATGTTTGAGAACGTGTTGAGATGTTTGAGAACGATATGCATGTAATTTTCATGAAATCATGCCTGAGTGCGTTACCATTTCTCGAGTGATTAATATAAGTTGTAAAAATCACGGGAGCACAATTTTTAGTGATTCTTGAGAAATGTTAAATTTTGACTTGGAAAATTGCGTTTTTCACGTGCGCAGTATACATCGGAACTCAGTTTTCCCCCCGATTTTCGTGCCAAATCGTGGGTGCGCATTATACACGATAGCGCACTATACATAGCTAAATACGGTACAAATATTTTCACGTAATCTTCACAATACTTTCTACGAATTGTACCGATATGAGATCTCTTTCACTTGCTGAAAACGTGCTTGAATACATGTATAAATCGTTTGAATAAAAATAATTACCAGTGTATGTTGATTTTTGTGCGTTTTCCGGTCTGTCCTCGCCTGTATTGGATAAGGATCATCGAGCATATCCACCTGTGACAGCTGAAAGTCTCCCAGCCCAGAAACATGAACCAGTCTGTTCACAGACAGATTCTGACTGCGTATATAACCAGTCAACGTCAGAGTACCATGTGACTCCTTCAAAATAGAATAGATGTAGATAGAATAATGGAAGTCGTGATAGCGTAGTGGATACGTGTTCGTTTCAGGTGCGAAAGGTCCGGAGTTCGAGCCCCGCTCAACCAACCTCCTTCATATAAAGAGACACAACTTGAGCGGGGCTCAAACCCATCAGTGATGATAGGTTACAGTGGTATACAAGTCGGCGACCGTAACCACTCGACGTGGAAGTCATGATAGCGCAGTGGATGAGTGTTCGCTTCAGGTACGTAAGGTCCGGAGTTCGAGCCCCGCTGGAGCCGTTACGATTATGCCCTTAGGCAAAGGCATTTAAATTCCACATTGCCTCTTCTCTCTCCTTCATGTCGATGGATTCCATCAGGAATGAGGTCTCGAGAGTGATTAATATAAGTTGAATGAACTTGTTTTGCAATCGAGCTAAAATAAATTTGTATAAACTAAAATAGAATAGGAAGTTTATTCTTGACTTATATTTTGAACCAGACTTTAGTAAAGATGTTCATATTTCACATTATATTCATAGACCGGCTGCTTACAACAGGTGTCTGTCGTGATAGCACAGTGGATGCGTGTTCGCTTCAGGTGCGAAAGGTCTGGAGTTCGAGCCCTGCTTGAGCCGTTATGATTGTGCCCTTAGGCATTTAAATTCCACATTGCCTCTTCTCTCTCCCTCGTGGCGATGCATTCCACCAGGATTATAAGAACTTGTTTCGGAATCGAGCTAAAATAAATTTGAATAAACTAGGTGTCTGTCTGTCTGTCTGTCTGTCTGTCTGTTACATATTTTTACATATTAGTTTGTACATGTATGCAAGGAAAGTATCACCATTTTGTTTGAAGGGATGATTTTAACGTCGTGGTTTTGTATGTGATTGTCGAGCCACTGGTCAGTCTTGACTATGTAGTTGGCATAAAGAAAGTGATACACAAAAGTTACAACACTGAAACCTTACAGAGTTTGTGTCATGTTGAAACTGGATCTGTTCAGCAAGGAGGTGAGTTCTATTTTCTCTGTAGTGTAAATCCCGTAGTTTCTGTGAGGTGATATGACGCAGCACAAGCATACAGTCCTGTTCTGTATCTACTGTATGCAGCCTGTCATCCGGGAACCTGATACATAGAATTACACATGATGTTACGAGCATACAGTCCGGTTCTGTATCTACCGTATGCAGCCTGTCATCCGGGAACCTGATACATAGATTTACACATGATGTTACGAGCATACAGTCCTGTTCTGTATCTACTGTATGCAGCCTGTCATCCGGAAACCTGATACATAGATTTACACATGATGTTACGAGCATACAGTCCGGTTCTGTATCTACCGTATGCAGCCTGTCATCCGGGAACCTGATACATAGATTTACACATGATGTTACGAGCATACAGTCCTGTTCTGTATCTACTGTATGCAGCCTGTCATCCGGAAACCTGATACATAGATTTACACATGATGTTACGAGCATACAGTCCGGTTCTGTATCTACCGTATGCAGCCTGTCATCCGGGAACCTGATACATAGATTTACACATGATGTTACGAGCATACAGTCCTGTTCTGTATCTACCGTATGCAGCCTGTCATATGGAATATGAATATAGCGCTCCAATAAACGGCCATACATTAACTGCTAGACGGATCTGTAATCCAGTGGTAGCACGCTGGACTGGTAATCCAGGGATCGCAGGTTCGATCCCCCGTCTGACCCTAATAAAATTAACAGTCTTTCAGATGGAACTTTAAACCGAGGTCTCGTGTAGGTGCTTTACACCGTGCACGTAAAAGAACCAGAGGAGATTCTGGAATGGGTCTCTGACTGTATCATTGCACTATCCTCCAAAAATCTAAAATGATTAATCTCTTCAGGAGGTGTCACTCATAATGGGCAGGGCAACCAGTAGCGACTGTAAATAAACGTAAAACACACACACAACTGCTTGATTGTCATCCAAGAGTAATCAATATAATGCCACGGTAGGAGGGTGGGGTAGTGGCAGGTTGGGGGGGTGCCTTTTATATTAATCATTTATTATATATTCATGTCTTTAAAGATTGAGCACTAAATTACAGTAAAACCTCCCTCAAGCAGCCAGTTGGGGGGACAGATCATTTTTGGCTGCTTACTGGAGGTGACGTGTTAACGGAGGGAACTCACGTTTGATAACCCAACTTGACTAAATCTTTAAATGTATGGTGTATAGATGTGTGTTTGTGTTATTCACAGGTTATTGACATAGTCCTCTGTGATCTCATGATTCCTCTTTAACGGATTAATGTCTCCTGACTGTATCTGGGTCCTACCGGGGCCAAACTCGTTTGCCACTTTCCTGGAGCTTTTACCAGAATCGGGGCTATATATTACATTACCCAATCAGTAAAGTGGCTGTACTTCCAGCATAGACATGCGTGCAATAACCACCAATATTTTATGTCTTGATTTGCAGTAGCTAATAAAAAATAGAAACGAATCAAATGAAGCCTCGAACCATCAATGTTTAAAGCTAAGACAGAATAATTACCCATATTTACTAAATAATTTAAATCCCTGAAACATGAATATAATAAAGAATCGATTAACGAAGGCGATAATGACACCGTTATTCCTAAAAAACAATTCCTGAGCACGTCTATATTACCATTTTTCAATAGTTTTCTGCAAGAATTTTCTGACTTCCTTCTGCTTCTTCTGTACCATGGGTTTGAGCCCCTAAAAGTACGGGAAATCATTGTATAAATATATTCATGAATGCTGCCATACCCAGGGTTATTGATAATTTCTTCTATTTTGGGGGTTTAATGACGAATCAACAGCATTAGTTTATACAAATTTATTTTAGCTCGATTGCGAAACAATCTCTTACAACTTATATTAATCACTCTCGAGACATCATTCCTGATGGAATCCACTGCAATAAGGAAGAGAGAAGAGGCAACGTGGAAATTAAATGCCTTGCCTAAGGGCACAATCACAACGGCTCCAGCGGGGCTCGAACTCCGGACCTTTCGTACCTGAAGCGAACGCGCTATCACGACTTGAACAGTTTTTGTCATGTGGCGACCCTGGGTGCCTCTCTCAGCAGTATTCCAGGCGTGGACAGGCACCCATGTAGAACCACTGACCTTCCACAAGCTAGCTGCATTACTTCCTCACATGTGGGATTCAAACCAACAGCGGTGAGGGGCAAGTGATTTGAAGTCAACGACCGTAACAACTCAGACACGGAGGCCCCTTGAAAATAAGATAACATGTGATGTACAAAGAGAACAACTGCCAATAGTTAACATCAAATTCCGATTAGTACAGTGGTTAGCGCGCTCGCTTCTCACCAATGCAACCCGGGTTCTATCCTCGCACTGGGAAGAATGTGATATGGTACGGTGGTCGCCAGATCGGCACCGACCCGGGTTCGATCCTCGGACTGGGAAGTATGTGAGATGGTACGTTGGTCGCCAGATCGGCACCGACCCGGGTTCGATCCTCGGACCGGGAAGTATGTGAGATGGTACGGTGGTCGCCAGATCGGACAGGTGGGTTCTCTCCGGGTACTCTGGTTTCCGCCCACACGAATTACCACATATACGCTTTCATCTGCGCCAACGAGAGTGATTAATATAAGTTGTTAGAACTTGCATCGCAATCGTTGCAAAATAAATAAAGTATAAACTTTTAGTGGCTTTCCATTGAAGACCATGGGTGACCCTCCAAATATGTTTTCGGACAATGGCAGGCACATGGGTTGAACCATAACAGCTTTCCATTGAAGACCATGGGTGACCCTCCAAAGATGTTTTCGGACAATGGCAGGCACATGGGTTGAACCATAACAGCTTTCCATTGAAGACCATGGGTGACCCTCCAAAGATGTTTTCGGACAATGGCAGGCACATGGGTTGAACCATAACAGCTTTCCATTGAAGACCATGGGTGACCCTCCAAAGATGTTTTCGGACAATGGCAGGCACATGGGTTGAACCATAACAGCTAGCTAGATCAATTCATTGCTAGAAATAACCAACACAGAAATTAATCAACTTACCTGAACAACCAGTGTGACACTTGGCATGCCCTGCCCCATCATACAAGACAGACAACTCTCCCCAAAACTGTCCAGCCCCTCTTCTGATGACATCACAAACAGCAGCGAATCAGCTACCTTGATTCCATCAAGGGCACTGTATAGGTCGCCGTACTTCACAGGAAACAACTCCACCCTTTGTTTGAATCGAGGTATACTGCAAGATTAATGCAAAGGTAGGATTGTGACGATCATTGCATCATTCAGACGACAGGTTTGTCGGGTACATATAACAACATCAACTGCAAGCATGGGGAGACGTTATTCACCGCTCACAAACCTAATATGCATGATTCCAGTGAACAACATCGACTGCAAGCATGGGGAGACGTTATTCACTGCTCACAAACCTAATATGCATGATTCCAGGGAACAACATCGACTGCAAGCATGGGGAGACGTTATTCACTGCTCACAACCTAATATGCACCTGTGAACAACATCGACTGCAAGCATGGGGAGACGTTATTCACCACCCACAAACCTAATATGCACGTTTCCAGTGAACAACATCGACTGCAAGCATGGGGAGACGTTATTCACTGCTCACAAACCTAATATGTGCCAGTGAACAACATCGACTGCAAGCATGGGGAGACGTTATTCACCACTCACAAACCTAATATGGGTGATTCCAGTGAACAACATCGACTGCAAGCATGGGGAGATGTTATTCACTGCCCACAAACCTAATATGTGTGTTTCCAGGGAACAACATCGACTGCAAGCATGGGGAGACGTTATTCACCGCCCACAAACCTAATATGCATTGATTCCAGTGAACAACATCGACTGCAAGCATGGGGAGACGTTATTCACTGCTCACAAACCTAATATGCATGATTCCAGTGAACAACATCGACTGCAAGCATGGGGAGACGTTATTCACCACCCACAAACCTAATATGCATGATTCCAGGGAACAACATCGACTGCAAGCATGGGGAGACGTTATTCACCACCCACAAACCTAATATGCATGATTCCAGGAAACAACATCGACTGCAAGCATGGGGAGACGTTATTCACCGCCCACAAACCTAATATGCATGATTCCAGTGAACAACATCGACTGCAAGCATGGGGAAACGTTATTCACCACTCACAAACCTAATATGCATGATTCCAGGGAACAACATCGACTGCAAGCATGGGGAGACGTTATTCACTGCTCACAAACCTAATATGTGCCAGGGAACAACATCGACTGCAAGCATGGGGAGACGTTATTCACCACCCACAAACCTAATATGCATGACTCCAGGGAACAACATCGACTGCAAGCATGGGGAGACGTTATTCACTGCTCACAAACCTAATATGGGTGTTTCCAGTGAACAACATCGACTGCAAGCATGGGGAGACGTTATTCACCACTCACAAACCTAATATGGGTGTTTCCAGTGAACAACATCGACTGCAAGCATGGGGAGACGTTATTCACCGCCCACAAACCTAATATGCATGATTCCAGTGAACAACATCGACTGCAAGCATGGGGAAACGTTATTCACCACTCACAAACCTAATATGCATGATTCCAGGGAACAACATCGACTGCAAGCATGGGGAGACGTTATTCACTGCTCACAAACCTAATATGTGCCAGGGAACAACATCGACTGCAAGCATGGGGAGACGTTATTCACCACCCACAAACCTAATATGCATGACTCCAGGGAACAACATCGACTGCAAGCATGGGGAGACGTTATTCACTGCTCACAAACCTAATATGGGTGTTTCCAGTGAACAACATCGACTGCAAGCATGGGGAGACGTTATTCACCACTCACAAACCTAATATGGGTGTTTCCAGTGAACAACATCGACTGCAAGCATGGGGAGACGTTATTCACCGCCCACAAACCTAATATGCATGATTCCAGTGAACAACATCGACTGCAAGCATGGGGAGACGTTATTCACCGCCCACAAACCTAATATGCATGATTCCAGGGAATAACATCGACTGCAAGCATGGGGAGACGTTATTCACCACCCACAAACCTAATATGCACCAGGGAACAACATCGACTGCAAGCATGGGGAGACGTTATTCACCTCTCACAAACCTAATATGCATGATTCCAGTGAACAACATCGACTGCAAGCATGGGGAGACGTTATTCACCGCCCACAAACCTAATATGCATGATTCCAGGGAACAACATCGACTGCAAGCATGGGGAGACGTTATTCACTGCTCACAAACCTAATATGCACCAGGGAACAACATCGACTGCAAGCATGGGGAGACGTTATTCACTGCTCACAAACCTAATATGCACCAGGGAACAACATCGCCTGCAAGCATGGGGAGACGTTATTCACTGCCCACAAACCTAATATGCACCAGGGAACAACATCGACTGCAAGCATGGGGAGACGTTATTCACTGCTCACAAACCTAATATGCATGATTCCAGTGAACAACATCGACTGCAAGCATGGGGAGACGTTATTCACCACCCACAAACCTAATATGTGTGTTTCCAGTGAACAACATCGACTGCAAGCATGGGGAGACGTTATTCACCACCCACAAACCTAATATGTGTGTTTCCAGTGAACAACATCGACTGCAAGCATGGGGAGACGTTATTCACCGCCCACAAACCTAATATGAGTGATTCCAGTGTCCGTGGTGGTGGATGTCACTGTACTTTCACAGGAGCTTATAGTCTGCAATGTGGCCGTCGCCGACACGTCTTTGTGCAGAGGAACAACCATCTACAATATAACACAGAGACTTATGCACTCACCCACTCACCGATAATTACAACAAAATCACAGGTGCTTATCATTGTGGGGTGGGGGTGGTGGTGGGGGGGTTCCATGCTTTCTAAATTAAATATTAACTTTTAAACTTACTCATTAGTGGCAGAGATTTTAATTAAACATTATATTTAATAACTTAAAACGCATTTCAGAAATAGTTTCCTTTCCGCATGCTTTCAGAACACGGCGAATTGACATATTTCGGAAAGCATTCGTCATTTTCTAGGTCCATTTGGTGTGATCGGAAAGCATACGGAATCAAACATCTCCAAATAGTCATTCCGAATGCACCAAGAACTAGCCGCATGCTTCCCAAACGTTTTCCGTACATGCCGCATGCTCATAGAATGCTTCCCGAATACACATGGATGCCATATCTGGATGGTCGATGAAAATTATTTTGAACATCCACAACATATTTTTGGAGCTACAAAATGCCGGTTCGTATGCATCCGTACAGAGGCGAACAACCAGTATGCTACAAGAATACACCAAAAGCTTCCCAAATATGATCCGTTACACATGGAACAAGATACTTACAACACATGGAATGAGGTACTTACAACACATGGAACAAGGTAGTTACAACACATGGAACAAGGTACTTACAACACATGGAACGAGGTACTTACAACACATGGAACAAGTTACTTACAACACATGGAACGAGGTACTTACAACACATGGAACGAGGTACTTATAACACATGGAACGAGGTACTTATAACACATGGAACGAGGTACTTACAACACATGGAACGAGGTACTTACAACACATGGAACAAGGTACTTATAACACATGGAACCAGGTACTTACAACACATGGAACAAGGTACTTACTGTATAACACATGGAACCAGGTACTTACTGTATAACACATGGAACAAGGTACTTACAACACAATGTGGAGGAGTTCCTGATGCACCTACACTTCGTTTCTTTGCCATAACTTCTTCTCTTTTTCGCTGTCTCAGTTGTAACGCCTGAGAACAAAAATGTACATATACATCAGAATGATCAAATTAATTGGAAAAACTACCATAAATCGTACAAATTGTGCAAGCCTGAGTTGGCAATTCCGTGTGTTTGTTTATGTTGATTAAAGTTGCACAAACAGCTTAGATCACATGGCGATTTCCCAGGTATTGTTATTGGAAGAAGACACAGACAGACACCCAGGTAGAACCACTGACCTACCATGAGCCAGCTGGATAGCTTTCTCACATGACTGAATTTGACACTCCCCCAGTAGAATTCGAACTTAGAGTGGTGAGGGGCAAGTGATTTGAAGTCAAGGAGTTTGAACCCCGCTGGAGCTGTTACGATTGTGCATAAGGTATTTAAAATTCCACGTTGCCTCTTCTCTCTCCCTCGTGGCGATGGACTCCATCAGGAATGAGGTCTCGAGAATGATTAATATAAGTTGTAGGAACTTGTTTCGCAATCGAGCTAAAATAAATATATATATATATACTAACATTATATTAATCGCTCTTGAGACTTCCAGGGTTCATTCTAGGTAAGAATTTTTGGGGGAAGTAAGTAAGCACATGACCGCGCCCTTAAATGGTACTACAGTATACCCCCGTCTAAACGCACCCAGGGGCGATGCAATTTGCGACAAATTATATGCAAAGTATGTCTGGGACTCCTTTAAACCCCCCTTTCTTCATACCTCTTGACATTGACACAGACCACTGTGTTTCTAACAGTACAGACTATGATAGCAGCGGGCACTGAGGTGATGTTTCTAACAGTACAGACTATGATAGCAGCGGGCACTGAGGTGATGTTTCTAACAGTACAGACTATGATAGCAGCGGGCACTGAGGTGATGTTTCTAACAGTACAGACTATGATAGCAGCGGGCACTGAGGTGATGTTTCTAACAGTACAGACTATGATAGCAGCGGGCACTGAGGTGATGTTTCTAACAGTACAGACTATGATAGCAGCGGGCACTGAGGTGATGTTTCTAACAGTACAGACTATGATAGCAGCGGGCACTGAGGTGATGTTTCTAACAGTACAGACTATGATAGCAGCGGGCACTGAGGTGATGTTTCTAACAGTACAGACTATGATAGCAGCGGGCACTGAGGTGATGTTTCTAACAGTACAGACTATGATAGCAGCGGGCACTGAGGTGATGTTTCTAACAGTACAGACTATGATAGCAGCGGGCACTGAGGTGATGTTTCTAACAGTACAGACTATGATAGCAGCGGGCACTGAGGTGATGTTTCTAACAGTACAGACTATGATAGCAGCGGGCACTGAGGTGATGTTTCTAACAGTACAGACTATGATAGCAGCGGGCACTGAGGTGATGTTTCTAACAGTACAGACTATGATAGCAGCGGGCACTGAGGTGATGTTTCTAACAGTACAGACTATGATAGCAGCGGGCACTGAGGTGATGTTTCTAACAGTACAGACTATGATAGCAGCGGGCACTGAGGTGATGTTTCTAACAGTACAGACTATGATAGCAGCGGGCACTGAGGTGATGTTTCTAACAGTACAGACTATGATAGCAGCGGGCACTGAGGTGATGTTTCTAACAGTACAGACTATGATAGCAGCGGGCACTGAGGTGATGTTTCTAACAGTACAGACTATGATAGCAGCGGGCACTGAGGTGATGTTTCTAACAGTACAGACTATGATAGCAGCGGGCACTGAGGTGATGTTTCTAACAGTACAGACTATGATAGCAGCGGGCACTGAGGTGATGTTTCTAACAGTACAGACTATGATAGCAGCGGGCACTGAGGTGATGTTTCTAACAGTACAGACTATGATAGCAGCGGGCACTGAGGTGATGTTTCTAACAGTACAGACTATGATAGCAGCGGGCACTGAGGTGATGTTTCTAACAGTACAGACTATGATAGCAGCGGGCACTGAGGTGATGTTTCTAACAGTACAGACTATGATAGCAGCGGGCACTGAGGTGATGTTTCTAACAGTACAGACTATGATAGCAGCGGGCACTGAGGTGATGTTTCTAACAGTACAGACTATGATAGCAGCGGGCACTGAGGTGATGTTTCTAACAGTACAGACTATGATAGCAGCGGGCACTGAGGTGATGTTTCTAACAGTACAGACTATGATAGCAGCGGGCACTGAGGTGATGTTTCTAACAGTACAGACTATGATAGCAGCGGGCACTGAGGTGATGTTTCTAACAGTACAGACTATGATAGCAGCGGGCACTGAGGTGATGTTTCTAACAGTACAGACTATGATAGCAGCGGGCACTGAGGAGAGAATTATTTTGTGTTGCTTCAAAATGGGGGGGGGGGCATTTATTAGGGAGGGGGCGTTTAAACGGGGATATATGGTATTCAATAAATGTTGACAAAATATGGTTAAAATGAACAGTATGACCATTAAATACAACATTTGAATAGAAGGAATGCTTTATAATGGGCCAGTGTATCTTACTGGACAAAATTTTGTATGAAAAGTGTAAGACTTTTTTTAGGGAGAAGCGGTGCACCCAGGGGTCCCTAGGGTATCTATGTCAGGGTCCCTAGGGTATCTATATCGCCCAAATCTCCCTATAGAATGAGCCCTGACCTCATTCCTGATTGGAATCCATATCCGTTGAGGGAGACACGAGGCAATATGGATGTA
Organism: Archivesica marissinica; assembly: GCA_014843695.1. NCBI lineage: Eukaryota > Metazoa > Mollusca > Bivalvia > Venerida > Vesicomyidae > Archivesica > Archivesica marissinica. Next base: position 64,683,916 of record CM026403.1, on the reverse strand, counting down.
TGTATAATTGCGTTATTATCATGGCCTCTTCTTGTTTTTAATGTTTGTCTGGTTAATTATATTTCCTTATTCATACCTGGTGTCTCCGGTCATTTTTTCTTTTCACCGAAACAGCTTTCTTTGAAAGAACTTTCACATTCACTCGACCTATGAACATAAAATTGTGTGTAATAACAATCTAACAAAACAAGGTCAATACATCTTGCTTGTTTCGAGATTTAGTATGAGGGGAAATGCAGAGCAGTACGATTTTAAGAATTGTATGATTTAATGATTCTACCCAGCTCTTGGTAAACTACTCGATGTATTAATTGTGTATTCATGGGAGCATTCATTGTTCACAGAGAAACCATTCACTAGAAATTATTCTCGAAACGTCATACACTGGAAATTATTCACGAGAGCATTGGACCATCAACATCAAAAAGGATTGGAACCTGATTATCGATCAAGATCTTCCAGAACAACTTGTGACTACATACAGTGTTGTGAATGAAGTGGTGTTTAATTAGTGGTTTAAATAGTGCTGTGAATGAAGTCTCAATGTGTAAATAGTGAGTGTTTTCAGTGTTTACGAGACGTGTATTTTAGTGTTAAAAACCAAGAGTTGGGGTTGAATATTTTGTATATATATAATTTGCATGCATTTCTGGACTGTTTAGATTTACTGTACTGTAGGATCTAAGGATGCCCATCATATATGAACGACCAAATTGAGAACAATTATACTTATATTTGCATGGGATATTAATTCATAGTATTGGTCAACCGCCGATTATACCATTATTATCATTTATATGAAACCACCAACTCATATTGCCTTGTAGACGGAGAAGTAATTATACAAAACCACTGTCACCCAAATATAAACCTATCCGAATATTAGTGCAGTTAGGTGCACGTTTATAAATGGAATTGGGATGATTAGTAATTTCAACCTCCTTCGTCTCGTTGTCCTTTGCTTTTATGCTTCCCATGCTTATGTACTTTATTTTGTTGTTTTAAGGGTCCGGGTCTGTGCGTTTCTTGCATTGTTTATGTTTTTGACAGAACACGTGAATTTCATTTGCAACCGGTGTCGTAAGAAAAATGTGTCATGAGACATTTAAGAACAAAATTGCATCAATTATCACACACAACATAGCCCATGCAGTAAATTGTTAGGATAAGAACGTAAGACTTTTGATAATATAATACTAAATTTGTATGCTGGCTAGTTGGCATCTTAAGTAGAACAATCGGTGTTCTCTTTCTATTTAGTACAATCATTAAACATGTGTTTAGAATTCGGATAGATATTTTTCGGATAGGTTGTTAGTTTATACAAATTTATTTTAGCTCGATTGCGAAACAAGTTCTTACAACTTATATTAATCACTCTCGAGACATCATTCCTGATGGAATCCATCGCCATGAGGGAGAGAGAAGAGGCAACGTGGAATTTAATTGCCTTGCCTAACGGCACAATCGTAACGGCTCCAGCGTGGCTCGAACTCCGGACCTTTCACACCTGAAGCGAACGCGCATCCACTGCGGTATCACGACTTCCACAATGAGGATAAGGTGTTAGTGGCTAAATTCTCCAAGGCTAAGGTTCATTTTTGTGTATCATTACAGAATATTCTTCCTTAATCGTATTATAGTCTATATCAGAGAATACCCGCAATAATGTCAGTATGCTCTTCTGATAATTTTAACAACAATAATACACAGAAATGCACATGTATTTTTTGTATTAAAGTAATCGAGCCCAAGTCGGGGTTCAAACCCACGACTGCCTGATCCTCCAATACCTGGCGAACACTCTACCGCGTCGCTATAAAAGCTAGCTCTATAGAGAGACAGTATAAGTCTCCCCATATACCACTACAGTATGTTCTACTTTAAAGTTTAAACTATTTATTTTTACATTTATTGCAAAGCATGTTTTATCAACTTATATTAATCACTCTCATTGCCACGGATGAAGGCTTAAACGTGGTCATTCGTGTGGGAGGACACCGGAGCACCCACTTGTCCGATATGGTGACCACCGTACCATCTCACATACTTCCCGGTCCGAGGATCGAACCCTGGTTGCATTTGTGAGAAGCGAGCGCGCTAACCACTGCGCTAATCGGACAGTGTTCAACGTTAAAGCAGGTATGCACTCTACGAGAGGTTGTTCAGTGGTAGAGCTTCAAATTTGGAATCCAGGGGTCCCGGGTTCAATCCAGGGGTCCCGGGTCCAATAGTGGGTCACGGCACGTATGTAGTATCCTTGAGCAAGGTAGGTCACACACTGGTTACCTGCTTAGGTCAGATAAGTCCATCCAGGAAAGCATGTCTACATGTAGGTTGTTCAAAAGAGCCGAAAGAAAACGGAATATCCTAGTCAAAACAGGTATCCTAGTCAAAATAGGTATCCTAGTCAAAACAGGTATATATATAGATTTTATTTCATACACTCGACAATAAACATAACTTTAATGCGCGCTACATGACCTTAGATGTCGATGCGCCGTAAAACACCATTCATTCATTCAAAACAGGTATCCTAGTCAAAACAGGTATCCTAGTCAAAATAGGTATCCTAGTCAAAACAGGTATCCTAGTCAAAACAGGTATCCTAGTCAAAACAGGTATCCTAGTCAAAACAGGTATCCTAGTCAAAACAGGGATCCTAGTCAAAACAGTGGAAGTCATGATAGCGCAGTGGATGCGCGTTCGCTTCAGGTGCGAAAGGTCTGGAGTTTGAGCCCCGCTGGAGCCATTACGATTGTGCCCTTAGGCAAGGCATTTAAATTCCACGTTGCCTCTTCTCTCTCCCTTGTGGTGATGGATTCCATCAGGAATGAGGTCTCGATAGTGATTAATATAAGTTATAAGAACTTGTTTCGCAATCGAGCTAAAATAAATTTGTATAAACTAAAAGAGGTTTGACATTAAATGTATGCATGTACGTTCCATTAATGTCATACCCTTTGCGGGGACCTAAGCAAGTTTTTCCTGAGCAGGCTTAGCCGACATACGTGGCCTAGCCACTTATTGAACCCAGAACCGTACTACCAAGTGTTCCATATAGCCTTATCGCTTATACTCCAAATGGTGATGCATGTTCCAGTCTTTCTCACTGACTGTCTGAGACATTTTTTTTATGAACATCAGTACTTTCCAAATCCTATTTTTGTATGCCAGGCTGGTAGGCAATCGGTAACCATTATTTAACTGGCTGGCGGCTTACCAACAAACCATATCAGAACGAACCTCGTCAACCATCGACCTCCCGCTCCGTAGGCGGACGCCTTAATCACTAGGCCACGGAGACTCAGGGTTCATTCTAGGTCAGAATGTTTGGGAGAAGTGAGAAAGCGCGTGATCGCTTCCTTAAATGGTGTTCTTTAATATACTTCTGCAAAATAGGGTTAAAATGCACAGTACAACCATTAAATACAACATTTGAATAGAAGGAGTGTTTTATAATGGGCCAGTGTATCTTACTAGACAAAATTTGGTTTGAAAATCGTAAAAACCAAAAAAAAAAAATTTTTTAGGGAGAAGTGGGGCCCCCAGATGGCGAAGTCAGGGTCCCTAGGGCGATATTCAAAATCGTGATAGTAAAATGTTTTACAGTATTTGACATTCTGTACATGTATATGAGCTGAAGCATGTGTTGTACTCTTCCTCAGGGTTCCCTCTGTCTGAATGTTTGTCTGCACCACTTCTGTCACCAATTGAAAAACACTGGAGCCAATTAAAAAAACTTGGAGCCAACAAAGAGCCATATAGTTCACAAATAAATATTTGATATCATGTATTTGACAAAACATGTGCCCAAAAAAAATAAGTTGCGCCAAATATTTTCGCCAATTCGCAAATTTTAGCGCCAATATTTGTTTTTTGGCGCCATTGGCGACCGACAGCGGGAACCCTGCTTACTGTTAGAGTAACACAGAGTGTGTCAGCCCCTACATGTACAATTATCTTCTTTTTTTTCTAAATTTATAGGCAAACATGAAGATTTCTGAAGTGCTGAATTGTAGTTTTTCTGCCTGGTACCCAAGGTTTAAAGATTACACAATTAAAAGGTATGTATAGCTCTAGCTCTACCTATATGCTGATACATGTACATGACTAACATGTGCCTAAATGAATACATGCCTAAATCAACATGTGCCTAAATAACATGTGCCTAAATAACATGCGTCTAAATAACATGTGCCTAAATTAACATGTGCCCAAATAACATTTGTCTAAATCGATATGTGCCTAAATAGCATGTGTCTAAATAGCATGTGCCTAAATGAACACATGTCTAAATTAACAGGTGCCTAAATGAACACATGCCTAAATTAACATTTGCCTAAATGAACACATGCCTAAATTAACATTTGCCTATATGAGCACATGCCTAAATTAACATGTGGCTAAATCAATATGTGCCTAAAATAACATGTGCCTAAAATAACATGTGCCTAAATTAGCATGTGCCTAAAATAACATGTGCCTAAATTAGCATGTGCCTAAATTAGCATTTGCCTAAAATAACATGTGCCTAAATTAGCATTTGCCTAAATTAGCATTTGCCTAAATTAGCATGTGCCTAAAATAACAGGTGCCTAAATTAGCATGTGCCTAAATAACCCATGCCTAAATAACATGTGTCTAAATAACATGTGCCTAAATAACATGTGCCTATATAACATGTGCCTAAATAACATGTGTCTAAATAACATGTGCCCAAATAACATGTGCCTAAATAACATGTGTCTAAATAGCATGTGCCTAAATAACATGTGTCTAAATGGCATGTGCCTAAATAACATGTGTCTTAATAACATGTACCCAAATAACATGTGTCTAAATAACATGTGCCTACATAACATGTGTCTAAATAGCATGTCTAAATAACATGTCTAAATAACGTGTGCATACATAACATGTGTCTAACTAACATGTACCTAAATAACATGTGTCTAAATAACATGTGCCTAAATAACATGTGCATAAATAACATGTGTCTAAATAACATGTGCCTAAATAACGTGTGCCTAAATAACATGTACCTAAATAACATGTACCTAAATAACATGTGCCTAAATAACATGTGCCTAAATAACGTGTGCCTAAATAACATGTGCCTAAATAACGTGTGCCTAAATAACATGTGCCTAAATAACATGTGCCTAAATAACGTGTGCCTAAATAACATGTGCCTAAATAACATGTGCCTAAATAACCCATGCCTAAATAACATGTGTCTAAATAACATGTGCCTAAATAACATGTGCCTAAATAACGTGTGCCTAAATAACATGTGCCTAAATAACATGTGTCTAAATAACATGTATCTAAATAGCATGTGCCTAAATTAACATGTGCCTAAACAAAATATGGCAAGATAACATTTGTCTAAATACTACATGCATGTAGATTTGATATGAACATGCATGTAGATTTGATATGAACATGTATGTATATTTGATATGAACATGTATGTATATTTGATATGAACGTGTATGTAGATTTGATATGAACGTGTATGTAGATTTGATATGAACATGTATGTATATTTGATATGAACATGTATGTATATTTGATATGAACATGTATGTATATTTGATATGAACGTGTATGTAGATTTGATATGAACATGTATGTAGATTTGATATGAACGTGTATGTAGATTTGATATGAACATGTATGTAGATTTGATATGAACGTGTATGTAGATTTGATATGAACATGTATGTAGATTTGATATGAACATGTATGTAGATTTGATATGAACGTGTATGTAGATTTGATATGAACATGTATGTATATTTGATAGGAACATGTATGTAGATTTGATATGAACATGTATGTAGATTTGTCTTTCAGTCAGATCATCCCATTACCACAGGAGTTTGTCGATTATTTGTTAGCAGATCAAGTTGTTTTGCCTGAAGAGTAAGTTTGAATGGCCTATTACCACAGGAGTTTGATAGTTTATTGCCTGAATGGTAAACCTGTTTGGCCCGCTTCATGTATCACATTAGTTTTGTCATTATTTGTCCACATTTTATTGCATGAAGAGTACATCTTATGGATGTCATTCTAGCGCAGTGGTAGCACGTTCGCTTCATATGCGAAAGGACTGGAGTTCGAGCCCCGCTTGAGCCGTTGAGATTATGCACTTAGGCCAGGCATTTAAATTCTACGTTTCCTTTCTCTCTCCCTCATTGCGGTTAATTCCATCATGAATAAGGTCTCGAGAGTGATTAATATAAGTTGTAAGAACTTGTTTCGCAATCAAGCTTTTATAATTTTTTATAAACTAAGAGTACCGGTAGATCTCCATTGCCTTTTACCATAGGAGTCTGTAGACTATTTGTATGTCTGAATAATCCATTACCACAGGGGTTTCTAGCTTTTTGTGTTTGTATATTTGATCTGGTTTACAACCACAGGGTTTGAAAATTGTGTGGTTAGTTTAAACAATATTTATTTCTTTGGATAAACATAGTGAAGTATTTATAATATTTACATGCATGTAGGATTGAGGAGAAAGCAACTTGCTTACATGGTTACCTTTTTACAAATATAATTGTGTGTTTACTGACCAAGTTGTTTTTTTAATATCAATTTTATTGAATAATTTTAATTTGTAGTGTTGCACAATGCTCTAATATAAACCATCTCTGTGGCCTAGTGGTTAATGCGTACTCCTACGGAGCGGGAGGTCGAATGTTCGAACCTTGTCAGGTGTTCGTTCTGATATGGTTGGTGAGCTGCCAGCTAGTTAAATAATGGCTACCGATTGCCTACCAGCCTGGCGCCTGGCATACAAGCATAGGATTCGGGAAGTACTAATGTTCATAAAAAGAGGTGTCTCATAAGTCAGAAATTGCTGACCCTTTAAATAGAGGTGACACTATAATAAACAAACACTACTTTACTTTTATAAACATGACAAGGTGATGATGTAAAACAGAAACTCAAAACTTTGGACCAGAAATCTCTCTAAATTGGACAGATATACTAAACTGGGAAGTTGGTCCTGAATTACTCTCAGCTGGGCATGGAGCTTTGACCAGAAACATCTCACAGCTGATTCGATCACCCGTAACCCAGATATCACAGGTTCGATCCTCCGTCTGACCATAATAAAATTAACAGTCTTTCAGATGGGACTTAAACCAAGGTCTCTTGTCGGTGCTTTACACCGTGCACGTAAAAGAACCAGAGGAGATTATGGAATGGGTCTCTGTCTGTATCATTGCACTATCCTCCAAAAATCTAAAATCACTATATCTCTTCAGGAGGCGTCGCTCATATTGGCAACCGGTAGCGACGATAAATAAACGTAAAACACACAGCTTAACAGATAGTTATGTTAGAAACGCCTGCTACAATTATTTGAATTATTTATAGCCTTTTTTACCCAGCATGCAAAGAGTTAAATCTTATTAAGTTTGAATGGGGTTTGTATTATAGAGGTATACTGTTCATTCTTCAGGACTGTAGCGTTGTCAACCAGTGATTCCCATACAGAAGATAACAGAAATACAGAGGTACAGGTTTCTTATGTATTTTATTATGTTTCCCCAGTGAATTGGTAGGAGACATGTTGATTCTGTCCTTTCTGTCCGACCATCTGTCTGTGCACACAAATGGATACTTTACTTACATGGCTAGGAGAATAATAGATATATTGTCTAGTGATCTAGGATTCGCTGAATATTCATCTATTTTATGGTTTCATTGCAGATTGTGATAGACTGGGTCACTGACAATATTCATGTATGTTATGTTTTCATTGCAGATTGTGATAGACTGGGTCACTGACAATATTCATGTATTTTACATTTTCACTGCAGAATGAGATAGACTGGGTCACGGACAATATTCATGTATTTTACATTTTCACTGCAGAATGAGATAGACAGGGTCACTGACAATATTCATGTATTTTATGTTTTCACTTCAGAATGAGATAGACTGGGTCACTGACAATATTCATGTATTTTACGTTTTCACTTCAGAATGAGATAGACTGGGTCACTGACAATATTCATGTATTTTATGTTTTCACTTCAGAATGAGATAGACTGGGAAACAGAAGATATTCTCACTCCGGTTGCAGAGGTAGGAGATATAATTTACTTTACAATAATAATTACTGGTTTGATTACTGGTAAACGTGTAGACTTTATTTATGTTACAAGGATTGTGAAACAAGTTCTTACAACTTGCATCAATCAGTATTGATGACCCGGATAAACATATATGAGTGGCCCTTCATTATAAACAAGATGGATCTATTCACCATCAGCGTTGTCAGTGACACAGATATCTGGTAGCAATACACTTGTTGTATCAGATCTATGTTGTAACATATTGGTTTGGCGTAAGGTTTGGTACCTGGGTTGGGGTAAGGTTTGGTACCTGGGTTGGTGTAAGGTTTGGTACCTGGGTTGGGGTACGGTTTGGTTGCTGGGTTGGTGTACGGTTTGGTTTCTGGGTTGGGGTATGGTTTAGTAGCTGTGTTGGGGTATGGTTTGGTAATTAATTGGGTTGGGGTACGGTTTAGTAGCTGGGTTGGGGTACGGTTTGGTAGCTGGGTTGGGGTAAGGTTTGGTAGCTGGTTTGGGGTACGGTTTGGTAGTTGGTTTGGTAGCTGGTTTGGGGTACGGTTTGGTAGCTGGTTTGGGGTAAGGTTTGGTAGCTGGGTTGGGGTAAGGTTGGTAGCTGGGTTAGGGTAAGGTTGTGTAGCTGGTTTGGGGAAGGTTTGGTAGCTGGGTTGGGGTACGGTTTGGTAGCTGGGTTGGGGTAAGGTTTGGTAGCTGGGTTGGGGTAGGTTGGTAGCTGGGTTGGGGCAAGGTTTGGTAGCTGGGTTGGGGTAAGGTTTGGTAGCTGGGTTGGGGTAAGGTTTGGTAGCTGGGTTGTGGTAAGGTTTGGAGCTGGGTTGGGGCAAGGTTTGGTAGCTGGGTTGGGGTAAGGTTTGGTAGCTGGTTGGGGTAGGTTTGGTAGCTGGGTTGGGGTAAGGTTGGTAGCTGGGTTGGGGTAGGTTTGGTAGCTGGGTTGGGGTAAGGTTTGGTAGCTGGGTTGGGGTAAGGTTTGGTAGCTGGGTTGGGGTAAGGTTTGGTAGCTGGTTGGGGTACGGTTTGTAGCTGGGTTGGGGTACGGTTTGGTAGCTGGGTTGAGGCAAGCTTTGGTAGCTGGGTTGAGGCAAGGTTTGGTAGCTGGGTGGGGTAAGGTTTGGTAGCTGGGTTAGGGTAAGGTTTGGTAGCTGGGTTGGGGTACGGTTTGGTAGCTGGGTTAGGGTAAGGTTTGGTAGCTGGGTTGGGGTATGGTTTGGTAGCTGGGTTAGGGTAAGGTTTGGTAGCTGGGTTGGGGCAAGGTTTGGTAGCTGGGTTGGGGTAAGGTTTGGTAGCTGGGTTGGGGTAAGGTTTGGTAGCTGGGGCTTTGGTAGCTGGGTTGAGGCAAGGTTGGTAGCTGGTTGGGGTAGGTTTGGTAGCTGTTTGGTAGCTGGGGGGCAAGGTTTGGTAGCGGTTTGGTTGAGGCAAGGTTTAGGGTAAGTTTGGTAGCTGGTTAGGGTAAGGTTTGGTAGCTGGGTTGGGGCAAGGTTTGGTAGCGGGTTGGGGTAAGGTTAGGTAGCTGGGTCAGGGTAAGGTTTGGTAGCTGGGTTGGGGAGGTTTGGTAGCTGGGTTGGGGTACGGTTTGGTAGCTGGGTTGGGGTACGGTTTGGTAGCTGGGTTAGGGTAAGGTTGGTAGCTGGGTTGGGGTACGGTTTGGTAGGGTTAGGGTACGGTTTGGTAGCTGGGTTGGGGTACGGTTTGGTAGCTGGGTTGGTTTGGGTAAGGTTTGGTAGCTGGGTGGGGTACGGTTTGGTAGCTGGGTTAGGGTAAGGTTTGGTAGCTGGGTTGGGGTACGGTTTGGTAGCTGGGTTAGGGTAAGGTTTGGTAGCTGGGTTGGGGTACAGTTTGGTAGCTGGGTTAGGGTAAGGTTTGGTAGCTGGGTTGGGGTACGGTTTGGTAGCTGGGTTAGGGTAAGGTTTGGTAGCTGGGTTGGGGTACGGTTTGGTAGCTGGGTTAGGGTAAGGTTTGGTAGCTGGGTTGGGGTACAGTTTGGTAGCTGGGTTGGGGTACGGTTTGGTAACTGGGTTGGGGTAAGGTTTGGTAGCTGGGTTGGGGTAAGGTTTGGTAGCTGGGTTAGGGTAAGGTTTGGTAGCTGGGTTGGGGTATGGTTTGGTAGCTGGGTTAGGGTAAGGTTTGGTAGCTGGGTTGGGGTATGGTTTGGTAGCTGGGTTAGGGTAAGGTTTGGTAGCTGGGTTGGGGCAAGGTTTGGTAGCTGGGTTGGGGTAAGGTTTGGTAGCTGGGTTGGGGTAAGGTTTGGTAGCTGGGTTGAGGCAAGCTTTGGTAGCTGGGTTGAGGCAAGGTTTGGTAGCTGGGTTGGGGTAAGGTTTGGTAGCTGGGTTGGGGTAAGGTTTGGTAGCTGGTTTGGGGTACGATTTGGTAGCTGGTTTGGGGTACGGTTTGGTAGCTGGGTTGGGGTAAGGTTTGGTAGCTGGGTTGAGGCAAGCTTTGGTAGCTGGGTTGAGGCAAGGTTTGGTAGCTGGGTTGGGGTAAGGTTTGGTAGCTGGGATGGGGCAAGGTTTGGTAGCTGGGTTGAGGCAAGGTTTGGTAGCTGGGTTAGGGTAAGGTTTTGGTAGCTGGGTTGGGGTACGGTTTGGTAGCTGGGTTGAGTTTATTTATTAATTGTGCAGAGGTGTATTGTTAATGTATGTTTTTCAGGCTCCAAGTTTTCCAGAATTCGAAACATTATTAAAGAATACCATTAAGAGATTAGGCGGCCAGGTATTTCCAAAACTGAATTGGTCTGCTCCAAAGGTAAGTACAGTACTGTTGCTGTCGCTACAAATTAACGCAATAGTGACATACCTTCTAGGTTAGCACATCACCGAATACCGAGTCAGTTATAAAATTCTCTTGAGATACAATGTGTTACGCCACTGATGGTCACGGGTTCGAGCCCCGCTCAGGTCTTACTTATATGAAAAAGTTTCTTACGGAGGTTGGTACACCAGGTACTGGTTAACCGCTGGAGCCTGCCCAGGGAAGGTGCCCGCCGGTGATATATAGCCCAAAATGGTGTTGATGCTAGCGTAAAACCCGAACAAAGAAAGAAAGAAAGAAACAATGTGTTACGAAATTCACATGGAAAACGTTTCATTAGTGACATTTCATAGTTTATAGTTTATACAAATTTATTTTAGCTCGATTGCGAAACAAGTTCTTACGACTTATAAATATTAATCAATACTTCATTTCTGATGGAATCCATTGCCACGAGGGAGAGAGAAGAGGCAACGTGGAATTTAAATACCTTGCCTAAGGGCACAATCGTAATGGCTCCAGGTTATTACAGGACGCCTGTTATTACAGGATGCCACATGGATATCATTTGTTATGATATGTTATTACAGGATGCCACATGGATATCATTTGTTATGATATGTTATTACAGGATGCCACATGGATATCATTTGTTATGATATGTTATTACAGGATGCCACATGGATATCATTTGTTATGATATGTTATTACAGGATGCCACATGGATATCATTTGTTATGATATGTTATTACAGGATGCCACATGGATATCATTTGTTATGATATGTTATTACAGGATGCCACATGGATATCATTTGTTATGATATGTTATTACAGGATGCCACATGGATATCATTTGTTATGATATGTTATTACAGGATGCCACATGGATATCATTTGTTATGATATGTTATTACAGGACGCCTCATGGATATCATTTGACAGGACTTTGAAATGCACATGTAACAGTGATGTGTATTTACTGTTGAAGAGTTCAGACTTCATATCGCATGATCTTACGGAACCGTATGTTAATTTATGTTGTGTTATAATGTAATCTAACACGACCCAGCTAATAACATACATACTTGTAAGAGTAAAATCTACCTCGGGTTATTCTGCGATATACCTACCTTGAACTATGCTGCACGCGCACCATGTTTTGGCTATTCCATTTATACAATGCGTGTAAAGTTTTATGAATGAAAGTCACGTGATGTTTGTAAATACTACCGTGGGAATTCACGGAAGTGAGCTATTTTTAGAATCAGATAATCTCTTGTCCGTCTTGTTTTTCTGTTAAGTAACGTTTCAGTTACTATTCTGTACAGTTTTATTTGGCAAAATAAATTTTTTTATTGAACTTTTGTTCATTTATGCACTAGATTGATATTTTCCATAAAAAATAACGTCATCACCCCTTACGCGGGAGGAAATTTCGAAAGCCAAATGCAACGGAGTAGCACTGCGTTTGAAGAAAATACTCCTTTGATTCTCGTCTAAAATAATTAGAAGTAAGTCGTGTTAGAATCGAAATAATAAGTATCAACCGTGGTATTCGGCCTGAGTGATATATTTCTACGCATAAGAACGACAAACGAGGGTTATCCTACAGTATTTACAACCACGGTTGATACTTATTATTTCTTAAATAACTGTGTATAGTTTACTCTACATGAGCATTCTCTCTCATATAGATGTATCCACACACAACGTCTATAACTACCAGTGTAACGTGAGCCCCGTAAATCCATGAGTATTGAAAATCCGCTCATTGCTACTCGTATAAGAATCATATGTCATGAGAATTGATGTCTGTAACAAAATGTTTACTCTGTCAAAATTTAGTTTAACCCTTTCCCTCATAGCACCTCTTGATGCCATTTCATTCTGGATACCGTTCACAGTATTTGCAAAGAACATAGAGCCAGATCAGCCGCCACGGAACATGCCGTCTGATCAGGCTCTATGCTGTTTGCTATTCAGATGATCTTGCTAAGACACTTGGCTATGTAGCAAACAACATAGATCCTGATCAGAACACAGCATCACGCTGCAGCTGATCTGGATCTATGTTATTTGCAAAAGCCTTTAAATGTATCCAGAATGAAATGGGTTAACCCTTTCCCTCATAGAAGCAGCTCTTGATGCCATTACCAATACGACATACATTAACCCTTTCCCTCATAGAAGCACCTCTTGATGCCATTACCAATACGACATACATTAACCCTTTCCCTCATAGAAGCAGCTCTTGATGCCATTACCAATACGACATACATTAACCCTTTCCCTCATAGAAGCAGCTCTTGATGCCATTACCAATACGACATACATTGACAATGTAGTAGTCAAACCATTGTTCATAACAAAGGCCAGAATCTCATGTAGTCCCAGTATTATATATCTCAATAGTTCTCCTAGAGGACAGATCAATTTGGGTTTTTTGTATACAACTGGTGAAATGTCACAGTCCTTAGCCATTCGACCACGGAGGCTGACTTGTATACCACTGTAACCTATCATCACTGATGATCATGGGTTCGAGTCCCGCTCAGGCTGTGTCTCATTTATATGAAAAAGTTGGCAGTTTCTTACGGAGGTTGGTGCACCCATGTACTGGTTAACCGCTGGAGCCTGCCCAGGAAAGGTGTTGTTAGGTAAACTGCCCGCCGGCGATATAGCCCAAAATGGTGATGATGCAGGCGTAAAACCCGAAATATAACATAACATAACATATCGACCATGGAGGCGGACCAAAAGTTCAGGGAGGTAATTTATATAGCGTAAGTGTAAGTGTTTAATTCCTACGCATCATAACTCCAATTGTTTTCTTCGCCGATAAATAACAGAAATTTCATAAATACATTTCTTATAGATAGAAAGATAGTTTTATTCTGGTAAAAATAGAATATATGTCATAAAACTAGGGATGGCAACGAATGGTGATTGTGATAATCGAATATTCGGATGATCTTCCGAACGAATATTCGAATATTCGCAAATTTCTCCAACTTTCGATTTCCACTACAGTTAGTACCTGTAAAACAAATGCTTCTCAGTTTGTGTCCCGTCAAATAGACTGCATTAATCAATTAGTGACCCTGTAAGGTGTGAACAACATGTCATCACCCTCCTTTGTTATTTGGAGCCAAATCGCGATGACATTTCGCACCTTCGGGCACGCATTGGGTCATTCTTTGTTTTCGAAACTTAATTGATTGAAATTTAAACAAACATATATATCCTTTTAAGTTATGATTTAACTGCAATTGATTAAAATTTGATTTGAATTTTTTTTTTAATATTCGAATATGGTTTTAATATTCGAATAATCGGATGTTCGAACAAATATTCGAACATTCGTTGCCATCCCTACATAAAACAAATACAAAATCAATTGTAATTACATGAACTTCCAAGATGATGTCACACAGAAATGGGAAATGGAAAGTTTCTATCAATTCCAGGTTCAAGCACTGCTGCGATGATGAGAATCTGAGAAACGAGACAACTGTGAAATATGAACTAGTTCTGAGAAAATGGCAGGAAATGAATCCGGCGTTTGAATTTAGATGCTTTGTGAAACATAACAAGCTAGTTGGTAAGTACAGCTGTCCTATCATTATGCCTGAAAATATCCTTACCAAATTCACCGATGTAAAAATCATGAAATGAATCCGGCATATGAATTTAGATGCTTTGTGAAACATAACAAGCTAGTTGGTAAGTACTGCCTGACTTTCCATGTTACATAGTTACAGGCGCGAAGACATTAACCGTGAAAATATCCTTACCAAATTCACCGATGTAAAGATCAGGAAAGGAATCCGGCGTATGAATTTAGATGCTTTGTGAAACATAACAAGCTAGTTGGTAGGTACTGCCTGACTTGACATGTTACATAGTTACATAGGCTGTCCGATTAGCGCAGTGGTTAGCGTGATCGCTTCTCACCAATGCAACCCGGGTTCGATCCTCGGACCGGGAAGTATGTGAGATGGTACGGTGGTTGCCAGATCGGACAGGTGGGTTTTCTCCGGGTGCTCCGGTTTCCTCCCACACGAATGACCACATTTATGCTTTCATCCGCGCCAACAAGAGTGATGAAGTGTTATATGATTGTTGATGCAGTGTTATATGATTGTTGGTGCTGTGTTATATGATTGTTGGTGCAGTGTTATATTATTGTTGATGCAGTGTTATATGACTGTTGGTGCAGTGTTATATGACTGTTGATGAAGTGTTATATGACTGTTGATGCAGTGTTATATGACTGTTGATGCAGTGTTATATGACTGTTGATGCAGTGTTATATGACTGTTGGTGCAGTGTTATATGATTGTTGGTGCAGTGTTATATGATTGTTGATGCAGTGTTATATGACTGTTGGTGCAGTGTTATATGACTGTTGGTGCAGTGTTATATGACTGTTGGTGCAGTGTTATATGATTGTTGATGCAGTGTTATATGATTTTTGGTGCAGTGTTATATGACTGTTGGTGCAGTGTTATATGACTGTTGATGCCGTGTTATATGATTGTTGGTGCAGTGTTATATGACTGTTGATGCAGTGTTATATGACTGTTGATGCAGTGTTATATGATTGTTGGTGCAGTGTTATATGACTGTTGATGCCGTGTTATATGACTGTTGGTGCAGTGTTATGTGACTGTTGATGCCGTGTTATATGACTGTTGATGAAGTGTTATATGACTGTTGGTGCAGTGTTATATGATTGTTGATGCAGTGTTATATGACTGTTGGTGCAGTGTTATATGATTGTTGATGCAGTATTATATGATTTTTGGTGCAGTGTTATATGACTGTTGGTGCAGTGTTATATGACTGTTGATGCCGTGTTATATGATTGTTGGTGCAGTGTTATATGACTGTTGATGCAGTGTTATATGACTGTTGATGCAGTGTTATATGATTGTTGGTGCAGTGTTATATGACTGTTGATGCCGTGTTATTTGACTGTTGGTGCAGTGTTATGTGACTGTTGATGCCGTGTTATATGACTGTTGATGCAGTGTTATATGACTGTTGGTGCAGTGTTATATGATTGTTGGTGCAGTGTTATATGACTGTTGATGCAGTGTTATATGACTGTTGGTGCAGTGTTATATGACTGTTGATGCAGTGTTATATGACTGTTGATGCAGTGTTATATGACTGTTGGTGCAGTGTTATATGACTTGATGCAGTATTATATGACTGTTGGTGCAGTGTTATATGACTGTTGATGCAGTGTTATATGACTGTTGGTGCAGTGTTATATGACTTGATGCAGTATTATATGACTGTTGATGCAGTGTTATATGACTGTTGGTGCAGTGTTATATGACTGTTGATGCAGTGTTATATGACTGTTGGTGCAGTGTTATATGACTGTTGATGCAGTATTATATGACTGTTGGTGCAGTGTTATATGACTGTTGGTGCAGTGTTATATGACTGTTGGTGCAGTGTTATATGACTGTTGGTGCAGTGTTATATGACTTGATGCAGTATTATATGATTGTTGATCTTTTATAACTGTTGGTGCAGTGTTATATGACTGTTGGTGCAGTGTTATATGACTGTTGGTGCAGTGTTATATGACTGTTGGTGCAGTGTTATATGACTTGATGCAGTATTATATGATTGTTGATCTTATATAACTGTTGTAGGTATAGCACAGCGACATAATGACATGTACTACAAGTTTATACCCGAGAACAGAAAGGACATTGTAGCAGATATCCTGGCATTCTTTTACCACATCGTGAAAGACAACTTTCCCGATAAGAATTGTAAGTATTGAGTTGTAATATTATGATAGATTTTTACATGAAGCTTATCTCGCAACACTATGTAACTTATTTCCTAATCCTAAATGTGTTGTTACAACTATTCCTATGGTATGTACCATTCTTGAATAAAATATTGTTTAGTTTATACAAATTTATTTTAGCTCGATTGCGAAACAAGTTCTTATAACTTATACTAATCACTCTCGAGACCTCATTCCTGATGGAATCCATCGCCACGAGGGAGAGAGAAGAGGCATGTGGAATTTAAATGCCTTGCCTAAGGACACAATCGTAACGGCTCCAGCGGGGCTCGAACTTCGGGCCTTTCGCACATGATCCAAACATCAAGCTTAACTGACAACAATCCATACATCAATCTTACCTGACAACAATACATACATCAATCTTACCTGACAACAATACATACATCAAGCTTACCTGACAGCAATACATACATCAATCTTACCTGACAACAATACATACATCAAGCTTACCTGACAACAATACATACATCAAACTTACCTGACAACAATCCATACATCAAACTTACCTGACAACAATACATACATCGAGCTTACCTGACAACAATACATACATCAATCTTACCTGACAACAATACATACATCAAACTTACCTGACAACAATACATACATCAAACTTACCTCGCAACAATCCATACATATCTATGATGTTTTTCAATCTGCTGATTCCTATGGCTGTAAAACATGTAGACATGTCCCTAAAAGACCTAGATATCGGAGGTATGAATCGACATATCAAGTAATTCAATTAAAAATGACAACATGGGACAAAATGGGACGATGCATTCTGTATGTAAACAATTGTGGACGATGCGTTCCGGTTGTAAACAAGTGCGTGACCGACCGACTCGGAAAGTCCTACTTTCGGTTTTGAGTTTGTTTTATCGCAAAAAACACTTTACTAATTGAACATAATTATTCAAAGTATAATGTTAGAATGTGTAGCAGCATTGCTACCCATACGTAAAATTTGAATTTTTCAAATATCTTTTATTTCATACGATATAGTGCTGCTTTAAGACTAACAAATCTCCTATGGCTTCAAAACTAATGAGAAAAGTGCTTGAAATGTCCAGTATATTAAGGGGAGATTATGTGCATCTAAAACATTATAATATGGAGTCGTGAATTAGGTTGATTTTGACCCCATTTTATCACTCACCATGCAGGGTTCATTCTAGGTCAGAATTTTGGGAGAAGTGAGAAAGCGCATGATTGCTTCCTTAAATGGTGTTCTTTAATATACTTCTGCAAAATAGGGTTAAAATGCACAGTACAACCATTAAATACAACATTTGAATAGAAGGAGTGCTTTATAATGGGCCAGTGTATCTTACTAGACAAAATTTGGTTTGAAAATCGTAAAAACCAAAAAAAAAAAAAAATTATTAGGGAAAAGTGGGGCCCCCAGAGGGCGATGTCAGGGTCCCTAGGCGACAATTTCGCCCTCTAGAATGATCCCTGACTATGTCATAAGTAATCAATATCCATCCATTTATTTTGAATGTTTATCTATTTTTAGATTGTTTCGATGTTTACAGAAGAAGTCAGGTAAATGTTCAATTATATGGGATAGACAATCAGTAAAGTACATGTGTCAGTTATATGGGATAATGTGGGCGGCGGGTCTTCTCCACCACACACAGACTGATGCTCCAGCATGAGCCCAGTAGAAATCATAGGTAGAGCAACAAAGTAACTTTGCAGAAATCAAGTAATATTATGATTATGAAATACGTTGGTGAGGATATATTGGTCGGCCTATGTTGACCGTTCTAGTTTTTATTACAGGGAAAGTTGTTACTGTTGGACTTTAACCCCTTTGGTCATGTGACTGATGCACTGTTGTTTACGTGGGAGGAACTGGAAGGGGATGATTTACTGCCAGCTGAAGATATGGATCACTTTGTATGTCTGCTTTAGATATTTTAGCTTGTTTAGTTTTAACATTTGTTTGTCTATGTGAGCTCTGTTTATGGTGAGCTATTGTTGAGCTCTGTTTATGGTGAGCTATTGTTGAGCTCTGTATATGGTGAGCTATTGTTGAGTACTGTTTATGGTGGGCTATTGTTGAACTCTGTTTATGGTGGACTATTGTTGAGTTCTGTTTATGGTGAGCTATTGTTGAGCTCTGTTTATTGTGAGCTATTGTTGAGCTCTGTTTATTGTGAGCTATTGTTGAGCTCTGTTTATGGTGAGCTATGTTTATGGTGGACTATTGTTGGGCTCTGTTTATGGTGGACTATTGTTGAGCTCTGTTTATGGTGAGCTATTGTTGAGCTCTGTTTATGGTGGACTATTGTTGGGCTCTGTTTATGGTGGACTATTGTTGAGCTCTGTTTATGGTGAGCTATTGTTGAGCTCTGTTTATGGTGAGCTATTGTTGAGCTCTGTTTATTGTGAGCTATTGTTGAGCTCTGTTTATTGTGAGCTATTGTTGAGCTCTGTTTATGGTGAGCTATTGTTGAGCTATATTTATGGTGAGCTATTGTTGAACTCTATTTATGGTGAGCTATTGTTGAGCTCTGTTTATGGTGAGCTATTGTTGAGCTCTGTTTATGGTGGACTATTGTTGGGCTCTGTTTATGGTGGACTATTGTTGAGCTCTGTTTATGGTGAGCTATTGTTGAGCTCTGTTTATGGTGGACTATTGTTGGGCTCTGTTTATGGTGGACTATTGTTGAGCTCTGTTTATGGTGGACTATTGTTGAGCTCTGTTTATGGTGAGCTATTATTGAGCTCTGTTTATTGTGAGCTATTGTTGAGCTCTGTTTAAGGTGAGCTATTGTTGAGCTCTGTTTAAGGTGAGCTATTGTTGAGCTCTGTTTATGGTGGACTATTGTTGAGCTCTGTTTATGGTGGACTATTGTTGAGCTCTGTTTATGGTGGACTATTGTTGAGCTCTGTTTATGGTGGACTATTGTTGAGCTCTGTTTATGGTGGACTATTGTTGAGCTCTGTTTATGGTGGACTATTGTTGAGCTCTGTTTATGGTGGACTATTGTTGAGCTCTGTTTATGGTGAGCTATTGTTGAGCTCTGTTTATGGTGGACTATTGTTGCAGGTGTTTCAACCAGTGTCCTGTCAACAAGTGCTTCAAATGACATAAAATGTCTAAATGTGTTGACTAGTTCATATAGTTTTTAAGTTTGTAAATGTCTATTATCAAAATTAATATAATTCATGCACACTATTAATGTACTGCATTACGAATGTTTTGACTGTATTTTGATGTTACTTATGGAATGAATTGCAAGTTGATGAACTGCATTGGGTGTGTTAAAAGTTACCGTGGATGCCGTACGATTTGAAGATGTCGAAACGAAATCTCTATTTTTGAGAGACCGATGTACCAGATCTACCTGCAATGTATAAATTTCTATTTGATGAGACCCGAAGGTTTTCTTTTGTTTTATTTATCGTCACTACCAGTTGCCCATATGAGCGACGCCTCCTGAAGAGATTAGTCATTTTAGATTTTTGGAGGATAGTGCAGGGGTTTGCATGTCCGATTAGCGCAGTGGTTAATGTGCTCGCTTTTCACCAATGCAACCCGAAGTATGTGAGATGGTACGGTGGTCGCCAGATCGAACAGGGGGGATTTCTCCGGGTACTCCGATTTCCACTCACACGAATGACCACATATACGCTTTCATCCGCGCCAACGAGAGTGATTAATAAAAGTTGTTATGGTGGTGCAGTTATCAGGTAAGTTACTGCTTAGCTTATGTCTACAAAGTGATGTTAAAGCGACACTACATCAGTGAAAAAGCAAAGTTCTACAGAATGTAATTTCCTATTATATGGTATAATTTGTTTCCAAATATTTGCCTCAAAAACTAAATATTTCAACAAATAAACAAGCGTCGTATACGCGGTTTGTTGACATAACAAAATAATGTAAAATAGGTCGAACGTTCATGCATAATACGAGTGTATCCTGAATAACACTATTTATGGTACAGATTTACCGTTATATCTCACATTTGTGCCTATGCATATTTATTTGTAGAATAATCTTAGTTAAATTTAGTCTCTCTAAGCGACAGTATCACGCGTTTAGTATTGACTCCAATGACATACAAACGTCAATTCAGGAGCATGGATGACCGTTATATGAAATGCTACTTTCACTTTCGAAAGTTTGTAAATCACAAACACAGTGTTTATTTATTCATTGTGTTCGAATGTATTCGGAAGAATTTGTAGTGAAAAGATGCAATTTAATTGCTTTTTTGCGATGTAATGTCGCTTTAATAGTACGGCCAGAAAGCACGGAAACTTGAAAATACAGGATATTATGTGCGTGGTCATTTGTTATTGAATGTATTTAATGGGTAGGTAGATCTGTCATATGTGTAGATATATATGTCATATGTGTGTATTCATGTAGATCTGGCATATGTATAGATATATATGTCATATGTGTAGTAGATAGATCTGGCATATGGGTAGATAGATCTTGCATATGTGTAAATAGATATGGCATATGTGTGAATAGATCTGATTTGGTCATAATTGTCTAAAATTAAATGTTCTAATTTATACTTTGTTATTAGACCAAATGTTTAGTGGAAGTCGTGATAGCGCAGTGGATGCACGTTCGCTTCAGGTGCGAAAGGTCCGGAGTTCGAGCCCCGCTGGAGCCATTACGATTGTGTCCTTAGGCATTTATTTTCCACGTTGCCTCTTCTCTCTCCCTCCTGGCGATGGATTCCATCAGGAATGAGGTCTCGAGAGTGATTAATATAAGTTGTAAGAACTTGTTTCACAATCGAGCTGAAATAAATTTGTATAAACTAAATGTTTAATGTTGTAGGTACCAGAACTGCGGTGTGTAGAGTCTCCGGCGGGGGTACAGTCTAACCCATACAGTGCCTATGCCTTCCCAAAAGATTTCATAGATATTTCCAGTGGGGATCCTGCTAAACTTGTGGATCTCCTGCAACAGGTAGTGTAACAATGTAGGTAGTCAGTCAACACCTTCTTGTATCCAGCTGGCTTGCAGATGGTTGGTGGTTCTACCTGGGTGCCCGAAATTCTGCGAAGAGGGGCATCCAGGGTCTTCCTCCACCAATAATAGATGGAGTCGCTGTATGACCTAAGCTGTTGGTGCGACTTTAAACCCCCAAAACAAACACACACACTTTCTTGTCCCCTATTATTTTGGGGTCTGTGAGTTAACTACAATCTGTATAAACATAGCAACAGCTTACATCTGTGTAAACATAGCAACCGCTTACATCTGTATAAACGTAGCAACAGCTTACATATGTATAAGCATAGCAACTGCTTATGTAATGTATAAACATAGCAACAGCTTACATATGTATAAACATAGCAACCGCTTACATCTGTATAAAGGTAGCAACAGCTTACATATGTATAAGCATAGCAACTGCTTATGTAATGTATAAACATAGCAACAGCTTACATATGTATAAACATAGCAACAGCTTACATCTGTATAAACATAGCAACAGCTTACATATGTATAAACCATCTCCTATTGCCATGAATTAAGTGTTTGCTTCATATTTGTAGAAATTACAGGCACAGAACGGAGAATTCTCATCCGAAGAAGAAGATACAGTGGTCGATACCGGGACATGATCAACTGTATATATTGTGTAAATACGTACAAAATACGTACATGTATGGTACGCCTGTGCTAGGGTCAGACTGAGATGGTGGGTTGTCCAAAGTAGATGATTGTCTCGGAGTCCATTGTACATACATTGTATTACCGATTTGTAAATAAATAAACAAAGTCATGGCTCCTTAACTCAGGATCAAACAATTCAGTTTTGTTTTAGCAGTCTTGTACTCGGCTAACGGAGCTATCGCTATTAATGATAAAGCTAGAGAGTCACAAACACGTGTCCAACCTTCAAATATTGAACGAGAAGTTAGAAAATGACAAAACATTTTAAATAACTTTATCTCATAGTGTGTGTGTCTGTTTTACGTTTATTTATCGTTGCCCATATGAGCAACGCCTCCTGAAGAGACGGGGGATCGAACCTGCGATCCCTGGATTACCAGTCCAGCGTGTTACCACTGGATTAGAGATCCGTCTGTTACTGACAACTGTGCACTTTTATATTGAGAGTTCCTTAATTGGCTACCAATTTTACAATTATGGATTTTACTATCATGAGTGAAGAAAATAATCCTTCACACATTGCGCACATTTTGATACCAAATTTGCCTATTATTTATTTTCTAATTTCTTAAAAGATATAAATTTTACCTCTAAGGCAAGTGCACAGTTTCTTCTTGATGTCAGTTTTACGTTTATTTATCGTCGCTACCGGTATGCCCATATGAGCGACGCCTCCTGAAAAGATTAGCCATTTTAGATTTTTGGAGGATAGTGCAATGATACAGACAGAGACCCATTCCTGTCTCCTCTGGTGTAAAGCATAGCCACGAGACCTTGGTGTAAAGCAGAGACACGAGACCTCGGTGTAGAGCATAGACACGAGACTTCGGTGTAAAGTATAGACACGAGACTTCGGTGTAAAGCAGAGACACGAGACCTCGGTGTAAAGCATTGACACGAGACTTCGGTGTAAAGCATAGACACGAGACCTCGGTGTAAAGCATAGACACGAGACCTCGGTGTAAAGCATAGACACGAGACCTCGGTGTAAAGCATTGACACGAGACTTCGGTGTAAAGCATAGACACGAGACCTCGGTGTAAAGCATAGACACGAGACCTCGGTGTAAAGCATAGACACGAGACCTCGGTGTAAAGCATTGACACGAGACTTCGGTGTAAAGTCCATCTGAAATACTTAATATTATAACTTGTGTTCTTTAATTGCTGCTTCAATTCTTCTTCAATATATTTTCCTGCCATCCATGTAGGGATTAGCAAAGATGAACAACGGAGACCAGATGTTAGCAGGCACACTGGTCACAATCGAAACCACTGCGCCTCATTCGCCATTCCAAATTGCGTTTTAGATAATACAAATATTATTTCTAAGATTAAATTTAAAAATATTTCTCTATTTTTGTTTTCACCATTAATCGCGGAATAATTGTTTTTATTCGCCCTTTCTCGCCAATCTAAAATGACTAATCTCTTCAGGAGGCGTCGCCCATATGGGCAACCGGTAGCGACGATAAATAAACGTAAAACACACACAAGAAATGTATACTGTGTCCACCTCGTAACTGTACTGATCACCATGGTGTCGTAAATCCACACGGCGACGGACGACATTATGCACAGACGCTTATCCTGGAAAACAATAAGTAGGGTGCTAGGTTAATAGCACCAGCCACGAGCAGCCTGGCCACCACAGTTGACCCATCCTAGGGTAGTCTGGAGGGGATGCTCCCCTGGGAAATGTTGAAACACTCCAAATTGTGCAATTTCCTTGTGCCATGGGTGTAAAATGGGGATACATGCGGGTGCACCGATTAATAGGAAATTAATGAGATGACAAATCATCACTGGAAATTAAGGGGAGGGGGCTCGAGTCCCTTAAGAACTCGCTGGACACGCCTCTGATGCATGTGATCTATATTTGTATTGACTTGTTACGCAAATGAGCTGACTGTTGAAATCGTAAACTTGTGTAGTAGTAATAGTGGAGGGACATCCTGGGTTTCCTCTACCAGTAATAGCTGAAGAGTCACTATATATCGTAATATAAGCTTTGCTGTCAGTTTCACTTTGGTTTAAACAGTATTTATTCCAATAAATTTACATGTATAACACAAAAAAATGTTACAAATTACATAAATTGTGAATGGTTTGGATTGGAAAACAAGTTTTCAGAAAACTTATATTAATTCCTCTCCACAATTAATTCCTCTTCACTTTAAAACCCTAAATAGCGGATGTCTTTCATATATTTCCGATTTCACTCCGTGCTTAGGATCGGGAGGACGGAATCTACTGTTGTTATAACCAGTGATCCAACCCATCTGTGTATGTATGTAATACATGTATGATTGTGATTGTGTTTATGTATATATATACAATAAAATATTATTAAATTTAAGTAAAAGTAAGTAAAGTGACACCCCTATTTAACCCTTTCTTTAATAGAGATTTATGTTAATATACTATTATACCATACAAATGATAGCTATTTAGCTATAATGCAGTGGATAAGTAGTCGCCATATCTATCCTACCTCCATAGATGTTACTGGGACTACATAGAGATTTATGTTAATATACTATTATATCTCCATACAAACTACAGCCATTTAGCTATCATGCAGTGGATAAGTAGTCGCCATATCTATTCCACCTCCATAGATATTACTGGGACTACATGAGATTCTGGCCATTATTATGAACATTGGTTTGGCTACTGCATTGTCAATGTATGTCACATTGGTAATGGTGTTAAATGGTGTTTCTATGAGGGAAAGGGTTAAAGCCCCAACCATTTCTGATTTATGAGACACCTTTTTTTTATGAACATCACTTCCCGAATCCTATACTTGTATGCCTGGCGTCAGGCTGGTAGGCAATCGGTGACCATTATTATCTAGCTGGCGGCTCTCCAACCGGCCATATCAGAACGGACCCCTGACTAGATTCGAACCTTCAACCTACTGACACCTTAACCACTAGGCCACGGAGACGGTATGTATGTATCCTTGCAATAAACTTACACTTTTTTAAAAATGGGATGACAGGGTACACAACTCAGGTGGAGCGATTCAAGGCTTCGGGGATGGAACGCAGGCTCGTTATGGATATTCTCGTTTCATACCATGTTTGGTCCAACTTCTTGCAAGGGATGCCTCCGTTACTGAGTGGTTAAGCTCGATGATTCTAAATCACTTTCGCTGTATGTTCGTATCCCTCTAGAGGTGTCGATTTCTTTCATGGGAGGAAGCTATCCAGCTAACAACTGCGCGAACCTGGTTTGCATTGGTGAGAAGCGAGCGCGTTAACCAACTGCGCTTATCGGACATGCAAACCCCTGTGCTGGTATTTTGCACAAGAACAATTCATTGATTTCACACGACCTTGAATAGGCTTGATTTGACCTTGACCACCGTACCATCTCACATACTTCCCGGTCCGAGGAACGAACCTGGGTTGCATTGGTGAGAAGCGAGCGTGCTAACCACTGCGCTAATCGGACATGCAAACCTCTGTGCTGGTATTTTGCACAATAACAATTCATTGATTTCACACGGCCTTCAATTAGCTTGATTTGACCTGACCACCGTACTGGTTTTATGTATGGGCATACTATCTCATATACTTCCCGGTCCGAGGATCGAACCTGGGTTGCATTGCGCGCTAACCCTTTGACTAATCGTACCATTATTTAGATAGAATTTATTATCAAAGTGTCATAAACCCATGAGTACGTATACTTGTAACAAGTTTACAAACAATCAATTACATTTGTCGAATTTGTAAATTAATCTCAGTTTACTGTAGTGTGCCACTTAAAGCAGCACTATATCGTAATAAAGGATGTTTTTGGTAAAATATAAATACTAATGTGTGTGTGTTTACAAAAATCGAAATAATCGCTCAGAAACTATAAAAATCCAATAAATATACACTGTCTTATACGCGAATTGTTTTATCAACAAACGAAATGTAAACACGCACAGCGCTCATGCGTGAAACAACAGCGGATGTAGAAAAGCACGTTGGAATGTCAACACATTTTGAACATGAAATACTATCTAGCTATCTTTCTCTAATGTTGAACTCGTCGCGGGGATGTAGACATGTCCCTAAAAGACCTAGATATCAGAGGTATGAATCGACATATCAAGTAATTCAATTAAAAATGACAACATGGGACAAAATGGGACGATGCATTCCGATTGTAAACAAGTGCTTGACCGACCGACTCGGAAAGTCCTACTTTCGGTTTCGAGTTAGTTTTATCGCAAAAAAACACTTTACTAATTGAACATAATTATACAAAGTATAATGTAAGAATGCGTAGCAGCATTGCTACCCATACGTAAAATTTGAATTTTTCAAATATCATTTATTTCATACGATGTAATGCTGCTTTAAGGAGGAAATACATTGGTCAGTTACTGCCCCTGTTACTGCCCCTGTTACTGCCCCTGTTACTGCCCCTGTTACTGCCCCTGTTACTGCCCCTGTTACTGCCCCTGTTACTGCCCCTGTTACTGCCCCTGTTACTGCCCCTGTTACTGCCCCTGTTACTGCCCCTGTTACTGCCCCTGTTACTGCCCCTGTACTGCCCCGTTACTGCCCCCGGGTACTGCCCCTGTTACGCCCTTACTGACCCTGTTACGGCCCCTGTTACTGCCCATGTTAATGCCCCAGTTGGCCCCAGTTACTGCCCTGTTACTGCCCCTGTTACTGCCCCTGTTTACTGCCCTGTTACTGCCCCTGTTACTGCCCCTGGTACTGCCCATTATGCCCTTACTGCCGTATCCCTGATCCCGCTGCCCCTGTTACTGCCCCTGTTACTGACCACTGCCCCTTTTACTGCCCCTGTACGCCCCTGGTTTCTGCCCGTACCCCCTGTTACTGCCCTGTTACTGCCCCTGTAATGCCCCTGTTATGCCCCCGTTACTGCCCCAGCCCCTGTTACTGACCCCGTTACTGCCCCTGTACTGCCCCTGTTACTGCCCCTGTTACTGCCCCTGTATCCCGTTACGCCCCGTTAGCCCAGTCTGCCCGTCTGCCCTGTTACTTACGCCCCCTGTTACTGCCCCGGACTTACTGCCCCTGTACTGCCCCTGTTACTGCCCCTGTTATGCCCCGTATGCCCCTGTTACTGCCCCTGTTACTGCCCCTGTTACGCCCCTGTTACTGCCCCCCCTGTTACTGCCCCTGTTACTGCCCCTGTTACTGCCCCTGTTACTGCCCCTGTTACTGCCCCTGAATACTGCTTTAAAGTACGATTACAATATTACTCAGAAACTGTATAAGGTATGATTATTGGGTCGGCCCTTATTCTGATGTTGGTTATTGCCCTTTTGCCACCTCCGAATAAAGTCCGAATATGAAAAACCTGTCTCTAGAGACCACCATTTTTCTCTCCGTCGAGCCATTTTCAATGCATTTTAACCCTCTATTGAGAGACCACCTGCCAACAAAGGCCACTTTTTGATTTTCCCGAGGGTGGCCTTTATAGACAGGTTTGACTGTATATATTTTGCTAACTAATTTCTCTTGTGAGTAATGCATGTAATACTATGTAAATATATAGTGTTTAAAGCGACATTACATCGCAAAAAGCAAATAAAATGCATTTATTTTCATGTATAAAATGGATTGCTACTACAAATTCTAATCCTGTTTCTGTATTCTGATTATGTGTGATGTTATGCATGCATTGTTCAATATGTATTATATTGGGAAATAAAATATGTTTAAGCTAAATTCTTCTGAATACATCGAACACTAACATTGAATCAATAAACAGTGTTTTTGTGGTAAACAAACTTTCAAACGTGAAAGTAAGATTTCATATAACGGTCATCCAGGCTCCTGAATTGACGTTTGTTGTCATTGAAGTCAATACTAAACACGCGATACTTTCGTTTAGAGATAATTTAATAAAGGTTAGTCTACAAATAAATATGCATAGCCACACATGTGAGATATCACGGTAAATTATATGTAGCATAACTCGTGTTATTCAGGATAAACGCTTTGTATTGCACATGAATGTCGACCTTATTTACATTATTTTGTTATGTCAACAAACCGCGTATACAACGTTTGTTTATTTGTTGAAATACTCAGTTGTTTATTAGTTAACAGGAAAATTACATTCTGCAGACATTTGGGTTTTCACTGATGTAGTGTCGCTTTAATGGATTATAATAATATATGTACATGATATAAATCAATTATTGTTAGATCAGAAACTATAACCTGTTACATATTTTACATTATATGATTTACAGCAACACATGTCTTATATACACGTGTCAATGAGAGACATCAGCCAGTTACTGCCCCTGAATGCTTCCTATTAAGTGTTTTTCCTCTGTTTTTATCGTTGTTTCCTTTGCACAACATGCTAGCAATTTTATTCCACTATCACTTCATATGAACAGATCTCTTACAGTATATCCAATGGGTAGTTATTTGTATAACAATGTTATCACTTAATTAACACAATTTTGATAAAATGACATTTAACAACAGTTAAAACAAAGGATTCCAATTAAAAGGACATATTGGGATAAATCAGAATTTATCTGCTAAGGGAGGTAATAGAACATTAGAGGTGTCTCTCATTATATGCTTAGCGTCCTGAAGTTTGAATCCATAGTTAATACGGTATATCTGAGACACTTTGGCAGATCGACGTCATATTTTCACCGACGTGTGTTATAAATCCATTGACGGAATCTGGATGCTGAAAATACAGATTGAAAAAAAGACAATTCTCGCGAATAATCAGTGTGTCAAAATGAGCTAGAGCACAATATGCACAACTTGATATCATCAATACTCACAACTTGATATCATATCAATATGCACAACTTGATATCATACCTATATGCACAACTTGATATCATACCGATACGCACAACTTGATATCATACCGATATGCACAACTTCATATCATACCTATATGCACAACTTGATATCATACCGATACGCACAACTTGATATCATACCGATACGCACAACTTGATATCATACCGATACGCACAACTTGATATCATACCTATATGCACAACTTGATATCATACCGATATGCACAACTTGATATCATACCGATATGCACAACTTGATATCATATCAATATGCACAACTTCATATCATACCGATACGCACAACTTGATATCATACCGATACGCACAACTTGATATCATATCAATATGCACAACTTCATATCATACCTATATGCACAACTTGATATCATACCGATACGCACAACTTGATATCATACCGATACGCACAACTTGATATCATACCGATACGCACAACTTGATATCATACCGATACGCACAACTTGATATCATACCGATATGCACAACTTGATATCATACCGATACGCACAACTTGATATCATACCGATACGCACAACTTGATATCATACCGATACGCACAACTTGATATCATACCGATACGCACAACTTGATATCATACCGATATGCACAACTTGATATCATACCGATACGCACAACTTGATATCATACCGATGCTTCCTATCCTGGTGAAAATCCAAAAATGGGTGATGTAGATGAAGGGCAGATTTAACGTCACTATACACTATCACAATTAAACGTCACTATGCATATCGCAATACAACGTCACTATCACAATTTAGCGTCATTATACACTATCCCAATTTAGCGTCACTATACACTATCCCAATTTAGCGTCACTATACACTATCCCAATTTAGCGTCACTATACACTATCCCAATTTAACGTCACTATACACTATCCCAATTTAGCGTCACTATACACTATCACAATTTAACATCACTATACACTATCCCAATTTAGCATCACTATACACTATCATAATTTAACGTCACTATACACTATCGCATGTTGACGTCGCAATTTAGCGTCACTATAAACTAGTCAAATTTAGCGTGACAAATGATAAGCATAGACTACTGAAATGTAGCGTCACTATACACTATCTCTATATAACGTCACTATACACTATCTCAATATAATGTCACTATACAGTAACACTATCTCTATATAATGTCACTATACACTATCTCAATATAACGTCACTATACACTATCTCAATACAACGTCACTATACACTATCTCAATATAACGTCACTATACACTGTTACAATATAATGTCACTATACACTATCTCAATATAACGTCACTATACACTGTTACAATATAACGTCACTATACACTATCTCAATTTAGCGTCACTATACACTATCCCAATTCATCGTCACTATACACTATCCCAATTTAGCGTCACTATACACTATCCCAATTTAGCATCATTATACACTATCACAATATAACGTCACTATACACTATCTCAATATAACGTCACTATACACTATTACAATTTAGCATCACTATACACTATCACAATTTAGCGTCACTATACACTATCACAATTTAGCGTCACTATACACTATCCCAATTTAGTGTCACTATACACTATCCCAATTTAGCTTCACTATGCACTATCCCAATTTAGCGTCACTACACACTATCATAATTTAGCGTGACACATGATAAGCATAGACTACCGAAATGTAGCGTCACTGTACACTATCTCAATATAACGTCACTATACACTATTTCAATATAACGTCACTATACACTATCTCAATATAACGTCACTGTACACTATCTCAATATAACGTCACTATACACTATTTCAATATAACGTCACTATACACTATCTCAATATAACGTCACTATACACTATATCTCAATATAACATCACTATACACTATCTCAATATAACGTCATTATACACTATCTCAATACAACGTCACTATCCCATTTTAGCGTCACTATACACTATCCCAATTTATCGTCACTATACACTATCTCAATACAACGTCACTATACACTATCCCAATTTAGCGTCACTATACACTAACTATTAAAAGTCACAGGTATATCACAACCAGTGATTATCATAAACACTGTACTTTAGGGACAGATGGCAGATCGAACCTGAGATCCATGGATTCCCAGTCCATGAGTGTAATAGATGAGACGATAATGTTAATAAAGATTCTAACACGACCCAGCTAATAACATACATAGTTGTAGAGTAAAATCTACCTCGGGTTATTCTGCGATATACCTACATTGAACTATGCTGCGCGTGCACCGTGTTTTGGCTATTCCATTTATACAATGCGTGTAAAGTTTTATGAATGAAAGTCACGTGATGTTTGTAAATACTACCGTGGGAATGCGCGGAAGTGAGCTATTTTTAGAATCAGATAATCTTTTGTCCGTCTTGTATTTCTGTTAAGTAACGTTTCAGTTACTATTCTGTACAGTTTTATTTGACAAAATTATTGATCAATTACAACTTTTGTTCATTTATGCAATAGATAAAAAATAACATCATCACCCCTTACGCGGGAGGACATTTCGACAGCCAAATGCAGTGGAGTAGCACCGCGTTTGAAGAAAATACTCCTTTTATTCTCGTCTAAAATTATTAGAAGTAAGTCGTATTAGAATCGAAATAATAAGTATCAACCGTGGTATATCGCAGAATAACCCGAGTTTGAAGTTCTTATGCGTAGAAATATATCACGAAGACCGAAGTTAACCTGTGTTAGTGGTCACCTCCATTAAGCGGCCAACCTGTATTAAGCAGCCAGTTTTCAGATTCCAAATCGGTTGTTTTATTATATATTTGACCTCTATTAAGCAGCTACATGTGCTAAGCAGCCATTTCCTCTGACTCCCTTGGCTGCCTGCTTAAGACAGGTTTGACTTATATAATTACGCTTCAATGTAGATTTCAGTATTTTGATTGGGTCCGCCTCCGTGGTCGAGTGGTTAAGGTCGCTGACTTGTATACCACTGTAACCTATTATCACTGATGGTCACGGGTTCGAGCCCCGTTCAGACCGTGTCTCATTTATATGAAAAAGTTGGCAGTTTCTTACGGAGGTTGGTGCACCCAAGTACTGGTTAACCGCTGGAGCCTGCCCAGGAAAGGTGTTGTTAGGTAAACTGCCCGCCGGCGATATAGCCCAAAATGGTGCTGATGCAGGCGTAAAATCCGAAATATAACAATATAATAAGTATTTTGATTGGATAATGGTACAGTAAATAAATAGTTATAGCTCCGGGCTAATCAGGGTATTTAACCATTGAAATACATAACTTTCGTGTGCCACGTGATTCTTAAAATAAAACCGGAAGCTGCGCATACAGATCGATGATGCGCAATACAACTGTACGGCGTACAAGACCCTGACATAAATATGGAGATATAGTTCAGACCGATCTGTAGTCCAGTGGTAACACGCTGGACTGGTAATCCAGGGATCGCAGGTTCAATCCCCCATCTGACCCTAATAAAATTAACAGTCTTTCAGATGGGACGTTAAACCGAGGTCTCGTGTCGGTGCTTTACACCGTGCACGTAAAAGAACCAGAGGAGACTCTGGAATGGGTCTCTGTCTGTATCATTGCACTATCCTCCAAAAATCTAAAATGACTAATCACTTCAGGATTCATATGGGCAACCAGTAGCGACGATAAATAAACGTAAAACACACACAAATAACAGATACTATATATAAACTTACACATTGGCTATCCAGCATTGTGCATAATACACACACAGTCGTTTCCGGGATAGGAAACTGTTTAATGCAATCTAGCGGAGGTGTAGACTAAAATGTAAGAAAATTGATAAACGGTGAAAATATGTATTATATACCATCATAACTCATTGTTGGTGTATGACACAACAGTACATACATGCCATTATACTGAACTACAGGGTGTGCCTAGAGGAGGATAACCACGTTGGTGTATGACACAACAGTACATACATGCGATTATACTGAACTACAGGGTGTGCCTAGAGGAGAACAACCGCGTTGGTGTATGACACAACAGTACATACATGCCATTATACTGAACTACAGGGTGTGCCTAGAGGAGAACAACCGCGTTGGTGTATGACACAACAGTACATACATGCCATTATACTGAACTACAGGGTGTGCCTAGAGGACAACCGCGTTGGTGTATGACACAACAGTACATACATGCCATTATACTGAACTACAGGGTGTGCCTAGAGGACAACCGCGTTGGTGTATGACACAACAGTACATACATGCCATTATACTGAACTACAGGGTGTGCCTAGAGGAGAACAACCGCGTTGGTGTATGACACAACAGTACATACATGCGATTATACTGAACTAGAGGAGAACAACCGCGTTGGTGTATGACACAACAGTACATACATGCCATTATACTGAACTACAGGGTGTGCCTAGAGGAGGATAACCACGTTGATGTATGACACAACAGTACATACATGCGATTATACTGAACTACAGGGTGTGCCTAGAGGAGAACAACCGCGTTGGTGTATGACACAACAGTACATACATGCCATTATACTGAACTACAGGGTGTGCCTAGAGGAGGACAACCGCGTTGGTGTATGACACAACAGTACATACATGCGATTATACTGAACTACAGGGTGTGCCTAGAGGAGAACAACCGCGTTGGTGTATGACACAACAGTACATACATGCCATTATACTGAACTACAGGGTGTGCCTAGAGGAGGATAACCACGTTGATGTATGACACAACAGTACATACATGTGATTATACTGAACTACAGGGTGTGCCTAGAGGATAACCGCGTTGGTGTATGACACAACAGTACATACATGCCATTATACTGAACTACAGGGTGTGCCTAGAGGACAACCGCGTTGGTGTATGACACAACAGTACATACATGCGATTATACTGAACTACAGGGTGTGCCTAGAGGAGAACAACCGCGTTGGTGTATGACACAACAGTACATACATGCCATTATACTGAACTACAGGGTGTGCCTAGAGGACAACCGCGTTGGTGTATGACACAACAGTACATACATGCGATTATACTGAACTACAGGGTGTGCCTAGAGGATAACCGCGTTGGTGTATGACACAACAGTACATACATGCCATTATACTGAACTACAGGGTGTGCCTAGAGGAGAACAACCGCGTTGGTGTATGACACAACAGTACATACATGCCATTATACTGAACTACAGGGTGTGCCTAGAGGAGAACAACCGCGTTGGTGTATGACACAACAGTACATACATGCGATTATACTGAACTACAGGGTGTGCCTAGAGGAGAACAACCGCGTTGGTGTATGACACAACAGTACATACATGCCATTATACTGAACTACAGGGTGTGCCTAGAGGAGAACAACCGCGTTGGTGTATGACACAACAGTACATACATGCCATTATACTGAACTACAGGGTGTGCCTAGAGGAGGATAACCGCG
Source organism: Archivesica marissinica (assembly GCA_014843695.1). Lineage (NCBI taxonomy): Eukaryota > Metazoa > Mollusca > Bivalvia > Venerida > Vesicomyidae > Archivesica > Archivesica marissinica. The sequence goes on along the minus strand of CM026403.1, from coordinate 64,649,239 downwards.
TTGGTGTATGACACAACAGTACATACATGCGATTATACTGAACTACAGGGTGTGCCTAGAGGAGAACAACCGCGTTGGTGTATGACACAACAGTACATACATGCCATTATACTGAACTACAGGGTGTGCCTAGAGGAGAACAACCGCGTTGGTGTATGACACAACAGTACATACATGCGATTATACTGAACTACAGGGTGTGCCTAGAGGAGAACAACCGCGTTGGTGTATGACACAACAGTACATACATGCCATTATACTGAACTACAGGGTGTGCCTAGAGGAGAACAACCGCGTTGGTGTATGACACAACAGTACATACATGCCATTATACTGAACTACAGGGTGTGCCTAGAGGAGAACAACCGCGTTGGTGTATGACACAACAGTACATACATGCGATTATACTGAACTACAGGGTGTGCCTAGAGGAGAACAACCGCGTTGGTGTATGACACAACAGTACATACATGCCATTATACTGAACTACAGGGTGTGCCTAGAGGAGAACAACCGCGTTGGTGTATGACACAACAGTACATACATGCCATTATACTGAACTACAGGGTGTGCCTAGAGGAGGATAACCACGTTGGTGTATGACACAACAGTACATACATGCGATTATACTGAACTACAGGGTGTGCCTAGAGGAGAACAACCGCGTTGGTGTATGACACAACAGTACATACATGCGATTATACTGAACTACAGGGTGTGCCTAGAGGAGAACAACCGCGTTGGTGTATGACACAACAGTACATACATGCCATTATACTGAACTACAGGGTGTGCCTAGAGGAGGATAACCACGTTGATGTATGACACAACAGTACATACATGTGATTATACTGAACTACAGGGTGTGCCTAGAGGATAACCGCGTTGGTGTATGACACAACAGTACATACATGCGATTATACTGAACTACAGGGTGTGCCTAGAGGACAACCGCGTTGGTGTATGACACAGCAGTACATACATGCGATTATACTGAACTACAGGGTGTGTCTAGAGGAGAACAACCGCGCTGGTGTATGACACAACAGTACATACATGCCATTATACTGAACTACAGGGTGTGCCTAGAGGACAACCGCGTTGGTGTATGACACAACAGTACATACATGCGATTATACTGAACTACAGGGTGTGCCTAGAGGATAACCGCGTTGGTGTATGACACAGCAGTACATACATGCCATTATACTGAACTACAGGGTGTGCCTAGAGGAGAACAACCGCGTTGGTGTATGACACAACAGTACATACATGCCATTATACTGAACTACAGGGTGTGCCTAGAGGAGAACAACCGCGTTGGTGTATGACACAACAGTACATACCTGCGATTATACTGAACTACAGGGTGTGCCTAGAGGAGAACAACCGCGTTGGTGTATGACACAACAGTACATACATGCCATTATACTGAACTACAGGGTGTGCCTAGAGGAGAACAACCGCGTTGGTGTATGACACAACAGTACATACATGCCATTATACTGAACTACAGGGTGTGCCTAGAGGAGGATAACCACGTTGGTGTATGACACAACAGTACATACATGCCATTATACTGAACTACAGGGTGTGCCTAGAGGAGAACAACCGCGCTGGTGTATGACACAACAGTACATACATGCAATTATACTGAACTACAGGGTGTGCCTAGAGGATAACCGCGCTGGTGTATGACACAACAGTACATACATGCCATTATACTGAACTACAGGGTGTGCCTAGAGGAGAACAGCCGCGCTGGTGTATGACACAACAGTACATACATGCAATTATACTGAACTACAGGGTGTGCCTAGAGGATAACCGCGCTGGTGTATGACACAACAGTACATACATGCGATTATACTGAACTACAGGGTGTGCCTAGAGGAGAACAACCGCGTTGGTGTATGACACAACAGTACATACATGCCATTATACTGAACTACAGGGTGTGCCTAGAGGATAACCGCGTTGGTATATGACACAACAGTACATACATGCAATTATACTGAACTACAGGGTGTGCCTAGAGGATAACCGCGCTGGTGTTTGACACAACAGTACATACATGCCATTATACTGAACTACAGGGTGTGCCTAGAGGAGAACAACCGCGCTGGTGTATGACACAACAGTACATACATGCAATTATACTGAACTACAGGGTGTGCCTAGAGGATAACCGCGTTGGTGTATGACACAACAGTACATACATGCGATTATACTGAACTACAGGGTGTGCCTAGAGGATAACCGCGTTGGTGTATGACACAACAGTACATACATGCGATTATACTGAACTACAGGGTGTGCCTAGAGGATAACCGCGCTGGTGTATGACACAACAGAACATACATGCGATTATACTGAACTACAGGGTGTGCCTAGAGGAGGACAACCGCGTTGATGTATGACACCTACATACACCGCTATTGAAATGTGCATAGTCCACCATTATAACACACAATGCCATTAGGCCTATATGTTCAACAATGGCACACAATACAGTAGTTTTCAACACACTGACCTTTGAGTCACAAGAAAATGTTAAATTTCAATAGCGATTACATTTTGCTTATTTCCCACTAAAAGCACCCACCCCTACTCTAGAGGTAATTTGGTGGTGAATGTTGCATTGACACCTGTATTTATAATATGGTGTTTATTTGTCACCAAGTAGTATGCAAATATTTTAAAATATTCCAAAATGCAGCTTATATATTGTATTTTAATATTTAGAAGTCATTTTCACTATTCTGCTATGTATTTGTATTTGCTGACAATACCTACTCAGCCAATCAGTTCATGTATCAATAACTCTTAAGGGCTTCCCTACACTTTTTTAACCAATACAGACGGATCTGTAGTCCAGTGGTAACACGCTGGACTGGTAATCCAGGGATCACAGGTTCGATCCCCGTCTGACCCTAATAAAGTTAACAATCTTTCAGATTTCAGACAGTCGGCACGTGATCACGCATGTCTTGCACACAACAACCATAATGGATGGGATATCCCCAATCTCTTCACAGCAATCTCGAGTAATATCGAATGTTCCGTCACTCCCTAGTTGACATATATGCCGACCTTGTCTAGAATGCTCAAGCTCAAGAAAAAAATGATTTGTTATGGTTTTATAGGGGCTTAGGTACACACAACCAACATGTTGGCACAGACCGAGAGAGAGAGAGAGAGAGAGGGGGGGGAGGTAGAGAGAGGGAGGGAGGGAGGTAGAGAGATAGAGAGAAGAGAGACAGAGAGATAGAGAAGATAGAGAGAAGAGAGAGAGTGAGAGAAGAGAGAGAGAGAGAAGAGAGAGTAAGAGAAGAGAGAGAAGAGAGATTGGGAAGATAGAGAGAGGAGAGTGAGTGAGAGAGAAAGAGAGATAGAGAAGAGAGAGAGAAGAGAGAGAGACAGGTGAGAGAGAGAGAGAAGAGAGACAGAGAAGAGTGAGAGAGAGAGAAGAGAGAGTTGTGGAAAAAAGAAATATAAAAATCCGAACATCAAGGGGGGAAAGAGACGGCAACTGCATCCTCGTGCCTCAATGTAGCTACGGGCCTGAACATGAAGTGACATACCGAATGCGTTGGTGGCTATGCTAGGGGTATCACGATAACATGAAACGAGCTCACCTAGTACTTACGCAGTGATTGGTATTTTTGGTGAGAGTTGTACAGAAATTTGTAAGCGTGATGAAAATAGAATTGAAGTTGAAATCTGTGAACGAGAGTTGCCTTTGGCCTATAAGACATCTACACAGTTTGCACAGCATTACATCCGGTCTACAAGTTGTGTCCATAATCTGAAACAAAACACACGTGGTGACTAGTTGAAACGCTTAGAATTTGCACCATATGGGGCACTTTATAAAATCGTAATTACAATTTTAAAGTTCCAAACTTGAATATTTCACTAATTATAATATTCACTGACATTTTAATTTTTAAAAAGATCCATACATAATAAGTCAACGTAGGTGCCTCCGTGATGAATGGATACGGCTAATAAACAAGTGAACTATTTCGGAAAAAATATTATTGGTATCTACCTCACGCTATGAAACATTATTTTTTAAAAAATCTCAATAACGTTGTAAATAATTGTTTGATAATGCTAAAACAGTTTGTATATGCTATATATGTTTTATATTTTACATTAGGTTTACGCATTATATATCATAGTTTACAATACATATACTTATGTACACAGTGAACCACTGATATACAGATATAAAGTTCAGTGAACCACTGATATACAGATATAAAGTTCAGTAATCCACCGATATACAGATATAAAGTTCAGTGAACTACCGATATACAGATATAAAGTTCAGTAACCCACCGATATACAGATATAAAGTTCAGTGATCCACCGATATACAGATATAAAGTTCAGTAACCCACCGATATACAGATATAAAGTTCAGCGAACCACCGATATACAGATATAAAGTTCAGCGAACCACCGATATACAGATGTAAAGTTCAGTAACCCACCGATATACAGATATAAAGTTCAGCGAACCACCGATATACAGATGTAAAGTTCAGTGAACCACCGATATACAGATATAAAGTTCAGTAACCCACAGATATAAAGTTCAGTGACCCACCGATATACAGATATAAAGTTCAGTGAACCACCGATATACAGATATAAAGTTCAGTAACCCACCGATATACAGATATAAAGTTCAGTGAACCACCGATATACAGATATAAAGTTCAGTGACCCACCGATATACAGATATAAAGTTCAGTGAACCACCGATATACAGATATAAAGTTCAGTAACCCACCGATATACAGATATAAAGTTCAGTGAACCACCGATATACAGATATAAAGTTCAGTGACCCACCGATATACAGATATAAAGTTCAGTGAACCACCGATATACAGATATAAAGTTCAGTAACCCACCGATATACAGATATAAAGTTCAGTGAACCACCGATATACAGATATAAAGTTCAGTGACCCACCGATATACAGATATAAAGTTCAGTGAACCACCGATATACAGATATAAAGTTCAGTAACCCACCGATATACAGATGTAAAGTTCAGTGAACCACCGATATACAGATGTAAAGTTCAGTGAACCATCGATATACAGATGTAAAGTTCAGTGAACCATCGATATACAGATATAAAGTTCAGTGAATCACCGATATACAGATATAAAGTTCAGCGAACCACCGATATACAGATATAAAGTTCAGTAACCCACCGATATACAGATATAAAGTTCAGTAACCCACCGATATACAGATATAAAGTTATGAAGTTCTTTTAATGAACGGTAAACTCCGATATTCACACTTACCCCACCAACTGGCGCTGCCATTGCGATGCAGAACACTAGAACAACGAAATGCTTAACATACATCTGAAATAGACGAGAACACTAGTTCTTATACACGAACATTGTGTTATACTGCATATATACACTCATTGTGTTATACTGCATATATACACTCATTGTGTTATACTGCATATATACACTCATTGTGTTATACTGCATATATACACTCATTGTGTTATACTGCATATATACACTCATTGTGTTATACTGCATATATACACTCATTGTGTTATACTGCATATACACTCATTGTGTTATACTGCATATATACACTCATTGTGTTATACTGCATATATACACTCATTGTGTTATACTGCATATATACACTCATTGTGTTATACTGCATATATACACTCATTGTGTTATACTGCATATATACACTCATTGTGTTATACTGCATATATACACTCATTGTGTTATACTGCATATATACACTCATTGTGTTATACTGCATATATACACTCATTGTGTTATACTGCATATATACACTCATTGTGTTATACTGCATATATACACTCATTGTGTTATACTGCATATATACACTCATTGTGTTATACTGCATATATACACTCATTGTGTTATACTGCATATATACACTCATTGTGTTATACTGCATATATACACTCATTGTGTTATAATGCATATATACACTCATTGTGTTATACTGCATATACACACTCATTGTGTTATACTGCTTATACACTATCATTGTGTTATACTGCATATATACACTATCATTGTGTGTTATACTGCATATATACACTAACTTTGTGTTATACTGCATATATACACTATCATTGTGTTATACTGCATATATACACTATCATTGTGTGCTATACTGCATATATACACTAACTTTGTGTTATACTGCATATATACACTATCATTGTGTTATACTGCATATATACACTAACTTTGTGTTATACTGCATATATACACTATCATTGTGTTATACTGCATATATACACTATCATTGTGTTATACTGCATATATACACTAACTTTGTGTTATACTGCTTATATACACTATCATTGTGTTATACTGCATATATACACTAACGTTGTGTTATACTGCTTATGTACACTATCATTGTGTTATACTGCATATATACACTATCATTGTGTTATACTGCTTATATACACTATCATTGTGTTATACTGCATATATACACTATCATTGTGTTATACTGCATATATACACTATCATTGTGTTATACTGCATATATACACTATCATTGTGTGTTATACTGCATATATACACTAACTTTGTGTTATACTGCATATATACACTATCATTGTGTTATACTGCATATATACACTAACTTTGTGTTATACTGCATATATACACTATCATTGTGTTATACTGCATATATACACTATCATTGTGTTATACTGCATATATACACTAACTTTGTGTTATACTGCTTATATACACTATCATTGTGTTATACTGCATATATACACTAACGTTGTGTTATACTGCTTATGTACACTATCATTGTGTTATACTGCATATATACACTATCATTGTGTTATACTGCTTATATACACTATCATTGTGTTATACTGCATATATACACTATCATTGTGATATACTGCTTATATACACTATCATTGTGTTATACTGCTTATATACACGAACATTGTGTTATACTGCATATATACACTATCATTGTGTTATACTGCTGGAACACGTGTATCAACAATATTAATTATCTCACGGTTTTATACCTGTACCATCTTATCCTTCAGTTTATTCCAGTTCGATATTAACCGTTAAACTTATACGTGTCGGACCCTGTACTCAAATATGTCCTTGTCCGATCTTATCCTTAAGTTTATCCGTGTCCCCTTGTCCAATCTTATCCTTAAGTTTATCCGTATCACTGCGTTTATCCGTGTCCCCTTGTCCGATCTTGTCCTTAATTTAGCCGTGTCCCCTTATCCGATCTTATCCTTAAGTTTATCCGTGTCCCCTTGTTCGATCTTATCCGTAAGTTTATCCGTATCGCTGCGTTTATCCGTGTCCCATTGTCCGATCGTATCCTTAATTTTATCCGTGTCCACGTGTCCGATCTTATCCTTAAGTTTATTCTTGTCCGATCTTATCCTTAAGTTTAGCCGTGTCCCCTTATCCGATCTTATCCTTAAGTTTATCCGTGTCCCCTTGTTCGATCTTATCCGTAAGTTTATCCGTATCGCTGCGTTTATCCGTGTCCCATTGTCCGATCGTATCCTTAATTTTATCCGTGTCCACGTGTCCGATCTTATCCTTAAGTTTATTCTTGTCCGATCTTATCCGTAAGTTTAGCCGTGTCCCCTTATCCGATATTATCCTTAAGTTTATCCGTGTCCCCTTGTTCGATCTTATCCGTACGTTTATCCGTATCGCTGCGTTTATCCGTGTCCCCTTGTCCGATCGTATCCTTAATTTTATCCGTGTCCACGTGTCCGATCTTATCCTTAAGTTTATTCTTGTCCGATATTATCTGTGTTCGTATCCATTAACTAAGTACTATTTGAACGACCTGTCCACAACTTTATGCTTGCCAGATATTAGTCCGATCCTAACGTATGCCTATATACTGATCTGGTTCGGTTCTAATGCTTATACCTGTCCGATTATGCTTGTACAATCCTGCATATACGTGTGTAAATGTCGGACCTTACGCCTGCTAATGGTTATACTTGTCCGATGACACGATAAAAGCAAAATATGAACACACACATTTTAAACGTATGACTTAATCAATATATATACACAGATACTACATACCTGTTCATACATATGTTATACACATATGCGTATGTAGTCACCTTATGTTGCAGACCAGATGTGTTCACTAATTAATAAGTTAAAGGAGATTTCCGTTATAACATATTATATTATTGAACTGCGATAATATAACTTGAAATAAGAATTTTGCAACACAACTATGTTCATCTACATTGTCAGTTTCACACACACAATACATTTCCATTTTCACATCACTCAGTGCTTTAAGTTTCATGTTCAAATGATACATACACAGGATGCATTGCCATTTTCCACACTGTGTAATTTCACACGATACGATTGGGGTGGGGGGGGGGTCATATACCCCTTGGAGAGTGTTCATCCGATACGATGGGGGGGGGGGAATCATATACCCCTTCGAGAGTGTTCATCCGATACGATGGGGAATCATATACCCCTTGGAGAGTGTTCATCCTATACGATGGGGGAATCATATACCCCTTGGAGATTGTTCATCCGATACGATGGGGGAATCATATACCCCTTCGAGAGTGTTCATCCGATACGATGGGGGAATCATATACCCCTTGGGGAGTGTTCATCCTATACGATGGGAAGAACATATACCCCTTGGAGAGTGTTCATCCGATACGATGTGGGGGGGGGGGGGGAGAATCATGTACCTCTTCGAGAGTGTTCATCCGATTCTGTGGAATATTTGGATTTGTTTAAACATAGTCATTGCAAATTATTCTTTGAATATCTGGTACATTTTACCAAACACACCTTTATTCAGATATAAAACACTGTTGTGACGTCATACCGTTGTACGTGTAGTCCATTATTATTGACTGCTGTTAAACGACCAGAGTATTAAATTAAATTATTATATTAAATCCTACGCGTAAATGTACGAAATTAACAATTTTAATTAGTAGGATCTTGTTATATAAGTGTGTGTTTTAAGTAAGATATAAGCCTCAAACGGATCCAATATGTAAAATATTGGTACTGTCTTCGGCGCTAAACATTTTTTTATTTTATTTAAGTTTATTTAACGTCGCTACCGGTTTCCCATTTGAGCGACGGGCAGTTTACCTAGCAACACCTTTCCTGGGCAGGCTCCAGCGGTTAACCAGTACTTGGTGCACCAACCTCCGTAAGAAACTGCCAACTTATTCATACAAATGAGACACGGTCTGAGCGGGGCTCGAACCCGTGACTGACCATCAGTGATGATAGGTTACAGTGGTATACAAGTCAGAGACCTTAACCACTCGACCACGGAGGCGGCCTGCGCTAAACATTGGGTCGTTTTCGGCTTATATCCTATACATAGTGTCGCTTTGACATTGGCAAAAGTAGTATAGAAGGCTGTGTATTAGCCTTTCTTGATGTTGAGGTTGACAATGATGTGAGCTTGACCTTGAACGAGGTGCGTATCACGTGTCATACCTTCCGATGACCTCATCAATCACTTTCGCGTCACATGTTGACATTGATGGCGACGTTGATGGATAGCCCCGTCAAATTTGATCGAGGTAAATGTCGTCAACAAGTCACCCGCCTATTATAAGTAAATAATGTATGTCAATAAATCAGTCTTCTCATTGTTAATTAGCGGGTCTCTATTTCGGGTATTTCGATAATGGATGTACGAGGAAGTAGGTCATCTTTGACGTATCACGTGTACTGTTATATCCTATTGGGCGATGGCGATACAGTCAAACCTGTGTTAGTGGTCACCTCTATTAAGCAGCCAACCTGTATTAAGCAGCCAGTTTCAAGATTCCCAATATGTTGTTTTACTATACATTTGACCTCTATTAAGCAGCCACCTGTGCTAAGCAGCCACTTGCCATGATTCCCTTGGCTGGCTGCTTAAGACAGGTTTGACTGTATATGTAGCTGGTACAGATTATCACCCATTGTTATTTCCGGGGTTGGTGTCGTAGCTCGTCGAATGATTGGAGACGTTTAAGGTCCACGAGATTAACGACATCGTTGCTTAATAATGTAACAATTCTAACATTCGACAAATGACAATTCCGGCCATAATTTATATACACCAAACCCGGACATAACAATGCGTGATAATCTGTACCAGCTTGCCTAGTTCAATGATTGATGTACGAAATATATACACCTTGATCTCATAATTAGCAAAGTAACTAAGTGTACTAAAAAGTGCTAAAAGTAAAGTGTTTGTTTATTATAGTGTCACCCCTGATTTATGAGACACCTCTTTTTATGAACATCAGTACTTCCCGAATCCTATGCTTGTATGTCTGACGCCAGGCTGGTAGGCAATCGGTAACCATTATTTAACTAGCTGACAGCTCACCATATCAGAACAAACCCTGACGAGGTTCGAACCTTCGACCTCTCGCTTTGTAGGCGGATGCCTTAACCACTAGGCCACGGAGACATTATTCTGTACTATGAGTTCGACCTTCTCACAGCGCTGTACCCTATATTCTCAAATCCAACTTCTCGACTGTTTCCGAACCTACTATAACCTATCACAGACGCTGGTGTCTGGATAAATGTTTTCGGGTTCAAAACCCAAAAACATATTTTAATTATTTTAAGAACTCAGTGATACAATATAGGCCTGGCATGCTACGTACATTTGAGGCCATATCCAAGTAAATTTAAATATGACACCCCGTCACTATTAAGGCATACTGCAAGACAACACGGTCTGAAATGCAAACAAACCCGCGAGTTACACATTCAACGGCCGTAATATGCCAGTATCTAAACTTACTTGTAAAGCCACTATTTTAGTTCTTGGCAGCAATCATTTGTCTATCAAACGATGGTGGTCTGGGTGTCTACATGATGCCTGTTATTTTGTTATAAATTATTCTACACATGCAACATAATATACACAAGCCCAAACTGGCATGTCTGCATAAATAACATTATACGTTATTGTTGTAAGTATTTATTTCAATAGGAAGTATACATGTTGCATGCATATAGATCCATGGAATGCTAGAAGAATACAGGTTGCACGTATGTCCATGAAATGCTAGAAGTATATACATGCTGCACGTATGTCCATGACATGCTAGAAGAATACAGGTTGCATGTATGTCCATGACATGCTAGAAGTATACATGCTGCACGTATGTCCATGAAATGCTAGAAGTATATACATGCTGCACGTATGTCCATGAAATGCTAGAAGTATACATGCTGCACGTATGTCCATGAAATGCTAGAAGTATACAGGTTGCATGCATGTCCATGACATGCTAGAAGTATACATGTTGCATGTATGTCCATGAAATGCTAGAAGTATACATGCTGCACGTATGTCCATGAAATGCTAGAAGTATATACATGCTGCACGTATGTCCATGAAATGCTAGAAGTATACAGGTTGCATGTATGTCCATAAAATGCTAGAAGTATACACATTGCATGTAGGTCCATGACATGCTAGAAGTATACATGCTGCATGTAGGTCCATGAAATGCTAGAAGTATATACATGTTGCATGTAGGTCCATGAAATGCTAGAAGTATACATGTTGCACGTATGTACATGACATGCTAGAAGTATACATGTTGCATGTAGGTCCATGAAATGCTAGAAGTATACATGTTGCATGTATGTCCATGAAATGCTAGAAGTATACATGTTGAATGTAGGTCCATGAAATGCTAGAAGTATACAGGTTGCACGTAGGTCCATGAAATGCTAGAAGTATACATGTTGCACGTATGTACATGAAATGCTAGAAGTATACATGTTGCATGTATGTCCATGAAATGCTAGAAGTATACATGCTGCATGTATGTCCATGAAATGCTAGAAGTATACAGGTTGAATGTAGGTCCATGAAATGCTAGAAGTATACAGGTTGAATGTAGGTCCATGGAATGCTAGAAGTATACATGTTGAATGTAGGTCCATGAAATGCTAGAAGTATACACATTGCATGTAGGTCCATGAAATGCTAGAAGTATACATGTTGCATGTATGTCCATGAAATGCTAGAAGTATACATGTTGCATGTATGTCCATGAAATGCTAGAAGTATACATGTTGCATGTAGGTCCATGAAATGCCAGAAGTATACATGTTGCACGTATGTACATGAAATGCTAGAAGTATACATGTTGCATGTAGGTCCATGAAATGCTAGAAGTATACATGTTGCACGTATGTACATGAAATGCTAGAAGTATACATGTTGCATGTAGGTCCATGAAATGCTTGAAGTATACATGTTGCACGTATGTACATGAAATGCTAGAAGTATACAGGTTGCATGTCGGTCCATGACATGCTAGAAGTATACAGGTTGCATGTATGTCCATAAAATGCTAGAAGTATACACATTGCATGTAGGTCCATGAAATGCTAGAAGTATACATGTTGCATGTATGTCCATGAAATGCTAGAAGTATACATGTTGCATGTATGTCCATGAAATGCTAGAAGTATACATGTTGCATGTAGGTCCATGAAATGCTAGAAGTATACATGTTGCACGTATGTACATGAAATGCTAGAAGTATACATGTTGCATGTAGGTCCATGAAATGCTAGAAGTATACATGTTGCACGTATGTACATGAAATGCTAGAAGTATACATGTTGCATGTCGGTCAATGAAATGCTAGAAGTATACATGTTGCATGTAGGTCCATGACATGCTAGAAGTATACATGTTGCATGTAGGTCCATGAAATGCTAGAAGTATACATGTTGCACGTATGTCCATGAAATGCTAGAAGTATACATGTTGCTTGTAGGTCCATGAAATGCTAGAAGTATACATGTTGCACGTATGTACATGAAATGCTAGAAGTATACAGGTTGCACGTAGGTCCATGAAATGCTAGAAGTATACATGTTGCATGTCGGTCAATGAAATGCTAGAAGTATACATGTTGCATGTAGGTCCATGAAATGCTAGAAGTATACATGTTGCATGTAGGTCCATGAAATGCTAGAAGTATACAGGTTGCATGTCGGTCAATGAAATGCTAGAAGTATACATGTTGCATGTAGGTCCATGAAATGCTAGAAGTATACATGTTGCACGTATGTACATGAAATGCTAGAAGTATACATGTTGCACGTATGTACATGAAATGCTAGAAGTATACATGTTGCATGTAGGTCCATGAAATGCTAGAAGTATACATGTTGCACGTATGTACATGACATGCTAGAAGTATACAGGTTGCATATAGGTCCATGAAATGCTAGAAGTATACAGGTTGCATGTCGGTCAATGAAATGCTAGAATTATACATGTTGCATGTAGGTCCATGAAATGCTAGAAGTATACAGGTTGCACGTAGGTCCATGAAATGCTAGAAGTATACATGTTGCATGTAGGTCCATGAAATGCTAGAAGTATACATGTTGCACGTATGTACATGAAATGCTAGAAGTATACATGTTGCATGTAGGTCCATGAAATGCTAGAAGTATACATGTTGCACGTATGTACATGAAATGCTAGAAGTATACAGGTTGCATGTCGGTCAATGAAATGCTAACTATCATATTCATTCTACACACTATTCCTTACATACTGGTAATGAGGTCATACCGGGTAATAATTAGTAATACATAAATAAATAGTGTCGATGCTATCTGGGCGGAAATTGATAACCCAAATAAATACGGTGCCTGCCCTCTGGACGGAATATGATATCCCAAATACAGTACCTGCCCTCTGGACGGAATATGATATCCCACATACAGTACCTGCCCTCTGGACGGAATATGATATCCCAAATACAGTACCTGCCATCTGGACGGAATATGATATCCCAAATACAGTACCTGCCCTCTGGACGGAATATGATATCCCAAATACAGTACCTGCCCTCTGGACGGAATATGATATCCCAAATACAGTACCTGCCCTCTGGACGGAATATGATAGCCCGCATACAGTACCTGCCCTATGGACGGAATATGATATCCCAAATACAGTACCTGCCCTCTGGACGGAATATGATATCCCAAATACAGTACCTGCCCTCTGGACGGAATATGTCCATGCCTATTTATACATACATATTAATACTTATTTTTCAAAATAATTATATTAAAGCTATATTATAATATATAGTTTTCACTGCAGTAGATAAAACGTATGATAAATAAAACAAAATTCTAAATTTCGTTAATATCTGGAAGAATTAATACCACTACCCGTAAACTAGTTGTCCATTGCATATAGGCAACAAATAACACTAACATACATATAATTGCACGCATATAGGCAACGCATAACGTTAACACACATATAAATACAGGCATATAGGCAACGCATAACGTTAACACACATATAAATACAGGCATATAGGAAACAAATAACGTTAACACACATATAAATACAGGCATATAGGCAACACATAACGCTAACACACATATAATCACAAGAATATAGGCAACAGATAACATTAACACACATATAATCACACGCATATAGGCAACAAATAACACTAACACACATATAATCACAAGCATATAGGCAACAAATAACAATAACACACATATAGTCACAAGCATATAGGAAACAAATAACATTAACACACATATAATCACAAGCATATAGGAAACAAATAACATTAACACACATATAATCACAAGCATATAGGCAACAAATAACACTAACACACATATAGTCACAAGCATATAGGAAACAGATAACATTAACACACATATAATCACAAGCATATAGGCAACAGATAACATTAACACACATATAATCACACGCATATAGGCAACAAATAACGCTAACACACATATAATCACACGCATATAGGCAACAAATAACGCTAACACACATATAATAACATCACAGGCATTTGTCGAAATTCCGGTAAAATAGCAAACAACAATAACCATGCAAAAGCCAAATGGTCCTTGTTGACGAAATAATTCAATAACTACCATGCATAACCGGTGTCACTGTAATATAATGGTTTCGTGTTAATCAATCCTAGTGACTTGTCTAAATTTGACTTCTAGTTCAACTCTGAATTAATTTGTCTCCCCAAAAAAAGCCTTTATTATGAACATTGGCTTGGCTACTACATTGTCAATGTATGTCGTATTGGTAATGGCGTCAAGAGGTGCTTCTATGAGGGAAAGGGTTAACTACTATGCGTAACCTGTGTCACTGTAATATAATGCTTTCGTGTTAATCAACCCCAGTGACTTACTAAATTATTTGACTCCTAGTTCAACTGTGATTTAAATGGTCCCCTCCCCCCAAAACCACGTCAGAATGCAGGGAACTATATCTAACTAACCCCCTACCGTACTCTCCCCCACCCCATCGGCGCTTCTCTCCTCGATAAATCCTTTGGCATTACACATCTCATACTAAGTAGGCCTACATATTTCTGATTCAAACATATAGTCTATTACTGCGTCACTGGAAGCTAAGTCATAATAATTCATAATAATTCGGAAATATATCGATGAACATGAGTCTACACCTGTAGCAGGAGTGCCACACCTCCAAGAGTCCACTTGCTCGGCTTCTCCTTAGACTTCAAGTTGAAGGTCCACACGTAGGTTGGTCCTCTCGTCTTTGTCTTGTACACTGGACATTCGTAGATGTTTCTCATGTCCTGTCTGTCTACTGGGATGGCCTTGAGAAAAACGATAGGCAGAGCCGGTGCGAGCTCCTTCAATCTCGCTTCATTGATCATACCAGTCTGCATGTCCCAGCGCGCTCCTTCCATATACAGACCATGAATGTAGGCACCTTCGCGTGGCGGTCCGGCCATGTCCTCACGTGACTTCTTAGTGACGTCACACTGGAGACACATACGATCAAGGGGCCAATCATTTTTTCGCGCCATTTGCTGCATAATCGCGGTGAGGAACGACTGAGGGTTGAAGAACCCTCCTAACCAGACGGCGGCGGGCAACAGGAAGTCCGACGTCCAGGTTTCCAATTCTTTAATACGTTGAAGAAGGTCCGGATACCATGGGCCGAGGTTGTGCAGAGATGGATATGCCTTCTTTGACCACCCGAATGGCACACTGTCTAAGTAAAGCGAATTACCAAGGTCCTCCATATCAGCCGTGATGGTCAGTTCACCCTGTGAAATAATTAGTGCACGCATTAATGTGGTATGCTATACATGTCCAAGGCAAAGTTATATCTGTATACGAAGAAGTGAAATATAGTCCATCTGAACCGACTAACATAATCACCTTATCATAATGTCGTGATAGCGCAGTTGTAGCGCATTCGCTTCAGGTGCGAAAGGCCCGGAGTTCGAGCCCCGCTGGAGCAGTTACGATTGTGCACTTAGGCAAAGCATTTAAAGTCCACGTTGCCTCCTCTAACCCTCGTGGCGATGGAATCCACAAGGAATGAGGTATCGAGAGTGATTAATATAAGTTGTAAGAACTTTTTCGCAATCGAGCTAAAAAAATTGTATGAACTAAAGGTCATAGTTTAAGGCTGTCCGATTAGCGCAGTGGTTAGCACGCTCGCTTCTCACCAATGCGACCCGAGTTCGATCCTCGGACAGGGAAGTATGTGAGCTGGTACGATGGTCGCCATTTCGGACAGGTGGGTTTTCTCCGGGTACTCCGGTTTCCTCCCACATGAATGACCACATATACGCTTTCATCCGAGCCAACGAGAGTGATTAATATAAGTTGTTAAAACTTGCTTCGCAATCGTTGTAAAATAAATAAAGTATAAAAATAAAATATTTTTAAAAAAAATCACTAACAAAGCTGGGTTCATTAGATTCATGAAACTTCATATACGGCACATTATATCACACCCCCCCCCCCCCGAGTGGTACGCTGAAATACTACAAATAGGAAGGATGCCACACTAATAGCCTAGAGACTGACGGATTTGTAGAACAGTGGTAACACAATGGACTGGTAATCCAGGTATCGCGGGTTCGATCCCCCATCTGACCCTAATAAAATTAACAGTCTTTCAGATGGGACGTTAAACCGAGGTCTCGTGTCGATGCTGTACACCGTGCACGTAAAAGAACCAGAGGGGACTCTGGAATGGGTCTCTGTCTGTATCATTGCACTATCCTTCAAAAATCTAAAATGACTAATCTCTTCAGGAGGCGTCGCTCATATTGGCAACCGGTAGCGACGATAAATAAGTGTAAACACACACACACGCCAAGGTGATTGATTGGACTAGCTCTATTCCTAACACAATCGTGTTCATCACATATTCACAACATACAATACCTTCAATCCCAGGTTGAGTTCTTTAAGTGAGCGTCTGATCTCAGTAGTTAAGCCATTCATTCTCTCGCATTCTTGGAATGCCACAACAACATACGGAGTTCTCTCGTCCGGAGGTACTTTACCCATAACCTCAAACATATTAAACTCGTCTGGCAATTTCTCCATTATATCGTCCAATACGCCTTTAATCTGTATACAATTTACATAGTATCAATTATTTATAACAACGGTTTGTCTGTCAGCTCATGTGTGAAACTAATCTGCGCATGGATGTTTCTAACATTATGACTATATTTACGGATATTCCGCGTCTGGTGATATTTTCTTCGCATACTCCTATAGTTCCAGATGAGCCGGCTCATCAGGATCTGCATATTTGCAAGTAATATTACTATTTTTAGGCAAAAATTACCCATTTTGATAAAAGAACTGGTGCAAATGTAATTTTCATATTAATGTATTGGTCTGAAAATATCATGAACCAATCCATGTCAGTTACTTGGTGTTGAATGGGTAATAGGAATTTTCATTCAGTATGCAAAACAACTAAACACGCTGCTTATAACTCTATTGTCAGATATACATTAGAATATTGCTAATCAGTATGTGATCCACATACACAGAAAGACAATGACAGAGTTTAAAATATTCAAAAACAGGCTCCACGCTTTGTCACCAACACATACAGCAAGACCCCGGGCACTGTGCTAATATAATGTATGATCTGAAATGGAACTCCTTAGAGAGTAGACGAAAAACAAACCGGCCTACTCCGTTCTATAAAATGGTAAATAATAATGTGGCTGTCAATCCATCACAATAGCTCACGCCTTACAGCAGACAGTCGCAACATTACCACCATTTGGCATATCATATTCCATTCACAACGGTTGACTATTTCAAGTGCTCATACTTTCCGAGAACAGTTGTTCAATGGAACATACTGCCATCTCATGTAATCAGTGCTGACTCTATCGCAGGATTTAAGTCAGCGCTGGCTGCATCGTTGATGAAGCCATAACAGAACACATTTGTCTTTATCTTGTTCTTATCAACTACTAACCTCTCTTTGCACACGTCTGGTATATGTACATATTGTAGGCTTAAGTGTTTTTAAGGTTTAAGGTGTTAGGTTTTTGCACCTTTGTTATTACACTACCAGTGTCCTCTTTAGTGGAATTATAGCAGCTGAGGAGGCCTGGTAGCTCACTTTTCTACCCCACGCATAAGAAGAAGACAGAGAAGAAGAAGACTAGCAAAATATGGTCAGCACTGTAAGATCCAATATGTATTATACAATACTAGTACACATAACACGTACACGTCAGCTTTTCAAGCCTCTTTCCACTGACTGACTCTTTCGGACAAACATGGACTGTGAATTGTGCCGGTGAAATTGACTTACTTTCTCTTCCCGACTGATTCCACTACCAGCACCGGATCCGGAATCACGTGGCTGCATTTCAAATACGATACGGAACAAGTTATCAGAGATATTTGCCAGGAACTCGATCTCAGCATTGGGATGTAGACCATACAGATATGGCGTCTCTGGAGGCAAGCACTCATCAACGTAGCTATGGTATCCCTTGTAGTCCATATTTGGTGGCAGAGGGAATCCCGGAGCCAGGTAGAGTTCACCTTCCAACTGTTCACGAGGAAAGCGAAACATTGTTTGTTGATTTAAATAACTTTGTATATTTTACACGATTGCGAAACAAGCTTTAATTACTTATGGTGTGAATGGCCCAGCTGTGGCCATTACGATTGCGACCTTAGGCAACGCACTTAAATTCCACATTGCCTCTTCTCTCCCCGTGGCGCTGGTGGTAAATTGTGTTGGAGGAAACTGGAGTACCCGGAGGAAACCCGCCTGTCCCATCATGATACCAGTATATATTGTGTAATACTGGTGTGATAACCAATATAATTACATGATACCAGTCTATATTGTGTAATAGTGGTGTGATAACCAATATAATTACATGATACCAGTCTATATTGTGTAATACTGGTGTGATACGAATACACTTACATGATACTAGTCTATATTGTGTAATACTGGTGTGATAGCGAATACATTTACATGATACCAGTCTATATTGTGTAATACTAGTGTGATAACGAATATAATTACATGATACCAGTCTATATTGTGTAATACTGGTGTGATAACGATTACACTTACATGATACCAGTCTATGTTGTGCAATACTGGTATGATAGCGAATACACTTACATGATACCAGTCTATGTTGTGCAATACTGGTGTGATAACCAATATAATTACATGATACCAGTCTATATTGTGTAATAGTGGTGTGATAGCGAATACAATTACATGATACGAGTCTATATTGTGTAATACTGGTGTGATAGCGAATATACGTACATGATACCAGTCTATATTGTGTAATACTGGTGTGAGAACGAATACACGTACACGATACCAGTCTGTATTGTGTAATATTGGTGTGATAGCGAATACACGTACATGATACCAGTCTATATTGTGTAATACTGGTGTGATAACGAATATAATTACATGATACCAGTCTATATTGTGTAATACTGGTATGATAGCGAATACACTTACATGATACCAGTCTATGTTGTGCAATACTGGTGTGATAACCAATATAATTACATGATACCAGTCTATATTGTGCAATAGTGGTGTGATAGCGAATACAATTACATGATACGAGTCTATATTGTGTAATACTGGTGTGATAGCGAATACACGTACATGATACCAGTCTATATTGTGTAATACTGGTGTGAGAACGAATACACGTACACGATACCAGTCTATATTGTGTAATACTGGTGTGATAGCGAATACACGTACATGATACCAGTCTATATTGTGTAATACTGGTGTGATAACGAATATAATTAAATGATACCAGTCTATATTGTGTAATACTGGAGTGATAACGAATACACGTACATGATACCAGTCTATATTGTGTAATACTGGTGTGATAACGAATACACTTACATGATACCAGTCTATAGTGTGTAATACTGGTGTGATAACGAATATAATTAAATGATACCAGTCTATATTGTGTAATACTGGTGTGATAACGATTACACTTACATGATACCAGTCTATATTGTGTAATACTGGTGTGGTAACGAATGCACGTACATGATACCAGTCTATATTGTGTAATACTGGTGTGATAACGATTACACTTACATGATACCAGTCTATGTTGTGTAATACCGGTGTGATAGGGAATATAATTACATGATACCAGTCTATATTGTGTAATATTGGTGTGATAGCGAATACACGTACATGATACCAGTCTATATTGTGTACTACTGGTGTGATAGCGAACACAATTACATGATGCCAGTCATTTTAGAATTGTGGCTGGCATTTTGAGTTTAATATGACTTTAGCTAAAGCGTTACCATATCCGGATGCATGTACACTTGTAGATAGGTTCTGCACAGGTGTCTGTCCCAATCATCCGTGATATGGCCGCCGTACATAATCTCTCCGAACAAGTAGCGCAGATCTTCCCACGGAACCTGCAGATGGTCACAAGATTGGCGAGTAAGTAAATATTAATATGTTTATACTGATGTTTCTAAAGGTTAATTAACCGAAACAACGAACAGTTGATGATTATCCAAGTATTTTATAAACTGTTCAAATATGAAGATATACTATATTCAATATGAAACATTTAATGATATACCATGGTAGGGTGAGCTTCCAGGTAGTTGTAAAGTACATTTACATATATCACAAATGTTGATATACAATGTACATACGAATAAGATACAATTAATGATATACCATGGTAGGGTGAGCTTCCAGATAGTTGTAGAGTACATTGACATATATCACAAATGTTGATATACAATGTACATACGAATAAGATACAATTAATGATATACCATGGTAGGGTGAGCTTCCAGATAGTTGTAGAGTACATTGACATATATCACAAATGTTGATATACAATGTACATACGAATAAGATACAATTAATGATATACCATGGTAGGGTGGGCTTCCAGATAGTTGTAGAGTACATTGACATATATCACAAATGTTGATATACAATGTACATACGAATAAGATACAATTAATGATATACCATGGTAGGGTGGGCTTCCAGATAGTTGTAGAGTACATTGACATATATCACAAATGTTGATATACAATGTACATACGAATAAGATACAATTAATGATATACCATGGTAGGGTGAGCTTCCAGATAGTTGTAGAGTACATTGACATATATCACAAATGTTGATATACAATGTACATACGAATAAGATACAATTAATGATATACCATGGTAGGGTGAGCTTCCAGATAGTTGTAGAGTACATTGACATATATCACAAATGTTGATATACAATGTACATACGAATAAGATACAATTAATGATATACCATGGTAGGGTGAGCTTCCAGATAGTTGTAGAGTACATTGACATATATCACAAATGTTGATATACAATGTACATACGAATAAGATACAATTAATGATATACCATGGTAGGGTGAGCTTCCAGATAGTTGTAGAGTACATTGACATATATCACAAATGTTGATATACAATGTACATACGAATAAGATACAATTAATGATATACCATGGTAGGGTGGGCTCCCAGATAGTTGTAGAGTACATTGACATATATCACAAATGTTGATATACAATGTACATACGAATAAGATACAATTAATGATATACCACGGTAGGGTGAGCTTCCAGTTAGTTGTAGAGTACATTGACAGATATCACTAATGTTGATATACAATGTACATACGAATAAGATACAATTAATGATATACCACGGTAGGGTGAGCTTCCAGGTAGTTGTAGAGTACATTGACAGATATCACTAATGTTGATATACATACGAATAAGATACAATTAATGATATACCATGGTAGGGTGAGCTTTCAGATAGTTGTAGAGTACATTGACATATATCACAAATGTTGATATACAATGTACATACGAATAAGATACAATTAATGATATACCATGGTAGGGTGGGCTTCCAGATAGTTGTAGAGTACATTGACAGATATCACAAATGTTGATATACATAGCAATATGAAACAATTAATGATATATCACGGTAGGGTGAGCTTCCAGGTAGTTTTAGAGTACATTGACATATATCACAAATGTTGATATACAATGTACATACGAATAAGATACAATTAATGATATACTATGGTAGGGTGAGCTTCCAGATAGTTGTAGAGTACATTGACATATATCACAAATGTTGATATACAATGTACATACGAATAAGATACAATTAATGATATACCATGGTAGGGTGGGCTTCCAGATAGTTGTAGAGTACATTGACAGATATCACAAATGTTGATATACATAGCAATATGAAACAATTAATGATATATCACGGTAGGGTGAGCTTCCAGGTAGTTTTAGAGTACATTGACATATATCACAAATGTTGATATACAATGTACATACGAATACGATACAATTAATGATATACCATGGTAGGGTGAGCTTCCAGGTAGTTGTAGAGTACATTGACATATATCACAAATGTTGATATACAATGTACATACGAATAAGATACAATTAATGATATACCATGGTAGGGTGAGCTTCCAGGTAGTTGTAGAGTACATTGACATATATCACAAATGTTGATATACAATGTACATACGAATAAGATACAATTAATGATATACCATGGTAGGGTGGGCTCCCAGATAGTTGTAGAGTACATTGACATATATCACAAATGTTGATATACAATGTACATACGAATAAGATACAATTAATGATATACCATGGTAGGGTGGGCTTCCAGATAGTTGTAGAGTACATTGACAGATATCACAAATGTTGATATACATAGCAATATGAAACAATTAATGATATATCACGGTAGGGTGAGCTTCCAGGTAGTTTTAGAGTACATTGACATATATCACAAATGTTGATATACAATGTACATACGAATAAGATACAATTAATGATATACTATGGTAGGGTGAGCTTCCAGATAGTTGTAGAGTACATTGACATATATCACAAATGTTGATATACAATGTACATACGAATAAGATACAATTAATGATATACCATGGTAGGGTGGGCTTCCAGATAGTTGTAGAGTACATTGACAGATATCACAAATGTTGATATACATAGCAATATGAAACAATTAATGATATATCACGGTAGGGTGAGCTTCCAGGTAGTTTTAGAGTACATTGACATATATCACAAATGTTGATATACAATGTACATACGAATAAGATACAATTAATGATATACTATGGTAGGGTGAGCTTCCAGATAGTTGTAGAGTACATTGACATATATCACAAATGTTGATATACAATGTACATACGAATAAGATACAATTAATGATATACCATGGTAGGGTGGGCTTCCAGATAGTTGTAGAGTACATTGACAGATATCACAAATGTTGATATACATAGCAATATGAAACAATTAATGATATATCACGGTAGGGTGAGCTTCCAGGTAGTTTTAGAGTACATTGACATATATCACAAATGTTGATATACAATGTACATACGAATAAGATACAATTAATGATATACCATTGTAGAGTGGGCTTCCAGATAGTTGTAGAGTACATTGACAGATATCACAAATGTTGATATACATAGCAATATGAAACAATTAATGATATACCACAGTAGGGTGAGCTTCCAGGTAGTTGTATGTTTGTATATTCGGGTTTTACGCCTTCACCAGCATCATTGTGGGCTATATCGCCTGTGTTTACTTAAGAACACATTTCCTGGGTAGGCTCCAGCGGTTAATCAGTACTTGGTGCACCAACCTCCGTAAGAAACTGCTAACATTTTCATATAAACAGACACGGCCTGAGCGAGGCTCGAACTAGTGACCATCAGTGATGATAGGTTACAGTGGCATACAAGTCAGCGACCGTAACAACCCGACCACGGAGGCGGTTTAGCTTTCAAGTAGTTGTAGGGTACATTGACAGAGATAGCGAGATCACAAGTGTTGATATATACATAGCAATAGGTAGCCTGGGTTCCAGTCTGTCGATTTTCACTTTTCAACTTCTGGCAAAGTGACCCGATATGATTGGCAACTCAATACGGCCCAATTAATAGTATCGGTGTCAAAATATATTTATTTGACTGACCAGGCAAAATATATCGACGCCTGTTCCCAGGATAAGCAATAAGATACAACTAATGATATCTCACCTTAGTGTTAGCTTCCAGGTAGTTGTAGAGTACATTGACAGAGATCGTGAGATCACCGGTGTTAAACGGATATACTCTGTTCCAGCCCTGGGCTCCGAACTTTCGCCTCTCACAGACCACGGCATGGAAATAACACAGCGAAAACAGAATAGACTTGAACTCGGTTTCTCTGGCACACATCTCCAGTGTTTCCTGCATAGCATACGAACAGTAAATATCAAATGTACACAATATAGTATAAACATTATATTATAAACATAATAGTATAAACATTATAGTATAAACATTATATTATAAACATTATAGTATAAACATTATAGTATAAACATGATTATAGTATACACATTATAGAATACACAATATAGTATACACATTATAGTATAAACACAATAGTATAAACATTATAGTATACACATTATAGTATACACATTATAGTATACACATATAGTATACACATTATAGCATACACATTATAGTATAAACATTATAGTATAAACAGTATAGTATAAACATTATAGTATACAATACACATTATAGTATAAACAGTGTAGTATAAACATTATAGTAGAAACATTATAGTATAAACATTATAGTAGAAACATTATAGTATACACATTATAGTATACACATTATAGTATGCACATATAGTATACACACTATAATATACACATTAAAGTATAAACAATATAGTATAAACATTATAGTATAAACATTATAGTATAAACATTATAGTAGAAACATTATAGTAGAAACATTATAGTAGAAACATTATAGTAGAAACATTATAGTAGAAACATTATAGTAGAAACATTATAGTATAAACATTATAGTAGAAACATTATAGTAGAAACATTATAGTATACACATTATAGTATGCACATCATAGTATAAACATTATAGCATAAACATTATATTTTACACATTATAGTTTACACATTATAGTATAAACATTATAGTATATACATTATAGTATACACATTATAGTATACACATATACAATAAACATTATAGTATACACATTATAGTATACACATATAGTATAAACATTATAGTATACCCATTATAGTATAAACATTATAGTATAAACATTATAGTATACACATGTAGTATAAACATTATAGTATAAACAATATAGTAAGCACATTATAGTATACACATTATAGTATAAACATTATAGTATACACATATAATATAAACATTATAGTATACACATTATAGTATACACATTATAGTATAAACATTATAGTATACACATTATAGTATACACATTATAGTATACACATATAGTATACACATTATAGTATACACATATAATATAAACATTATAGTATACACATTATAGTATACACATATAAAATAAGCATTATAGTATACACATTATAGTATACACATTATAGTATACACATATAATATAAACATTATAGTATACACATTATAGTATACACATTATAGTATACACATTATAGTATACACATTATAGTATAAACATTATAGTATACACATATAATATAAACATTATAGTATACACATTATAGTATACACATTATAGTATACACATTATAGTATACACTTTATAGTATAAACATATATTATAAACATTATTGTATACACATTATAGTATACGCATATAGTATACACATTATAGTATACACATTATAGTATAAACATTATAGTATACACATATAGCATAAACATTATAGTATACACATATAAAATAAACATTATAGTATACACATTATAGTATACACATATAGTATAAACATTATAGTATACACATATAATATAAACATTATAGTATACACATTATAGTATACACATTATAGTATACACATGATAGTATACACATGATAGTATAAACATTATAGTATACACATTATAGTATAAACATTATAGTATAAACATTATAGTATACACATGTAGTATAAACATGATAGTATAAACAATATAGTAAGCACATTATAGTATAAACATTATAGTATACACATTATAGTATAAACATTATAGTAAGCACATTATAGTAAGCACATTATAGTATAACACATAAATAGATGTTACCGATCTGAAGGAGTTTGCGTATACTGGGTCGACTAGTTGACCCGATATTCCATAATTGACAAAGCACTTAGAGAGGAAATAGTTGAAAATAAAATTTCAAAAACACAGCTCATTAATGAGTTCGATATTGTTAGATAAACTATTTAACAGATAGAACATGGTGTTGAGGACGCTATGCAAATATATGGACTGGTCAGTCAGACCTGAAGTAAGATATGGACCGAAGCGAAGCAAGTTGCATCATAACTAGCCATGCTGTTTCAGACGATAGATACTGATCAGTCAGAAATAGTTCAAATTGCTCAAAGAACACACCGGAAGTCTTAGATATTGATGAGCTGTTGATGTCTAATCACGGATCAACCACGCTACCTATGCGAAATTGTAACTCTCAATATGACAAGCGCGGTTGAAAGTTCACAGAACTGAATTAATTTAGCATCCTCCAACCTCATTCTGATTTCTCAACGAAGTGACTCAACGTAGCAAACTGACCTGTGTGAAGTTATCGAGAGCTTTGCGCAGGTTAGCCAGCATACCAGATGGAGGCTCATTGGTGATTTTGATGGAAGCCTGTAGGACACCTGCTGGTATAATGTGTGAGTCTACAGTGGAAGCTGGCTCGGCACTGATGAACAGTCTGTACGCTTCGTGACTGCCGGTGGAATATTGGTCGACCTGTTTCTCTAATGTTGACAGCCATTTGGCAACAAGATGCACATTCTAAAAACAAATTGACGAATAAGTTAAAGATATATCGGAAATACAATGCATTTACAGGATTCCAAATTAGTATTCACTTGATTAAACCTCAAGTAGTTCGCACAACAATGTGTCCACAAGATACGCAGTCTCATGATTGATGGTGGTTTCGGTAAGATCTCCCATTGTCGGGATTCCGAAGTCAGCAATCGTTTGATCAAAGCACAACTAATCGGAAGTACAGACGAACTATCTAAATATCAAAGTCGTAAGTTAATGGTAAACGCTTATTAAATAATATTGACTGTCGCATTTCTCCTCTGTATTCTTACATGTTTGCTTAATTGTATTGATTATGTCATCATGTTCTACTTCTCGGTTGACAATAAATAGTAGCGCATATTACCTGCAGCACAATCCAGTGACCTTCCTTTGACCCCAGCTCCATTTTATGTTCAGCCACGACCTCTTGACCTTGACCCAGGGAAACGTTGTGGAAATTTCCATTGTCTGAGGTGAATCCTAGCTTTTGTCCCAATTTTTCTACGTCCGTTAGCGGATCTACACCAGGTGACAATATGAAGAATATTGGTGTTGCAATGCCAGACTCCTCGAAAGATTTAGTAAATTCGATAGGACGACCCTCGATGAACTTGGTACCCATCTTTTCTTCAATAAAAATCCGCAGAGCGTATGTCATCCTGTCAGGTCGGAGAGCTCGCATAATGCAGAGTTTCTGCAAAGAAGTACTGTTCTTCCATTCTTGTGGGAATTTTTCCTTCTCTGGACATTCACTCTCCACAAACTTCTTCCAACGTTTTGATGAACCCTCAATATCACGATCGAGATTTCGGAAATCATCCATGTTGGCTAAGGCCTTGATACCACCCCATCCCCAATTACTAAGGAAGTCAACTGGTGATGTGACATTCTGCATGACAGGGTACCGCAGAAGGAAATCCAACTCTACAGGATTAATATCTTTGGCCATTAGTAGAATCTGGAAGCACATCTGTGTGGTGAAGATAAGTTTATCTTTCTCAAACAGACCACGGGCGGTGTAATTGTACACCGAAAACGTAATGCAGTCAATCAGATTGAGGACACGCTGCTTTACCTCTTCTGCAGGTTCTGATCTGTCGATGGCCTTCTCAAACACAACACTGAATGCCTTCAGAGAGAACTGGTACATTGGATTGATCTTAAACAAGTCATTCAATATGAAGTACAACAATGACGCACGAGCAGCTGCAGGTCTGTAATGTTCACGTGCTGTGTTAATTTCTACTTCAGTTGTCTTGGCCTCTTCAGCCTTCACCTCAATCTCAGCGGCTGTTCTCTTCGTGGTCTCAAGATTCTCAACAAGGGCATAATCTCCAAGGAAGTTTCCTTCAGCAGCTGATAGGCGGGCAAGCAAGTTATCTTCAAGCTCTTTCAGTGTGATAGTGAACTGATTCTGTTGTTGTGTCAAGTTTGCCTTTAGTTTTTCCAGATCAGGCCTTTCCTTGCTGACAACATCAGCCAGTAACTGGTCTTCTAGGCCGTCTCTGGTTACAGTGAAGTTTATAAGTGTAGACTGGGCCTGCATCTCCGGTTTGTAGTGAGGATTAGCAAGTTTGGTGTGAAGAATTAGACGGAAATCCTTATGGTAATCTACTTCCTTGTCACCCATCTTAATAGCACGTCCTTTCTTAATTGTGTTTCGTCCAACTAGAGCATCAAGTACAGGGTCAATAGATTCTCCCATATTTTCGATCAACACCACATTTCCATTGGAAACCGCTCTTTCAATAGCGTCAAGATAACCTTTCTGGTCAAGATGAATAACTTTCAAATCTGCACCATAGCGTGTCTTAATCCATTTAGCACCTTGTAACTGAGGATCAATCATCAATGGCCAACGTTCACAGTTTGTCAATATGGTGGCATTCTCAGTGGACATTGCATCACTTGGCAAACCTTCATTATTCCATGACGCAATCTGAGCATCATCTGTTAGCAATGTAAGAGGATCTAGACTCTCTGAAACAGGAATGGGATTCCTTAAAGTCTTCAGAAATGGTAGCCAGCAACTTTCCTGTAGATCCGTTCTGTACTGTTTTGTGAAGCAGCCAACGTAAGACACAAAAGCCGAGATCATTAACACATCACCGGGAAGTGTTGTATTCTGTGTCCGAAAGGTCTTTACGGACTCCGCCCATCTGACATTTTCTGAAGCCAAACCTCCTACAAGGCGATTGGCTAATGCGATTGTCTTTGCAGTAGTCTCTGCCTCCTGCTGACAGCGAAGTTTTTCATTGGTTGCTTTCTCAAACTCTGCTGTTAGTATGGCAAGATCTGCTTCCAGCTTCTGAATCTTGTTTGTGATAAGTCGCAATTTTTCTCTGGCAGCTGACAGTTCAGCATTAGCCTGACTCAGAGCAATTCTCTTTGGCTCAACATCGCAAAATACTTGGTAGTACTTCATAATGTTAATAACCCAAGCACAGAGACCGGACGCTGCAAATGATTTTGAGCGGATGGAATCGGGGACAAATCCTGGGTCATTCAAATAAGGTTGCACAGCCTTCTGACAGTTCTCGTGTATGTTGTCTTTGTCGTAATTGACCAAATTAACAAGGAAGGTATCAATCTGTTTAAAGAAAATTAACATTACATTAGGTTGAGTTTGCAAGATGTAAAACAATTACAGTTGAATCTCCGAAAACGAGAGAATCTAAATATATCATATATATAGCTATATAATTAAACTTTATTTAATTTACAACGATTGCGAAGCAAGTTCTAACAACTTATATTAATCACTCGTGTTGGCGCGGATGAAAGCGTAGGCCCCTATATGTGGTCATTCTTGTGGGAGGAAACAAGACTATCCGGAGTAAACCCACCTGTCCGATCTGGCGACCACCGTACCATGTCACATACTTCCCGGTCCGAGGATCGAACCCGGGTTGCATTGGTGAGAAGCGAGCGCGATAACCACTGCGCTAATCGGACAGCCAATATAATTAGCGTGGTACTTCTGTATCGGCATGTGCGGTGTTTTACTTCAATTTAAAGTGGTGCGGGACGTTGTCTAAATAAATGTTGTTAACACTAGTCTTGTGGTCCAAACCATTTGCATGTTCATGCTATGTATTGATCTGTATGTGTATGACATAATTATATACTATTGATTTGCAATAAAATATGAATAAACTAATTTAAACTGGATTTATTTTGTGAAGATTTCAGTGAGTGTGAATATTTAATTGTTTTAATAGTTTAAGTTTTAAAATAATACCTTTCCCATGATTGAACTCTTGGCTGCCTTCCAACTCTTGTCTTTAGGAACTCTACCACCTGGAGCCAGCAGACACATGACAGCAGCCGCTACATTAATTACTGCTGGCGGTGGGGCACCAAAGGATTTTAACTCTGTCAGGTTGTTCTGAAAATGTACAGGTGACAGTTTCTGTAAGATTACTATAAAGTATAAACACAGGAACTGTCTAGTGGGAAGTATTTTAAAAACAACATATAAAATAAATAGTTCCGCAATTTAATCTGGGGGCACCCCAGCCGAGTGGTTAAGGCCGTTGACTTCAACTATTTGCCCCTCACCGCTGTAGGTTCTGTTCCCACTTGGGGTGTATAATTAGTTCAAGTGTGCCTTGCGGAAGGGCAGTGGTTCTATCCCGGATGCCCAATTGTGTCTGAATTATTGCTGGGGTCGTCCTCCACCAACACCAGCTGGCCATATGATCTAACCTGTTGATGCGACTTTAAACTCCAAAAACAAAAAAACAAACTACTTAACCTAACTGTAAATTGAAATATTCTCAAATATAATTGCAATAAGAAATAATAAAGTGCACTAATTATAGACAGCAACTGTTATTGCTTTTTATGCATTGATAATAAAACTGAATTGTTTGAATCTATGGACCGCACACTGACCTTGTTCAGAGTCTTCAGTGCTTCTTTCGCAGCTTCAAGTGCTGGTTCAGCTTTAGCTAGATCAGCACTACAATCCTTAGCCTTTTTGGTGACATCTTCGTTGATTTTGGAGACTTTCTTCTCTTCCTCATCAGCAATGGCTTTCTCCTTTGATACCTTTTCTGTTTCTGCACCAACCACCGTAATCAGTTTGTTAGCGTCTTCGTTTTTCTGAGCTAGTTCAACCTCTTGTGATGCCAGTTTAGCTTTTAAATCATCCACCTAATTTCAACACAATAATACCATTAAATATATTCTAGTCTGTCCCACTTAATATATGGACCTCTATAGATAAAAGTGTTTCATTTATTCTTACTAATTTACATTGAAATACGGTCATGAGACTATTTTCTCCAGGAAAGTTGTTCATTTTTTTGATCGGTTTATAATATTAATTAACACTTTCCTTCATAGAGATTTAGGTTAGTATACAATTATATCTCTATACAAACCACAGCCATTTAGATATCATGCAGTAGTCGCCATAACTATCCCATCTCCATAGATATTACTGAGACTACATGAGATTCTGGCCTTCATTATGAACATAGGTTTGACTATTACATTGTCTATGTATGTCGTATTGGTAAATCATCTATCTAATTTATGTATGAAAGTTAGCATAATTAAATTAGTTTTGGAAACTGTATGTACAAACGTCAAAGGTACAACCAAGCTGCAATACTTATAATTACATAGTACTAACTAACATAAAGCAAGCGGCATACCTGTTGAGCCGTACTCTTCAGTTTCTCTAGACCATTTTCTAGACGAATAATCTTCGCCTGTAATTCTGTGTTCTTCTTGCCCAGAAGGTTCTGGTACAGGGTAATTTGTTCCAGGAAACTCTTGGGTGTCGTGTAGTTGTAACGTTTCTCATTTGTGAAGTACTGCTGGCTCTTCTCATTCACGGACTTGTGGACGTAGGACATGAATTGTGAGATAGACTCACAAAGTTCGGGCTGAAATATTCAGATGAATGCCTGAATAAATTTACGATTTGTTTATGCGCTTGAAACACAGATGAATTGTTCAAATGGATGCATCTGTGAACATTGAGAGATGTTAATAAATGTTAAAAAATCAGTTAATATTGTACAGGGTGGAATGGAACGGATATCGAAATACTAGGATGAGTTGGTAATTTGGTATCAAACGTTCGGGCAATGGGTTTGAGACTTTGTAATGTTTGTGCAAATTAAATTTAGACAATTCAGATATTTAAAACGTATTGCAATATATAACCTACACTTTTGCTCGCGACAAGCATAACATGAACTGGTAATCGCAGGTTCGATCCCCCATCTGACCCTAATACAATTAATAATCTTTCAGATGGGACAATAAACCGAGGTCTCGTGTCGGTATTGTAGACCGTGCAATATATAACCTACACTTTTGCTCGCGACAAGCATAACATGAACTGGTAATCGCAGGTTCGATCCCCTGTCTGACCCTAATACAATTAATAATCTTTCAGATGGGACAATAAACCGAGGTCTCGTGTCGGTATTGTAGACCGTGCACGTACAAGAACCAGATAAGACTCTGGAATCGGTCTCTGTCTGTATCATTGCACTATCCTCAAACAATCTAAAATGACTAATCTCTTCAGGACGCGTCGCTCATATGGCCAACCGTTAGCGACGATAAATAAACGTAAAACACACACACATACATAATATACAATAAGCTGCGGTAATATATCGTAACATATTCCATCGCGTTAGTATAAGCTGAGATAATATTTATGTTTTATGAGCCGAATGTATGTACGTTTATATTAATAAGCATATGTACATATACCATATATACGACGGACCTGTGTGCTTTGACCGTCGACATTTCTATTTTGACACATTCAACATATCTAAGCTAGCCTTGTTAAATAAATACTACACTATACTTCATTTGTTAATGTTGGCGATAAACACAAATCCAAATGTAGATATGCGTATAATGCATGATCATAAATAACAACAGATACAAATGTACACATTTACTAAAAGTGTCCATAATTAATTGTAATCACGCTCCAAATAATACAAACAATGGCGGAATAAACCACACACCTAACAAATCACTGGAATTCGAACCAACAACAACTTACTGAAAGGTCGGTTCCCTCTGCCAAAAACCTAGCAGAGACAGATAGCAGTGCATCCTCTGGCCATTCATGGAACCAGTCAATGCTGGTGCAGTTTGTCAAAGCAGGGAACTTGCGACTACGTACACGCAGTGTTGCACCCACAGGCGAGAAACACAGCACAACCTGTAAATACATTGTTAAATGTAAAACGTAATACAATAATAGGAACATTTATGTTCACAGTGTTAAACTATAAACTTCAGTAAAACATGAATTGTGCCATCAACACAAACGTTTGAAAGATCAGGGAATAACACAGTTATGTTCCCAGTACTAGAACAGTGCATACTTCAAAATAAACCGAAAATTGTTAAAACTACTGACATCATAGTTAAGCGATAAAGTTCAGTAAAACATGAACTGTGCCATCAACACAAACGTTTGGAAGATCAGGGAATAAAACATTAGACACCGATCCATGGATTTTGAGTTCGTACCCTCTTCCACCCACATGTGTTAACAGTCTTTCGGAAGCAGTTCAAACAAAAGTAACAACTATCGGTGATATAGTCCAGTGGTAACACGCTGGACTTGTAATCCAGGGATCGCAGGTTCGATCCCCCGTCTGACCCTAATACAATTAATAATTTTTCAGATGGGACAATAAACC
Organism: Archivesica marissinica; assembly: GCA_014843695.1. Lineage (NCBI taxonomy): Eukaryota > Metazoa > Mollusca > Bivalvia > Venerida > Vesicomyidae > Archivesica > Archivesica marissinica. The sequence continues at coordinate 64,615,154 of CM026403.1, read as the reverse complement.
GAGGTCTCGTGTCGGTGTTGTACACCGTGCACATAAAACAACCAGAGACGATTCTGGAATCGGTCTCTGTCTGTATCATTGCACTATCCTCCAAAATCTAAAATGACAAATCTCTTCAGGAGGCGTCGCTCATATGGGCAACCGGTAGCGACGATTAATAAACGTAAAACACTCAACGTCGATTATTAAAAATGCACAATATATATATAGGGTTGCGTTTCTTTTGCGCTAAGATTATAAATGTAAGATTATAAATGTAACGGATGGTACAGTTTAAGGGGTATACTTAGTGATGGACACTGTCAACACTTCTATTAGACACCACAATGTTCATCAATGTACATGAGATATATAATAGTCTTTTAGGTAATGAGTAAATATTGAAAACCTTGAGCGTTCGGCGGACTTTATCGATGAAGAAGTTCCAACAGTTATCACGGCTGTCTTCCATTCCCAATCCCTTTACTTCATTCCTCACACCATTAATAATCGCCTCATATTCATCATCCGCAAACAGATCTGGGATTTCACCAGACGCCAACAAGTCATTGATCAGCACCAAGAACTTCTCGTCAGCCACTTGGGCATCAGTCATCAGGAAGACAATACCCATGTTCTTCAGACCAGCTTTCATGTACAGTGCTGCAAGTTCTAATCTCAAGTCCGCTACCGAGTAGCCCTTCCTCAGTGTTATCTGGTATACATCCAAACTGCTTATGAAAGCCGACAACCTTGACAAACTCTGCTTTCCACTACCACCGACACCGATAAGCAGGGCATTACCACGTGGGGACTCCAAAATACGGTTGATTCTGCAAATATGTGACATAGCATCCTCAAACAGCACGAGGTTCATAGCGGCATTGAGTTCATTGTAATTATCAAGGGCTTCAACAAGAATCTTGTTGAGTTCATTCCATCCTTCCACTGGCAGATACTTTGCTTCTCCTATTCCTTGGGCGAAGTGGCAGTAGATACGAGGCAATTTGTACAAAACCGTCTCGTCAATATCCTGAAAACACATTAAAACGTATTACGAATAGGTCATTTTGCAGACACTTTGTGTGTTTTACGTTTATTTATCGTCGCTAAAACATACCCCAATTATATGAGATGCAATTAACGGTAATCAATATTAGACTCGTTTACATATACATATACACATCTATATATATTGGTGGTGGTGGTAGTGGTGGTGATTTGGTGGCGGTAGTGGTGGTGTAATTCCCCAACCTTACACAAACGTATTATAATAGTTTATCATATAACTGTGCTTGCAATCAGTGTAATATGTGTGTGTTTACGTTTATTTATCGTCGCTACCGGTTGCCCATATGAGCGCCGCCTCCTGCAGAGATTAATCATTTTAGATTTTTGGAGGATAGTGTAATGATGCAGACGGATACCCATTTCAGAGTCTGCTCTGGTTCTTTTACGTGCACGGTGTACAGCACCGACACGAGACCTTGGTTTAAAGTCCCATCTGAAAGACTGTTAATTTTATTAGGGTCAGACAGGGGATCGAACCTGAGTTCCCTGGATTACCAGTCCAGCGTGTTACCACTGGACTACAGATCCGTCTGTTTGCAGAAACTTATTAAGTGTTCCAAATATGACCTAAAATTCAAATTTAAAAGATATGATTAATATTCCATTTAATTAATTGCAATATAACATTTCATCAATTATAAGGGGCCGAATGTCAAGGTCGTTAGCCCTCGTCGCTGTTGGTTCGAGTTCCACTGGGTGTGTCGAATTATTTCATGTGATGAAGCTATCCAGCTGACTTGAAGAAGGTCAGTGGTTCTATCCGGGTGTCCGTTACTGTCTGAAATACTGCTCGGAGGGACACCGGAGTCTTCCTCCACCAATACTAGATAGAAAATCGCCATATAACCTAAGTTATTGGTGCTATTTTAAACCCCAATAAAACAAACACACTATAATTATCCTGCTTTAAAATAAACTACAGTAAAACCTGTCTTAAGCAGCCAGCCAAGGGAATGACAGATAGTGGCTGCTTAGCACTGGTGGCTGCTTAATAGAGGTTAAATTTATAATAAAACAACATATTGGGAATCTGGAAATTGGCTGCTTGATACAGATTGGCTGCTTAATAGAGGTGACCACTAACACAGGTTTGACTGTACATCGAATGTGTCACAGCAAATAAACGATGCTTACCGTTGACAAAATACACTTTGTATTCTAAAGAGTGATATTAAACTAATTCTTATATAAAATAACAATACTATCAATTTCAATACAATTATGTATATCAATTGTATCATCGTGGAAGTCGTGACGCAGTGGGTGCGCGTTCGCTTCATGTGCGAAAGGTCCGGAGTTCGAGTCCCCGCCGGAGCCGTTACGATTGTGCCCTTAGGCAAGGCATTTAAATTCCACATTGCCTCTTCTCTCTCCTTCATGGCGATGGATTCCATCAGGAATGCAGCCTCGAGAGTGATTAATATAAGTTGAAAGACACTTGTTTCACAATTGAGCACAAATCAATTTGTATAAACTAAGTGTATCGTTACAAACATGATCGCGTTGACAGAGAATATAATATCACCATGTTACAAACATGGTCGCGTTGACAGAGAATATAATATCACCATTTTACAAACATGGTCGCGTTGACAGAGAATATAATATCACCATGTTACAAACATGGTCGCATTGACAGAGAATATAATATCACCATTTTACAAACATGGTCGCATTGACAGAGAATATAATATCACCATTTTACAAACATGGTCGCATTGACAGAGAATATAATATCACCATTTTACAAACATGGTCGCATTGACAGAGAATATAATATCACCATGTTACAAACATGGTCGCATTGACAGAGAATATAATATCACCATTTTACAAACATGGTCGCATTGACAGAGAATATAATATCACCATTTTACAAACATGGTCGCATTGACAGAGAATATAATATCACCATTTTACAAACATGGTCGCATTGACAGAGAATATAATATCACCATGTTACAAACATGGTCGCATTGACAGAGAATATAATATCACCATTTTACAAACATGGTCGCATTGACAGAGAATATAATATCACCATTTTACAAACATGGTCGCATTGACAGAGAATATAATATCACCATGTTACAAACATGGTCGCATTGACAGAGAATATAATATCACTATGTTACAAACATGGTCGCATTGACAGAGAATATAATATCACCATGTTACAAACATGGTCGCGTTGACAGAGAATATAATATCACCATTTTACAAACATGGTCGCATTGACAGAGAATATAATATCACCATTTTACAAACATGGTCGCATTGACAGAGAATATAATATCACCATGTTACAAACATGGTCGCATTGACAGAGAATATAATATCACTATGTTACAAACATGGTCGCATTGACAGAGAATATAATATCACCATGTTACAAACATGGTCGCGTTGACAGAGAATATAATATCACCATTTTACAAACATGGTCGCATTGACAGAGAATATAATATCACCATTTTACAAACATGGTCGCGTTTACAGAGAATATAATATCACCATGTCTTGATATCATACCTCGAACGATTTCTTGACGATGTCTTGTTCGAGTTTGTCATACATTCCCATGTCAGTTACATCTACGAGTTTGTCTCTGTACACACGGTCTGCCTCATGCATCCACAGCCTCACAAGATCTACTGGAGTTCTGGCACACTCGGGCACGGTGAACATAACACCCTGTATTAATGCATACATTAATAATACTCAACAAACTATATATAGGGTTATAATCATTTTATGTTAGCATATTAATCAGTAAAACGTTACTTCAACATGTTATAGTTGGTTTCCAAATTGTTGTGCTGTCCACATTGAGGAATCACAGTATTTCAAACTCATTTTTTTACAATGTTCATCCGAGCAATGTTCGCTAATCAATGGTATGTTACTCTAGCGATCCGGCAAGCTATGCAGATTGAACCAACACGAATTAGACAATTTGTTTGTTTGTTCGAGTTTTACGCCTTCACCAGCACCATTTTGGGCTATATCGCCGACGGGAATTTTACCTAACAACACTTTTCCTTGGCAGGCTCCAGCTGTTACCTTCGTAAGAAACTGCGAACCTTTTCAATGAGTTAGACAAACGTGTTGAAACATTGCACATATGTCTAATGTTAAAGTTGTATGGTTTTATCGAATGTTCTGCAACATGGTAATATATACTGCATGGAATGGTTTTGAGCACTATACGCACACTGACTGATGACGTACGCTATGTAGAAGGAAGCAACAGCTTAACCATTCTTATAAGAATATACATTATTTTAGCTGTTCCGATCGTGTTATGCTAGAGAGTACTCTACAGACTAGACCCATTTTATTTGGAAATTTAAACAAGGCGAAATAATTTTGACACAACAATTTGATGTCCCTAAATTGAACAATAATAATAAATAGTTCACCTGGAAGATGTTAGACAGATCTCTCAAGTTGAAAATGTAATGGAACTTGATCGCCGTGGGGAGGAAAGTCGAGGTGACTTTGTTGTGCAATGCCAATGCACCATGGATGAGTGTGGTCGCAAATTTCTGAACGTTGCCCGCGAAGCTGTTTTGGGCTAGATGCTGTGCCAAGATGTTAGTGTAGATGGTCTGTAGCGCTTCATGGCTCGGGAAGTTAACGGAGAACACACAGAAATGTCTCTGCAATATACATTGTAAGGTGCACACAGTGACAAGAAAGTAATTATGTACGACTAGAAGGTCATATGTGTCACAGTTTAAACACGGAGGTTAGAATAATGCATGCCTTGCGAATATAATCATAAACAAAATACCGTAACAACAACAACAACAACAACAACAACAACAACAACAACAACAGCATCAGCATCAACATCATGTGTAAATATGCATTATATTGACTAAATATTCTGATTATTTTGTGGTAAAATAAGGTCGCTGAAGTATTGATTATTTGGTACCATTGCCCAATTTTTGTAAATCATGCTCACAATAATCGCTATAGAATGGTTCCACAAATTCAACACACAGTTGAATAGACGGACATAGCCTGGGTTCCAGTCTGTCGATTTTCCTCTTTTTAACTGGCCAAATGGCATGTTAAGAAACTCAATACGGCCCAATTAATAGTCTCGGTGTTAAAATATATTGATTTGACTGACCAGGCACAATATATCGACGGCTGTTCCCAGGCTAAGACGGACTCACAACACTTCATTCAACACTTTGTCACTCCTGATGTTCATAACATTCAATGCCAATCGAGATAATACAATACCAGTAACTGATTCATCCAGCATTAGAAGCATTTGTCGTATATCTCCTCACCACTGTAGATTCATGTCCCGCTATGGTCGGTCGCTAAGGCTGTCGTATATCTCCTCACCACTGTAGATTCATGTCCCGCTATGGTCGGTCGCTAAGGCTGTCGTATATCTTCTCACCACTGCAGTCATGTCCTGCTATGGTCGGGTCGCTAAGGGTGTCGTATATCTCATCACCACTTCAGATTCATGTCCTGCTATGGTCGGGTCGCCTAAGCTGCCGTATATGTCATCACTACTACAGATTCATGTCCTGCTATGGTCGGGTCGCTAAGGCTGCCGTATATCTCCTCACCACTGCAGAGTCATGTCCTGCTATGGTCGGGTTGCTAAGAATGTCGTTTATCTCCTCACCACTGCAGAGTCATGTCCTGCTATGGTCGGGTTGCTAAGGCTGTCGTATATCTCATCACCACTGCAGATTCATGTCCTGCTATGGTCGGGTCGCTAAGGCTGTCGTATCTCTCCTTTACAAATGACGGTTGTGAAAGGTTTATTGTATATAGTTTGGTGCGCATACAAGCTGTAGCAGAGTCCGGAGGGCATATAAGATCTTCAAAGTTTCTAAATGAAGTTGGCTGTCCCCGTGAATCTTGGTTGGAAGCAACAAAAGAGCTAAATCAAATATTTTGAGAATTGCTGTGCTTACCTGTAGCCGAGAGTCGATGGTGAAACTACCGGCTGTAGGATTCATGCACGCAACATACTGCGTATTGTTGATTTCTTTGAGTGTCAGCTTTGTACGGTCATACCAGTGGGAGTGGTCGATATGTTGTCTCATCATCGTGTGGGGTTGTACCGTGAAGTATTCGTCAACCTCCGGCATATTCAAGTCATCAGCAAAGTATATGAGATGTCGGGTACCAGGCGGACCAAAATTGCGCCCAGCTTTCTTTTCCAAAGGTTTCTCCAGAACGTTTTGTAACATGTGCGAGGTAGTGTAGAAATTGAATGGTACATTCGCGACCATGTAGTCCTCGCTCAGACTGCGGAGTTTGTCGTTCATCAGTACTGTCTTCCCTGTTCCGGCATTGCCAACAAGCATCACCGGCCGTCGTTTCTCGATCAACATGTCCAAGAACCATTTCACCCTTGTTGTTTCAGATGTGTGTACCAACGCAGCCTGAAAGCATACACTTTCATTTATGAGTTACGATTATCAAGATCTTAAAATCAGTTCTTCAGACAATGTACAAAATCAACTATATTTTAGAATAAATTAGTTTATACAAATTTATTTTAGCACTATTGCGAAACAAGTTATTTCAACTTATATTAATCACTCTCGAGACCTCATTCCTGATGGAATCCATCGCCATGAAGGAGTGAGAAGAGGCAATGTGGAATTTAAATGCCTTGCCTAAGGGCACAATCGGGCTCGAACTCCGGGCCGTTCGCAGATGAAGCGAACGCGCGTCCACTGCGCGATCACGACTACTAGAATAAATGAACAAACAACCACCCATGTAATCACCATTTTGTATCCAACGTTTCAACAAACTTATCTAATCATTTATGTACTTGAATTTATCCTCAGCATTGTATTCATCATTTACCTGTTAGTGTTGGTGATGATACTGAAGGTGATGCATCCAATATATACGCGGTTAGGGTTGGTGATCATACTGAAGGTGATGCATCCAATATATATGCTGTTGGTGATGATACTGAAGGTGATGCATCCAATATATACGCTGTTAGTGTTGGTGATGATACTGAAGGTGATGCATCCAATATATATGCTGTTAGGGATGGTGATGATACTGAAGGTGATGCATCCAATATATACGCTGTTAGTGTTGGTGATGATACTGAAGGTGATGCATCCAATATATACCCTGTTAGGGATGGTGATGATACTGAAGGTGATGCATCCACTATATACGCTGTTAGTGTTGGTGATGATACTGAAGGTGATGCATCCAATACATACGCTGTTAGGGTTGGTGATGGTACTGAAGGTGATGCATCCAATATATATGCTGTTAGGGTTGGTGATGGTACTGAAGGTGATGCATCCAATATATATGCTATTAGGGTTGGTGATGGTACTGAAGGTGATGCATCCAATATATACGCTGTTAGGGTTGGTGATGGTACTGAAGGTGATGCATCCAATACATACGCTGTTAGGGATGGTGATGGTACTGAAGGTGATGCATCCAATACATACGCGGTTAGTGTTGGTGATGATACTGAAGGTGATGCATCCAATACATACGCTGTTAGGGTTGGTGATGGTACTGAAGGTGATGCATCCAATACATACGCTGTTAGGGATGGTGATGGTACTGAAGGTGATGCATCCAATATATACGCTGTTAGGGATGGTGATGGTACTGAAGGTGATGCATCCAATATATACGCTGTTAGGGATGGTGATGGTACTGAAGGTGATGCATCCAATATATACGCTGTTAGGGATGGTGATGGTACTGAAGGTGATGCATCCAATATATACGCTGGTCTGGCATCAAACAATTGAAAGAAAGACACTTGCAGATACAAGAATGACCCAGAGAAATAAAGAAAGTTCGTGGTTTGAAACATCAAACATGGATAAGCATAATAATGTTTCAGAATTACATTTCAAACCACGAACTTTCTTTATTTCTCTGGGTCATTCTCAACTCACGGAACTAGCGAGATCAGTGCTATTTATAGATGCATGTGAACATTTTGGTAAACCAGTCCGAGATATTGGTCACCTGCGACACGATTTTACCTTGACCATTGTAATTTTCCATAAATAGACCTTGGGGGAGGGGGAATTTCCAATATGCGGACAATTTACAGATTTTTGGCGTTTTTATCATTTTCGTTTAAACTGAGTTTTTTTAGCCAATTTTGACATTTTAGCCAATGACCACGTTGCCTATTGCCAGCGCAATTGAAATCACAATATGTGGTAGTACATACTGGTGGTACGCAATACATATGTAGCAAAAGAAACGCATAGATAAAACCCACCTGAAGTGGCAGGTCTGGATCTAGTTCAAATCTTGGCACCTTCTTGGTCCATGGTTCAAACTTGTGAGTCTCATTGTCGATGTAGTAGTCAAACACGGTTCCCTGAGCAGGGAACTTGATGGTCTTGAACTCTGTGGTCCACCACTTCGTAAATTCTACGCGGTAATCCACCAACTACAAAAAATGTAAATACAAATGTATACCAATGACAACAATGACCACATATATACCTTCAACCGCGCTAACCAGATATTAATGTCGAACATGATTAAATGGGCAATATTATGGGTTTTACAAATAGATCACACGTGTAAGCACATCAATATTGGATATTTGGGGGTAGAAATACAGATAAACCGCGTGAACGGTATATATGTGTCTGATTAGCGAGTCGAGTGAAGCGCCAGTGCTGAGAAGGGACTACATTATTTATTGAGATCCATATCACCGGAACGCAACACTATATAAGGTTAGATCCTGTTTTATGTAGTCCAGTGGTAACAGGCTGTACTGGTAATCCAGGGATCGCAGGTTCGATCCCCCGTCTGACCCTAATAAAATTAACAGTATTTCAGATGGGACGTTAAACCGAGGTATCGTGTCGGTGCTTTACACCGTGCACGTAACAGAACCAGAGTAGACTCTGAAATGGGTCTCTCTCTGTATCATTGCACTATCCTCCAACAATCTAAAATAACTAATCTCGAGGCGTCGCTCATATGGGTAACCGGTAGCGACGATAAATAAACGTAAAACACACAAGTATTAGTGTGTATTGTGCGTACATCAAAGGCAATGGTAACTTTAGCCTGGGTTCCAGTCTGTCGATTTTTCACTTTTTTTTGTTCTGGCAAATCATCAGAAACTCAATACGGCCCAATTAATGGTATCTGTTTTAAAACATATATTTATATGACTGACCAGGCAAAATGTATCAAAATGACTGTGGCCGGACTATGACAACTCCTCAGTCAATCAATACGCATTGATTGTTGGGAAAACATTTAGCATATATTTAGTAATATTGCCATTGGCGACAAATCTTGCAATACGTAATTGTAATTTGGATTATCTTATTCCTGTGAAAGTTAATTCACGTAACACAAGTATGCATATTGGTTATTGTAGGACAATCTAGAACACTGAATATAGTCAAACCTGTGTTAAGCAGCCAGCCAAGGGAATCACGGAAAGTGGCTGCTTAACACAGATGGCTGCTTAATAGAGGTCAAATGTATAATATAAAACATATTGGGAATATCAAAACTTGTTGCTTAATACAGATTGGCTGCTTAATAGAGGTGACAACAAACACAGGTTTGACTGTACTTGAATACCTGATCCTGGAATGTACAGCCCCCAAAGGCCCAGACAGTAGCAAACACGAAGTATAATTCGTATAGGTCCTTGGGGCAGTCTGGTGGAGTATTTTCAGGGACGAGGAGACACTCGAGTAGGTGACACAACATCTGTACGTGGCTAATCTCAACAATTGGCGTGATCTTCTTGAAGCGGTGTTTCATGGTTTCCAACAGAAATGGAACATACTTCTCAAACAAGATAAGGAGGTTAGCTCTCTCTGACTGCACATCGCGCGTGTCAATCCAGCTCTGCACGAACCTATTGTTATAGAATGTAACATTGTATGTTTATATATAACAAAAAACTGTACAGTTTAAGTTATTAAAGCATTCTTCCTCTTCTTGTTCTTCCTATTAAGCACAATTCCAAACGTTCAAACGATTAGTTTTGAGTACTTATGATAAGTGGTAACACGCTGGACTGGTAATCCAGGGATCGCAGGTTCGATGCCTCGTCTGACCATAATAAAATTAACAGTCTTTCAGATGGGACTTTAAACCGAGGTCTCGTGTCAGTGTTGTACACCGTGCACGTAACAGAATCGGAGGAGATTCTGGAATGGGTCTCCGTCTGTATCATGCACTATCCTCCAAAAATCTAAAATGAATAATCTCTTCAGTAGGCGTTGCACATATGGGCAACCGGTAGCGACGATAAACAAACGTAAAACACACAAACACTTGGTCTCATGTAGTAATACTTAATAATTAGTTACATATGATTTTGCAAAGAAGTGATAAAGCGGACGCAAACTATGGATGATTAGCGCAGTGGTTAGCGCGCTCGCTTCTCACTAATGCAACCTGAGTTCGATCCTCGGACCGGGACGTATGTGAGATGGCACGATGGTCGTCAGATCGGACAGGTGGGTTTTCTCCGGATACTCCGGTTTCCTCCAACATGAATGACCACATTTACGCTTTCACCGGCGCCAACGAGAGTGATTAATATAAGTTGCTAAAACTTGCTTCGCAATCGTTGTAAAGTAAATAAAGTTTAATGTTTAACTATGGGTGATGATTGACACGCATACTAATGGATAAGCGATTCGTTCAATATGCAATGTATATGGTGACTTCGGAACAGCCGACTTACGGATTCCAGCCAAGATCGGTGGTGTTGATGAAGAGAATGCCAGCTCTGGAAACTGTTGATGGGTTTGCTGTCCTCAAGTGACTGATTTCAAACAACAATCTCATAGTTGGAGTCAGCGGGATTCGTTCATTACTGGCCAGGGTAAGCACCTTGTTGTCGTCCATCACGGTGTTGAGGGATTCAATCCACATGGGATCTATGTCTCCATCCAGTACAATCCATTTCGGGCCATCAGTTGTCAGGTTGGCTAAATCTCTCATTATTACAGAGAACAGTCCTGTGAAATAGTTTAGTTTATCATATTTTAGTTCCCAATATTGAACAATACATCACATATAATCAAAATACAGAAAAAGGATCAGAATGAAAGACAAAGTCTTTAAGTTATATAATTCTTCTTCTCCTCTGAAATAGTTAAGAGGCATGTAATGTCCGATTAGCGCGCTCGCTTCTCACCAATGCAACCCGGGTTCGATCCTCGGCTCGGGAAGTATGTGAGATGGTACGGTGGTCGCCAGATCGGACAGGTTGGTTTTGTCCGGGTATTCCGGTTTCCTCCCACACGAATGACCACATAATTATACGCTTTCATCCGCGCCAACGAGAGTGATTAATATAAGTTGTTAAAACTTGATTCCCAATCGTTGATTGATGATGGTTTGTTAATAAAGATTTTGAAGATTTTATTCTTTATTTACGTCTCATCAATGTACAACAAGCAACATTCAATATAATAAAAACATATCGATGTACATTGCCACTCAATAATGAATTATAAGAGACAGTAACAATTCACAATATAACACGATTCAACATATAAGTTTCTTAAAACTAGAGGTTATAGAGGTTGCTCCAGACCGATACTCTCACAAACTGAAGACAATCGTCCAAATGTAGCGTAGGCCTAATGGTATTTCTCAATCACATGTAGACGAAATTAATATAAGAAAGCACAGTAATTATAACACGCTAATAAGGGCACTGTTTCCTAATATATTTTATTTATACACATTTATCTTTCAAGTTATATTAATCACTCTCGAGACCTCATTCCTGATGGAATCCATCGCCACGAGGGAGAGAGAAGGGGCAACGTGGAATTTAAATACCTTGCCTAAGGGCACAATCGTAACGGTAATGTCTCATCGTTGTACAATACATAAAATAGACACAACAACTTATTTCCGCCTCCGTGTTCGAGTGGTTAAGGTCGCTGACTTGTATACCACTGTAACATATTCACGGGTTCGAGCCCCGCTCAGGCCCTGTCTCATTTATATGAAAAAGTTGGCAGTTTCTTACGGAGGTTGGTGCACCCAAGTACTGGTTAACCGCTGGAGCCTGCCCAGGAAAGGTGTTGTTAGGTAAACTGCCCGCCGGCGATATAGCCCAAAATGGTGCTGATGCAGGCGTAAAACACGAAATATAATAATAATAATAGGAATCCATCGCCAAGAAGGAGAGAGAAGTTGATATAGATTCCTAATATGTGTGTGTTATGGGAGTTTAATGTCGCACCCACTGGTGTCATATAACCATATTAGGAATCAGTAAAATGGCTGCTTAATACAGGTTGGCTGCTTAATGGAGGTGACCACTAACACAAGTTTGACTGTATATACAAAGTTCATCTAGCTCGATTGTGAAGCATGTTATTACAACAGTAGTTAGGGGGTGGCTTCCGAGTGGTTAATGTCGTTAACTTCAAATTACTTACTTACCCATCACCGCTGCAGGATCTAATCCCACTGGGGTGATGGATTCTTTAAAAGTGAACAACATATAGAAACTTATGTTATACCAATGCTTAGTACTACGTCGTTTTTATTACGTTTCAGTTGGAATTTTGAAGATTTGCGCAAATAAGATAATTAATGAACAATATGAGAGGCTAGTAACTGAAGGAAAATCCAGTGAACGCTTGTTTTATTGAACAGGAATATGATGCGAAACTGTGTACTTATACTTTCTATAAAGCTTAGGCAAAATCTAACAAAGTAGGGCTTTGCAAGGAAGTCGTGATAGTACAGTTGTAGCTTCAGGTGCGAAAGGCCCGGAGTGAGGTCTCGAGAGTGATTAATACAAGTTGTTAGAACATGAATTTGTCTTAAACTAAGGCTAGCATTGAACTATTTGCTTCAAATAAATCATACAAGTTGTTCATATGTCTCAAGACTGTAATGACAAGTACAACAAGTGCAACGTTACGCGCATGGTCTCATCATGTTTCGCATAGATCCAAGAGTTTCCCCAATAGCTGTTTCTACACAAGTTTGTAAGTACACACTCAATATTTACATATATTACATCGGTATTGCATTTCCTTCGATGCACGTATGTGTCCTGATTGCATACAATTTCGTATGATGGTTTCCGACTAATGATATGCAGATGACGTGTGCACTCGATGTTACGGGCATGCGCATTCGCAGTGTTAGGCAGCGTTCGTCGCGAGAAAAGGCGTGTCTTACAGTTTACGCTGTTCCAACGATGATCTAGTTATCAGATCACCGCCACACGATAAGTCGCAAAGTTGGACTAAATACCTTTTAATTGGAAAGTGGGATCATTTTTCTTAATTTCATTGAAAACCATAATTAATGCATATATAAGTAATGAATCGCGAGTTAATAGTTTCCATCGGGGGTATGACCTACATTTAGTGTGTCTAAAGTTACCGCGGAGGCCGAACTTTGAACCCACTGTATGTAGTGCATACCCCAATGGAAACTATTAACTCGCGATTCATTCCGTAAATGGATCATATCCTGTATGATATTTGTGACACATACATCAAAAAAAGGTCTAGCACTTCGAGAGAGGGAGGGCATTACAAATATGATTGTTTTGAGATATGTTTCAATATTGCATATACCATACATACACGTGTATGTAGACATGTTGAGAGAAGAATCCTATTTACCGAACTTTAAACACACTCAATGTAGTTCATACCCCAATGGAAACTATTAACTCGCGATATACCATCCTTCCATTCACGTGTATGTAGACATGTTGAGAGAAGAATCCTATTTACCGATTTGCAAAAAATAACTTGGTCGCATACGCCTAAATTTATAGAATGACAGTATCGATTCTAATGAAAATAAGCAATAGTGGATTCGTAACCCATTCAACACCAAGTAACTGACATGGACTGGTCCATGATATTATTAGACCAATAAATTAATAAGAAAATTACACTTGGACTAGTTCATTTACCAAAATGGGTACTTTTGTCTAAAAATAGTAATATTACTGGCAACACGTGTAGATCCTGATGAGCTTGTTACGAGCCGGCTCATCTGGATCAACACTTTTTGTAAACCTATTTAGAGGTTTGTAGTGTTGGAAGGGTTAAAACAGCATCTGTGAATGCAAAATAATATCAATTTTAACTAGGATGAAGAAATGAACAATGTTGAACGTACCATCCTTCCATTCACGTGTGGCTGGGTTGATAATACCAAACAGTTCATTGTTTGTGACAGCTTTGGGGTCAAGGTCAATGGCTTGGGGTTTGCGTCCCTGGTTCCTGTAAGTGTGTACTAGCGTGTTCCACACCTTACTCTTGCCTGATCCAGCACCTCCAAGTAGGAATACAGAGTGACGTACGTCAAATAACTCTTGTAGCTGCACAACCTACGCATTAATAAATAATTGCGTCGAGACCCTCTTTTAACCCAGTCAACACCAAGTAACTGACATGGACTGGTGCATGATATTTTTAGACCAATAAATTAATAAGAAAATTATATTTGGACCAGTTCATTTATCAAAATGGGAAATTTTGTCTAAACATAGCAATATTACTGGCAAAAAGTGCAGATCCTGGCTCGTCACGAGCCGGCTCATCTGGATCTACACTTTTTGTAAGCCTATTTAGAGGTATGTAGTCATTTGTCTTATCGTTAACGTTATATACGACTTCACCTAGAAATATGCATAATTTACAGTTTAATTTACAAATTACAAGGTAATTATTCTCTCAACCAATTAGAATCCTTCCATGTGTTATTACACATGTGTACATATATCAGAAATTATGAGATGTGATAAATACGTATCCAGCGCACTAATAAATGGAACACATACATTAAAGATAAGCAATGAAATGTGATAATATGATAACAGGAAATAATAAAATGAAATAATGAAATAATAATATAATGAAATAATATGAAATGTGATACTAATTGTTACTTTGAGAATGAAGTTATCCTCTGGTTGTAGTTTCTGATCAAGTGTGGCCTGTCTAATCAGCTTCTCGAAGTCCATGTCACGCTTCCGTGGTACATCGAGCGACGGGAACAAGTCACCAATAAGACCCATGATGATTGGTATATCGTCTGTGACAATCTTCGGAAGGTTGAAATCTCTTAGAGCTCGCATTAACACCTGTTGAGGTTGAAAAGGAATAGATATGTCTGGAACTGCAAACAGCAAACATTCATATAAATAACATAGAAAACCCTTATATTATATATTAATGTAGTAATAAGTCGTGATATAGCAGTGGATGAACGTTCGCTTTAGGTGCTAAAGGTCCAGAGTTCGAGCACCGCTGAAGCCGTCACGATTGTGCCCTCAGGCAAGGCATTTAAATTCCACGTATGTCTGGAACTATACGTCTGATATCATCACTGAACGCTAATAAAGCTGTATTTACTTTCAGTTATAACCAAACACATTTCCAGTATTAAGGAACCATAGCTTTTAGAATGTGCTAATAGATATTGACCCAAAACAAATACATTGAACATGGACAACACAAGTCACTGTCACGACGTTCGTATTTATTAAATTAAATATTGGTCTAACTTTGATGGTTAGAAATGTAAACTTGAGTTTGAAGAGGTATCATGGTTAATTAATGAATTTCTAGAACAATATATTATTTATTTAGATCCATATCGACCATAAAGAATGAATAGTTTATGTCACTAATTTACAGTTATGTTATAGGTAAATATCTAGACCATCATGCATGTAGCTATGTAGTTTTATGTACATATAATATGCAGAAGGAAACTCATTGAATACATGTTTGACTTTGGTTTGGCTTGGTCGCGAAATTATGTGACATATTTTTGGAGGGCAAAAAAGTGACTATTGATACAATTTATCTTGATAAATACTCCTAGAAGCCAGCCATACATAGATACCCATAGCATAACTGTGTATAATATTTACTTAAACTGTTCCTTCCCTATGGCCGATATGACGCTCAACACATAATATATTGTTATATATATTCATTAATTAACAATACCTTTTAAAACTCAAGTTTCTATTTATGAACATCGCAATTGGGATAATATTTAATTTATAGAAATGAGCGTGGTGACAGTGCTTTTTGTTGTTTATTTTCAAAGTATTTGTGTTGGGTCAATATCTAGTACATTGATGACGCCATAACACCTTAAAGCTTACCCCAAACAAACATCTATCCATGTTTATGTTCTATCGTGTTTCGTTAGAAGCAAGTGCATGACTATAAAGCAGTTCTTAACCTCGCTTCCTCCAAGCAGTTCTAAACGTACAACATTATCTGAATAGTGTTGCATATAACAACAATACGTACTGTATCATGCGGAATTCATTGATGTATATGAACTAAATATAAATATATTAGTATTTTCAAATTTGTAACTTTTCAATTAATGCAATCTCGCAACAATAATATAATAGCCCCATTGGGAGAATATCTCTATGAAGCATATGCACTGAGACGCGCGTGATTTAATTCAATCGAATATGTAACCTGACTGTGTTTATAATTATAATACTATTTAAACTGAGTTCAACCTCCTTTATTGGATTTCTACATTCAAAATACTTTAAATCAGAGACCATATTGTCGTACTCATATACTTAAGCAATATAAAAAATAATGGGAATGTAAATTATAATGTATTATTTGTATAGTAGCCTAGGTATTCTATATTTTTCATATTGACATATTGTTCACGTGAATGCTTTTATGTATATATATGCTGTACAATGATGAACTTTTACGTTCAAATTGGAAACTTAAAATGTCTTCTTATTATTATTCAACAATCCAAATTCCAAAACTGAAACAGGAAACCAGACATAAAAAACTTACTCACATGTGAACTCGATTACCGAGCAGTCTATGCTTCTCGAATAAATCTTGCAATTCCAATCTGAAGGTACATGCACATTAAACTATAGCATACCTGGTCTTCTGGTCTGTTTGGATCATTTCTCCTTAATGAACCAGCCACAACCAACACTGACTTAATGGCTCGCAAACCCCAATCGTAGTGGTCCTGTTTGGACAGCAGCTCCTTGCACAAACTGTACAGAGTCAAGAACTTCCTGGCCAACAATCGACCGTCAAGGAAACCTTCTGCAACCAACATGATCTCAGCAATCAACTCGAAATCAGGAACCACCATAGCACAGGGTCTGTATACAATGGAATACTCACATTTAAAACATGGCCCATCAAAATACAATTATAGCACAGGGTCTGCATATAATGGAATAATCACATTTAAAACGTGGCCTATTAAAATACAACTATAGCACAGGGTATGTATACAATGGAATACTCATATTTAAAACATGGCCTATCAAAATACAACTATAGCACAGGGTCTGTATACAATGGAATACTCACATTTAAATCATGGCCTAACAAAATACAACTATAGCACAGGGTATGTATACAATGGAATACTCATATTTAAAACATGGCCTATTAAAATACAACTATAGCACGGGGTATGTATACAATGGAATACTCACATTTAAAACATAGCCTATCAAAATATAACTATAGCACAGGGTCTGTATACAATGGAATACTCACATTTAAAACATAGCCTTTCAAAATATAACTATAGCACAGGGTATGTATACAATGGTATACTCACATTTAAAACATGGCCTAACAAAATAAAACTGTAGCACAGGGTCTGTATACAATTGAACAACCACATTTAAAACATGGCCTAACAAAATACAACTATAGCACAGGGTCTGTGTATACTTGAATAATCACATTTAAAAATGGCATATTGCAATTTTCTGTTTGCCTAACTGTATGCCTATATTTGAGCCTTATTACGTCTCAGGCAAATCAGTAAGGTGCATTTGTACGCTGGAGTAAATAGTCTTCGATAATCAAACAAGTTCTATACACGCAAAAAAATCAAAACAATACTTTTAAACACTATTCTGTATACCACTAGTGCATATTTGACTTTTTATTGATGTTAAAATCAAGTGTGTCAATAGCATGCTGTCATGCCTCGACCAATCAGAATCCTTCCATGTGTTATAATTGCACGTGTGTTGATATAAGAAAATATATAATGGCTGTATTACACTGAGCAGACGAATATGTAGTCTAGTTATAAGTCTATTCATTTCAAGCTTGTCTTTAAATTAATGAAGTTGTCACCAAGTTGGTGTGGAAATAATATAATTCAGAGTTGTCGAACATGATGATACGTCACAGTGATGACATAAGGGTGTTCTTCTCTCTTGCATCAACATTGCACAGGAAAGGTTAGATATTTCAAACCCTCCCTCCTCACCCATTATTACCTGATATTGTAGTGTATTATTACAGTTGTTCTTCCGAGTGTATTAATTTATATTTGCAGAAAACAAGTTATAAGACTATACCCGGGACATTGATTATAACACCCAATACACGTCGTGGCTGGCAAAACAAAAACAGCGGAAGGGACCAACTGGACACAGTATGAAATGGAATTGACGTCGTCAAATTACTGGTGTTGATCCATCAAGTGTTCACAATACATTAAACAGTACGTCACAAGACATTACACAGTACGTCACAAGACATTACACAGTACGTCACAAGACATTACACAGTACGTCACAGTCTTTGAATACAATGTATAGGACTTTACAACTGTGAGAAAACGTCTTAGGTTAACTTATCCAACATAGCTGTGTGATACATTACCTAAACAATGTCTTTAACCCTTCCGTATGTTGTTTATAAGTAGGCGTAATAGCGTCTCTCTTGTATAATCTATAACTTTTATGTAGGTAATAGCAATGCCACTGCAGTGTACAAGAATATTTTGATCTACTGTTAGATGAGTAATTTAACATATCAAGTCAGTAATGTATATTTGTATAGCAAGTACTTCCGAAAAGCCGGTGTTAATTGTGTTATGTTTACGATATTCCGAGTAAGGGCTTCCGAGTTTTTCCGGAGGGATATATGATATGCTTTTTTATGCTTCCGATATCAGGAGTGATGTGATTTTGCCATAATTATTGTCCCACCGGGGATGTGCATTTCACACTATTATTATCTATATCCTTCCGATGTCCGGGAGTGAGATATGATATGCCTACGGGCTTTACTAGGCCTCCGAAGTCTGGAGGGATATAATTATGATATGCCTATGGGCTTTACTAGGCCTCCGAAGTCCGGAGGGATATAATTATGATATGCCTATGGGCTTATGTTTCCGACATCCGGAGATAAATGAGTATCCGTGCTTAGTGTTTTCCATCTTCCGGAGTAATAATAATAAGATTCAAAATTGAA
The DNA here is from genome assembly GCA_014843695.1 of Archivesica marissinica. Lineage (NCBI taxonomy): Eukaryota > Metazoa > Mollusca > Bivalvia > Venerida > Vesicomyidae > Archivesica > Archivesica marissinica. Next base: position 64,595,805 of record CM026403.1, on the reverse strand, counting down.
AAGGAATCGATACTAAATGTTGTACACTGCTTTGGGGTGGTTCAATCATTGCCAGCCATGGCCATAATTATGCCAATCATTCAATATTAAATATATAAACTATATCTTAGTCTTCGCTGATCTATTTGGTGACAACACGCTGGACTGGTAATCCAGGGATCGTAGGTTCGATCCACAACCTGACCCTAATAAAATTAACAGTCTTTCAGATGGGACTTTAAACCGAGGTTTCCTGTCGGTGCTGTACACCTTGCGCGTAAAAGGACCAGAGAAGACTCTGGCTTGGATATCTGTCTGTATAATTGCACTATCCTCCAGCATTCTAAAATGACTAATCTCTTTTGGTTGGGAAATTACACCAACACCGCCGCCCGGAGTTCGAGCCCCGCTGGAGCCGTTACGAGTGTGCCCTTAGACAAGGCATTTAAATTCAACGTTGCCTCTTCTCTCTCCCTCGTGGCGATGGATTCCATCAGAAATGGGGTCTTGAGAGTGATTAATATAAGTTGAAAGAACTAGTTTTGCAATCGAGCTCAAATAAATTTGTATTAACTATCTCCTCTATAAATGTGGAACACATCTTGATCTCAGGGAATGGTCTTCATCACTAACCAGGGAAGGTACCGATGAACGGTTTTTATCACTATCACGAAGAAAGATAAAGATGAACGATTGTTATTAGTTCCATATTTACTGTACCTAAAGAGAGCCTTGAGATTTTCAGGAAGTTCTGTTCTACCGGCGTACCCCGGGTTCATGGTGATGAAGAGACCGACACTGTGACTCAGCACAATGCTCTCGCCCAAGAACTCAAAACGAGACTTCTTTGCCTTGATGGCGTCCTGGATACACTTCACCTGTACGGCGACCACAGACAATACCTCTACTGCAATACGGTTGAATTCGTCAAAGCATCCCCAGGCACCCGACTGAGCCAAGCCTTTGTAAATGTTTCCAATTGACTGAAATAAATGTAGATAAATAACTAGCTGATTGCAATACGGTTGAATTCGTCAAAGCATCCCCATGCACCATATTGAGCCAAACCTTTGTAAATGTTTTCAATTGACTGAAATAAATGTAGGTAAATAACTATAGCTGATTGCAATACGGTTGAATTCGTCAAAGCATCCCCATGCACCAGATTGAGCAAAGCCTTTGTAAATGCTTCCTAAGGATTGGAACGGAAGCAGATAAAGTGCTTAATACGTGTTACAAAATAATTGAAAATAATTAGAATGGTGAGTGTATATGTTCTGCGCATTTTGGGTATACGGACGATTCCGAAATCGCGCTGCGCGTTTTAGGAATTCCAATTCTGGAATCGCGCAAGGCGTTATTTTCATCAGATAAAACTTTTATAATGGTATTGCACATTTTAGGAATGTCTTGCACAATGTTGGAATAGTGAGTTCCAAAGGTATGTTTTAAGCAGTCGGGCAAGAATGTCATTTTCAATCTTAATGAGTCTCAATGTTCATATAAAGTGCCATCTAGTGGACATATATTTAAAATAAAATGTATAAAATCACTCATTAATGATATATGAGAAGATGTGTTGCTCTTAAAAAAATAAACCTAAAACATCCAGATTCACAACTCTCGACCCAAAATCACTAGAAAAGTGCACATTGTATGGGTGTCGGTTGGAAATGTGAACACCGACCCCCTGAGTGTTATCTCAGTCCACATAGCCCTCTAAGTATCCAATTATAATAATTACACAAGTGAAAATTTACTTTAGCAAGATGGCAAATTTAGCTGGCAACATTCATTTAACCTTGATATTGTGTTCTTATAAACAAAGAATAACTCTATCATTGGTAAATCTGTAATAAACCACGGCTACAGCTGTTGAATTTTGCCCCACAACTAATTTGTGGACAACTTTTAACAATTTTACACTGGACTACAGCGATTGGGTAGGATTTGTAGTGTTAATAACCGGCCATACAGGAAATATAAGGTTGCTAGCTTGAGCGATGATTTCCAGTGCCATGTAATACAGAAGTTATACTACTGGGGGGTATTTTGTAAAAGCGGCCATCAGCCAAATAACAGACAAGGAGACAAAATAACACACGCATGTATTCGTATATAGCATTATAATTGGAACTGTTAGGAAATACTATATGTTTTGCCTTTGCTTATTTAGGAATAAACCACTGTTTTGTCCTTCAGGTGCGTAGAAATTATGCATTTACGGCCTGATTGGTCAATTCCTATGCATAAGAACTCCAAACCCGTGGTTTATTCGCGGATAAACAACACAACGGCAATACAAATATTATTTCATAAGCATACAAATGCGAACAAAACTAAATGAATATATAAATACAGCTTGGTCCGCCTCCGTGGTCGAGTGGTTAAGGTCGCTGACTTGTATAACACTGTAACCTATCATCACTGATGGTCACGGGTTCAAGCCCCGCTCAGGTCGTGTCTCACATATATGAAAAAGTATGCAGTTTCTTACGGAGGTTGGTGCACCCAAGTACTGGTTAACCGCTGGAGCCTACCCAGGAAAGGTGTTGTTAAGTAAACTGCCCGCCGGCGATATAGCCCAAAAATGGTGCTGATGCAGGCGTAAAACCCGAAATAGAACTTATAACATAATATAAATACAGCTTGTTACATAACATGTACCAATAAACAACAATATAGCCAAACATGTTGTAGGATGTGTCTGTAAACATGCCGAATGTATACCTCTCTACGTGTAGCTTCTCCGTGACAGATCTTACACATCCATTCGTCAATGGGGGGTATTTTGTAAAAGCGGCCATCAGCCAAATAACAGACAAGAAGACAAAAATACCGAAAGCATGTGTCAATGTGTAGCTTCTCCACGACAATACATACCTTGTAGTCCATCTGTTCGGAGCAGTTGAACACGTATACCATGATACCAAGGGCTCGACCCAGATCCTTCGTTGTCTCCGTCTTGCCGGTTCCAGCCGGACCTGCTGGGGCGCCGCTCATGATCAAGTGAAGCGACTGAGTCAATGTGATGTAACATCTATAGACAAACGTTATGTATCATGCATATAGGAAACAAAATGTTATTAAAACGAGTTTTGGAATTGTGCAACATTCCAAAACGAGTTTCATAAATTATGGTTTGAAATCACCACGAGTATAAGATCGCATGATATTACATGTCTACGTCCCCGCGAGGGGTTTGACATAAAAGGCAGACAGACAGACAGACAGACAGACAGACAGACAGACAGACAGACAGACAGACAGACAGACAGACAGACAGACAGACAGACAGACAGACAGACAGACAGACAGACAGACAGACAGACAGACAGACGATAGATAGATAGATAGATCCTTTTTATCACGTTGCTCCCCTGGGAACAGGCGTCGATATATTATATACATAATAAATATATTTTAACACAGAGACTATTAATTGGGCCGTATTGCGTTTCTGATCATACAACACCCAGCTTGCCAGTTATAAAGTAAAAAATCGACAGCCCTTCCCATGTCGAATGTGTCGAGAGCAAGCTTTTCTGTCGCAACTTTGTAGGCTTTGTATTACATATGTGTACATGCAAGGACATATGTGATGGTTGTATTAAAGTGAATACAAGCACAATTATGTGATACAGAGTATCCCGTCTAACGATTGGTCATTCTCGAATATCACATTCATGGCTGTTGTCACGAGATGATGCACCAGAATGTATCCCATGCAATACTCTATACACGGTGGAGCATATCTTAATACACTGTGTTGACCTTCAACCAATCCGGTTGCAGTACTACAATGTGGACAACATTAAAAAACTCTTCGACTCTATCAGAGTAGAGTCCATCATATCATTTATCAAGGCAATAGGAATTTATAATAAGCTGTGATATCAATTGTTAATCATGCCTTTGTAGTAATCATTCATTCATATATTACCTGTAATTAATCTTACGTCTTTATAACTTCTTAGTATTAATTTTTACGTAATGCATATACTTATATAGAATTTTATTTCATACACTCGACAATAAACATAACTTTAATGCGCGCTACATGACCTTAGATGTCGATGCGCCGTAAAACACCATTCATTCATTCATTCATTACAGAGTATTTCTGCTACATGCTACTACATTCAGATAACATGGGGGATAACTGTTTTGTTTAAAAACATATCTTAATTTCACAGTAGTGTACCTTTTTGCCTGTCAGTGTCTTAACATTTTTTGTTCTTTGCAGTTTTTAGGCCACAGGCCAAGATCAGCAACTACAACACAGTGTATCAATCAATAGTGTATTTCTATTTGAATTCTTAAGATTTATCTATATTATATAGTTGCTTGTATCTTAAGCTGTATGTTATCCTTAAATTGTTAAAACTATTAACACAATGTATTAATTTTCTTTTTTTCTTTTAGGTGCTCGCTTTAACATGTTTTAATTATGCTATGTCCTGTGTTGTATTCATGTTTAAACCAACTTTTATTTCTTAGCTGTTTTTTCTTATGTTTTGATTATAATATATGTTTGTCGGAAAAATAGCTTATTAGCTAATGTTATTTGTAAATGTAATCCGACGTTAAATAAAGCTTCTTGTATCTTGTATATTGTATCTTGTAACACACATCTTTATCCGCTTAGTGAAACCGACACACAACAAAACACAAACCATAACTCGAAGATATATGCCGCAAATAAAAGGAAATATAATGATACCACACGCGTATTTCATCAGTGTTGTTAGCAACAACATTATATATATTTTTAAAATTCTAAACTTTATTTATTTATTTAAACTATTCACATTACATTGTAGACATAAGCTTTGCAGTAACTGATCTGATAACTGCACCACATCCCAATCCCAAACGATTGTGAAGCAGGTTTTAACAACTTATATTAATCACTCTCGTTGGCGCGGATGAAAGCGTAAATGTGGTCATTTTTGTGAGAGGAAACCGGAGTACCCGGAGAACACCCACCTGTCCGATCTGGCGACCACCGCACCATCTCACATACTTCCCGGTCCGAGGTTCGAACCCGGGTTGCATTGGTGAGAAGCGAGCGCGCTAACCTTATTTATGACTTGACATTTCACATATTTTTTAAAATATTTAAATCAACATTTTAAATGATCAAATTATACGCATTTATGAACCTTATCAATTGAACGAAATCAGGTGCGAAAGGTCCGGAGTTCGAATTCCACATTGCCTCTTCTCTCTCCTTCATGGCGATGTATTCTATCAAGAATGAGGTCTCGAGAGTGATTAATAAAATAAATTTGTATAAACTAACGAAAACCAGAATTACTGCAACTTTAAAGTAACATGTAAAGTGTTTATTTATGATAGTGTCACCCCTATTGAGAAGACCAGTCATTACTGACTTATGAGACACTTTTTTATGAACTATAATTATTAATACTTAGTAGGCGCTGGTTCGATGACTAACCATGGTAATGCCCTGAAGAGAAACTGCCCATGCTCATTACTTATTTATCATTTTCATTTAGTGATTAAGTAAACATGTTTGAAATAGAAAATGTATAGTTTTAACAACTATTGTTGAAATGGGACTCTTCTAACGAACCTGTCGGTTAGGGGAGTGATGACGAGACGTGCTGTGTTTCCCAGATACTCGTGGGAGTATCTGAACTGGGCATCACAAATGTTTGCGAAGCAGTCCCGCTCATTGTCGTCCCATCTATGTTTCAGCTGCGAGAGCCAGGCGAAGGCTTGTGAGCTGTCGACTTTGGTGGCAATCAACTTGGATACGACATCACGAGCATGTACGTCAATGGTACAGATGGTCATGATCTTTTGACGGTCTCCACCGGACAGTTTACCAAGCAGCATAGTGATCAAGGCATTCAGTTGATTCACCTAGAAATAATATTCATAGCACACTGAACATTTTACAATGAAAATTCAACATTTTACGATCACAGATATAGATAGATAGATAGATAGGGTGACCTAATTAGTTCTGAAATAATCTTCCTTAGGATCCTCTTAAATTTCTTAACACTATAGCATTAATGCACATACACAATAATTATAACCAAAGTACACAGTTACGCCATCAATATACATATATAATGTTGTACAATGTAACTTAAACAAACCAGGTAATGTTATCGAAATACAAAACGACACAAGCATATTGAATGACAATCATTATATATATAACTTTCTAGTGTCTACCTATTAAAAAGTTGTTGTATCCATTGTTTACATTTTGTCTTGAACATATTTAAAGATATGGACGTCTTAACAATTGAAACATTTCAACGATATTAATAACGCACATTTAAAATGTTGAAACTGAATATATTTACGACTAACCAATTTCAAGTCATTGTTAGCAATCAAGTTAAACGAAAATAGCATACTGAAACATGGCCTGCTTTATTGTATCTAGACTTGCAAGTTGTAGGTAAATCATATAATATTTATGTTCTAACATGTTTCTTGTTATTGTCCTTGAGTTGAAACCTGGACTGCTTTATTGCATCTAGACTTGCAAGTTGTAGGTAAATCATATAATATTTATGTTCCAACCTGTTTCTTGTTATAGTCCTTGAGGGCGTTCTCGTATCCCTCTTCTAGACGGCTGAAAGCGATGTTCACCTCCGTTGTCCACCAGACCTGTGTACCACATAGTGCAACCTGTGCCGGGAAGTCAAACAACCACTGATCACGTGGCTTTTCCTCGTACGACGACACGGCTTCTGTCATCTGGTAACGTACAGTAGCACAGTGACGTTTCAAAAGTCTCATCAACCAAACCTCAACCTGGAAATACACAAATCCTTGACATTTGTGGAAGATATAGCAACATGTGAATTTACTGATAACTAACATACCGAATACAAACAACTACTCAAATATAGAAGTTATTAGGCAACAATAAACACTCATCATAGAGCCATGATCTTGTTGCATTTCGCAATTTTAGTCCACTTGCAGTCAGTTTGAAACAGTGTTTGTCAACCAGAATAGCTTACGTCAGTTACGAAGCTAATTGAAGTAAATTATAATTAACATATATAATTATGAAACGTTGGCAAGAACCAATTCATATGTTCTAGGAGCATGCTAAGCCTGGAACATTTGGACATTAATGAACTCAAGATCTTACCTGCCCACCAAGATCACACTGTTCATCAAGATCGACATATTCCCCATCCTTGCTGTGCATCCCAAGCGCCACCTTTGTGTCCTCACCCTGGTCATCCTGCTTGAACTTCAGTTTGGCCATGCTGTCAAACAACTTGGTCAAGTGACGAGCAACCTGATTATAATAGTTGACAATTTCCAATTAACATAATCATTATTTCAAATTTGAATCGTAGATATTTGTAATTAGTTGGTGTTAGTTAGTACTGTAAAATAAGTCTCTGAAAAACTTCATCCGCATTTCTCAATGGAAGTCGTGATAGCGCAGTGGTAGTGCGTTCGCTTCAGGTGCGAAAGGTCCGGATTTCGAGCCCCGCTGGAGCCGTTACGATTGTGCCCTTAGGCAAAGCATTTAAATTCCATGTTGCCTCTTCTCTCTCCCTCGTGGCGATGGATTCCATTAGGAATGAGGTCTCGAGAGTGATTAATATAAGTAATAAGAACTTGTTTCGCAATCGAGCTAAAATAAATGTGCATATACAAAATCATTTCTCAATATCATACTTATTCAGATCTAAATAGTGCTGGGAATGATATTTTAAAGTGTAACCTTTATTTATGTTACAACGATTGCGAAGCAAGTTCTAACAACTTAATAATAATGTAATAATTGGCATAAATGCCAATCAGTTTTAACATTGTATTATAACGATGAACACGGATTCGTTGATTTCAGGTAAAGTTTAAACTTTGTGTTTTTTTACAACGATTGCGAAGAAAGTTTTAACAACTTATATTAATCACTCTCGTTGGCGCGGGTGAAAGCGTATATGTGGTCATTCGTGTGGGAATAAACCGGAGTACCCGGAGAATATCCACATGTCCGATCAGGTGACCACCATACCATCTCACATACTTCCCGGTCTGAGGATCGAACCCCGCATTGGTGAGAAGCGAACGCGCTAACCACTGCGCTAATCGGACTTCAGGTATCTGGGAGTATATCCAGAGCATCCGTGACCTCGTGATGGACCTGGAGTCCCGCGTCCAACGCACCAAGAACAACGTGGAAGACGTGCAAAAGCTCATGTCGACATGGAACAAACAACCGCTGTTCACGAGGAAGGAAGAGAAGAACGATACTCGATATGATATTGATAGTATTATGACGCACATGGAATTTATGAGTGTTAGTTATGTAAGTAATGATTATCAGACATTTAGAATGTTTTGTACAAATGCAAGAATTTTCTAAAAGTAATGTATTGTTGAATGATGCTCACAATGCTGGGATTATTGCCGTTGGACAGGATGTCGAGTAGATCAGCAGACGAGACGAAATAGAAGCGCGGGAAAGCCAATCGTTTGGTCTCCAGGTACTCTGCCAATGCCTTCTCACAGAGGGTCAGCTGGCCTTGGAGTGTATCTAGTCTGTCGTACAAGTTAGGAATGTTTGTCGACTCAACTACGTTCTTAGTTTTCTCTACTTCCATTACGAGTTCCTGCAGAGTAAGAAGAGAAAATGATTGAATAATTTTTGAAATTTGTAAATCGATTTAGTTTATACATTATTTATTTCAGTATTTTACATGTATATAATAGAATTAACATTTTACATATACATTAACAGCAGTAGACTGCAGGTATTAGAACGAGAGAAAACGTATATAGTTTTTCTCCCTATCAATTGGTTGTTATACAATAGGTCAAAGCATAATATATTTAACACTGAAAATACGTGACCTAATCACGATATATACTAAACAATTTCTAATGATTAGGCTAAACTATTGATAATATTAGTGTATACATAGTTGAGGATGTTAAGAAGAAAATGTTTAACACTTAAATGAATATTTGAGGTAAGTCCAAGAACAGAACATATCAAATATGAGCAGGCTGTCCGATTAGCGCAGTGGTTAGCACGCTCTCTTCTCACCAACGCGACCCGGGTTCGATCCTCGGACCGAGAAGTATGTACGCTGGTACGATGGTCGCCATATCGGACAAGTGGGTTTTCTCCGGGTACGCCGGTTTTCTCCCACACGAATGACCACATATACGCTTTCATCCGAGCCAACGAGAGTGGTTAATATAAGTTGTTAAAACTTGCTTCGCAATCGTTGTAAAATAAATAAAGTTTAAAAATAAATATGAGCACGGAAACAAGAAGACATTAATAATATAAAAATAATTTAGTTGAATAAATAAGCCGGTTGATATGACAATGACGACAGTATTTGAATTGGAATCCGCAATCGATTTTATTGGAAACGTCACTATGATTAATTGCGTACACATGTATGAATACACAGATGCACAATCAAGATAGGATGAAGAATATGTACCGACAATACAGCACTTGTTCTGACCAATATAAAAACATACCTTGAAATCAGCGTCAATGCCATCAAATCGTTTTGAATCCTCTGGTAGCTGGTTTCTGATATCTTCTGAGCCAATGAAGATACTTTCAAGATGGGACCAGGTCCTCTGTACTTCCAACCATATGCCGATCACCTGATCTGCTGTTGACAGCTTCTTCTGCCATGCGGACACCTCTTGCAGGAAATGGGCGATGTACTTGGATGTTAGCATATTTTGTAGTTGCACCTAAATCATTGAACATTATTATGAGCATACGCAATCATTTGTGTGTGTATATTACGTTTATTTATCGTCGCTACCGGTTGCCCATATGAGCGACGCCTCCTGAAGAGATTAGTTATTTTAGATTTTGGAGGATAGTGCATGCTACAGACAGAGACCCATTCCAGAGTCTCCTCTGGTTCTTTTACGTGCACGGTGTAAACCACCGACACGAGACCTCGGTTTAACGTCGCAACTGAAAGACTGTTAATTTTATTAGGGTCAGACGGGGGATCGAACCAATCATTTGAATTAGCATCACCCATTTATAGTCATGATTATAGTTATTGTCTATGACACTTTTGCAATGTTTATAGAATCAACTGTCATTCCAGTAAACATAATTAAATGATTCACTCGCCTGCATACCACTGTAATTACCATCTGTAAATCACGACTACTTTCGATGCACCACATGGTTTATGTATACATAGCGATAAATGATGCCTTGTTAATTTTACGCATTGGTTCTCACGGGAGACACACTTACGTTGTTGCAAGCAATTTGTTTTTCATATAGATTTTAATAGTGTGACAAGTCTCTAATTGAGATACGATACCTGGTTATCTTCAAGAGTTTCAATCAACTCTTCGCTCGTTTTCAACATCGTTGTCTGTGTTCGTGGGTGCGGGTCGTGTTCGAACTCCATCGTTGCCCAAGTTACATCGAGTTCCTTTAGTACTTTCTCCATTGTCATTTCTTTGACGGCCTTATCCACTATGTTTCTTACATCATCTTCAACGTTGTGCAGGTTCAGAGATAACAAGTCGGCCAATGTTGTACTCTCATCCATCACAAAGCGCACCTGGAAGCACATACCATTTTAATAAATATGTCATTCAATGTTCATCTGGATTTATCTAGTCCGCCTCCATAGTCGAGTGGTTAAGGTCGCTGACTTGTATACCACTGTAACCTATCATCACTGATGGTCACGGGTTCGAGTCCCGCTCAGGCCGTGTCTCATTTATATGAAAAAGTTGGCAGTTTCTTACGGAGGTTGGTGCACCCAAGTACTGGTTAATCGCACGAGCCTGTCCACGAAAAGTGTTGTTAGGTAAACTGCCCGCCGGCGATATAGCCCAAAATGGTGCTGATGCAGACGTAAAACCCGAAATATAATAATAACAATATCATCTGGATTTAGCAAGATAAGCATGTAGTAAAATACTGTAATCTACACAAATTGCATAACTATCTAAGTTCCTGAGTTATGTTAGACGAGAGGAGGCTTAAATCGGCTGGATAGTGGTATCGATAAAATACTATAATTGAGTGAGAACATTGCATGACTACCCATTTGATTCATCCGTCGAAATGAAATTCCAAATTGATGGGAGTACAGAAACGTCCATATAACACAATGGCGGTAAGTCACAAAACACATGTGTCCGATATCGATACCCCGACTACACGCAAGTTCTTCGTACTTAAATATTTTTTTAAATTCTTTTAAATTAAATTATTTCTTCTTAACTTTTGATAAGTTGCATTACTGTTTTGATGCAATAAGGTCCTATGTAATTACAAAGAGGGTAGGGCGACTTTACCTTGGTGGCTGCCATAAGCTGCTGCCAATGTCTCTCTCTGATGGCAGGGTTCTGAAGCTCACTGACGGCACGAAGCGATGTCAACATGTTCTTAACCACATTCTCCACTCCCAGATACGTGTCCCAGGCTCGCATTTCCTTATCCAGGCTACGGATGTCTTTTGCAAACTTCTTGCAGTCCATGTCCATCTGTTCCACATTGATCTCCTTCCATGGTGTCGTCTTCCAGTCATCAATGCTGCTACGCACCATGATCACGTAGTCCCACAACGTCTTGAGCAGCTTGACCTCCTTACGGCACTGTCTGAGTTGTTTGAACTCAGGAACGCTCACCTCAAAGAGGCTAGCCGACGTCAACATTGTACTCATGTATCTCTCCAATGCAGAAATCTCTTCATGGTACTACAATTTAAACAACTCTGTGCTGACTGATATAACATATGAATCCAATGGTTTACTGGGTGCAACTAGTACGTGTTGATCTTTAAAATATACAACAGCATGTTGCAATTGCACAATAGATTGACATTATAAACTGCTGACCAGATAGTTAGAACTGGATCAGGGCGTGTTTGGTCCTGATACAATGTATTGTTTAGATTAAAATAATATTTTATTCAAGAATAAGATATGACACAGGAATAGTTGTAACAACACATATAGGATTGGAGGGAAACGTTACATAGTAACATATTTGAATCCCTTTCCTTCCAATGCATTGCTGAACACCCGAAGGAGGGATAACATTAGAGGTATTTGATATAGATATATCGTGTGCTAGATGACACCCGAGTAGTCCTGACGACCAATGATTGCAATACACATACATGGATGACGAATATAACATATACATATATGGATGACGAATATAACATACACATACATGGATGACGAATATAATATACACATACATGGATGACGAATATAACATACACATATATGGATGAAGAATATAACATACACATACATGGGTGACGAATATAATATACACATACATGGATGACGAATATAACATACACATACATGGGTGACGAATATAACATATACATACATGGATGACGAATAAAACATACGCATACATAGATGACGAAGATAATATACACATACATGATGACAAATATAACACACACATACATGGATGCCGAATATAACATACACATATATGGATGACGAATATAACATACACATATATGGATGACGAATATAACACACACATACATGGATGACGAATATAACATATACATAAATGGATGACGAATATAACACACACATACATGGATGACGAATATAACATATACATAAATGGATGACGAATATAACATACGCATACATGTATGACGAATATAACATACACATACATGTATGACGAATATAACATAGTGGAGGGTGACAACCCCCTGAATCCAGAATACTTCTTATTTGTTCAGTGAGTCCCGAATACCACCTTATTTTTTCGCTGAATCCCGAATATTTTTTAACCAGTTTAACACATTGAAAACACGCATCCAAGAACATTTTGTCTGTTTACAGTAGTGCAAATGGTAAAATTGTTTATACGGGAAGTAACCCTGGACATTATCTAAAGTCCGAATAGATCGTATAGGTCCGTACATCAACAAGTTACGTTGTATACGCGTACACTCGCTTTTGAAGCATGTTTCGTGGTATTGTTGTCGTTAATTTGGTAATAGAACGTAGATTATTGTCCAAGAAAACAATTTATATTGGAAATCTTGCGTACTGAATACCAAAATATGTTTTTATTGCGTACCGCGTACGACGCTCTTGCATCCCGAATACGGACTAAATAGGCCCTGAATCCCGCGTACCAAAAGGTCACCCTCATAGTGTTCTGATCTATATTATCAGTGCGATTCTAGACACCAGCAAAAACAGAACAATTAACAGCAATTAAAACATATGATGTAACAGAAATATCTACCACAAACCTTGTCAAGAGATTCATACGGTTGTTCGCAATTAAATTTGAATGGTGGGATCTGGCGGAAGGTCTCCCTGAATGTGTGCTGTTGCACATCAAACATAGCACTCTTTCTCCTGATGTTAGCTACTTCTGTTGCTTGTAGTGGAGCTACCAGCTGTTTGCACGTGATGCTGATCTTCTTTGTGTTGTTCCATTGTTCAGGCAGCTCCTAATAGCATATTAACATTAAAGTTGTCATATTGCCTAATATCTTTCAATTATGTCCAATTGAAAATTTACTAAATTTTAAATTTTTTAATTTTTAAATATTTTTTAAAAACTTATTTATTTTACAACGATTGCGAAGCAAGCTTTAACAACTTATATTAACCACTCTCGTTGGTTCGGATGAAAGCGTAAATGTGGTCATTCGTGTGGGAGGAAACCGGAGTCCCCGGAGAAAACCCACCTGTCCGATCTGGCGACCACCGTACCAGCTCACATACTCGTTAACACATACATGCATTCAAACCTAGCACATCTACTGACGTTATTAATAGTATCGTTATGAAAGAACATGACGCGAAGGAACATATAGCCAACAGTGCTTGCCTGGTTATATCTATGTTTATGTTCCAGGTTACATGTAATATACAGGTATATATCAGTGCATGCTTGGTTATATCTATGTTCCAGGTTACATGTAATATACAGGTATATACCAGTGCTTGCTTGGTTATATCTATGTTCCAGGTTATATGTAATATACAGGTATATATCAGTGCTTGCTTGGTTATATCTATGTTCCAGGTTACATGTAATATACAGGTATATACCAGTACTTGCTTGGTTATATCTATGTTCCAGGTTACATGTAATATACAGGTATATACCAGTGCTTGCTTGGTTATATCTATGTTTATGTTCCAGGTTACATGTAATATACAGGTATATACCGGTACGTGCCTGGTTATATCTATGTTCCAGGTTACATGTAATATACATGTATATACCAGTGCTTGCTTGGTTATATCTATGTTCCAGGTTACATGTAATATACAGGTATATACCAGTGCTTGCTTGGTTATATCTATGTTCCAGGTTACATGTAATATACAGGTATATACCAGTACTTGCTTGGTTATATCTATGTTCCAGGTTACATGTAATATACAGGTATATACCAGTGCTTGCTTGGTTATATCTATATTTATGTTCCAGGTTACATGTAATATACAGGTATATACCAGTACTTGCCTGGTTATATCTATGTTCCAGGTTACATGTAATATACAGGTATATACCAGTGCTTGCTTGGTTATATCTATGTTTATGTTCCAGGTTACATGTAATATACAGGTATATACCAGTGCTTGCTTGGTTATATCTATGTTTATGTTCCAGGTTACATGTAATATACAGGTATATACCAGTGCTTGCCTGGTTATATCTATGTTCCAGGTTACATGTAATATACAGGTATATACGAGTACTTGCTTGGTTATATCTATGTTCCAGGTTACATGTAATATACAGGTATATACCAGTGCTTGCTTGGTTATATCTATGTTCCAGGTTACATGTAATATACAGGTATATACCAGTACTTGCTTGGTTATATCTATGTTCCAGGTTACATGTAATATACAGGTATATACCAGTGCTTGCTTGGTTATATCTATGTTCCAGTTTACATGTAATATACAGGTATATACCAGTGCTTGCCTGGTTATATCTATGTTCCAGGTTGCATGTAATATACAGGTATATACCAGTACTTGCCTGGTTATATCTATGTTCCAGGTTGCATGTAAATATACAGGTATATACCAGTGCTTGCCTGGTTATATTTATGTTCCAGGTTACATGTAATATACAGGTATATACCAGTGCTTGCTTGGTTATATCTATGTTTATGTTCCATGTTACATGTCATATACAGTATATACCAGTGCTTGCTTGGTTATATCTATGTTCCATGTTACATGTCATATACAGGTATATACCAGTGCTTGCTTGGTTATATCTATGTTCCATGTTACATGTCATATACAGGTATATACCAGTACTTGCCTGGTTATATCTATGTGTATGTTCCAGGTTACATGTAATATGCAGGTATATACCAGTGCTTGCTTGGTTATATCTATGTTTATGTACCATGTACCACGTTACAAGTTAACCAACCTGAAGCTGTTGGTGAACTTCCTCCGGCATTTCCTGTTCATACGTCTTCAGGAGTTCAATAGTCTCTTTCAGTGGATCAAACATATTGTCAGTCGTTGGTTGTCGTTCTTTTACTGCAATCAGGTGGCCCATGCAATCAACGAGGCCGCCATAATCACCCTCCTCTACTTCGTTAGTCAATCCCTTGTCTGTAAACTTTATGAACTCGCCCAGTTCCTTCAAGCTTTAACATCATTTAAAACGAATGTGTTACATTTTAGTAGATATTGTCAGATGACATTTGAGTCACATCTTTAGTTTTGTTAATAACCCAAAACAAACATAATTAAACTTCTTAAGCCACGCCTTATAAAAGTTTTGTAATATTTTACAAATCATTTCAGTTTAAAGCGACATCACATCATATCGCAAAAAGCAAATAAAATGCATTTGTTCACGTATAAATGCATTGCTACTACACATTCTTCTGAATACATTCAATTCTTCTTTCAAACGGGTTTCATATAACGGCCATCCACGCTCCTGAATTGACGTTTATTTGTCATTGAAGTAAATACTAAACACGCGATACTTTCATTTAGATATAATTTAATTAAGATTAGTCTACAAATAAATATGCATAGGCACACATGTGAGATACCACGGTAAATATGTAGCATAACTCGTGTTATTCAGGATAAACGCTTTGTATTATGCATGAATGTCGACACTATTTACATTATTTTGATATGTCAACAAACCGCGTATACGACGTTTGTTTATTTGTTGAAATACTCAGTTTATGCGGCAAATATTTGGGAAACAAAATATACTATATAATAGCAAATTACATTCTGCAGACATTTGCGTTTTCAATGATGTAGTGTCGCTTTAAGTTGAATACTAGAACTATGCCTTGTGTCGATGCTATAATGACTAAACCGATGGATGCTATATATAAGGGTGTAGACGATACATACTGGGCAGTACTCACATAACCCCATACTAGTGTCGATTATCTCTACTGACGGATCTGTAGTCCAGTGGTAACACGCTGAACTGGTAGCTCAGGGATCGCAGGTTCGATCCCCCGTCTGACCATAATAAAATTAACAGTATTTCAGATGGGACTTTAAACCGAGGTCTCGTGTCGGTGCTGTACACCGTACATGTACAAACCAGAGGAGACTCTGGAATGGGTCTCCTCTGTCTGTATCATTGCACTATCCTCCAAAAATATAAAATGATTAATCTCTCCAGGTAGCGACGATAAATAAACGTATACCACAACGTCGATTATCTTCACTGTAGCCTGGGGAACACGCGTGATATATTTTGCTTGATCAGTCATATAAATATATTTTAACACCGAGACCATTAATTGGGCCGTATTGCGTTTCTGATAATGTCGTTTTGCCAGAAGTAAATTAGTGAAAAATCGACAGACTGGAACCCAGGCTAGCTTCAGTGGTCACTTCGAGTGTAATGTAAATCATAGAGGTAGTGTCTCATTCGAAAATTAAAAAATATGGGAATATGAGAACACATGTATTTCCGCATATTTGAGTAAGGGATACAATATTCGAACGCATGGAATTAGTAGTTGAGTTTGTAAAATCATCAGTCGCAGCTCCAAATTAGTGAACATATCAAAAGAATGTGTGTGGCTACAGGTTGCAACATGGCTGTTACCTGCGTATCCATACAGCTGTGGCAGAGTGGTTCAGGCCGTTCCCTTCAAATCACTTGCCACTCACCGCTGCAGGTTCGAATCCCATTGGGAAATCGTGATAGCGCAGTGGATGAGCGTTCGCTTCAAGTGCGAAAGGTCCGGAGTTCGAGCCCCGCTGGAGTCGTTACGATTGTGTCCTTAGGCAAGGCATTTAAATTCCACGTTGCCTCTTCTCTCCCCCTCGTGGCGATGGATTCCATCAGGAATGCGGTCTAGAGTGATTAATAAAAGTTGAAATAACTTGTTTCGCAATCGAGCTAAAATAAATTGATATAAACTAATCCCATTGAGGTGTCGAATTATTTCAACCGAGTAAGCTATCCAGCTTGTTTGCGGAAGGTCGGTGGTTCTACACGTGTATTCGTCCGTGTCTGAAATACTGCTAGAAGAGCGGCATCCGGGTTTATTCTCCATCATTAACAGCTGGAGAGTCGCCATATGGTACAAGCTGTTTGTGCTACTGCAAACCGACAATAATCCAACGAATACGTTGTATATATAATACAAAATTATTAGGGATGCAACGAATAGTGAATAATCTATGCGAATATTCGGTCGGGAAGGTATTCGAATATTTGATCGAATTCTATCAAAAATTCAAAATCACTCAAACGCTTATAAAAATTGCTGGAGAGTCGCCATATGGTATAAGCTGTTTGTGCTACTGCAAACCGAAAAAATCCAACGAATACAATCTATATATAATACAAAATTATTAGGGATGCAACGAATATTCGGTCGGGAAGGTATTCGAATATTTGATCGAATTCTATCTAAAACTCAAAATCACTTTAACGCTTATAAAAATTGCCATACTGACCTAATTTCTGTTTTACGCCTAAACGTCATCTTCTTCAAATGATTATTCTGATTGATATTGTACCCGAATATGTTAAATCCAATTTGCATAGATTACAACTAGCAATGTTCTTATTCTCAGAGAGATTCACGCATTTCCGAACGTGTGACTGAGCGGGTGGCATTTTTGAGGACAATATAACAGTTGTTCCCGAATATTCGAATACTGGAATAGTATTCGGATATTCGGACGTTCGGTCGAATATTCGATTATTTGTTGCCATCCCTAAAAAGTACACATACCTGTGCGAACTCCGGGCCTTTCGCACATGAAGCGAACAAGATTCGTGTGCAACCGATTGCTACCGAGTTAATGCATGCATACATCGCGAAACAACGTTGAATATATACCTGTTTGTGACAGTAAATACAAGTGCAACCGATTGCTACTGAGTTAATGCATGCATACATCGCGAAACAACGTTGAATATATACCTGTTTGTGACAGTAAATACAAGTGCAACCGATTGCTACTGAGTTAATGCATGCATACATCGCGAAACAACGTTGAATATATACCTGTTTGTGACAGTAAATACAAGTGTAACCGATTGCTACTGAGTTAATGCATGCATACATCGCGAAACAACGTTGAATATATACCTGTTTGTGACAGTAAATACAAGTGCAACCGATTGCTACTGAGTTAATGCATGCATACATCGCGAAACAACGTTGAATATATACCTGTTTGTGACAGTAAATACAAGTGCAACCGATTGCTACTGAGTTAATGCATGCATACATCGCGAAACAACGTTGAATATATACCTGTTTGTGACAGTAAATACAAGTGCAACCGATTGCTACTGAGTTAATGCATGCATACATCGTGAAACAACGTTGAATATATACCTGTTTGTGACAGTAAATACAAGTGTAACCGATTGCTACTGAGTTAATGCATGCATACATCGCGAAACAACGTTGAATATATACCTGTTTGTGACAGTAAATACAAGTGCAACCGATTGCTACTGAGTTAATGCATGCATACATCGCGAAACAACGTTGAATATATACCTGTTTGTGACATGGTCAATAAGATGCTGTTTGAACATGAAGCTCCATCTCTTGATGATGTTGAGCAGGGCCTGTTTGAACGGTTTCCCATCTATCCTGAACCAGCGGTCAAACACCTTCACCGGATTGATGAGTTCACACTCCTCGTAGATCTTCTCGTACGTGTCAATCTAAACATGAATCATCACAATGTATTGAACGCTTGAATGATACAAGTGCAGTACAATGTCCACCCGCATTGCCAATCAACCAAGGTGATATAACTCACCAACTAGATTAATACAATAACGATATGCAAAGGCCAGTCCTCAATACATTTGTGCAGCGAAGCTAGGACACGATTTAGTTGGGATGGATAGAAATCGTACTGACGGACGGACGGGCCGGCGGGCGGGCGGGCGGGCGTACGGGCGGACGGACGGATGGAGATGATTATTATAGCATAACTTACACTTTCTCAAAGCAGCCGAATAACCGAAACCGAAAGTAGATCAATTTGGATACACATTGTATATATATATCTTGACACATATGTTACTCGATGTAACATTGATATATTAGGAGCTTAATGCTGTGCATTCTTTATAACGTTGATATATTAGGAACTTACTGCTTTGTACTCGATGTAGCATTGATATATTAGGAGCTGACTGTTTTGTACTCGATGTAACATTGATATATTAGGAGCTGACTGCTTTGTATTCGATGTAACATTGATATATTAGGAGCTGACTGCTTTGTATTCGATGTAACATTGATATATTAGGAGCTGACTGCTTTGTATTCGATGTAACATTGATATATTAGGAGCTGACTGCGTTGTATTCGATGTAACGTTGATCTACTAGGAACGTTCTGCTTTGTACTCGATACAACGTTGATATATAAGGAACGTACTGCTTTGTACTCGATGTAACATTGATATATAAGGAACTTACTGCTTTGTACTCGATGTAACGTTGATATATTAGGAACTTACTGCTTTGTACTCGATGTAACGAAAAGTCGTTGATATATTAGGAACTTACTGCGTTGTATTCGATGTAACGTTGATATATTAGGAACGTACTGCTTTGTATTCGATGTAACGTTGATATATTAGGAACTTACTGCTTTGTACTCGATGTAACGTTGATATATTAGGAACTTACTGCTTTGTACTCGATGCAAAGTTGATATATAAGGAACTTACTGCTTTGTACTCGATGCAAAGTTGATATATAAGGAACTTACTGCTTTGTACTCGATGTAACGTTGATATGTAAGGAACTTACTGCTTTGTACTCGATGTAACGTTGATATATAAGGAACTTACTGCTTTGTACTCGATGTAACGTTGATATGTAAGGAACTTACTGCTTTGTACTCGATGCAAAGTTGATATATAAGGAACTTACTGCTTTGTACTCGATGCAAAGTTGATATATAAGGAACTTACTGCTTTGTACTCGATGTAACGTTGATATGTAAGGAACTTACTGCTTTGTACTCGATGTAACGTTGATATATAAGGAACTTACTGCTTTGTACTCGATGTAACGTTGATATATATAAGGAACTTACTGCTTTATACTCGATTCAACGTTGATATATTAGGAACGTTCTGCGTTGTACTCGATGTAACGTTGATATATTAGGAACTTTCTGCGTTGTACTCGATGTAACGTTGATATATTAGGAACGTACTGCTTTGTACTCGATGTAACGTTTTTATATTAGGAACGTATTGCGTTGTACTCGATGTAACATCGATATATTAGGAACTTACTGCTTTGTACTCGATGTAACATTGATATATTAGGAACTTACTGCTTTGTACTCGATGCAACGTTGATATATTAGGAACTTACTGTGTTGTACTCGATGTAACGTTGGTATATTAGGAACGTTCTGCGTTGTACTCGATGTAACGTTGAAATATTAGGAACGTTCTGCGTTGTACTCGATGTAACGTTGATATATTAGGAACGTTCTGCGTTGTACTCGATGTAACGTTGATATATTAGGAACGTTCTGCTTTGTATTCGATGTAGCGTTGATATATAAGGAGCTTATTGCGTTGTACTCGATGTAACGTTGATATATAAGGAGCTGACTGCTTTGTACTCGATGTAACGTTGATATATAAGGAACTTACTGTTTTGTACTCGATGTAACGTTGATATATATGGAACTTACTGCTTTGTACTCGATGTAACGTTGATATATAAGGAACGTATTGCGTTGTATTCGATGTAACGTTGTTATATAAGGAACTTACTGCTTTGTACTCGATGTAGCGTTGTTATATTAGGAACTTACTGTGTTGTACTCGATGTAACGTCGATACATTAGGAACTTACTGCGTTATACTCGATGTAACGTTGATATATTAGGAACTTACTGCGTTATACTCGATGTAACGTTGATATATTAGGAACTTACTGCGTTATACTCGATGTAACGTCGATATATAAGGAACTTACTGCTTTGTACTCGATGTAACGTTGATATATTGTACTCTTTCCATGCATATATGTGTCTGTATTTTACTA
Organism: Archivesica marissinica; assembly: GCA_014843695.1. Classification (NCBI taxonomy): domain Eukaryota; kingdom Metazoa; phylum Mollusca; class Bivalvia; order Venerida; family Vesicomyidae; genus Archivesica; species Archivesica marissinica. The sequence continues at coordinate 64,574,261 of CM026403.1, read as the reverse complement.
TTCTCTTTACACCATGGACTCCTTGTACTTGAACCGTAGGTGGGGTATGGTTGGCATGGTAATTATAATGAAATGTATTTATTACTAAGACCTGACTCTGACATCTTAATTAGTATACAACTTGCCTGCTCCCTGAACTGATTAAGAGTAGGTGGGCTCTCAGGCACGCCGTCCTCGGCATGGGACTCTATCTCCTCGGTGGTGAGCACGTGACCGTACAACAGGAACTGACGCATGAACTCGTTCCTGTAATCAATACAATCGAGCAACTTGGTATTACGTAATGTAGTTTATGGATGTGTTTGATTCTCATCATAATTTATACAACACGTTGAAAACCGGACTACTCTCATGTACAGTAATCAACAGTATGTACATTGTAGGTTATTTTTATTTGAAGGAGAGGATCAGATTTGCCATGTATTGTATAGGTTATTACTTTGATATTGATGTTCACCGCATGGCAGCAGCCATGGAGCATGCGCAGTGAGTAGATGTACACCGCGTGGCAGCAGCCATGGAGCATGCGCAGTGGGTAGTTGTACACCACATGTAAGCAGCCATGGAGCATGCGCAATGAGTATATGAACACCACATGGCAGCAGCCATGGAGCATGCGCAGGGTGTAGATGCACATAAGGAAATACGATATAAGCTGCAAGAACTAATACATGTACTTATATTCATGTATAATTGTAAATTATCAGTTTATCAGGTTATTGGGCTGTGCTTTGCACCACTTGGTATATAAAGTGTGGAACAGAATGTGTTGTCTTGATGTGACAAGGGAGGGAATTCCACAAATGTGACCCTGAATATAAGAAAGATTTTCTAAAAACGTAAGTAGTTGATCGCACATTTTGAGTTCGAACAATGGAAGTAAATCTGAATGACTATTGCAGATAGATAGGTGCTAGGCCATTGAGTGTTTTGAACACCAAGACTGCTTTTTGGGAAAGTCATCCAATTGAGAGTTGAGAAAAGTTAGGAAGAAGGAGTGTAAAAATCTTTGGCAAGTACCTATCATCGACCCAGAGGTAGGCGTGGTTGTCAAAGGAGTTCCTGTACTCGGTACTCTTGTTCATGATGTTTTGTATGCGATCCATCAGTTCCTGTCTCATGTCCGACAAATCTTCCATGTCCTCCAGGTCCGGCTGGTAGTGTTCCTGTAACAACACAGAGCAGACAACATGGATAACTTACACGATAGCTACACGCCAGTATGGGAATACAGACAACGTGGATAACCAACACGATAGCTACACACGAGTATGGGAATACAGACAACATGGATAACCTACACGATAGCTACACACTAGTATGGGAATACAGACAGCAGGGATAACCTACAAGATAGCTACACACTAGTATGGGAATACAGACAGCATGGATAACCTACACGATAGCTACACACGAGTATGGGAATACAGACAGCATGGATAACCTACACGATAGCTACACACGAGTATGGGAATACAGACACCATGGATAACCTACACGATAGCTACACGCTAGTATGGGAATACAGACAACATGGATAACCTACACGATAGCTACACGCCAGTATGGGAATACAGACAACATGGATAACCTACACGATAGCTACACACCAGTATGGGAATACAGACAGCATGGATAACCTACACGATAGCTACACGCCAGTATGGGAATACCGACAACGTGGATTGGTGGTTTATAGCCACACTAGTATAGGATAGAAAGTTGCACTTTACCTGTCCACTGTGTACAGCAAGGCGGTTAATGAGAGAAGCCTGCTTGTAGATGTCCCCGACAAGTCCATCAACAAGGTCGTAGAATCCATCTGGAACACCGAACTCCAGGGAAGGTACAAACACCATTTCTGGAGATTGTAGCTCAAGTATTGCCTATAAATATCCACCAATAACAATGTGTGAATCATACGTCCAATATAAGTACAGCAAACATTCATATATATATAACATAGAAAACCTTTATATTAGATATTAATGTACGAATAAGTCGTGATATCGCAGTGGATGCGCGTTCGCTTTAGGTGCGAAAGTTCTGGAGTTCGAGCCCCGCTGGAGCCGTTACGATTGTGCCCTTACGCAAGGCATTTAAATTCCCCCATGCCTCTTCTCTCTCCCTCGTGGCGATGGATTCCATCAGGAATGAGGTATCGAGAGTGATTAAAATAAATTATAAGAACGTGTTTCGCAATCGAGATAAAATAAATTTGTATAAACTAATGTACGAATAAAACAAACACTTGTGTGTGTTTTACGTTTATTTATCGTCGCTACCGGCTGCCCATATGAGCGACGCCTCCTGAAGAGATTATTCATTTTAGATTTTGGAGGATAGGGCAGTGATACAGACAGAGACCCATTCCAGAGTCTCCTCTGGTTCTTTTACGTGCACGGTGTAAAGCACCGACACGAGACCTCGGTTTAACGTCCCATCTGAAAGACTGTTAATTTTATTAGGGTCAGACGGGGGATCGAACCTGCGATCCCTGGATTACCAGTCCAGCATGTTACCACTGGGCTACAGATCCGTCTGTCCGATGGCAACTGAACACTAACTGACCAGTGACGTAAACTATTCACTCAATTAATTCATGCTCCACTGGTCAGTGAACGAATGGTCAACGGAAAATCACTCGTTTAATTATGACTTTTTGTATAAAATGTTTTTAATTCCACAGATATAAACTTGAGGTTGATGCTTCATAAACATTGAAGTTGATAAAATGCACTAGAGTGGTGGAACCTATGCTCGGCATATTCCTATGCTCGGCGTATTCCTATGCTCGGCATATTTTTTCCCATTTACATCCGTATTTAAATAGTTTTAACCTATTGTCGCTGACAGAGGTGAAGCATGGTTCAATAGCATTCCGTTGTGCGTGCCGGTAGCCTAATGCAACTGTCACCTGACTGGTTCAGTAGTCGAATATAAACAGACAACTCGTTGGGAGGATTGTTTCCACCGAAATGATAGCTGTGATAAATTATGCTGTTTATGAGCATTTCAGGTAGCTATCCGAAAAAATGTACAAATAACCAGAAAAAAAGTTTCTTATGAGTTGTAATATTGTTAGTTATTGATGTTACTAAGTCAAAATAATATATTCAGCATTTAGCCATGCATAAATAAAATAAATCATGTACGCCGTGCTATTGTTCCCCATGGAAACAGGTACCGTTGCGATAGCTGTATTGAGGCGCATGGTCACGTAATGAAGCTAACATTGTCAACAACAATATTTTGAAAGTTGTGTTCACGATCCAAGAAAATAATAATATACGGCAAGTGCATTTAACTATTTTTATAGGCCATGATATGTAGGACTTACGCCGAGCATAGGTTCCACCACTCTATGTGTATGCAGCTATTTCGCGTCACTAAGAATCAGTTTCAAAAGAAACCCATTGACGAAACTGGCACACATGCAATCTCAAGAACACCTACCTTGAAGAGATCATCTGGGTTGTTCTTGGGGTCGGTGTTGTCAAGAAGGAACTTCAAGCTGCAGTGAATCGTGTTGAAGAACCCATCCACCACCATCTCATCCAGGTAGTCCACGTACGCCTTCCAAATGTCTGATGTACTCTCAGCCTTAATCAACTCCAGGTTTTTCTGCAAACACGACATAATACACTTATACTACCTCGGGAAGTTCGAAGGTTCGAACCTTGTTAGGAGTTCGTTCTGATATGGCTGGTTGGTGAGCCTCCAGCTAGTGAAATAATGGTCACCGAGTGCCTATCAGCCTGGCCCTTGGTCACAAAGGATATGTTTCGGGAAGTACTGGTGTTCATAAAAGGGTGTCTCATAAGTCAATAATGGCTGGCCCTTTCAATAGGGGTGACACTATAATAAACACTTTACTAATAATAATAATAATAGCGATAATAATAATAATAATAATAATAATAATAATAAAGAGTTATTTAACGAGAGAACTCATTTGAACAATTAAGTCAATCTACAATGAGGCCCTCAACAAATTAAAACATGAAATAGCATAATGAAACATGTAAACAGTAACCAGTAAAACTTTCATAGGACATAAGATATAAGCTGCAAGAACTAATACTTATATTTATCATATGTATCGGGAATAGGAATGTGAATGTTAAAACACAATGAAATAACGTGAAAGCTTCGCCTTATTTATTATAGAATGTCATTAATTGAGTTCATATCAGTATGACGAATGGAACATAATCATCGGTAGCCAGGCCCATAGCCCGAGGCACAGTGGAAGTCGTGATAGCGCAGTGGATGCGCGTTCGCTTCAGGTGCGAAAGGGCCGGAGTTCGAGCCCAGTTGGAGCCGTTACGAGTGTGCCATTAGGCAAAGCAATTCATTTCCACGTTGCCTCTTCTCTCTCTCTCCCTCGTGGCGATGGATTCCATCAGGAATGAGGTCTCGAGAGTGATTAATATAAGTTGTAAGAACTTGTTTCGCAATCGAGCTAAGATAAATTTGTATAAATTACTGAGGCACATCGAAGCAGTTGCATCGGTAAACATTTTCAAAGCAAAAACAATTGAAAAATTAAATAAATAAAATGCCAAAAATATCCCTTTGCTGTATAAAATGTTGACTGCTAGAGAGCAGAAAGGTCAGTACATAATTATATGTATAACATCATTAAATCAGAAAACGCAGGAATTCGTTTCTATACCCCAACAATATTAAGGGGGAACATGCCCCCGGACACCCTAGGTTGCCTCTATTGACATTTCCCTCTGGCTACGGTACTGACAACCAATATGATACAGGGCACACGTAAGTTGGAAAAATGAAAACATATGTCCAAATAAAAAACCATGTAATACTGACCCCATGGATTGTATATAAGTTGAATAAATGGAAATAGTTGTGATTGCCTAACCCGCAGTATCAGAAGTTAAACAACGACTAAGTCACATGGTCCAATGAAAAAGCCACATTTCTTGCTTCTAAATCGTATAGACGCGACCTACTTATGTACGTTGTTTAAGTCAGATAGATCAACTCATTGGCCCGTCTTAACGAAATATACACCTCGTATAGACGCGACCTACTTATGTACGTTGTTTAGGTCAGATAGATCAACTCATTGGCCCGTCTTAACGAAATATACACCTCGTATAGATGCGACCTACTTATGTACGTTGTTTAGGTCAGATAGATCAACTCATTGGCCCGTCTTAACGAAATATACACCTCGTATAGATGCGACCTACTTATGTACGTTGCTTAGGTCAGATGGATCAACTCATTGGCCCGTCTTAACGAAATATACACCTCGTATTGACGCGACCTACGTATGTACGTTGCTTAGGTCAGATGGATCAACTCATTGGCCCGTCTTAACGAAATATACACCTCGTATAGACGCGTCCTACTTATGTACGTTGTTTAGGTCAGATAGATCAACTCATTGGCCCGTCTTAACGAAATATACACCTCGTATTGACGCGACCTACTTATGTACGTTGTCTAAGTCAGCTAGATCAACTCATTGGCCGTCTTAACGAAATATACACCTCGCTTCGCTCGATAGAAGACTGGCCAATTCGTGACCTATGCTATACATAACGAATGTGATGCTGCCATCAACAACTTTATATACTAGAGGACATAGAAAACGCACACTTCAGATAAGTGTGTTTTTACATGAAAAACAATAACTATATAAATACATAGTTTTAAACATTTTGGAATATTTTGAGTTGTTCAGTTTGTGTTTTGTAATAAAGATGTGATATATCTTTGATGGAAACGTTCGTAATTCGTTTTCATGTAATAATAATCATATAATGTAGATGTGCGTTTTCTATGTCCTCTAGTATAACGTTGAATAAATGAAAACATTAGAGATTTCCTGACCAGGAGTACCATAATAGACGTGTAATGCGTGTGTGTTTTACGTTTATTTATCGTCGCTACCGGTTACCCATATGAGCAACGCCTCCTGAAGAGATTAGTCATTTTAAATGTGTGGAGGATAGTGCAATGATACAGACAGTGACCCATTCCAGAATCTCCTCTGGTTCTTTTACGTGCACGGTGTAAAGCACCGACACGAGACCTCGGTTTAAAGTCCAATCTGAAATACTGTTAATTTTATTATGGTCAGACGGGGGATCGAACCTGCGATCCCTGTATTACCAGTCCATATTATGTTTGTCGCGAGCAATCGACTTTATAGAGTCGATACAAAAGTGTAGGTTATACATTGCAATACGTTTTAAATATCTGAATTGTCTAAGTTAATTTGCGCACACTTTTCGTACAAGGTCTCGAACTCATTGACGAGTAATGCTGACCCATGAACTGTATATACGTAGGACAAACACAACATTAGTAACTTCCGAGGCTGCAACATCACAAGTCATACGTTAACCTATGCTGACCATAACAATATTCCCTATACACTGTATTACACGGAGACCGGAACCTTAGCAATGATCTCAACGTACACATATTTGAAGCAGTCCAACACTACATTCGGGAAAGCAGACGATTTTTCACTAAGCATCTGTTCATTAAATGTAGCATGCTTGCTCCTCCCATTGAACTATCCGAATGAATCTATCATATTCCTCAATCTATCCATTCCCATACACAGACGGATATGTAGTCCAGTGGTAACACGCTGGACTGGTAATCTAGGGATCGCAGGTTCGATCCCCCGTCTGACCCTAATAAAATTAACAGTCTTTCAGATGGGACGTTAATCCGAGGTCTCGTGTCGGTGCTTTACACCGTGCACGTAAAAGAACCAGAGGAGATTCTGGAATGGGTCTCTGTCTGTATCATGCACTATCCTCCAAAATCTAAAATAACTAATCTCTTCGGGAGGCGTCGCTCATATGGGCAACCGGTAGCGACGATAAATAAACGTAAAACACACACCATTCCCCTATTTTATGAGTCAATCTCAATTTCAACTTTCTCATTTAATTAATATGTGTATTTCTATCACCTTAATAATCTCGTTATATTAATGATATTGTAATTTACAGTTCATGATTATTAATATTATATACTTATCATTTATCAAATTGTAAATAATAGTTCAGATATGATTAAAATGCCGTAATAACAATATGTATCTAATTATAGGAGAAGACCTCCCATAGTTTTCGGTTCTAATCCCTCTTCATACATGTATGTACATATTGTGTAAATTGTACATTAATTTGTATTATGTTATATCATTGTTTGAAACACACTATGTTTAAACTATACTGACTGGAGCCGTTACGATTGTGCCCTTAGGCAAGGCATTGAAATTCCACATTGTCTCTTCTCTCTCCCTCGTGGCGATGGATTCCATCAGGAATGAGGTCTCGAGAGTGATTTATATAAGTTGAAATAACTTGTTTCGCAATCGAGCTAAAATAATTTTGTATAAATAAAAAACTAAAATAAAAATTAAAAAAAAACTATACTGACTGAAAGAATTGTATGGATCTGGTTTCCAATGTTCTTGATGTCATCGAATCGTTTCTTCAGACGGTCGTCACGATCCGTCAAGTTAAGTAGAGTATCGTTCTTCTCTTCCTTCCTCGTGAATAGCGGTTGTTTGCTCCATGTCGACATGAGCTTCTGCACGTCTTCCACGTTGTTCTTGGTGCGTTGGACGCGGGACTCCAGGTCCATCACGAGGTCACGGATGCTCTGGATATACTCCCAGATACCTGAAATCCGATTAGCGCAGTGGTTAGCGCACTCGTTTCTCATCAATGCAACACGGGTTCGATCTTAGGACCGGGAAGTATGTGAGATGGTACGGTGGTCGCCAGATCGGACATGTGGTTTTTCTCCAGGTACTCCGGTTTCCTCCCACACGAATGACCACATATACGCTTTCATCCGCGCTAACGAGAGTGATTAATATAAGTTGTTAAAACTTGCTTCGCAATGGTTGTAAAAAACCCAAAGTTTAACCTATACCTGAAATCAACGAATCCGTGTTCATCGTTATAATACAGTGTTAAAACTGATTGTCACTTCTGCCAATTATTACAGACATGCATATTTGGCTTACACACATTTATGTGTTATCTCCATTGTGAAGGAAGGTTTTACAATATCTTCCTCTTAAAACAAAAAAACCCGTCATATTATAATATTCATATCAATATACAGGGAATTACGCATACACTGTAAACGGTTAAATAATCTATACTATACTCTCCATGAAGCTTTATTAACTAGGAAACTATATATTATATCGTACATTTTAGTCACTATATACTACCGTCACCGTCACCATCTGTGTAGTTATTTAACCTGTAACATGCGCACTAACAACACTGTAATACTTTGTGTTATTTGCAATATGCGTTTTATTGTACAACGGGGGATGGCTCCCCGACCCCCTTGGTACCTATGACGGGGAAAATAAATAAAAAAGTAAATAAAAAATTACAAAAAAAAAGTTTTTACAATATGAAATCAATCGCTCTGGATACCTCATTCCTGATGGAATCCATCACCGCCGTGAGGGAGAACGATTAGTTAGTGTTTCGTGTTTAACACTGCACAGACAGCTTAGGTTATATGGCCACAACCCAGCTATTATTTATGGAGTAAGACCCCGGAGGCCCCTCCGAGCAGTATTTCAGACACGGACGGGCACATGGGTAAAACCACCGACCTACCGCAAGTCAGCTGAATAGAGGCACAATGGAAATCGTGACAGCGCAGTGGACGCGCGTTCGCGCGTTCGCGCGTTCGCGCGTTCGCTTCAGGTGCGAAAGGTCCGGAGTTCGAACCCCGCTGGAGCCGTTACGATTGTGCCCTTAGGCAAGGTATTTATTTTCCACGTTGCCTCTTCTCTCTCCCTCGTGGCGCTGGATTCCATCAGGAATGAGGTCTCGAGAGTGATTCATACAAGTTATAAGAACTTGTTTCGCAATCGAGCTAAAATAAATTTGTATAAACTAAAACTAGGGATGGCAACGAATAGCGATTAATCTATTCGAATATTCGGCCAGGAAGGTATTCGAATATTCGGTCGGGGAGGTATTCGAATATTCGATAGAATTTTCTTAAAAACTTAAAATCACTCTTATAAAAATTGCCAAACTAACCTAATTTCTGTTTTACGCGTAAACGTCATCTTCTTCCAATGATTATTCAGATTGATATTGTACCCGAATATGTTAAATCCAATTTGGACAGATGACACCTAGCAGATTTCTTATTCTCAGAGCGATTCAAGCATTTCCAAACGCGTGACTGAGAGGGTGGAATAGTATTCCGATATTCGGACGTTCGAGCGAATATTCGAATATTTTTTGCCATCCCTAGTATAAACACAATCATAGTTAGGATAAAACTGTAAAATCTGTTCCATGCAATAAACCAGCGTACCCTCAGTGTTCCAGTTCAGTGTAGTCTCTGCCTGTTCAAGTTTCTCGTCAATTTCGTCCACCTGCGATTCAATCAGCGGGAACTCCACCTCGAGGACCGTGGTTCGAACCTTGTTATATAAGGTCTTGGTAAGGTCTAGGTTTGTCACGTACTTCCACAGTGTATCATAGCGGGCGTAGATGATCTTGGCGCTCTCTGGTACCTGCTCCTCGGCACGGACTTCCAGGTACTTGACCTCACGAAGTACGGCAACAAGTTGGGGGTCAAAGTTGACGGTGATGAGCTTCGTTTCCTCATTGCGAGTGATCAACGGCTGGTTCAAGTTGAACGAGCAAGCTTCATCAACACCAGCGATCCAGTCCTTGTATATCTCCTCGTCCCAGCTACGAGAAATGAAAATTTATTAATTCAATAACATTGAAACTAGTTATGATTCAACTATGTGACGTTTCGAACCTCACACATTCAATTTGACGTCATAAAAATATGAATACAAACATCCTCACGCCTCTTTGAAACATTATTAATGTACTATATCGTGTTTTATCCAATGGCATTTAGTACATTTAGTACATACAACACAGTACCAGGCCTTGAGGTTATTCAACGTTTCTCCAATCTCAGTCTCAAGCTTCTGATTGGTTCAGCTGACAGTAATACTCAGATTCAACCAATCAAATCAATTTGAGATCTGAGAAAAGTTGTATAACCTCCAGGTCAGGCTTGGGTCTTCTAGTACAGTGCACGACATTTTAAAACGTTACTGTGTGTTTTGCGTTTATTTATCGTCGCTACCGGTTGCCCATATGAGCGATGCCTCCTGAAGAGATTAGTCATTTTAGATTTTGGAGGATAGTGCAATGATACAGAGTGTGGTATCTATGATACATACTTACCGAGTGAAGCATGAAACGTGTGTGGTATCTATGATACATACTTACCGAGTGAAACGTGTGTGGTATCTATGATACATACTTACCGAGTGAAACGTGTGTGGTATCTATGATACATACTTACCGAGTGAAACATGAAACGTGTGTGGTATCTATGATACATACTTACCTAGTGAAACGTGTGTGGTATCTATGATACATACTTACCTAGTGAAACGTGTGTGGTATCTATGATACATACTTACCTAGTGAAACGTGTGTGGTATCTATGATACATACTTACCGAGTGAAACATGAAACGTGTGTGGTATCTATGATACATATTTACCTAGTGAAACATGAAACGTGTGTGGTATCTATGATACATACTTACCGAGTGAAACATGAAACGTGTGTGGTATCTATGATACATACTTACCTAGTGACACATGAAACGTGTGTGGTATCTATGATACATACTTACCTAGTGAAACATGAAACGTGTGTGGTATCTATGATACATACTTACCGAGTGAAACATGAAACGTGTGTGGTATCTATGATACATACTTACCTAGTGACACATGAAACGTGTGTGGTATCTATGATACATACTTACCGAGTGAAACATGAAACGTGTGTGGTATCTATGATACATACTTACCTAGTGACACATGAAACGTGTGTGGTATCTATGATACATACTTACCTAGTGAAACATGAAACGTGTGTGGTATCTATGATACATACTTACCTAGTGAAACGTGTGTGGTATCTATGATACATACTTACCTAGTGAAACATGAAACGTGTGTGGTATCTATGATACATACTTACCTAGTGAAACGTGTGTGGTATCTATGATACATACTTACCTAGTGAAACATGAAACGTGTGTGGTATCTATGATACATACTTACCTAGTGAAACGTGTGTGGTATCTATGATACATACTTACCTAGTGAAACATGAAACGTGTGTGGTATCTATGATACATACTTACCTAGTGACACATGAAACGTGTGTGGTATCTATGATACATACTTACCTAGTGAAACGTGTGTGGTATCTATGATACATACTTACCTAGTGAAACGTGTGTGGTATCTATGATACATACTTACCTAGTGACACATGAAACGTGTGTGGTATCTATGATACATACTTACCTAGTGACACATGAAACGTGTGTGGTATCTATGATACATACTTACCTAGTGAAACATGAAACGTGTGTGGTATCTATGATACATACTTACCTAGTGAAACGTGTGTGGTATCTATGATACATACTTACCTAGTGAAACGTGTGTGGTATCTATGATACATACTTACCGAGTGAAACGTGTGTGGTATCTATGATACATACTTACCTAGTGAAACATGAAACGTGTGTGGTATCTATGATACATACTTACCTAGTGAAACGTGTGTGGTATCTATGATACATACTTACCTAGTGAAACATGAAACGTGTGTGGTATCTATGATACATACTTACCGAGTGAAACATGAAACGTGTGTGGTATCTATGATACATACTTACCTAGTGAAACGTGTGTGGTATCTATGATACATACTTACCGAGTGAAACGTGTGTGGTATCTATGATACATACTTACCTAGTGAAGCGTGTGTGGTATCTATGATACATACTTACCGAGTGAAACATGAAACGTGTGTGGTATCTATGATACATACTTACCTAGTGAAACGTGTATGGTATCTATGATACATACTTACCTAGTGAAACGTGTGTGGTATCTATGATACATACTTACCTAGTCAAACATGTGTGGTATCTATGATACATACTTACCTAGTGAAACGTGTGTGGTATCTATGATACATACTTACCTAGTGAAACATGAAACGTGTGTGGTATCTATGATACATACTTACCTAGTGAAACGTGTGTGGTATCTATGATACATACTTACCTAGTGAAACATGAAACGTGTGTGGTATCTATGATAATACTTACCTAGTGAAACGTGTATGGTATATATGATACATACTTACCGAGTGAAGCATGAAACGTGTGTGGTATCTATGATACATACTTACCGAGTGACACATGAAACGTGTATGGTATCTATGATATATACTTACCGAGTGAAGCGTGTGTGGTATCTATGATACATACTTACCGAGTGACACATGAAACGTGTATGGTATCTATGATATATACTTACCGAGTGAAGCGTGTGTGGTATCTATGATACATACTTACCGAGTGAAACGTGTGTGGTATCTATGATATATACTTACCGAGTGAAGCGTGTGTGGTATCTATGATACATACTTACCGAGTGAAACGTGTGTGGTATCTATGATATACTTACCGAGTGAAGCGTGTGTGGTATCTATGATACATACTTACCGAGTGAAACGTGTGTGGTATCTATGATATATACTTACCGAGTGAAGCGTGTGTGGTATCTATGATACATACTTACCGAGTGAAACGTGTGTGGTATCTATGATACATACTTACCTAGTGAAACGTGTGTGGTATCTATGATACATACTTACCGAGTGAAACGTGTGTGGTATCTATGATACATACTTACCAGTGAAACGTGTGTGGTATCTATGATACATACTTACCAGCATACTTACCGAGTGAAACATGAAACGTGTGTGGTATCTATGATACATACTTACCGAGTGAAACATGAAACGTGTGTGGTATCTATGATACATACTTACCTAGTGAAACGTGTGTGGTATCTATGATACATACTTACCGAGTGAAACGTGTGTGGTATCTATGATACATACTTACCTAGTGAAACGTGTGTGGTATCTATGATACATACTTACCGAGTGAAACGTGTGTGGTATCTATGATACATACTTACCGAGTGAAACATGAAACGTGTGTGGTATCTATGATACATACCTACCGAGTGAAACATGAAACGTGTGTGGTATCTACGATACATACTTACCTAGTGAAACGTGTGTGGTATCTATGATACATACTTACCCAGTGAAACATGAAACGTGTGTGGTATCTATGATACATACTTACCGAGTGAAACATGAAACGTGTGTGGTATCTATGATACATACTTACCTAGTGAAACATGAAACGTGTGTGGTATCTATGATACATACTTACCTAGTGAAACATGAAACGTGTGTGGTATCTATGATACATACTTACCTAGTGAAACGTGTGTGGTATCTATGATACATACTTACCTAGTGAAGCATGAAACGTGTGTGGTATCTATGATACATACTTACCGAGTGAAACATGAAACGTGTGTGGTATCTATGATACATACTTACCTAGTGAAACGTGTGTGGTATCTATGATACATACTTACCGAGTGAAACGTGTGTGGTATCTATGATACATACTTACCTAGTGAAGCATGAAACGTGTGTGGTATCTATGATACATACTTACCCAGTGAAACATGAAACGTGTGTGGTATCTATGATGGAATTGAGTATATGATACATACTTGCCGAGTAGCTGTAACATTTCTTCGTACTTTGTGAATACAAGCTTCGCCATTTCGCTCTCAATTATCCTGTAAATTTCAATAAATATAAATCCATTTAGTTATTTTGTGCATATTTAATTACTACAATCAATACTATAAAATGTTGAAAATGGAAAGAATATTCATGCAAATCGTTATTAATTAGCTGTAAACTAGTATCTAAATATAAATCATAACCTTTGCTCTATGACAGGTCGTAGTTTATTTTAACGATGTAATTATTAATGAACTTATGAAAAATGCATCAATTATTAATCTATTATTTAAACTGCAAAGCCAAACCAAACCAAACCTAGTAAACACCTCAATTTTAATTAAGACACCAGTAGTATTCTGGTAATATAAGGGAGTAGAGCGCAATTAATCCGCGTTAAAATATCAAATTCAATACACAATACGCATGGACATTGTACAGCATTTCCTGCTGCCCCAGTGTTAGCGTCAGCAAACAAATACGTATTTAAAGTTCAATGTTCACCCCCCACCCCAAAAGTAAAATACGTGTACGCATTTGTGTGTTTTACGTTTATTTATCGCCGCTACCGGTTGTCCATATGAGCGACGCCTCCTGAACATATTAGTCATTTTTAGATTTTGGAGGATAGTGCAATGATACAGACAGAGACCCATTCCAGAGTCTCCTCTGGTTCTTTTACGTGCACTGTGTAAAGCACCGACACGAGACCTCGGTTTAACTTTCCATCTGAAAGACTGTTAATTTTATTAGGGTCAGACGGGGGATCGAACCTGCGACCCCTGGATTACCAGTCTAGCGGACTGTACGCACACTCATAATCAACGTTATAACAGGGTGAGCCGCCTATGTATACTAGTGTTAAGTATTAATTCATAAATAATTATGTAAAGTAAAACCTGTATTAGTGGTCACTCCCACTAAGCAGCCAGTTTCAAGATTCCCACATGCATAACAAGCCCCTTTCTGTAAATCCCTTGACTGCCTGCTTATCACAGGTGTGACTGTATGTCATTTGTTATTTTAGGAATATTTATGCTATGTTATATTTCGGGTTTTACACCTGCATCAGCACCATTTTGGGCTATATCGCCGGCTGGCAGTTTACCTAACAACACCTTTCCTGGGCATGCTCCAACGGTTGACCAGTACTTGGGCGGGCAGTTTACTTAACAACACCTTTCCTGGGCAGGCTCCAACGGTTAACCAGTACTTGGGTGCACCAATCTCTGTAAGAAACTGCCAACTTTTCATATAAATGAGACACGGTCTGAGCAGGTCTCGAACCCGTGACCATCAGTGATGATAGGTTACAGTGGTATACAAGTCAGCGACCTTAACCACTTGACCACGGAGGCGGACTGGAATATCTGTGAATATTTATGAACTATTAATAACGTTGTTGGTTATTTTGAAAGTGCATATATCATACATGTAATGAGAAGAAATTTACAAATAATAAGCTTCCAAGAACTGCATCAATGTGGGCTGATAATTAAGAAATAATTAATAAGTATCAACCGTGGTATATCGCAGAATAACACGAGTTTGAAGTTTTTATGCGTAGAAATATATCACGAAGGCCTTCGGAAGAACGACAAACGAGGGTTATTCTGCGATATACCACGTTTGATACTTATTATGTCGGTTCTAACATGATTTACTTCTAATAATTTTAGACGAGAATCAAAAGAGTATTTTCCTCAAACGCCGTGCTACTCCGCTGCATTTGGCTTTCGAAATATCCTCCCGCGTAAGGTGTGATGACGTTATTTTTTTATGGAAAATATCAATATAGTGCATAAATTTTATTTATTTTGTCAAATAAAACTGTACAGAATAGTAACTGAAACGTTACTTAACAGAAAAACAAGACGGACAAGAGATTATCTGATTCTAAAAATAGCTCACTTTCGCGAATTCCCACTGTAGTATTTACAAACATCACGTGACTTTCATTCATAAAACTTTACACGCATTGTATAAATGGAATAGCCAAAACACGGTGCGCGCGCAGCATAGTTCAAAGTAGGTATATCGCAGAATAACCCGAGGTAGATTTTACTCTACAAGTTTGTATGTTATTAGCTGGGTCGTGTTAGAATTAGAAATAAGTATTTCAGTTTGTTATATTCTAGTGTATTGTTATTTCAGTATGTGTGTATTTACACAAGTGTAGTGGGAAAGAGGTAACCATACAAGCAAGTTGCTTTCTCCTCAATCCTACATGTATGAGCATATTATGTATACTAGACTATGTATATTCAAAGAAATAAATATTGTTTAAACTAAGTGTAGTGCAGTGTTGTTTGGTGTTTCACACATTGTTTAGTGTTTCACTTGTAGCGTAGTGAGGATAGTGTGTTGGATGTGGAGTAATGTGGATAGTGTGTTGATGCGGAGTAATGTGGATAGTGTGTTGATGCGGAGTAATGAGGATAGTGTGTTGGATGTGGAGTAATGTGGATAGTGTGTTGATGCGGATATGAGGATAGTGTGTTGGATGTGGAGTAATGTGGATAGTGTGTTGATGCGGATATGTGGATAGTGTGTTGGATGCGGAGTAATGAGGATAGTGTGTTGGCTGCGGAGTATTGTGGATAGTGTGTTGGATGTGGAGTAATGTGGATAGTGTGTTGGATGTGGAGTAATGTGGATAGTGTGTTGGATGCGGAGTAATGTGGATAGTGTGTTGGATGCGGAGTAATGAGGATAGTGTGTTGGATGCGGAGTAATGTGGATAGTGTGTTGGATGCGGAGTAATGTGGATAGTGTGTTGAGTGCGGAGTGTAGCCTAGAACTATATAAATAGTTTAAATACGGATTTAAATGGACAAATACGCCGAGCATAGGAATACGCCGAGGGAATACGCCGAGCATAGGAATATGCGGAGCATAGGTTCCACAACTCTAAGAAGAGATTGGAGAGGATTCCAAGGCAATTTATGCGACATTTTGTATTGTGTGCGAATGCGATTGGAAGCAATAAAGCCAGCGGAAAATATTAGTAACACAGCCAGCATATTATTATGAAATGGAAGAAACAAATCACACAAGCATCTTTGACAATAAACCACATACTCACAATCATAATGTCTATGAAAACTAAATCATGTAGATCTATATTATGAAAGGAAACAAGGACATATATGGGAAACAAATATATATGAACATTCGACACTTTAGTTCAATGATAATGCAGTTTATTTGCTTTTCTGTATAATTTGTACAGCTTTTCTGTATAATTTGTACAGCTTTTCGATATAATTTGTACAGTTTTTCTGTATAATTTGTACATATGATGCAAGCATTCTTAATAAACATGATAAAATGTAATACGCCAAATGTGAATATTTGATGCGAGACGCGTGAATGAAATTGGAACATTTAAATGTTAATCTTGAACAGTAAAACTCACTAATCATAAACTCACTAATCATAAACTCACTAATCATAAACTCATTAATCATAAACTCACTATTCATAAACTCACTATTCATAAACTCACTAATCATAACCCTAATCATAAACTCACTAATCATAAACTCACTAATCATAAACTCACTAATCATAAACTCACTAATCCCAAACTCACTAATCATAAAATAGGGTGAAAGAATTTTGAAGATTGCACTGAAAATAAAAAAGATTACTTTAGGTCGGACGGAATTATTGATATAGTGGTCTGGGATTGGTTGAAAAAGAGTTATTGATACATGAACTGATTGGCTGAGTAGGTATTGTCACAAATAGTGAAAATGACTTCTAAATATTAAAATACAATATATGAGCTGCATTTTGGAATATTTAACAATATTTGCAGACTATTTGGTGACAAATAAACAGCATATTATAAATGAAGGTGTCAGTGCAACATTCACCACCAAATTACCTTCAGAGTATGGGGCTGGTGCCGTTAGTGGGAAAGAAAGAAAAACACAATCGGTCAACCCCATTGAAATTTGACATTTTCCTGTGGCTCGAAGGCCAGTCTGTTGAAAACTACTGTCTTTTGTGCCAAACTATTTTTGGGGGAAATCTAATGGCACTGTGTGTTATAATGGTGGCCTATGAAAATTGCAATAGCGATGTCTGACCAAAAGGTTGATTATCTCAGATAAAAACTTATGATGGCGGCCATCTTGTGGTCACATGGTTTCAAAAACAATTACAGTAACATTTGTGTTAGTTAGTAGTCACCTCTATTAAGCAGCCAACCTGTATTAAGCAGCCAACCTGTATTAAGAAGCAAACCTGTATTAAGCAGCCAACCTGTATTAAGAAGCAAACCTGCATTAAGCAGCCAGTTTTCAGTTTCCCATTATGTCCTTTTACTATATTTTTGACCTCTATTAAACAGCCACCTGTGCTATTTTCGGGAAGGGCTGTAACTAATGTTGCTAGAACTTGAGGCCTGGCCCGTTTGTCTTTATTTAATTTGTCGTCAACTTTTGCATCAATTGTCGTCAACTTTTGCATCAATTGTCGTCGACTTTTGCATCAGTTGATGTCGACTTTTGCTTCAATTGTTGTCGACTTTTGCTTTAATTGTCGTCGACTTTTGCTTCAATTGTTGTCGACTTTTGCATCAGTTGACGTCGACTTTTGCTTCAATTGTCGTCGACTTTTGCTTCAATTGTTGTCGACTTTTGCTTCAATTGACGTCGACTTTTGCTTCAATTGACGTCGACTTTTGCATTAATTGATGTCGACTTTTGCTTCAATTGTCGTCGACTTTTGTATCAGTTGACGTCGACTTTTGCATCATTGTCGTCGACTTTTGTATCAGTTGACGTCGACATTTTGCATCAGTTGACGTCGACGTTTGCTTCAATTGTCGACATTTGCATAAATTGTGGTCGACTTTTCAACAATTTGAACTTATATAACTTGCCATCTTTACGATTATTAATTTAAAAACTATTTCAGAAAGTATTACGTTTCTAATTACCTCCCGCCAAATACTGCATTATGGGCGGACTTTCAATACGACATTATTAACGGATAGAATTCCATTAAAGGAAACGTCAGTCAACAATCAGAGACATGCCCCTGAATACTCCCTAAAAGTAGATAGGTCCTATTAAGTGTTTTCCTCTGTTTTTATCGTTGTTTCCTTTGCACAACAGTCATGTTAGCAATTGTATTCCACTATCGCTTCGTATGATTATTAAAGTACTCTACCTCGACAAATCTCCATCAGTATATGTATGGGTACTTATTTGTAAAAGAATGTTATCAGTTAATTAACACGATTTGGATAAAATCACATTTATCATACCGCAACATATGGTTAGGGAACAACAGTAAAAACAAAGGATTCGAACTATAAGGACCTATTCCCATTTTGTTTTCATGTAACCATCTTCCTTGTCCATTATGTGTACAATCCACGTGCCTCTTCTCTCTCCATGGTGGCGATGGATTCCATCATGAATGAGGTCTCGAGAGTGATTAATATAAGTTGTAATAACTTGTTTCACAATCGAGCTAAAATAAATGTGTATAAACTAATGGACAAATAATTCTGTATACATACGGGTGTTCTAGAGTTTTGGACCAGAGTTGAACCCTGTCACATGGTATTCGGTGAATACGCGTTTTGCATAAAAATAACTTCATTTACGAATATCGACTACATTTTGTTTTTTTGAAAAATAAGTTTCGCTGAATACATACGGGTGTTCCAGAGTTTTGAAGCTTGACATGGGGCCGCTGATTCTCTCTCTCAACTCCTGCGCCCATTTCAGTCCGCCAGTAACCTTTGGCATGTTCTTGTGGATCGGCACTGTGTTTGTCTCTTGTTTCATCTGCATCTGCTTGTCGTACATCTCCTTGGCGATGTCCATCTCTGCATTCATCAAGTCTACAAGGATGGGGTACTTCTCTTCAAAGTCCTTCTTGATCAAAGGACGGTCCAACAGAGTGCCCATTATATCCAACAACTGCAAATAAATTAAAACAATTATGAAAGACATAGTAAAACTTTAATCGAAAATGGAAGAGGTCGTGTCGTGATTGCAGTGGTAGCGCGTTCGATTCAGGTGCGAAAAGCCCGGAGTTCGAGTCCCACTGGAGCCGTTACGATTGGGCCGTGTTGCATATAACTTCAATAAAGTTCACGATTTGCTACATTTTCAGCAAGCCTGTATGACTTAACCTATTGGCTGTCCGAATAGCGCAGTCGTTAGCGCGTTCGCTTCTCATCAATACATCCCGGGTTCGATCCTCGGAACGGGACGTATGTGAGATGGTACGGTGGTCGCCAGATCGACAGGTGGGTGTTCTCCGGGTACTCTGGTTTTTTCCCACACGAATGACCACATTTACGCTTTCATCAGCGCCAACGAGAGTGATTAATATAAATTGCTAGAACTTGCTTCGCAATCGTTGTAAACTAAATAAAGTTTAAACTTTTTTTTATTGGAGGGAGGTTAAATACCCAAAACAAACAAATGCTTGAGCTAAGGAACCTCAATGAACCCCTAGAACATCGTTATCGTCACTATTTCGATCACTAGTTCATCGTTATCGTCATGTGTTCGGTCACTAGTTCATCGTTATCGTCATGAGTTCGGTCACTAGTTCATCGTTATCGTCATGAGTTCGGTAACTAGTTCATCGTTATCGTCATGAGTTCGGTCACTAGTTCATCGTTATCGTCATGAGTTCGGTCACTAGTTCATCGTTATCGTCATGAGTTCGGTCACTAGTTCATCGTTATCGTCATGAGTTCGGTCACTAGTTCATCGTTATCGTCATGAGTTCGGTCACTAGTTCATAGTTATCGTCATGAGTTCGGTCACTAGTACATAGTTATCGTCATGAGTTCGGTCACTAGTTCATAGTTATCGTCATGAGTTCGGTCAATAGTTCATAGTTATCGTCACGAGTTCGGTCACTATTTCATCGCTATCGTCATGAGTTCGGTCACTAGTTCATAGTTATCGTCACGAGTTCGGTCACTATTTCATCGCTATCGTCACGAGTTCGGTCACTAGTTCATCGCTATCGTCACGAGTTCGGTAACTAGTTCATCGTTATCGTCACGAGTTCGGTTACTAGTTCATAGTTATCGTCACGAGTTCGGTCACTATTTCATCGCTATCGTCACGAGTTCGGTTACTAGTTTATCGTTATCGTCACGAGTTCGGTTACTAGTTCATCGTTATCGTCCAGAATTATGTCACTAGTTCATCGTTATCGTCACGAGTTCGGTCAATATTTCATAGTTATGCTCACGAGTTCGCTCAATAGTTCATCGTGTTCGTCACGAATTCGATTACTAATGCTACATGATATGTGACAAAGTGCCAGTCGGTAACGAACGTTCAATAACCTCAACATTTCGTGGATTAATTGTATATCCACAACAACAAACTTGCCTCCAAGATATAATTATAAATAATTGCTGGGGAGCGTTGGCAAGGACACAGCAAAATAAATAGTTTGTTAGTTATGGACGATGGCATAATAATGTTAAATGTATAATAATACATTACCTTGAAAGCATTCTCTAGTCCTGAGGCATCATCAAATCCCTGGCAGATAATGGTAGCCAGCCTTCTATCATAATCTTCCACGATCTCCTCGAACTGCACGAACTCGTTGACGAAGCTCTGCGACACATACAGGAGGATATAGACACAACTTCAACATATCCAAAACATGATTTCATGTCTGACACCCACTCAAAGCTTAGCAGGATCAGGGAAATAGAACAATGTCGAGTTCGTTCATATCCAAAACATGATTTCATGTCTGACACCCACTCAAAGTTTAGCAGGATCAGGGAAATAGAACAATGTCGAGTTCGTTCATATCCAAAACATGATTTCATGTCTGACACCCACTCAAAGTTTAGCAGGATCAGGGAAATAGAACAATGTCGAGTTCGTTCATATCCAAAACATGATTTCATGTCTGACACCCACTCAAAGTTTAGCAGGATCAGGGAAATAGAACAATGTCGAGTTCGATCATATCCAAAACATGATTTCATGTCTGACAACGACCTCAAGCTTAGCAGGACCAGCGAAATAGAACAATGTCGAGTTCGTTCTTACAACGGTATTCGGATGGGACGTTAAACCGAGGTATCGTGTCCGTGTTTTACACCGTGCACGTAAAAGAACCAGAGTCAACTATCCATGGTTGCAAGTCGTCTTACTTCTATACTGAAGCCAAAATGAAACTGTGCATTTGCCGTAGGTTCGATCCCCCGTCTGACCATAATAAAATTAACAGTCTTTCAGATGAGACTTTAAACCGAGCTCTCGTGTCGGTGCTTTACACCGTGCACGTAAAAGAACCAGAGGAGACTCTGGAATGGGTCTCTGTCTGAATCATTGCACTATTCTCCAAAATCTAAAATGACGAATCTCTTACGTAGGCGTCGCTCATATGGGCAACCGGTAGCGACGATAAATAAACTTAAAACACACAACGATATTGTTGTCAGTCATTACATATATAATGTCATATTGTAAACAAACAGTAACTAATAAAAGTATACATGTACGTTTATCGACACATGTAAAACATTAATCAAATCAGAACAAGAACAGATGTAGAAACGATCGTGAAGATGATCTGTGGCCAAGACAATGTGGGGGGGGGATAAATATAAGGCAATACTTGTGGAGGTTTAGTTATTGGTTTCGTGTCCTGGTCCTGACTGTGTTTAGCGAGTTTCAGTGTCTGACGGCACAACCGACAACGCTAATGATTGACCATATAGCACTGAATAGAGGGAGTTGTGGTGGAGGGAGGAGGGGGAGGGCTTGAGAAAGTACGTCAACTACTGTAAAACACTATAGTTTCGCAAACACGTTTTTATTACGCGATTTTTACGGAGTTTTGAATTAACGAAATATAAATACTCGCAAATAAATAGTGTTCTACAATATACACTGGCTCTTCCGAGAATTATAATACAGACGTTTACATAGAAATAAATCGTAATTCCAACAAATAAATAGTGTTTTACAATATACACTGGCTCTTCCGAGAATTATAATACATACGTTTACATAGAAATAAATCGTTATTCCAACAAATATTAGCAAACGACTGTAGAATAATGTACTTTGCGTAACTCAGTCATGTAAAACTAACTTACAGAATCTGTGGGATCCAGACAATCATATGTAGCTTCATTGAAGACTTTATACTCGGCTTGGAATTCTTCAAAGATGTCTACAACTTGTTTGCTTAGTACTTTACCCTTGATTCCTCCAAGCTCAATCTTCTCAAGCTTCATAAATTCTAGAGCTGTCTCCATCAATACCTTTAAAGCGACACTACATCAGTGAAAAGGCAAATTTCTATAGAATATAATTTGCTATGTTATGGTATTCCTCCAACTCTAGAATACGACGTTTGTTGACATAACAACATAATATGAATAGGGTTAAGATCCATGAGAAATAAATTGCGTGTATCATGAACAACATTTATTGTACAGATTTACCGTTATATCTCACACTTTGTGTCTGTACATATTTATATAGACTTACTTTGACAGTTTCCACACGTTCATAGAACTTGTCATAGCGAGCAAACCCGTATATATAGACTTACTTTGACAGTTTCCACACGTTCCTAGAACTTGTCATAGCGAGCAAACCTGTATATAGAGACATACTTTGACAGTTTCCACACGTTCATAGAACGTGTCATAGCGAGCTAACCCGCATAGAGAGACTTACTTTGACAGTTTCCACACGTTCATAGAACTTGTCATAGCGAGCAAACCCGTATAGAGAGACTTACTTTGACAGTTTCCACACGTTCATAGAACTTGTCATAGCGAGCACCCGTATAGAGAGACTTACATTGACAGTTTCCACACGTTCATAGAACTTGTCATAGCGAGCAAACCTGTATAGAGAGACTTACTTTGACAGTTTCCACACGTTCATAGAACTTGTTATAGCGGGCAAACCTGTATAGAGAGACTTACTTTGACAGTTTCCACACGTTCATAGAACTTGTTATAGCGGGCAAACCTGTATAGAGAGACTTACTTTGACAGTTTCCACACGTTCATAGATCTTGCCATAGCGAGCAAACCCGTATAGAGAGACTTACTTTGACAGTTTCCACACCTTCATAGAACTTGTCATAGCAAGCAAACCTGTATAGAGAGACTTACTTTGATAGTTTCCACACGTTCATATAAGTTGTCATAGCGGGCAAACCTGTATAGCTAGACTTACTTTGACAGTTTCCACACGTTCATAGAACTTGTCATAGCTAGCACGCCCGTATAGAGAGACTTACTTTGACAGTTTCCACACGTTCATAGAACTTGTCATAGCCAGCACACGTTTAGAGAGACTTACTTTGACAGTTTCCACACGTTCATAGAACTTGTCATAGCGAGCAAACCTGTATAGAGAGACTTACTTTGACAGTTTCCACACGTTCATAGAACTTGTCATAGCGAGCAAACCTGTATAGAGAGACTTACTTTGACAGTTTCCACACGTTCATAGAACTTGTCATAGCTAGCAAACCCGCATAGAGAGACTTACTTTGACAGTTTCCACACGTTCATAGAACTTGTCATAGCTAGCAAACCCGCATAGAGAGACTTTCTATGACAGTTTCCACACGTTCATAGAACTTGTCATAGAGAATAAACCCGTATAGAGAGACTTACTTTGACAGTTTCCACACGTTCATAGAACTTATCATAGCCCTCAAACCTGTATAGAGAGACTTACTGTGATAGTTGCCACACGTTCATAGAACTTGTCATAGTGAGCAAACCCGTATAGAGAGACTTACTTTGACAGTTTCCACACGTTCATAGAACTTTTCATAGCGAGCACCCGTATAGAGAGACTTACTTTGACAGTTTCCACACGTTCATAGAACTTGTCATAGCGAGCAAACCCATACAGCTATACTTACTTTGACAGTTTCGACACGTTCACATAATTTGTCATAGCGAGCAAACCCATACAGCTATACTTACTTTGACAGTTTCCACACGTTCATAGAACTTGTCATAGCGGGCAAACCTGTATAGAGATACTTACTTTGACAGTTTCCACACGTTCATAGAACTTGTCATAGCGAGCAAACACCAGCTTCGGGGTAAATTCCCACTCGCGCGGCTCCTTGCCATCTTTAAAGTAAGAGCTGAGTTTCTGGCGATGAATCTCGTACTCCTCTTTGAATCCCTTCAGAACATCACACGCCGTACGTACTTTATCAATCGTCTCTTCCACCTCTCCTTTAAACAGTTCATTAGGCTCGAGAAATGTGGCCGCCTGAATGTTAATAATATCTACGTGTAATGTGGGTTAATGTGAACATTTTCGTAGTTAGTACAAACAGCACAAATGATGCAGAGCGGTATTTATTGTTTGGAACATACTTGTCGTGACAACTACACGCGAAAAATAAAAGGTAATTAAATATTATGCGTACAAGGATCTTCCTAGAAATGGTTCAGAGGTATGAGTGTGAGGTTTTCCTAGCAACAGTTAGTATGTATGAGTGTGGGGTCTTCCTAGAAATGTGGTCACGGGTTCGAGCCCCGCTCAGGCCGTGTCTCATTTATATGAAAAAGTTGGCAGTTTCTTACGGAGGTTGGTGCACCCAAGTACTGGTTAACCGCCGGAGTCTGCCCAGGAAAGGTGTTGTTAGGTAAACTGCCAGCCGGCGATATAGCCCAAAATGGTGCTGATGCAGGCGTAAAACCCGAAATATAACATAACTTCCTAGAAATGGTTCAGATGTATGCGTGTGGGGTCTTCCTTTGTAATAGTTTATATGCATGAGGTCTGTATCGACTCCACTCTATCAAAGATACAATCAGTATGTACATACCATGCCGATGGTCAAGTTGCAATCAGTATGTACATACCATGCCGATGGTCAAGTTGCAATCAGTATGTATATACCATGCCGATGATCAAGTTACAATCAGTATGTACACACCATACAGATGATCAAGTTGCAATCAGTATGTACAAACCATACAGATGATCAAGTTGCAATCAGTATGTACAAACCATACAGATGATCAAGTTGCAATCAGTATGTACACACCATGCCGATGATCAAGTTGCAATCAGTATGTACAAACCATACAGATGATCAAGTTGCAATCAGTATGTACACACCATACAGATGATCAAGTTGCAATCAGTATGTACAAACCATACAGATGATCAAGTTGCAATCAGTATGTACAAACCATACAGATGATCAAGTTGCAATCAGTATGTACAAACCATACAGATGATCAAGTTGCAATCAGTATGTACAAACCATACAGATGATCAAGTTGCAATCAGTATGTACAAACCATACAGATGATCAAGTTGCAATCAGTATGTACAAACCATACAGATGATCAAGTTGCAATCAGTATGTACAAACCATACAGATGATCAAGTTGCAATCAGTATGTACAAACCATACAGATGATCAAGTTGCAATCAGTATGTACAAACCTGCGATGATCAAGTTGCAATCAGTATGTACACACCATGCCGATGATAAAGTTGCAATCAGTATGTACACACCATGCCGTTGATCAAGTTGCAATCAGTATGTACACACCATGCCGTTGATCAAGTTGCAATCAGTATGTACAAACCATGTCGATGATTTTGTTGCAATCAGTATGTACACACCATGCAGATGATCAAGTTGCAATCAGTATGTAAATAACACCGATGATCAAGTTGCAATCAGTATGTACACACCATGCCGATGATCAAGTTGCAATCAGTATGTACAAACCATGCAGATGATCAAGTTACAATCAGTATGTACAAACCATGACGATGATCAAGTTGCAATCAGTATGTACACACCATGCCGATGATCAAGCTGCGATCAGTATGTACAAACCATGTCGATGATCAAGTTGCAATCAGTATGTACAAACCATATCGATGATCAAGTTGCAATCAGTATGTACAAACCATGCCGATGATCGGGTTACAATCAGTATGTACAAACCATGCAGATGATCAAGTTGCAATCAGTATGTAAATACCACCGATGATCAAGTTGCAATCAGTATGTACAAACTATATCGATGATCAAGTTACAATCAGTATGTACAAACCATGCCGATGATCAAATTGCAATCATTATGTACATACCATGCCGACGATCAAGTTACAATCAGTATGTACATACCATGCCGATGATCAAGTTACAATCAGTATGTACATACCATGCCGACGATCAAGTTGCAATCAGTATGTACAAACCATGCCGGTGATCAAGTTGCAATCAGTATGTACAAACCATGCCGGTGATCAAGTTGCAATCAGTATGTACAAACCATGCCGGTGATCAAGTTACAATCAGTATGTACAAACCATGCCGGTGATCAAGTTGCAATCAGTATGTACAAACCATGCCGGTGATCAAGTTACAATCAGTATGTACAAACCATGCCGGTGATTAAGTTGCATTCAGTATGTACAAACCATGTCGATGATCAGGTTGCAATCAGTATGTACACACCATGCCGATGACCAAGTTGCAATCAGTATGTACAAACCATGCAGATGATCAAGTTGCAATCAGTATGTACACACCATGTCGATGATCAAGTTGCAATCAGTATGTACAAACCATGCCGATCATCAAGTTGCAATCAGTATGTACATACCATGCCGATGATCAGGTTGCAATCAGTATGTACACACCATGCCGATAACCAAGTTGCAATCAGTATGTACACACCATGCCGATGGTCAAGTTACAATCAGTATGTACAAACCATATCGATGATCAAGTTGCAATCAGTATGTATAACACATGCCGATGATCAAGTTGCAATCAGTATGTACAAACCATGCCGATGGTCAAGTTACAATCAGTATGTACAAACCATATCGATGATCAAGTTGCAATCAGTATGTACAAACCATGCCGATGATCAAGTTGCAGATCTCCTGGAGCAGGACGATGATGCGAGCAGGGGTGTTGTAGTACTCAGAGTTGGACCAGACAAGACACAAGGCATTCATCATTGGTCCAAACATCTTCTTGCTTTCATCAAACTCGGCTTGCTCGTAATCTTCAAAATGGTGACGCATTGGCTTCAGGTACATGTTGATGTCCTGTGACTCGGATAATGCTGAAAAAAGATATTCTCAATTTATATTCAATTGGTAATTAATCTGTTGAATTGTATTGCATGTTAATTTTGAATGCGCTACTCTTAGAAAACTATATTAATTAACTCCCTTGATCGAAGTATGGTCCTCCGTGGCTTCAGAAATGGCTGGCCCTTTCAATATTGGTAGTACTATAACACACAGGTACAGTTGAATGATAGTTTCTGCCAATGTTCTGTATTAGTCTAATAATATACAAATTCTATATTAGCACGATTGCGAAGCAAAGTCCTACAACTTATATTAATCACTCTCGAGACCTCATTCCTGATTGAATCCATAGCCACGAGGGAGAGATAAGAGGAAGTGTGGCATTTAAATGCCTTGCGCGATTTCGCATCTTCTACCACTGCGCTATCACGACTTCAGTTGTGTCAATGTGAACTAGTTGATACCTGCGACACAGTCCCTGAACATCTCTTTGAAGGCCATAAAGTAACTGCTGCCAATCGTTTCCAGAAGTTCCGCCATTTTTCGTACCTTGGGGTCCCTCAGCTGAATTAAAAAACATGGCACTTATGTACCGGTACAACTATACCGACATAACCTCAACCTATGTAAACTCTACCGACATAACCACAACATATATAAACTATACCGACATAACCTCAAACTATATAAACTCAACCGACATAACCACGACCTATATAACCTCTACCGACATAACCTCAACCTATATAACCTCTACTGACATAACTTCAACCTATATAAACTCTACCGACATAAACACAACCTATATAAACTCTACCGACATAACCTCAACCTATATAAACTCAACAGACATAACCTCAACATATATAAACTCTACCGACATAACCACAACATATATAAACTATACCGACATAACCTCAACCTATATAAACTCAACCGACATAACCTCAACCCATATAAACTCTACCGACATAACCTCAACATATATAAACTCTACCGATATAACCTCAACCTATATAAACTCTACAGACATAACCTCAACCTATATAACCACTACCGACATAACCTCAACCTATATAAACTCTACCGACATAACCACAACATATATAAACTCTACCGACATAACCTCAACATATATAAACTCTACCGATATAACCTCAACCTATATAAACTCTACCGATATAACCTCAACCCATATAAACTCTACCGACATAACCTCAACCTATATAAACTCTACCGATATAACCTCAACCCATATAAACTCTACCGACATAACCTCAACATATATAAACTCTACCGACATAACCACAACATATATAAACTATACCGACATAACCTCAACCTATATAAACTCTATCGATATAACCTCAACATATATAAACTCTACCGATATAACCTCAACCTATATAAACTCTACCGATATAACCTCAACCTATATAAACTCTACCGACATAACCTCAACCTATATAAACTCTACAGACATAACATCAACCTATATAAACTCTACCGACATAACCTCAACCTATATAAACTCTACAGACATAACCTCAACCTATATAATCTCTACTGACATAACCTCAACCTATATAAACTCAACCGACATAACCTCAACCTGTATAACCTCTACCGACATAACCTCAACATATATAACGTCTACAGACATAACCTCAACCTATATAACCTCTACAGACATAACCTCAACCTATATAACCTCAACCGACATAACCGCAACATATATAACCTCTACCGACATAACCTCAACCTATATAAACTCTACAGACATAACATCAACCTATATAAACTCTACCGACATAACCTCAACCTATATAAACTCTACAGACATATCCTCAACCTATATAACCACTACCGACATAACCTCAACCTATATAAACTCTACCGACATAACCACAACATATATAAACTCTACCGACATAACCTCAACATATATAAACTCTACCGATATAACCTCAACCTATATAAACTCTACCGATATAACCTCAACCTATATAAACTCTACCGACATAACCTCAACCCATATAAACTCTACCGACATAACCTCAACCTATATAAACTCTACCGATATAACCTCAACCTATATAAACTCTACCGATATAACCTCAACCTATATAAACTCTACCGACATAACCTCAACCTATATAAACTCAACAGACATAACCTCAACATATATAAACTCTACCGACATAACCACAACATATATAAACTATACCGACATAACCTCAACCTATATAAACTCAACCGACATAACCTCAACCCATATAAACTCTACCGACATAACCTCAACATATATAAACTCTACCGATATAACCTCAACCTATATAAACTCTACCGATATAACCTCAACCTATATAAACTCTACCGACATAACCTCAACCTATATAAACTATACAGACATAACATCAACCTATATAAACTCTACCGACATAACCTCAACCTATATAAACTCTACAGACATAACCTCAACCTATATAACCTCTACCGACATAACCTCAACCTATATAATCTCTACCGACATAACCTCAACCTATATAAACTCAACCGACATAACCTCAACCTGTATAACCTCTACCGACATAACCTCAACATATATAAACACAAACCCAACCAAACCACACAAACCAACAAAACCCACACATAACCTCAACCTATATAAACTCTACCGATATAACCTCAACCTATATAAACTCTACCGACATAACCTCAACCTATATAAACTATACAGACATAACATCAACCTATATAAACTCTACCGACATAACCTCAACCTATATAAACTCTACAGACATAACCTCAACCTATATAACCTCTACCGACATAACCTCAACCTATATAATCTCTACCGACATAACCTCAACCTATATAAACTCAACCGACATAACCTCAACCTGTATAACCTCTACCGACATAACCTCAACATATATAAACTCAACCGACATAACCTCAACCTGTATAACCTCTACCGACATAACCGCAACATATATAACCTCTACCGACATAACCTCAACCTATATAAACTCTACAGACATAACATCAACCTATATAACCTCTACAGACATATCCTCAACCTATATAAACTATACCGACATAACCTCAACCTATATAAACTCTACAGACATAAGCTCAACCTATATAACCTCTACAGACATATCCTCAACCTATATAAACTCTACCGACATAACCTCAACCTATATAACCTCAACCGACATAACCTCAACCTATATAAACTCTACAGACATAACCTCAACCTATATAACCTCTACAGACATATCCTCAACCTATATAAACTCTACCGACATAACCTCAACCTATATAACCTCAACCGACATAACCTCAACCTATATAACCTCTACAGACATAACCTCAACCTATATAACCTCAACCGACATAACCGCAACCTATATAACCTCTACCGACATAACCTCAACCTATATAAACTCTACAGACATAACATCAACCTATATAAACTCTACCGACATAACATCAACCTATATAAACTATACCGACATAAGCTCAACCGACATAACCTCAACCTATATAAACTCTACCGACATAACATCAACCTATATAACCGCTACCGACATAACCTAAATCTATATAAACTCTTCCGACATAACCTCAACCGACATAACCTCAACCTATATAAATTCTTCCGACATAACCTCAACCGACATAACCTCAACCTATATAAACTCTACCGACATAACCTCAACCTATATAAACTCTTCCGACATAACCTCAACCTATATAAGCTCAGCCTATATAACCTCAGATATCTTCACTCCACTTTGATTGCACTCATTTTCAACATTAGTCTCATAAGTTCGGCAAACATGGCTTCTGCGTGGGAGTCTTCTGCGTGAAGGCTATGGCAGCGGAAAATTGAAAATTGTCTGTAGGAGCAATCGTGCCGATATGTTTTCTATTTTCTAGAAGGATATAAATTTTACCTCCAAGACAACATGGGACGTTAAACCGAGGTCTCGTGTCGGTGCTTTACACCGTGCACGTAAAAGAACCAGAGGAGACTCTGGAATGGGTCTCTCTCTGTATCATTGCACTATCCTCCAAACACCTAAAATGACTAATCTCTTCAGGAGGCGTCGCTCATATGGGCAACCGGTAGCGACGATAAATACACGTAGAACACAGTATGCAGTTTCTTTTTGGTGTCAGTATACGTATAACTTAAAATACAAACGTTAACAAAGGACAGTTATTGCAAGCATAATCGTAATAGTAATTCTTCGTCATCAAATATTAAACAATTCTCTAAATAGATACAGATTATATCAACCAAAACCAACAGGGACTTAACCCTTTCAATACCAAGTCGCTGTCATGGACTGGTCCATGATATCCTTAGACCAATACATTAATAAGAACATTACTTTTGGACCAGTTGATTTATCAAAATGTGTATTTTGTATCTAAAAATAGTAATATTACTGGCATAAAGTGCAGATCCCGATGAGACGGCTTGTCACGAGCCGGATCATATGGGTCTACACTTTGTGTAAGACTATTTAGAGGTATGTGGTGTTGAAAGGGTTAAGTATAAACGTTATTTATTTTATAGCTATCGTCATACAAGTTTTAACAACTTATATTAATCACTCTCGTTGGTGCGGATGACAGCAGTATGTGTGGTCCTACGTGTGGGAGGAAATTGGAGTACCCGGAGAAAACCCACATACCTGTCCGACCTGGCGACCACCGTACCATCTCACGCAATGCCCGACCGGTCCTAGGATCGAACCCGGGTTACATTGGTGAGAAGAGAGCTCATTGCACTAATCGGACGTACACTAACAATGTACCAAAAATAGATATTACACCGATCTGTAGATACAATCATATTTCGTTCAATTTACAGACATGTATATGAATGCAGTATGTAAGCTACCTGTTCGTAAATGCATTCCAGGTTGGAGGCCTTGTTCTTCCAGAAGTTCAGCTCAACAAATGGTGATGGATTCAAACCTTCAAGAAGTGGCTGGGCTGAGTCAGTCTTGAGCACTTCTACGATCTGGTGTGTCCATTCAATCATCAGCGATTCAATGGTGTGAATCAAGGCACGGTCATGTTCATCAAGACTGGAACATTCCAAGAAAATAAATTCAAAGAAGCAACTAATGGCGAGACAATGAATGTACTTCTATTTCAAAGAATCGTACAATATATAAAACTATACATTAGATGTGATCAGAAGAGAAAGCCTTTGCTTATTGGGGT
This sequence comes from Archivesica marissinica, assembly GCA_014843695.1. NCBI lineage: Eukaryota > Metazoa > Mollusca > Bivalvia > Venerida > Vesicomyidae > Archivesica > Archivesica marissinica. Next base: position 64,541,185 of record CM026403.1, on the reverse strand, counting down.
ATTCTCCTATAATAATGTACTTATTGTAATTACGGTATTACAGTGTCTAAGCAATTAGATGGTATATGCTCTAGTCGTGAACTGCAAAGTAGAATGTTATTATGGTGAAAGAAGTGGCAATTGAGATAAACGGGGAAAGGTTTATTAATATATACAGCCCGTGCTTTGTGTGCACCAACTGACATTCAGTTGCAGATTTAATGAAAACCATGGTCGAGGCGTGCATGAGAAGTGTCGAGTTTACGTGCAATTGGACACATTGAAGCGGGGGACACTTCTGAGAGCGACGTAATGGCTCAGTAGATTTATAATGTTGACATATTTGATGTGTCTGCTCGAACATCTATCGAATCAATGATTCAATGTATGTACATACATTCACGAATTTCTCGTGCACGCCTAGACCATGGTTTTCACTAAATTGGTAGTTGAATGTCGTTTGGTGTACACAAAGCACGGATGTACGCTTTTCACGATTGTAAGATGTTTACCCGACATGTAATGTAATGATTTCTGCGTGATAAATGATGTGTTCTACGTTTATTTATCGTCGCTACCGGTTGCTAATATGAGCGACTCCTCCTGAAGAGATTAGTAATTTTAGATTTGTGGAGGACAGATAAACTAAAAGGATCGCTGCATGTAATTCGCGTAATTAATGGAGGATAAAAATAATAAGTGTGTACTTCGTCATGTACACAAGTACTTAATGTATTTTATCCAGCTTACATCGTAGATGTTGGCGATTCCATTAACCCTGTGTGACCTCACGCATAAGTGTGTACTTCGTCGTGTACACAAGTACTTAGTGTATTTTATCCAGCTTACATCGTAGATGTTGGCGATCCCATTAACCCTGTGTGACCTCACGCATAAGTGTGTACTTCGTCGTGTACACAAGTACTTAGTGTATTTTATCCAACTTACATCGTAGATGTTGGCGATCCCATTAACCCTGTGTGAGACCTCACGCATAAATGTGTACTTCGTCGTGTACGCAAGTACTTAGTGTATTTTATCCAGCTTCCATCGTAGATGTTGGCGATCACATTAACCCTGTGTGACCTCACGCATAAGTGTGTACTTCGTCGTGTACACAAGTACTTAGTGTATTTTATCCAACTTACATCGTAGATGTTGGCGATCCCATTAACCCTGTGTGAGACCTCACGCATAAATGTGTACTTCGTCGTGTACGCAAGTACTTAGTGTATTTTATCCAGCTTCCATCGTAGATGTTGGCGATCACATTAACACTGTGTGACCTCACGCATAAGTGTGTACTTCGTCGTGTACGCAAGTACTTAGTGTATTTTATCAAGCTTCCATCGTAGATGTTGGCGATCACATTAACACTGTGTGACCTCACGCATAAGTGTGTACTTCGTCGTGTACGCAAGTACTTAGTGTATTTTATTAAGCTTCCATCGTAGATGTTGGCGATTCCATTAACCCTGTGTGACCTCACGCATAAGTGTGTACTTCGTCGTGTACGCAAGTACTTAGTGTATTTTATCCAGCTTCCATCGTAGATGTTGGCGATCACATTAACCCTGTGTGACCTCACGCATAAACCCTGTGTGACCTCACGCATAAGTGTGTACTTCGTCGTGTACACAAGTACTTAGTGTATTTTATCCAGCTTACATCGTAGATGTTGGCAATCCCATTAACCCTGTGTGACCACACGCATAAGTGTGTACTTCGTCGTGTACACAAGTACTTAGTGTATTTTATCCAGCTTACATCGTAGATGTTGACGATCACATTAACCCTGTGTGTAACCATCTCCCTCTCTCATTTGACAATATGTTGTGTTAGTTTGTGTGCGTCTGTGTGTGTGCATATATATATATATATACATTTTTTTAAAACTTTATTTATTTTACAACGGGTTTGTAAGCTAAACATTACACATTAAACGATCCGACACAGATACATTCGTATTCATTTCAATATTGAAATCCACTTACACAAAGAGAAATAGTGGTTTACGGTTTACACAAATTTATCTTAGCTCGATTGCGAAACAAGTTACTACAACATTATATATTAGATTAATCGCTCGAGACACATTATTCCTGATGGAATCCATCATCATGAGAGAAGAAGCAAGTGGATTTACGTGTATTGCCTAACTACGCCAAATATTACGAAAACTCGGGTATTAATGGCATACAATTTTTAAATCAATTAAACGACTACCTACATGATAATTAGCAAGATCACATCAGTATTAAAAAACATATATATATATAACTATTTATAAGTGTATATCATATATGTATGTGTGTAAATGTATATGTATGTATATATGTATGTGGTACATATGTGTGTTTTTATGAATTCATTTGCATGCATATATGGGCATTTTGTGTATGCATTGATATACATGTTTGTATATATACCTTAAACTATTATGGCAATAACCTATATTTGCAAATGTCAGTTGCAATATGTGAAAGAAACCCAATCATTGACGTAGTCTGTTTTGTTATTATAAATAAATGTTTATGAAATAAAAAAATGAATAAATAAAAAAATAAAATAAAAAAAGCCTGTTATTAAAAAAAAATACAAAAAAAATACGCCAGCACCATGGTTCTGACGTGGCTCGAGCACACAATCTCTCAGTTGCAAAGCGGACACGTATCCATTGCGAAGCAAGTTTTAACAACTTATATTAATCACTCTCGATGGCTGGGATGAAAGGATAAGCGTATATGTGGTCATTCATGTGGGAGGAAACGATACCATATAATAACGAATTACAATCTGCAGACATTTGCATTTTAACCGATGTAGTGTCGCTTTACATACGAAATACAAGTTGTTTATCAAGTTATGTGTGTTTATAGTATTCATATATGTACATAATACAATGTGGGTAACTGGCCATGAGAAGCAAATCCAATCACAAATGTTAAATAAAAATGTACACACGGACGGATACAGACAGAGACCCATTCCAGAATATTCTCTGGTTCATTTACGTGCACAGTGTAAAGCACAGACACGATACCTCGGTTTAAAGTCCCCCTTAAAGACTGTTCATTTTATTAGGGTCAGACGGGGGATCGAACCTGCGATCCCTGGATTACAATTCCAACTTGTTAACCACTGGACTACAGATCCGTCGTATGTCAACACATGTTAGTGTTGTTTTAAAATGTGTCATGCGTGGCTTTGTCGTCATCAATGGACAGACAGTTTGTAATGACATTACCAAATGAAGCAAAACACATGTAGTCCAGTGGTAACACGCTGGACTGGTAATCCAGGGATCGCAGGTTCGATCCCCCGTCTGACCCTAATAATATTAACAGTCTTTCAGATGGGACATTAAACCGAGGTCTCGTGTCGGTGCTTTACACTGTGCACGTAAAAGAACCAGAGGAGACTCTGGAATGGGTCTCTGTCTGTATCATTGCACTATCCACCAACAATCTAAAATGACTAATCTCTTCAGGAGGCGTCGCTCATAATGGGCAACCGGTAGCGACGATAAATAAACGTAAAGCACACACATGCTGACGCCATTCCTTTCAAGAATTTGTACACAAAGCAATAATGTAATGATATAATATTATTTTATTTATTTATTTATTTATGTGGAGCAGATTTATGGGAAACTATAAAACACTATACTATTTTCTATTAGGTTGGGATATATTTGGAACCCGGGCACGTTTTCAAATTGTTGTTATACTGTATATATTGTTGTTGTTTATGTCGCTTATGTGATTAGCAATATGACATTCAAATATAATTCATTAGGACCCCGCAACTGACCTGGTGGTAAGTTTGTGTCGGGTTGATAGATGGCATATAATCACAAGTGAACGTGTCCTCTACACACGATTTACATAGTTTGGCAATCATCAACGTGTAAGGCTAACAGCGGAACTTGAATTATGTTAATTTGCAAAATATTCAACGTTTGAGAAGTTTCATAACCAATCTCCAGCTTTACGATGATGAATGAATAATTATAATATTGATACTATACTGCCTTACCCGTCAACATACATGCATGTCAATACACTGCCTTACCCGTCAATATACATACATGTCAGTATACTGCCTTACCCATCAACATACATACATGTCAGTATACTGCCCTACCCGTCAACATACATACATGTCAGTATACTGCCTTACCCGTCAATATACATACATGTCAGTATACTGCCTTACCCGTCAATATACATACATGTCAGTATACTGCCTTACCCGTCAACATACATACATGTCAATACACTGCCTTACCCGTCAATATACATACATGTCAGTATACTGCCTTACCCGTCAATATACATACATGTCAGTATACTGCCTTACCCGTCAACACACATACATGTCAATACACTGCGTTACCCGTATACAAACATGTATGTCAGTATACTGCCTTACCCGTCAACATACATACATGTCAATACACTGCGTTACCCGTCTACAAACATGTATGTCAGTATACTGCCTTACCCGTCAACAAACACCCATGTCAATACACTGCGCTACCCGTCTACAAACATGCATGTCAGTATACTGCCTTACCCGTCAACAAACATATGTGTCATACATTTGTACTTGTACTTAGATTGGTCACGTGTGAAGCTGACTACAAGCATGCAAAGCTCCTAAGTTAAATAGAATAACGGCTTATGAATGTTGGAAGATGTTGAGCTAAATGCAATAACGACCTATGCATGTATGAAGGTGTTAAGTTAAATGCAATACCGACCTAAGAAGATTGGAATATGCTAAGTTAAATGTAATACCGACCTACGAAGATTGGAATATGCTAAGTTAAATGCAATAACGACCTATGAATGCTTGAAGGTGCTAAGTTCAATGCAATAACGACCTATGATTGTTTGAAGATGCTAAGTTAAATACAATAACGACCTTTGCATGCTTGAAGATGCTAAGTTAAATGCAATAACGACCTTTGCATGCGTGAAGGTGCTAAGTTAAATGCAATGACGACCTTTGCATGCTTGAAGGTGCTAAGTTAAATGCAATAACGACATTTGCATGCTTGAAGATGCTAAGTTAAATGCAATAACGACCTTTGCATGCTTGAAGGTGCTAAGTTAAATGCAATGACGACCTATGATTGTTTGAAGATGCTAAGTTAAATGCAATAACGACCTTTGCATGCTTGAAGGTGCTAAGTTAAATGCAATGACGACCTATGAATGTTTGAAGGTGCTAAGTTAAATGCAATAACGACCTATGAATGCTTGAAGATGCTAAGTTAAATGCAATAACGACCTATGAATGCTTGAAGATGCTAAGTTAAATGCAATGACGACCTATGATTGTTTGAAGATGCTAAGTTAAATGCAATAACGACCTTTGCATGCTTGAAGGTGCTAAGTTAAATGCAATGACGACCTATGAATGTTTGAAGGTGCTAAGTTAAATGCAATAACGACCTATGAATGCTTGAAGATGCTAAGTTAAATGCAATAACGACCTATGAATGCTTGAAGATGCTAAGTTAAATGCAATAACGACCTATGAATGCTTGAAGATGCTAAGTTCAATGCAATAACGACCTATGAATGTTTGAAGGTGCTAAGTTAAATGCAATAACGACCTATGAATGCTTGAAGATGCTAAGTTCAATGCAATAACGACCTATGAATGTTTGAAGATGCTAAGCTAAATCCAATAACGACCTTTGCATGCTTGAAGATGCTAAGCTAAATCCAATAACGACCTATGAATGTTTGAAGATGCTAAGCTAAATGTAATAACGACCTTTGCATGCTTGAAGGTGCTAAGTTAAATGTAATAACGACCTTTGCATGCTTGAAGGTGCTAAGTTAAATGTAATAACGACCTTTGCATGCTTGAAGGTGCTAAGTTAAATGTAATAACGACATATGCATGTTTGAAGATGCTAAGTTCAATGCAATAATGGACAATGATACATACAGGTACATATTAAGCTGAATCTAATAACCACCAATAAGTGTAGTAAATAGTCTAATTTATTACAACATTCACTACATTCGTTGACGTTACTACATCCTGTCTTGCACGTGCTTACACACGTGATTACGCACGTGCTTACACACGTGATTACATTAGAGGTTAGATATTTACCCGTCTAGTTCAAGATCACGAACACGATCAGCTCCAACAGGTAACGGCAGCAGAGTCTTTCCTTTAGCTTGACCGGATACAACAAAAACATTGCCCTTCAAGTTGTAAACATGCTTTGTAACGTCCTTCGATACAACATTTGGCCATTGAGCATGGTTCCTGGCATTGGAGAGCAGGGGTACCAGTACCTGAATAATAAATCAGCATTCGGGACAGTGATCAAGGGTCAATCATTGGGGAGCAGTGGTACCAGGACTTGAATAATAAACCAACATTGGGACAGTGATCAAGGGTCAATCATTGGAGAGCAAGGGTACAAGGACTTTAATAATAAACCAACATTGGGACAGTGATCAAGGGTTAATCATTGGAGAGGAGGGGTACCAGGACTTGAATAATAAACCAACATTGGGACAGTGATCAAGGGTTAATCATTGGAGAGCAGTGGTACCAGGACTTGAATAATAAACCAACATTGGGACAGTGATCAAGAGTTAATCATTGGAGAACAGGGGCACCAGGACTTGAATAATAAACCAACATTGGGACAGTGATCAAGTGTCAATCATTGGAGAGGAGGGGCACCCGGAGTTGAATAATAAACCAACATTGGGACAGCGATCAAGGGTTAATCATTGGAGAGCAGGGGTACCAGGACTTGAATAATAAACCAACATTGGGACAGGTGATCAAGTGTCAATCATTGGAGAGGAGTGGTACCAGGACTTGAATAATAAACCAACATTGGGACAGTGATCAAGTGTCAATCATTGGAGAGGAGGGGAACCCGGAGTTGAATAATAAACCAACATTGGGACAGTGATCAAGGGTCAATCATTGGAGAGCAGGGGTTCACGGACTTAAATAATAAACCAGCATTGGGGACAGTGATCAAGGATCAATCATTGGAGAGCAGGGGTACCAGTACCTGAATAATAAACCAACATTGGGACAGTGATCAAGTGTCAATCATTGGAGAGCAAGGGGTACCAGGACTTGAATAATAAACAAACATTGGGACAGTGATCAAGGGTCAATCATTGGAGAGCAAGGGGTACCAGGACTTGAATAACAAACTAACATTGGGACAGTGATCAAGGGCCAATCATTGTAGAGCAGGGGTACCAGGACGAGAATAATAAACCAACATTGGGACAGTGATCAAGAGCCAATCATTGGAGAGCAGGGGTACCAGGAGTTGAATAATAAAAAATATGTCTAAATACTTGACCTCGAGTGTTACGTCAATGTTGGTATGTGGGTGGGGTACATTAAGTGTAGTGCTTGCCTTGCTTTATTTGTTTGAGTAACACTATACGTGCGCTAATAATTACTGACGGTGTGTCAACAGTATTGAGACGGTATGACATATCTAGATCTTCCTCAAGCATCGCAAGCTATAGTTTGTGTAGTAAACACAAGCATTCAATTTGAGGAATTTGAGAACGTTGCGTATATTCATTAACACTAGTTGTTGATATGATATATCATGGTGTTTTTACGTTTATTTATCGTCGCTACCGGTTGCCCATATGAGCGACGCCTCCTGAAGAGATTAGTCATTTGAGATTTTGGAGGATAGTGCAATGATACAGACAGAGACCCATTCCAGAGTCTCCTCTGGTTCTTTTACGTGCGCACGGTGCAAAGCACCGACACGAGACCTCGGTTTAACGTCCCATCTGAAAGACTGTTAATTGTATTAGGGTCAGACGGGGGAATCGAACCTGCGATCCCTGGATTACCAGTCCAGCGTGTTACCACTGGACTATAGATCCGTATGTGCTTATTATAAGAAAAGCTATAGATTGTGTAGTAAATACAAGCATGCGCGTTCGCTTCAGGTGCGAAAGGTCCGGCGTTCGAGCCCCACTGGAGCCGTTACGATTATGCCCTTAGGCAAGGCATTTAAATGCCACGTTGCCTCTTCTCTCTCCCTCGTGGCGATGGATTACATCAGGAATGAGGTCTCGAGAGTGATTAATATAAGTTTAAGAACTTGTTTCGCAATCGAGCTAAAATAAATGTGTATAAACTAAACACAAGCATTCAATTTGAGGAATAAAGTAAGACACACAGCTGATCAAACATAAGAAGAAGAACGTTGCGTATATTCATTCATTAACACTAGTTGTTGATATGATATATCAAGGGAATACCATAGTTTACATAGTGTTCAAACTTCAAAGACAAGCCATGAGCAGTTATACAAACAAAACAGCAAGACTACCAACTTTCATTGTCACCTATTTGTCTATCGAGTATTGCCCTTGCTCTTAATACATTGTACTGATGTGGTGTTTGAGCTTAGCTACACTCACCACCGGTGAACCTTAAGATGTTATGTTAACGTTAATAATTCCGTGTGTCTGTGTTTTTAATGTGTCCACTGTGGCATTATCGCACACAGTCATTATGTTGTTGTGGAGAAGACCGCCCGCATTTCCTGGGTTTTTAAAAAACCTCCAGAAGTAACTGACAAGAATGTACCGTAATAAAAGTATATATAAGCATAATTTATATACTTAATAGTATATATAAACATATCAGAAATAGCTTGAACTGTGGACAGTGTGGTGATTCTGTTGTCCAACGTTGTGTCATGTATTGGCCTCTGATGTCACTATGTTTGCTAGTTCACTAATTAGCATCGCAATGTTTTAAGAATAAACATCTGGCATAAACACATTTTCGATGCAAAAAAAAATTGAAATATTAAATAAATAAAATGCAAACATATCAATTTGCTGTATAAAATGTTGACTGCTAGAGAGTTGAAAGGTCAGTAGATAATGATACGTCTAAACTCATTAAATCAGAAATCGCAGGAACTCGCTTGTGTGTGCTTATTTATCGTCGCTACCGGTTGCCCATATGAGCGACGCCTCCTGAAGAGATTAGTCATTTTAGATTTTTGGAGGATAGTATAAACAGAGTAACAGAAAAGCATGATATTATATAAGGTATGAGTAAGCCTAGCATTAACATTTACGAAATATATTGTTTGTTTAACAATATAGTTGGTATTCAATTTCTCACAAATCAATATTTTACAAGTAGTAACATTCATTTAGTTAATTAATATCACATACATATATTAATGGCATTTTATTAGATATTTGACATATCACTAATGTGTTTGTAAATATGTGTAGTTCTTCACTAATGTGTTTGTAAATGTGTGTAGTTATTCACTAATGTGTTTGTAAATGTGTGTAGTTCTTCACAAATGTGTTTGTAAATGTATGTAGTTCTTCACAAATGTGTTTGTAAATGTGTGTAGTTCTTCACTAATGTGTTTGTAAATGTGCGTAGTTCTTCACTAATGTGTTTGTAAATGTGTGTAGGTATTCACTAATGTGTTTGTAAATGTGTGTAGTTTTTCACTAATGTGTTTGTAAATGTATGTAGTGTTTCACTAATGTGTTTGTAATGATGTGTAGTTCTTCAGTAATGTGTTTGTAAATGTATGTAGTTCTTCACTAATGTGTTTGTAAATGTGTGTAGGTATTCACTAATGTGTTTGTAAATGTGTGTAGTTCTTCACTAATGTGTTTGTAAATGTGTGTAGGTCTTCACTAATGTGTTTGTACATGTGCATAGTTCCTCACTAATGTGTTGTAAATGTGTATAGTTCTTCCCTACTGTGTTTATAAATGTGTGTAGTTCTTCACTAATGTGTTTGTAAATGTGTGCAGTTCTTCACTGATGTGTTTGTAAATGTATGTAGTTTTTCACTAATGTGTTTGTAATGATGTGTAGTTCTTCAGTAATGTGTTTGTAAATGTATGTAGTTCTTCACTAATGTGTTTGTAAATGTGTGTAGGTATTCACTAATGTGTTTGTAAATGTGTGTAGTTCTTCACTAATGTGTTTGTAAATGTGTGTAGGTCTTCACTAATGTGTTTGTACATGTGCATAGTTCCTCACTAATGTGTTGTAAATGTGTATAGTTCTTCCCTACTGTGTTTATAAATGTGTGTAGTTCTTCACTAATGTGTTTGTAAATGTGTGCAGTTCTTCACTGATGTGTTTGTAAATGTATGTAGTTTTTCACTAATGTGTTTGTAATGATGTGTAGTTCTTCAGTAATGTGTTTGTAAATGTATGTAGTTCTTCACTAATGTGTTTGTAAATGTGTGTAGGTATTCACTAATGTGTTTGTAAATGTGTGTAGTTCTTCACTAATGTGTTTGTAAATGTGTGTAGGTCTTCACTAATGTGTTTGTAAATGTGTGTAGTTCTTCACTAATGTGTTTGTAAATGTGTGTAGTTCTTCACTAATGTTTTTGCAAATATGTGTAGTAGGATTATTAAAATGTTCAACTCTTGTATGTTTTTTCAAAGTTGGGGTACCGAATACTGATTTTCGAAAAATCGAAAATGTTCAGTTTGGCCTTGGGTAACATGTAACTAGGGTGTTTCATGATTCTGAGTTGATTGCAATCGTGTATTTGTCAGAGTGAGGAAGTTCTGGAGTTAACATGCTGAATCCATATGCCAATGAAAAATGGCTGTCCTATTAGCGCAGTGGTTAGCGCACTCGCTTCACACCAATGCAACCCGAGTTCGATCATCGGACCGGGAAGTATGTGAGATGGTACGGTGGTCGCCAGATCGGAAAGGTGGGTTTTCTCCGGGTACTCCGGTTTCCTCCCACACGAATGAACACATTTACGCTTTCATCCGCGCCAACGAGAGTGATTAGTGTAAGTTGTTAAAACGTGCTTCGCAATCAATGTAAAATAAATAAAGATTAAACTAATCCATTTGCCATTAATACATTGAAACTATGAGAAACTGTCGAGAAATTCTAAAATATACATTATATTTCGGGTTTTACGCCTGCATTAGCACCATTTCGGGCTATATCGTCGGCGGGCAGTTTACTTAACAACACCTTTCCTGGGCAGGCTCCAGCGGTTAACCAGTACTTGGGTGCACCAACCTCCGTAAGAACCTGCCAACTTTTTCATATAAATGAGACACGGCCTGAGCGGGGCTCGAACCCGTGACCATCAGTGATGATAGGTTACAGTGGTATACAAGTCAGCGACCTTAACCACTCGACCACAGAGGCGGACCAAAATATATATGAACGATTGTTAAACTATATATGTAGTTGAATTGTGTAACATTTCAGACTAACTTTACAATATTGCAATTTACCGTATCTGTGTATAAATATGTACGTATTCAAATATATCTCTAGAATAGAATGCTATCTAATCTTGGCCATAAAGATGACATTTGAAACATCGCACCGACGGTATTTCGCATTAGCTAGGTCGGTAAATATGTAAAGTAGATACACAAATAAACACCATGCCGTATCGGAATGTATCATAAATCTAGGACTCCCCAACCCTTACTTGAAATAAACCCCACCATCAAACTATCACATTAAGCAAATCGATCCTGATTTGTTTAATGTTATGTTTAAGCCACACGGTTTATACACCTAGTTTTTGGTAACGTGAAGCGAAACGGAAAGTAATGTTCAAATGAAACCATTGTGTGTGTGTGGTTGCATTTATTGATCGTTTTTATCGGTTTCCCGCAGTCATATTAAGCTTAGAAACTGGATCCGGCGCTATCCAGCTGACATCAAGAAGATCGGTGATTCTACATGGGTGTCTATCCGTGTCCGGAATACTGCCGGGGGGGGGCACTCGGGGCCCTCCACCAATAGTTGCCGGAAGCACAATGTAACTTACATTAGCATTAAATTGTAATAGTAGTCACGTGGTTAACACGTTGCTATGCGTATCCAGGTATCGCAGGTTCGATCCCCAGTCTAATCATATTAACAGTCTTTCAGATGGGACTTTAAACATATGTCTCGTGTCGGTGTTTACACCGTGCACGTAAAAGAACCAGTTGATTCTCCGGAATTCATTTATAGTTTATTTATTTTCAATTCATTTATCACGGAAGCATTGAAACATTACAGATTTACTTAACCTTGCTATACCGACAGCACGGAACACATACATCTTTTCACAAACATAAATTTTAGATTTTGGAGGATAGTGCAATGATACAGACAGAGACACATTCCAGAGTATCCTCTGGTTCTTTTACGTGCACGGTGTAGAGCACCGACACGTGATCTCGGTTTAACGTCCCATCTGAAAGACTGTTAATTTTATTAGGGTCAGACGGGGGATCGCACCTGCGATCCCTGGTGATACGAAGTCTGCTTTACCTATTTATGGGACAGTACGACCATCTGAACGTATACTGAATTTGAAATAAAGAAAAAAGAGAGAAAACAGTCATGCGCACGATTCGAACCCATAACGATACGAAGAGAGATGCTATTGTAGGGCGTGCTCTGGCGTACAGTGCTATTTACTTGTGCTTGTATTTTAGCAACAAACGATGTAGAAATATCTTACCATTAATGTTTACCACCGCATATCAATGTAGACAAGGCCAAGTTAAGTGCATTAATACCGGCATATAACATTACATGTATAAATTATCAACAAAGAAATCATTGTGAACTATTTCAGCCCCAGCATTCGTTTGATATAGTATACTATTATATACCTCATTTGCATATTTTCTTCTTTACTGTATGTGCCGTGCTTCGCTTCGGTCTATATCTTACTTCAGGTCTGACTGACGAGGCCATATCTTTGCATAGCCATGTTCTATATGTTAATTATGTTCTGAGATGCACCTCCAGGAAAAAGATTAGAGTGTGCCTTAGATAGTGACTGCATGATTGTAAAAGTGTTTGTTTATTATAGTGTCACCCCTACTTAAATGACCGGCCACTTCTGACTTAGGAGACACCTCTTTTTATGAACATCAGTACTTCCCTAATCCTAAGCTTGTATGACAGGTGCCAGGCTGGTAGGCAATCGGTAACCTTTATTTACCTAGCTGGCGGCTCACCAACTGGCCATATCAGAACGAACAACTGACGAGATTCGAACCTTCGACCTCCCGCTTCGTAGGTGGACACATTAACCACTAGGTCATCTGTGCATTCAATTACATTTATATTTACAATATTTATGGAAATTCAAGATTTAGGCTGTGTGTGTTATACTTTTATTTATCGTCGCTACCGGTTGCCCATATGAGCAACGCCTCCTGAAAAGATTAGTCATTTTAGATTTTTGGAGGATAGTACAATGATACAGACAGATACTCATTCCAGAGTCTCCGTTGGTTCTTTTACGTGCATGGTGTAAAGCATCGACACGAGACCTCGGTTTAAAGTCTCATCTGAAAGACTGGGTTTGCGGCTACAAAATCAGTATACCATACAACAAACAGTTTAAACGAAGGATGATCACCAGCAGCAGTTAGTGCAGGTTTAAGTATATTTAATTGTGGGGGACGGCCCCGGGTGCCCCTCCGACACGAATACCAGCAGCAGGTATTGCAGGTTTAAGTATATTTAATTGTGGGGGACGGCCCCGGGTGCCCCTCCGACACGAATACCAGCAGCAGGTATTGCAGGTTTAAGTATATTTAATTGTGGGGGACGGCCCCCGGTGCCCCTCCGACACGAATACCAACAGCAGTTAGTGCAGGTTTAAGTATATCTAATTGCGGAGGAAGACCCCGGCTGCCCCTCCGACACGAATACAAACAGCAGTTAGTGCAGGTTTAAGTATATTTAATTGTGGAGGAAGACCCCGGGTGCCCCTCCGACACGAATACCAACAGCAGTTAGTGCAGGTTTAAGTATATTTAATTGTGGAGGAAGACGCCGGTGCCCCTCCGACACGAATACCAGCAGCAGTTAGTGCAGGTTTAAGTATATTTAATTGTGGAGGAAGACCCCGGGTGCCCCTCCGAATACCAGCAGCAGGTATTGCAGGTTTAAGCATATTTAATTGTGGAGGAAGACCCCGGTTGCCCCTCCGAATACCAGCAGCAATTATTGCAGGTTTAAGTATATTTAATTGCGGAGGAAGAACCCGGTGCCCCTCCGAATATCAGCAGCAGATAGTGCAGGTTTAAGTATATTTAATTGTGGAAGAAGACCCCGGTGCCTCCCCCCCCCCGAATACCAGCAGCAGGTATTGCAGGTTTAAGTATATTTAATTGTGGAGGAAGACCCTGGTGCCCCTCCGAATACCAGCAGCAGGTATTGCAGGTTTAAGTATATTTAATTGTGGAGGAAGACCCCGGTGCCCCTCCGACACGAATACCAGCAGCAGTTAGTGCAGGTGTAAGTATATTTAATTGTGGAGGAAGACCCTGGTGCCCCTCCGAATACCAACAGCAGTTATTGCCGGTTTAAGTATATTTAATTGTGAAGGAAGAACCCGGTGCCCCTCCGAATACCAGCTGCAGTTATTGCAGGTTTAAGTATATTTAATTGTGGAGGATGACCCCGGTGCCCCTCCGAATACCAGCAGCAGGTATTGCATGTTTAAGTATATTTAATTGTGGAGGATGACCCCGGTGCCCCTCCGAATTCCAGCAGCAGGTATTGCAGGTTTAAGTATATTTAATTGTGGAGGAAGACCCCGGTGCCCCTCCGACATGAATACCAGCAGCAGTTATTGCAGGTTTAAGTATATTTAATTGTGGAGGAAGACCCCGGGTGCCCCTCCGAATACCAGCAGCAGTTATTGCAGGTTTAAGTATATTTAATTGTGGAGGAAGACCCGGGTGCTCCTCCAAGTATCAGCAGCAGGTATTGCAGGTTTAAGTATATTTAATTGTGGAGGATGACCCCGGTGCCCCTCCGAATACCAGCAACAGTTATTGCAGGTTTAAGTATATTTAACTGTTGGGGAAGGCCCCGGGTGCCCCTCCGAGTATCAGCAGCAGTTAGTGCAGGTTTAAGTATATTTAATTGTGGAGGAAGACCCCGGTGCCCCTCCGACACGAATACCAGCAGCAGTTATTGCAGGTTTAAGTATATTTAATTGCGGAGAAAGACCCCGGGTGCCCCTCCGAGTATCAGCAGCAGGTATTGCAGGTTTAAGTATATTTAATTGTGGAAGAAGACCCCGGGTGCCCCTCCGAATACCAGCAGCAGTTATTGCAGGTTTAAGTATATTTAATTGTGGAGGAAGGCCCCTGTTGCCCCTCCGACACGAATACCAGCAGCAGTTTTTGCAGGTTTAAGTATATTTAAGTGTGGAGGAAGGCCCCTGTTGCCCCTCCGACACGAATACCAGCAGCAGTTATTGCAGGTTTAAGTATATTTAATTGTGGAGGAAGGCCCCTGGCCCCTCTGACACGAATACCAGCAGCAGTTATTGCAGGTTTAAGTATATTTAATTGTGGAGGAAGACCCCGGTGCCCCTCCGACACGAATACCAGCAGCAGGTATTGCAGGTTTAAGTATATTTAATTGTGGAGGAAGACCCCGGTGCCCCTCCGAATACCAGCAACAGTTATTGCAGGTTTAAGTATATTTAACTGTTGGGGAAGGCCCCGGGTGCCCCTCCGAGTATCAGCAGCAGTTAGTGCAGGTTTAAGTATATTTAATTGTGGAGGAAGACCCCGGTGCCCCTCCGACACGAATACCAGCAGCAGTTATTGCAGGTTTAAGTATATTTAATTGCGGAGAAAGACCCCGGGTGCCCCTCCGAGTATCAGCAGCAGGTATTGCAGGTTTAAGTATATTTAATTGTGGAAGAAGACCCCGGGTGCCCCTCCGAATACCAGCAGCAGTTATTGCAGGTTTAAGTATATTTAATTGTGGAGGAAGGCCCCTGTTGCCCCTCCGACACGAATACCAGCAGCAGTTTTTGCAGGTTTAAGTATATTTAAGTGTGGAGGAAGGCCCCTGTTGCCCCTCCGACACGAATACCAGCAGCAGTTATTGCAGGTTTAAGTATATTTAATTGTGGAGGAAGGCCCCTGTTGCCCCTCTGACACGAATACCAGCAGCAGTTATTGCAGGTTTAAGTATATTTAATTGTGGAGGAAGACCCCGGTGCCCCTCCGACACGAATACCAGCAGCAGGTATTGCAGGTTTAAGTATATTTAATTGCGGAGGAAGACCCCGGTGCCCCTCCGACACGAATACCAGCAGCAGGTATTGCAGGTTTAAGTATATTTAATTGCGGAGGAAGACCCCGGGTGCTCCTCCGAATACCAGCAGCAGTTATTGCAGGTTTAAGTATATTTAATTACGGTGGAAGACCCCGGTGCCCCTCCGACACGAATACCAGCAGCAGTTATTGCAGGTTTAAGTATATTTAATTGTGGAGGAAGACCCCGGTGCCCCTCCGACACGAATACCAGCAGCAGTTATTGCAGGTTTAAGTATATTTAATTGTGGAGGAAGACCCCGGTGCCCCTCCGAATATCTCCGCACGAACGGACGGATACCCGTGCAGAACCATCAACCTTCCACACGCCAGCTGGATAGCTTCCTCACACAACAATTCCACATCATCAGTGGGAGTGGGGGGTATGTGGTTTGTCAAGTAAGGCAACGTTCTTGATCACTCCGCCACGAAATTTATTTACAAAATCATGTATAAAGTTATTACCATATAATTAAGTTAAATTAAGCATGCATTTTCTGTATCGTGTTTCTCTACCATGTCATAGTGGGGCCATAGTTACTCTTAATTAAAAACGGCCATGCCATATTTATTTACTACAATGTAAACAAGTTTAAGTAAACTGTTTGTTTATTATAGTGTCACCCCTATTTAAAGGGTTAGCCATTTCTGACTTATGTGACACCTCTATTTATGAACATCAGTACTTCCCGAATCCTATGCTTGTGTGCCAGGCGCCAGGCTGGTAGGCAATCGGTAACCATTATTTAACTAGCTGGCGGCTCACCAACCGGCCATATCAGAACGAACCCCTGACGAGGTTCCAACCTTCGACCTCCCGCTCTATAGGCGGACGCCTAGGTCACGGAGACGGTATGTATATTTGGCAATATTTTATACATCTTAGACGTGTTAGTGGTCCAGTAGTCAACAAGGTTGACGCCGTGATAGCGACAAGGCACTTATAGCGACACTACATCGGTGAAAACACAAGTTTTTACAGAATGAATTTTCCTATTATATGGTATTATTATTTTCCAAATATTTGCCTCAAAAACTGAGCATTTCAACTAATAAACAAACGTCGTATACGCGGTTTGTTGACATAGCAAAATAATGTAAATAGGGTCGACATCCAAGCGTAATACAACTCGTGTATCATGAATAACATGATTTATGGAACAGATTTACCGTTATATCTCACATTTGTGCCTATGTATTTTGTAGACTAATCTTAGTTAAATTATCCCTAAACGACATTATCTCGCGTTTAGCATTGACTCCGATGACCGTTATATGAAATCCTACTTTCAATTTGGAAAGCTTGTAGACCACAAAAACACTGTTTATTGATTCAATGTTAGTGTTCAAACGTATTCGGAATAAATTGTAGTAGCAATGCATTTATACGTGAACAAAATGCATTTTATTTCTTTTTACGATGTAATGTCGCTTTAAATTCGCTTTAAATTCCACATTGCCTCTTCTCTCTCTCTCCCTCGTTGCGATGGATTCCACCAGGAATAAGTGTGTGTTTTACGTTTATTTATCGTCGCTACCTGTTGCACATATGAGCGACGCCTCCTGAAGAGATTAGTCATTTTAGATGTTTGGAGGATAGTGCAATGATACAGAGAGAGACCCATTCCAGAGTCTCCTCTGGTTCTTTTGCGTGCACGGTGTAAAGCACCGACACGAGACCTCGGTTTAACGTCCCATCTGAAAGACTTGTTAATTTTATTAGGGTCAGACGGGGGATCGAACCTGCGATCCCTTGATTACCAGTCCAGCGTGTTACCACTGGACTACAGATCCGTCTGTACCAGGAATGAGGTCTCTCGAGAGATTAACTCTTTCAGCGCCGAATAAATTCAGAGCATGTGCAAACAACATAGATCCAGATCAGCCGCGGCGTAACGCCGCGTCTGATCAGGATCTATGTTGTTTGCTATTCGGACAGGTGCTTCAGCTCAACTGTCTGAAGAGCAATCAGCATATAGCCTGATCAGACGGCATGTTCTGTTCTGTCTGATCGGGTTCTCTACTTTTTTACAAAGTCGCTTTTATGCGACATTGGCGGTGAAAGAGTTAATTAATATAAGTTGTAAGAACTTGCTTCGCAATCAAACTAACACAAATTTGTATACGCTAAACGTATCCAAAGCAAGGAAAGCCATGCATGCAAATTGATATCAAAACACTGATTAAGTATACGTACCTCATCTACAAATGCAGAAAGTTGATCCAGGGGCGAGTAAGAAATGTCTCCATATAAAACTGCCTGTCTGAAAGGAATGTCTTTTGGAATTGAATCTTTGCTCTTTTTCACAAAATAGCAGGCCTTCAGTTTTGGATTAGACGGCCACTCGTATTGCGCGGTAAGTGATCCACCAGCGTTATTTACGACGATCAATGCAGGAATGTCTGATCTATCGAACCAGTCCATGATCAGCATCTTCGTTTCGTCAACATTGTACATTTTCATGAACCTGTCCGGTTTACATTTTGTTGCCTTTATCACATAGTCTGCGATGAACTCAACCCGGCTATCGTTTAGATCTAACTCTAACGCCATTGTTACACGTTTGTGTTACTTCATTAAAATATATATATGTTCACTCCAATTAAAATATTCAAATAGTTGTTAGCACGCGCGTTCTGTCGTGATGTGGGTTGCTAATGAAAACACATACTCACCTCGTTTTGAAACACACTTTCGTTGACAATCGATACATGTTATCAAATTTCAACTTTCATACTTCAAGATTATTTATCGACCTATGCTTAAAATGTCAGCATATTTGCATAGTGTGATTTATGTATACAGTGAATGAACTAAATAAAAACTATTCGATAATCAATTATTTAAACTACCATTTCATGTTGTTTCTGTTTTATCTCAGAAGTTCAGTATATTTATGTATACTATACAAATATTGATATTATTTTAAATGTAAATACATGGACACGAGTGTAACATAATGATGTGTCCACGTAAATGATGTTCTTATGTAAATGATGTTCCTATGTAAATGATGTTCCTATGTAAATGATGTTCTTATGTAAATGATGTTCCTATGTAAATGATGTGTCCACGTAAATGATGTTCCTATGTAAATGATGTTCCTATGTAAATGATGTGTCCATGTAAATGATGTTCCTATGTAAATGATGTTCCAATGTAAATGATGTTGCTATGTAAATGATGTGTCCATGTAAATGATGTTCCTATGTAAATGATGTTCCTATGTAAATGATGTGTCCATGTAAATGATGTGTCCATGTAAATGATGTTCCTATGTAAATGATGTGTCCATGTAAATGATGTGTCCATGTAAATGATATTCCTATGTAAATGATGTTCCTATGTAAATGATGTTCCTATGTAAATGATGTGTCCAGGTAAATGATGTTCCTATGCAAATGATGTTCATATGTAAATGATGTTCCTATGTAAATGATGTTCCTATGTAAATGATGGTGTGCCTATGTAAATGATGTTCCTATGTAAATGATGTTCCAATGTAAATGATGTGTCCATGTAAATGATGTTCCTATGTAAATGATGTGTCCATGTAAATGATATTCCTATGTAAATGATGTTCCTATGTAAATGATGTTCCTATGTAAATGATGTGTCCAGGTAAATGATGTTCCTATGCAAATGATATTCATATGTAAATGATGTTCCTATGTAAATGATGTTCCTATGTAAATGATGGTGTGCCTATGTAAATGATGTTCCTATGTAAATGATGTTCCTATGTAAATGATGTGTCCATGTAAATGATGTTCCTATGTAAATGATGTGTCCATGTAAATGATGTTCCTATGTAAATGATGTGTCCATGTAAATGATGTTCCTATGTAAATGATGTTCCTATGTAAATGATGTTGTTCCTATGTAAATGATGTTCCTATGTAAATGATGTTCCTATGTAAATGATGTTCCTATGTAAATGATGTGTCCATGTAAATGATGTTTCTATGTAAATGATGTTCCTATGTAAATGATGTGTCCATGTAAATGATGTTCCTATGTAAATGATGTGTCCATGTAAATGATGTTCCTATGTAAATGATGTGGTGTCCATGTAAATGATGTTCACATGTAAATGATGTTCCTATGTAAATGATGTTCCCATGTAAATGATGTTCCTATGTAAATGATGTTTCTATGTAAATGATGTGTCCATGTAAATGATGTTCCTATGTAAATGATGTTCCTATGTAAATGATGTGTCCATGTAAATGATGTTCCTATGTAAATGATGTGTCCATGTAAATGATGTTCCTATGTAAATGATGTTCCCATGTAAATGATGTTCCTATGTAAATGATGTTCCCATGTAAATGGTGTTCCTATGTAAATGATGTTCCTATGTAAATGATGTGTCCATGTAAATGATGTGTCCATGTAAATGATGTTCCTATGTAAATGATGTTCCCATGTAAATGGTGTTCCTATGTAAATGATGTTCCTATGTAAATGATGTGTCCATGTAAATGGTGTTCCTATGTAAATGATGTTCCTATATAAATGATGTTCCTATGTAAATGATGTTCCCATGTAAATGGTGTTCCTATGTACATGATGTTCCAATGTAAATGATGTTCCTATGTAAATGGTGTTCCTATGTAAATGATGTTCCTGTGTAAATGATGTTCCTATGTAAATGATGTTCCTATGTAAATGATGTTCCCATGTAAATGGTGTTCCTATGTAAATGATGTTCCCATGTAAATGGTGTTCCTATGTAAATGATGTTCCTATGTAAATGATGTTCCTATGTAAATGATGTGTCCATGTAAATGATGTTCCTATGTAAATGATGTTCCTATGTAAATGATGTTCCTATGTAAATGGTGTTCCTATGTACATGATGTTCCAATGTAAATGATGTTCCTATGTAAATGGTGTTCCTATGTAAATGATGTTCCTATGTAAATGATGTTCCTGTGTAAATGATGTTCCTATGTAAATGATGTGTCCATGTAAATGATGTTCCTATGTAAATGTTGTGTCCATGTAAATGATGTTCCTGTGTAAATGATGTTCCTATGTAAATGATGTTCCTATGTAAATGATGTTCCTATGTAAATGATGTTCCTGTGTAAATGATGTTCCTATGTAAATGATGTTCCTATGTAAATGATGTATCCATGTAAATGATGTTCCTATGTAAATGATGTTCCTATGCAAATGATGTGTCCATGTAAATGAGGTTCCTGTGTAAACGATGTTCCTCTGTAAATGATGTTCCTATGTAAATGATGTTCCTATGTAAATGATGTGTCCATGTAAATGATGTGTCCATGTAAATGATGTGTCAATGTAAATGATGTTCCTATGTAAATGATATTCCTATGTAAATGATGTTCCTATGTAAATGATGTTCCTATGTAAATGATGTTCCTATGTAAATGATGTGTCCAGGTAAATGATGTTCCTATGCAAATGATGTTCATATGTAAATGATGTTCCTATGTAAATGATGTTCCTATGTAAATGATGTTCCTATGTAAATGATGTTCCCATGTAAATGGTGTTCCTATGTAAATGATGTTCCCATGTAAATGGTGTTCCTATGTAAATGATGTTCCTATGTAAATGATGTTCCTATGTAAATGATGTGTCCATGTAAATGATGTTCCTATGTAAATGATGTTCCTATGTAAATGATGTTCCTATGTAAATGATGTTCCTATGTACATGATGTTCCATGTAAATGATGTTCCTATGTAAATGGTGTTCCTATGTAAATGATGTTCCTATGTAAATGATGTTCCTGTGTAAATGATGTTCCTATGTAAATGATGTGTCCATGTAAATGATGTTCCTATGTAAATGTTGTGTCCATGTAAATGATGTTCCTGTGTAAATGATGTTCCTATGTAAATGATGTTCCTATGTAAATGATGTTCCTATGTAAATGATGTTCCTGTGTAAATGATGTTCCTATGTAAATGATGTTCCTATGTAAATGATGTATCCATGTAAATGATGTTCCTATGTAAATGATGTTCCTATGCAAATGATGTGTCCATGTAAATGAGGTTCCTGTGTAAACGATGTTCCTCTGTAAATGATGTTCCTATGTAAATGATGTTCCTATGTAAATGATGTGTCCATGTAAATGATGTGTCCATGTAAATGATGTGTCAATGTAAATGATGTTCCTATGTAAATGATATTCCTATGTAAATGATGTTCCTATGTAAATGATGTTCCTATGTAAATGATGTTCCTATGTAAATGATGTGTCCAGGTAAATGATGTTCCTATGCAAATGATGTTCATATGTAAATGATGTTCCTATGTAAATGATGTTCCTATGTAAATGATGGTGTGCCTATGTAAATGATGTTCCTATGTAAATGATGTTCCTATGTAAATGATGTGTCCATGTAAATGATGTTCCTATGTAAATGATGTGTCCATGTAAATGATATCCTATGTAAATGATGTTCCTATGTAAATGATGTTCCTATGTAAATGATGTGTCCAGGTAAATGATGTTCCTATGCAAATGATATTCATATGTAAATGATGTTCCTATGTAAATGATGTTCCTATGTAAATGATGGTGTGCCTATGTAAATGATGTTCCTATGTAAATGATGTTCCTATGTAAATGATGTGTCCATGTAAATGATGTTCCTATGTAAATGATGTTCCTATGTAAATGATGTGTCCATGTAAATGATGTTCCTATGTAAATGATGTGTCCATGTAAATGATGTTCCTATGTAAATGATGTTCCATGTAAATGATGTTCATGTAAATGATGTTCCTATGTAAATGATGTTCCTATGTAAATGATGTTCCTATGTAAATGATGTTCCTATGTAAATGATGTGTCCATGTAAATGATGTTCCTATGTAAATGATGTTCCTATGTAAATGATGTGTCCATGTAAATGATGTTCCTATGTAAATGATGTGTCCATGTAAATGATGTTCCTATGTAAATGATGTGGTGTCCATGTAAATGATGTTCAAATGTAAATGATGTTCCTATGTAAATGATGTTCCCATGTAAATGATGTTCCTATGTAAATGATGTTCCTATGTAAATGATGTGTCCATGTAAATGATGTTCCTATGTAAATGATGTTCCTATGTAAATGATGTGTCCATGTAAATGATGTTCCTATGTAAATGATGTGTCCATGTAAATGATGTTCCTATGTAAATGATGTTCCCATGTAAATGATGTTCCTATGTAAATGATGTTCCCATGTAAATGGTGTTCCTATGTAAATGATGTTCCTATGTAAATGATGTGTCCATGTAAATGATGTGTCCATGTAAATGATGTTCCTATGTAAATGATGTTCCCATGTCAATGGTGTTCCTATGTAAATGATGTTCCTATGTAAATGATGTGTCCATGTAAATGGTGTTCCTATGTAAATGATGTTCCTATGTAAATGATGTTCCTATGTAAATGATGTTCCCATGTAAATGGTGTTCCTATGTACATGATGTTCCAATGTAAATGATGTTCCTATGTAAATGGTGTTCCTATGTAAATGATGTTCCTATGTAAATGATGTTCCTGTGTAAATGATGTTCCTATGTAAATGATGTTCCTATGTAAATGATGTTCCCATGTAAATGGTGTTCCTATGTAAATGATGTTCCCATGTAAATGGTGTTCCTATGTAAATGATGTTCCTATGTAAATGATGTTCCTATGTAAATGATGTGTCCATGTAAATGATGTTCCTATGTAATGATGTTCCTATGTAAATGATGTTCCTATGTAAATGGTGTTCCTATGTACATGATGTTCCAATGTAAATGATGTTCCTATGTAAATGGTGTTCCTATGTAAATGATGTTCCTATGTAAATGATGTTCCTGTGTAAATGATGTTCCTATGTAAATGATGTGTCCATGTAAATGATGTTCCTATGTAAATGTTGTGTCCATGTAAATGATGTTCGTGTGTAAATGATGTTCCTATGTAAATGATGTTCCTATGTAAATGATGTTCCTCTGCAAATGATGTGTCCATGTAAATGAGGTTCCTGTGTAAACGATGTTCCTCTGTAAATGATGTTCCTATGTAAATGATGTTCCTATGTAAATGATGTGTCCATGTAAATGATGTGTCCATGTAAATGATGTGTCAATGTAAATGATGTTCCTATGTAAATGATGTTCCTATGTAAATGATGTGTCCATGTAAATGATGTTCCTATGTAAATGATGTTCCTATGTAAATGATGTTCCTATGTAAATGATGTTCCTGTGTAAATGATGTGTCCATGTAAATGATGTTCCTATGTAAATGATGTTCCTGTGTAAATGATGTTCCTATGTAAATGATGTGTCCATGTAAATGATGTTCCTTTGTAAATTATGTGTCCATGTAAATGATGTTCCTATGTAAATGATGTTCCTATATAAATGATGTGTCCATGTAAATGATGTTCCTATGTAAATGATGTTCCTATGTAAATGATGTTCCTGTGTAAATGATGTTCCTATGTAAATGATGTGTCCATGTAAATGATGTTCCTATGTAAATGATGTTCCTATGTAAATGATGTTCCTATGTAAATGATGTTCCTGTGTAAATGATGTGTCCATGTAAATGATGTTCCTATGTAAATGATGTTCCTGTGTAAATGATGTTCCTATGTAAATGATGTGTCCATGTAAATGATGTTCCTATGTAAATTATGTGTCCATGTAAATGATGTTCCTATGTAAATGATGTTCCTATATAAATGATGTGTCCATGTAAATGATGTTCCTATGTAAATGATGTTCCTATGTAAATGATGTTCCTATGTAAATGATGTTCCTGTGTAAATGATGTTCCTATGTAAATGATGTTCCTATGTAAATGATGTTCCAGTGTAAATGATGTTCCTGTGTAAATGATGTTCCTGTGTAAATGATGCTCCTATGTAAATGATGTTCCTATGTAAATGATGTATCCATGTAAATGATGTTCCTATGTAAATGATGTTCCTATGTAAATGATGTTCCTATGTAAATGATGTTCCTATGTAAATGATGTGTCCATGTAAATGAGGTTCCTGTGTAAACGATGTTCCTCTGTAAATGATGTTCCTATGTAAATGATGTACCTATGTAAATGATGTGTCCATGTAAATGACGTGTCCATGTAAATGATGTGTCAATGTAAATGATGTTCCTATGTAAATGATGTTCCTATGTAAATGATGTTCCTGTGTAAATGATGTGTCCATGTAAATGATGTTCCTATGTAAATGATGTTCCTGTGTAAATGATGTTCCTATGTAAATGATGTGTCCATGTAAATGATGTTCCTATGTAAATGATGTGTCCATGTAAATGATGTTCCTATGTAAATGATGTTCCTATATAAATGATGTGTCCATGTAAATGATGTTCCTATGTAACTGATGTTCCTATGTAAATGATGTTCCTATGTAAATGATGTGTCCATGTAAATGATGTTCCTATGTAAATGATGTTCCTATGTAAATGATGTGTCCATGTAAATGATGTGTCCATGTAAATGGTGTTCCTATGTAAATGATGTTCCTATGTAAATGATGTGTCCATGTAAATGATGTGTCCATGTAAATGATTTGTCCATGTAAATGATGTGTCCATGTAAATGATGTGTCCATGTAAATGATGTTCCATGTAAATGATGTTCCTATGTAAATGATGTTCCATGTAAATGATGTGTCCATGTAAATGATGTTCCTATGTAAATGATGTTCCTATGTAAATGATGTGTCCATGTAAATGATGTTTCCATGTAAATGATGTTCCATGTAAATGATGTTCCTATGTAAATGATGTTCCTATGTAAATGATGTTCCTGTGTAAATGATGTTCCTATGTAAATGATGTGTCCATGTAAATGATGTTCCTATGTAAATGATGTTCCTATGTAAATGATGTTCCTATGTAAATGATGTTCCTGTGTAAATGATGTGTCCATGTAAATGATGTTCCTATGTAAATGATGTTCCTGTGTAAATGATGTTCCTATGTAAATGATGTGTCCATGTAAATGATGTTCCTATGTAAATTATATGTCCATGTAAATGATGTTCCTATGTAAATGATGTTCCTATATAAATGATGTGTCCATGTAAATGATGTTCCTATGTAAATGATGTTCCTATGTAAATGATGTTCCTGTGTAAATGATGTTCCTATGTAAATGATGTTCCTATGTAAATGATGTTCCTGTGTAAATGATGTTCCTGTGTAAATGATGTTCCTGTGTAAATGATGTTCCTATGTAAATGATGTTCCTATGTAAATGATGTTCCTATGTAAATGATGTTCTGTGTAAATGATGTTCCATGTAAATGATGTTCTATGTAAATGATGTTCCTATGTAAATGATGTTCCTATGTAAATGATGTTCCTATGTAAATGATGTTCCTATGTAAATGATGTGTCCATGTAAATGATGTTCCTATGTAAATGATGTTCCTATGTAAATGATGTGTCCATGTAAATGATGTTCCTATGTAAATGATGTTCCTATGTAAATGATGTTCCTATGTAAATGATGTGTCCATGTAAATGATGTTCCTATGTAAATGATGTTCCTATGTAAATGATGTGTCCATGTAAATGATGTGTCCATGTAAATGATGTTCCTATGTAAATGATGTGTCCATGTAAATGATGTGTCCATGTAAATGATGTTCCTATGTAAATGATGTTCCTATGTAAATGATGTTCCTATGTAAATGATGTGTCCATGTAAATGATGTTCCTATGTAAATGATGTTCCTATGTAAATGATGTTCCTATGTAAATGATGTTCCTATGTAAATGATGTGTTCCTATGTAAATGATGTTCCTATGTAAATGATGTTCCTATGTAAATGATGTGTCCATGTAAATGATGTTCCTATGTAAATGATGTGTCCATGTAAATGATGTTCCTATGTAAATGATGTTCCTATGTAAATGATGTTCCTATGTAAATGATGTGTCCATGTAAATGATGTTCCTATGTAAATGATGTTCTATGTAAATGATGTTCCTATGTAAATGATGTTCCTATGTAAATGATGTGTCCATGTAAATGATGTTCCTATGTAAATGATGTTCCTATGTAAATGATGTTCCATGTAAATGATGTTCCTATGTAAATGATGTGTCCATGTAAATGATGTTCCTATGTAAATGATGTTCCTATGTAAATGATGTTCCTGTGTAAATGATGTTCCTATGTAAATGATGTTCCTATGTAAATGATGTTCCTATGTAAATGATGTTCCTATGTAAATGATGTTCCTATGTAAATGATGTTCCTATGTAAATGATGTTCCTATGTAAATGATGTTCCATGTAAATGATGTTCCTATGTAAATGATGTTCCTATGTAAATGATGTTCCTATGTAAATGATGTGGTGTCCATGTAAATGATGTGTCAATGTAAATGATGTTCCTATGTAAATGATGTTCCCATGTAAATGATGTTCCTATGTAAATGATGTTCCTATGTAAATGATGTGTCCATGTAAATGATGTTCCATGTAAATGATGTTCCTATGTAAATGATGTTCCTATGTAAATGATGTTCCATGTAAATGATGTTCCTATGTAAATGATGTTCCTATGTAAATGATGTTCCTATGTAAATGATGTTCATGTAAATGATGTTCCTATGTAAATGATGTTCCTATGTAAATGATGTGTCCATGTAAATGATGTTCTATGTAACTGATGTTCCTATGTAAATGATGTTCCTATGTAAATGATGTTCCATGTAAATGATGTTCC
Organism: Archivesica marissinica; assembly: GCA_014843695.1. Classification (NCBI taxonomy): domain Eukaryota; kingdom Metazoa; phylum Mollusca; class Bivalvia; order Venerida; family Vesicomyidae; genus Archivesica; species Archivesica marissinica. Next base: position 64,513,301 of record CM026403.1, on the reverse strand, counting down.
TATGTAAATGATGTTCCTATGTAAATGATGTGTCCATGTAAATGATGTGTCCATGTAAATGGTGTTCCTATGTAAATGATGTTCCTATGTAAATGATGTGTCCATGTAAATGATGTGTCCATGTAAATGATGTGTCCATGTAAATGATGTGTCCATGTAAATGATGTGTCCATGTAAATGATGTGTCCATGTAAATGATGTGTCCATGTAAATGATTTGTCCATGTAAATGATGTGTCCATGTAAATGATGTGTCCATGTAAATGGTGTTCCTATGTAAATGATGTGTCCATGTAAATGATGTGTCCATGTAAATGGTGTTCCTATGTAAATGATGTTCCTATGTAAATGATGTGTCCATGTAAATGATGTTTCCATGTAAATGATGTGTCCATGTAAATGATGTTCCTATGTAAATGATGTTCCTATGTAAATGATGTTCCTATGTAAATGATATTCCTATGTAAATGATGTGTCCATGTAAATGATGTGTCCATTTAAATGATTTTCCTATGTAAATGATGTTCCTATGTAAATGCTGTTCCTGTGTAAATGATGTTCCTATGTAAATGGTGTTCCTATGTAAATGATGTTCCTATGTAAATGATGTGTCCATGTAAATGATGTGTCCATGTAAATGATGTTCCTATGTAAATGATGTTCCTATGTATATGGTGTTCCTATGTAAATTATGTTCCCATGTAAATGGTGTTCCTATGTAAATGATGTTCCCATGTAAATGGTGTTCCTATGTAAATGATGTGTCCATGTAAATGATGTTCCTATGAAATGATGTTCCTATGTAAATGATGTTCCTATGTAAATGATGTGTGTTTAATACATATAAATTCATATTAGTTTTACCAATTAAGTTATTGATTGACTAGCTTAATATTGTTAACAAGCACAAGTCATAGCTCTTACCTACTTAACTTAGTTATGTTTAACATTTTTCAGCATTTATCTTTGAAATAAAATTCAATAAATTTGCAATTTTATAAATGATTCTAATTTTATAGCTGGTGTACAATTGTTGGTGTATTACGTTTATTTATCGTCGCTACCGGTTGCCCATATGAGCGACGCCTCCTGAAGAGATTTGTCATTTTTGATTTTTGGAGGATAGTGCAATGATACAGACATAGATTACGTGCACAGTGTATAGCACCGACACGAGACCTCGGTTTAAAGACTGTTAATTTTATTAGTTTCAGAGGGGGGATCGAACATGCGATCCGAGGATTACCAGTCCAGCGTGTCACCACTGTACTACAGATCCATATGTGTACAATTGTTACCATTATACTGTATGGTATATAGTCGGTTCAAACGCTCACTTAGAGCTTGTGTTGTACTATTGATATCTTGCCTACTCAAAATAAAACTTATCTTATGTCGCTTATAACATGTACACATTGAATTTGTTTTACATTGATTTTGAAACAAGTTTTAAAGACTTATATTACACACATATACAACTTGGCTCGGTTGGAAGCATACACTGTGTGTGGTCCTTCATGTGGGAAGGAACTGGAGTATCCGGAAAAGCAATCATATCCGATTTGGCGACCACAGTCCGTTCCACCTCACAAGGCTCATGTGTCTCGAACTCGTGTTGCATTTCTGAGCCACAAGCGAGCTTGCTATAACTGCTGATATAAGCGGTCGTTATTGTAGAGAGGTAATAAGATTGTATGATGTGCTTTGAGCTTTCATGCGCTGACATATCGCTAACTAGTAGCCGCACATTGATGGTCGAGAGTAGACGACACATTATATTAAAGTACAGGTTTCACGATCTAGATTATAACGCTAATATATAAATTATTCGGTACGAATTGCTTCGAGCGCAATGTATATAACATACATCCAACTACATTTACTTACTTTATTTTTCATCCATCCAGATCCCATCCATCCATTCATCCGTCCGTCCGTCCGTCCGTCCGTCCGTCCGTCCGTCCGTGAGAAACATTACTCAGTTACTGCCCCTGAATACTCCTAATCCGGTTACTGCCCCTGAATACTCCTAATCCGGTTACTGCCCCTGAATACTCCTAATACAGTTACTGCCCCTGAATACCCCTAATCCAGTTACTGCCCCTGAATACTCCTAATCCAGTTACTGCCCCTGAATACTCCTAAACCAGTTACTGCCCCTGAATACTCCTAATCCAGTTACTGCCCCTGAATACTCCTAATCCGGTTACTGCCCCTGAATACTCCTAATCCAGTTACTGCCCCTGAATACTCCTAATCCAGTTACTGCCCCTTAATACTCCTAATCCAGCTACTGCCCCTGAATACTCCTAATCCGGCTACTGCCCCTGAATACTCCTAATCCAGTTACTGCCCCTGAATACTCCTAATCCAGTTACTGCCCCTGAATACTCCTAATCCAGTTACTGCCCCTGAATACTCCTAATCCAGTTACTGCCCCTGAATACTCCTAATCCAGTTACTGCACCCTGAATACTCCTAATCCGGTTACTGCCCCTGAATACTCCTAATAGTATATTGGTCCATTTACTTGGTTTCCTCTGTTTTTATCGTTGTTTCCTTTGCACCACATGTTTTACATTCTCATCCGTATTCTCGTGTTTATAATTATGAAATTATTAAATCTCGACATATATTCATTTAACATGTCCAACGGATACCGTACTGTAAAAATTGGTTCAATTAATTAACACGATTTTAATAAAATTACATTAACATAATTTATCATAACGCAACATCTGTTTAGACGACAACAGTAAAAACGAAGGATTCCAACTAAAAGGATCAATATACATTTAGGGATAAATCTGACTTCATCCATCAAGGGAGATAATAGAAAAACAGTAATGTCTCTCATTGAGCTATTAAGCTCACCAAAAGGCTCGCTTAATAGCAATATTCCAAAGCTGGTTTCATAAAATAGTGTACGAAACGAGCACTCGTTAAACTTGCTCCTATATTTGTGTAAGCGTTTTTATTAATTAAGAGTAATCATTATAATAATTTGCATGTGAATTAAATTATTAGATTCCATTCAGTGAAGACGAAAGCATATAATTTTTATTGACATTAAATATTATTAAAGTGATCTTTGTGTTTTACGTTTAATTATCGTCGCTACCGGTTGCCCATATGAGCGACGCCTCCTGAAGAGATTAGTCAGTTTAGATTGTTGGAGGATAGTGCAATGATACAGACAGATACCCATTCCAGAGTCTCCTCTGGTTCTTTTACGTGCACGGTGTAAAGCATCGACACGCGACCTCGGTTTAAAGTCACATCTGAAAGACTGTTAATTTTATTTAGGGTCAGACGGGGATCGAACCTGTGATCCCTGGATTACTAGTCCAGCGTGTTACCACTGGACTACAGATGCGTTTGTGATATTATTGAGGTGATCTGTCATTCACTTTACGTGTTATATTTTCTGCTACCAATGGAGAATTTAAATATCACCCCGAGCACGATAGTGGAAGTGTTTGATTGGTTCAATTAACGACTAGCTGATGTATATACATAGGTTATTAGAAATTATATACGACGATATCGGGATCAAATGCAGGTCATAGAGGTTAACGACATGCATGGAAATACACATTTCGGTGATAAGGTTGTTGAAAGTCAGTAATCTAAACATGTTGGCTTCGTTTTACATACTATGTTGTTGTTTTTAGGCAACTGAACAAGTTCTGGTTGTAACAACTTGTATCAGCGTGTGTGTGTGTGTGTGTGTTACCATCATCTCTTTCCCTTGCATTTCGTTTCGGCAAGTTATGATGATCGGTATACACTAATGAATAGCTACATGGTTATGTCAGTTCTTATGACCATTATTGTACACTTGTACTACTTTGTATATATGTATGTTTATACGTGTCCATGTAAAACGTGTAATTGTATATTATGTCTGTTCACTTGTGCTCTTCGTGTATATGGAGGTAATAAAGGATTAATTAATTAAGCTCGATGCAATAAAATCCCATCTTACACTAATAAATCACAAATCTTAATGCTTTTGGTTAATATAATATGTGTTATCAAATTTAAATCATTTATACTGCTCCTGTCGGGAGCCTTATTTCTCTACAATACACAACCGCACAACCACTTTCTGCAATAATAAATAGTTCCGGTGTAATTTTCAAGTTAGTTTCTGTTTGCTGTCAAAATTAAAAATTACAGACAAAACAAATTCATTAGAACATATTACTTTATAATTAACTGTTTAACATATTTAAGATACAAAAGAACACCCGCGGATGAATACGAAACTCAACCAGTGGCAGAGAATTTGCCACGTTCCACTGTTTGAAAACAGTGAAATATAGCATTTCTTTTCACTGAGAAAACTCAAGCATTGTTTGGAAAGTATAACAGAAACACTTTTCGTTAATTGGCTTTGTGTAATATTGCGAGGTCGGAGAGACGCATGCTATCAATCTGCTGTAGGGGAAATATCTGTGTCTGTTTATTGGTGGGCTAAGTACCTCCTGAACAGATGTCAACCTACAGCTACTTTAGCCAGCACTTAATTGAAAGAGGAAACCCGTATAATGATATACATTTGATATCAGTGTTTCGAGTACAAGCTAGCATTTGGGTAGCTTCTGTCTATTCATAGCATACTTTCAGTAAGAAGTTAAAGTTTAAACTTTATTTATTTTTTACAACGATTGTGAAGCAAGTTTCAACAACTTATATTAACAACTCTCGTTGCAGCGGATGGAAGCATAACATTAATAAGGTAATTCGTAATACCATCTCACATACTTGCCGGTCCGAGGATCGAATCCGAGTTGCATTCGTGAGAAGCGAGCGCGCTAACCACTGCGCTAATAGGACAGCCTAGTTCTAGTAATAAACGCTGTATAGGCATGCTACGTGAGTTCTGTTAGCTTGGGTTCCAGTCTGTCGATTTTTCACTTTTTAACTTCTGGTAAAATGACGTTGATATGATCAGAAACTCAATACGGCCCAATTAATAGTCTCGGTGTTAAAATATATTTATTTGACTGACCAGGTAAAATATATCAACGCCTGTTCCCAGGTTAGAGTTCTGTACACATACTGTGTAAAGTATACTACGTGAGTTCTGTACACATACTGTGTACAGTATAATACCTGAGTTCTGTATACATACTGTGTAAAGTATACTACGTAAGTTCTGTATACATACTGTGTAAATTATACTACGTGAGTTCTGTATACATATTGTGTAAAGTACACTACGTGAGTTCTGTATACATATTGTGTAAAGTACACTACGTGAGTTCTGTATACATATTGTGTAAAGTATACTATGTGAGTTCTGTATACATATTGTGTAAAGTATACTACGTGAGTTCTGTATACATATTGTGTAAAGTATACTACGTGAGTTCTGTATACATATTGTGTAAAGTATACTACGTGACTTCTGTATACATACTGTGTAAAGTATACTACGTGAGTTCTGTATACATATTGTGTAAAGTATACTACGTGACTTCTGTATACATACTGTGTAAAGTATACTACGTAAGTTCTGTATACATATTGTGTAAAGTATACTACGTGACTTCTGTATACATACTGTGTAAAGTATGCTACGTGAGTTCTGTATACATATTGTGTAAAGTATACTATGTGAGTTCTGTATACATAATGTGTAAAGTATACTACGTGAGTTCTGTATACATATTGTGTAAAGTATACTACGTGACTTCTGTATACATATATTAAATAAAGTCAACGCCCTAATTGTGAATGTATACTATGCTATTATTGATATGTTTCGGCAAATTATCATTAATGATATGCAGCTGACATGCGCACTCTACATGTTAAGTAATGTTCCTCTCAAGACAAGGCGTGTCTAGTGGTAACACGCTGGGCTGGTAATCCATGGATCGCAGGTTCGATCCCCCGTCTGACCCTAATTAAATTAACAGTCTTTCAGATGGGACTTTAAACCGAGGTCTCGTGTCCGTGCTGTACACCGTGCACGTAAAAGAACCAGATGAGCCTCTGGAATGGGTCTCTGTCTGTATCATTGCACTAACCTCCAAATATCTAAAATGCCTAATCTCTTCAGGAGGCGTCGCTCATATGGGCAACCGGTAGCGACGATAAATAAACGTAAAACACACACAAGGCGTGTCTTACAGTTTTACACTGTCCCAAGGATGATCTCTCCAGTATGTATTGTATCAAGCTGATTGTGTATCAACATATTCTTTAAAAATATTTAAAACAATACATTTCGTTTTTAATCCGAAGCTATTTGTCCAGATCCCTATCATATGTTGTGGTAGTGCCTTGTATTGGTGAGGGTATCTGCATGGACACTCCTTGCCTAGGACATACGTATTCCTAGCCTGACTTTTTTTTCCATTTATTTAGCCATGCTGTTAATTTAATTAATAAGGTGGTTTTTTAATTTAATTAATAAGGTGATTTGTTATTTTAATTAATAAGGCGGTTTGTTATTTTAATTAATAAGGCGGTTTGTTATTTTAATTAATAAGGCGGTTTATTATTTTAATTAATAAGGCGGTTTGTTATTTTAATTAATAAGGTGGTTTGTTATTTTAATTAATAAGGTGATTTGTTATTTTAATTAATAAGGTGGTTTGTTATTTTAATTAATAAGGCGGTTTGTTATTTTAATTAATAAGGTGGTTTGTTATTTTAATTAATAAGGCAGTTTGTTATTTTAATTAATAAGGCGGTTTGTTATTTTAATTAATAAGGCAGTTTGTTATTTTAATTAATAAGGTGGTTTGTTATTTTAATTAATAAGGCGGTTTGTTATTTTAATTAATAAGGCAGTTTGTTATTTTAATTAATAAGGCTGTTTGTTATTTTAATTAATAAGGTGGTTTGTTATTTTAATTAATAAGGCGGTTTGTTATTTTAATTAATAAGGCGGTTTGCTATTTTAATTAATAAGGCGGTTTGTTATTTTAATTAATAAGGCGGTTTGTTATTTTAATTAATAAGGTGGTTTGTTATTTTAATTAATAAGGTGGTTTGTTATTTTAATTAATAAGGCGGTTTGTTATTTTAATTAATAAGGCAGTTTGTTATTTTAATTAATAAGGCAGTTTGTTATTTTGATTAATAAGGTGGTTTGTTATTTTAATTAATAAGGTGGTTTGTTATTTTAATTAATAAGGCGGTTTGTTATTTTAATTAATAAGGCAGTTTGTTAATTTAATTAATAAGGTGGTTTGTTATTTTAATTAATAAAGCGGTTTGTTATTTTAATTAATAAGGCAGTTTGTTATTTTAATTAATAAGGTGGTTTGTTATTTTAATTAATAAGGTGGTTTGTTAATTTAATTAATAAGGCGGTTTGTTATTTTAATTAATAAGGCAGTTTGTTATTTTAATTAATAAGGCGGTTTGTTATTTTAATTAATAAGGTGGTTTGTTATTTTAATTAATAAGGTGGTTTGTTATTTTAATTAATAAGGCGGTTTGTTATTTTAATTAATAAGGTGGTTTGTTATTTTAATTAATAAGGTGATTTGTTATTTTAATTAATAAGGCGGAAGTCGTGATAGCGCAGTGGCATCGATGCGCGTTCGCTTCAGGTGCGAAAGGTCCGGAGTTCGAGCCCCGTTGTAGCCATTACGATTGTGGCATTTAAATTCCACATTGCCTCCTCTCTCCTTCATGGCAATGGATTCCATCAGGAATGAAGTCTCGAGAGTGATTAATATAAGTTGAAAAAACATGTTTTGCAATCGAGCCTAATTAAATTTGTATACACTAAGGTGGAGATTCTACAACCAAAAATGCATTATAAATATTTCGTGAAAATCAGACAACGAGAATCATTCAAAACATCTCTGAAATAAAGGTGTGGAAGTCGTGATAGTCGCGGATGCGCGTTCGCTTCAGGTGCGAAAGATCCGGAGTTCGAGCCCCGTTGTAGCCATTACGATTGTGGCATTTAAATTCCACATTGCCTCCTCTCTCCTTCATGGCAATGGATTCCATCAGGAATGAAGTCTCGAGAGTGATTAATATAAGTTGAAAAAACATGTTTTGCAATCGAGCCTAATTAAATTTGTATACACTAAGGTGGAGATTCTACAAACAAAAATGCATTATAAATATTTCGTGAAAATCAGACAACGAGAATCATTCAAAACATCTCTGAAATAAAGGTGTGGAAGTCGTGATAGTCGCGGATGCGCGTTCGCTTCTGGTGCGAAAGGTCCGGAGTTCGAGCCCCGCTGGAGCCGTTACGATTGTGCCCTTAGGCAATGCATTTAAATTCCACATTGCCTCTTCTCTCTCCTTCATGGCGATGGATTCCATTAGGAATGAGGTTTCGAGAGTGATTAACATAAGTTGAAAGAACTTGTTTCGCAATCGAGCTAAAAATAAATTTGTATAAAATAAACTATAATCTAAATAAATGGCTACTTGTCATTATTATCAATTATCCTGCATATTATTATATCATCAAAGTCCAAACACATTTTATTCTCTCATTTCACATGCATACATGAAATAATGAGGCTTACGACAACACATACTTACGAGGCTTGAATAACATGATATGTTGCAAATGTATGTATGTATGTACCATTAATGTCGAACCACTTGCGGGGACCTATACATGCTTTCCTGGGCATGCTTAGCCGACCATAGCGGTTAACCAGTACTAAGCAATGTGTGTGAGGTGCCTTGCTCAATGACACTACATACGTGGCCTGACTGTGTATCGAACCCGGACCGTTCGATTCCAAATCCGACGCTCTACCATTGGACCACGGACGCCACGCAAATACTAAACATTATAGTACTATTATTGTTGATATAGAGAATTATTCGATTTTCAGGTGCAGTAATAGTAGAGGAGATCGTGAAATGAACAATTGTCTCTCTTTTCATTGGTACAAGAAATTTAAAGAATTGTGGATCCACGGAGAGTCAAGCATTTTTATTTTGACAATGGCGTTAATTAGAACTATTTAGTATCTAAAAACATCAGCTTTCTCTTGTAATATCAATAACTTAATTACGTACAATTAAACTGATTTCAGCCACATAACTGCTATAGATCTCTGGAGTTAGAATGATTACATTTGCATTTAATATTTTAATACGAATGCCTTCATTGTAAATCAAATGAAGCGAATATAATGTTGTAATATCAACATCTTAATTACGAAAATATTAAACTGATTTCAGCCACATAACTGCTATAGATCTCTAAAGTTACAATGTTTACATTTGCATTTGACAGACAGACAGACAAGACAGACAGACAGACAGACAGACAGACAGACAGACAGACAGACAGACAGACAGACAGACAGACAGACAGACAGACAGACAGACAGACAGACAGACAGACAGACAGACAGACAGACAGACAGACAGACAGACAGACAGACAGACAGACAGACAGACAGACAGACAGACAGACAGACAGACAGACAGACAGACAGACAGACAGACAGACAGACAGACAGACAGACAGACAGACAGACAGACAGACAGACAGACAGACAGACAGACAGACAGACAGACTATTCAAAACCATTAGGCTAAACAGCCCATGAGGTCAAAACATATGCATGATAGAGATAGCTAACAGTGAACCTACATTTTGCAGTGACAATCTACACAACACACACATAATAAAACAAATCATATTACAAAACAAAGAGAAGGCCCTGTAATTTTATACCCCAAAATCATAATATTTTAATACGAATGCCTTCAGTGTAAAACAAATGAAGCGAATAGAATATTTCTGTCGACAATTCTCGTAATGGACATTCTTAATGTCACAAATCTTGTTAAAAAAACGAAATTACATTGTATGCGGGGGTCGTGGTTTTATGCCAACAGTTTACAAAACATAGTAATATGATTTGTTACGATAGAGATATGAAGTTACGGAGAGACAATGCAAGTCAAAATAAGATTATATATTTTCAACAGAGTTAAAGCGACACTACATCGGTGACAATGCAAATGTTTGAAGAATGTAACTTGCTATTATGTGGTATAATTCTTTTCCAAATATTTGCCTCAAAAAGTATTTCAACAAATAAACAAACGCCGTATACGCGTTGACATAACACAATAATGTAAACAGGGTGGACATGCATGCGTAATACAACCTGTGTATCCCGAATAACGAGATTTATGGTACAGATGTACCGTTATGTCTCACATGCGTGCATATGTATATTTATTTGTAAACTAATCATAGTTAAATTATCACTAAACGAAAGTATGGCGAGTTTCGTATTGACTCCAATGACATCAAAAGCCAATTCAGGAGCGTGGATAACCGTTATATGAAATCCTACTTTCACTTTTGAAGTGTGTAGACCACAAAAACACTGTTTATTGATTCAATGTTAGTGTTCGAATATATTGAGAAGAATTCGTTGTAGCAATGCATGTGAAAAATGCATTTTATTTGCTTCTTGCAATGTAATGTCGCTTTAAAGTACATTAAAATGTTACAAATGATGGATTGCTTTACAACACAACATGGGAAATATGTATGTATTGTAACGTGTACATTGTAACGTGTACATTGTAACGTACGCATTGTAACGTGTACATTGTAACGTGTACATTGTAACGTGCGCATTGTAACATGTACATTGTAACGTGTGTATTGTAACGTGTGCATTGTAACGTGTACATTGTAACGTGCGCATTGTAACGTGTGCATTGTAACGTGTGTATTGTAACGTGTGCATTGTAACGTGTACATTGTAACGTGTACATTGTAACGTGTACATTGTAACATGCGCATTGTAACGTGTACATTGTAACGTGTGTATTGTAACGTGTGTATTGTAACGTGTACATTGTAACGTGCGCATTGTAACGTGTACATTGTAACGTGTACATTGTAACGTGCGCATTGTAACGTGTGCATTGTAACGTGTACATTGTAACGTGTGTATTGTAACGTGTGCATTGTAACGTGTACATTGTAACGTGTACATTGTAACGTGTACATTGTAACGTGTGCATTGTAATGTGGTATTGTAACGTGTGCATTGTAACGTGTGTATTGTAACGTGTGTATTGTAACGTGTGCATTGTAACGTGTGTATTGTAACGTGTGTATTGTAACGTGTGCATTGTAACGTGTGCATTGTAACGTGTGTATTGTAACGTGTGCATTGTAACGTGTGCATTGTAACGTGTGTATTGTAACGTGTGTATTGTAACGTGTGCATTGTAACGTGTGCATTGTAACGTGTGTAGTGTAACGTGTGCATTGTAACGTGTACATTGTAACGTGTGCATTGTAACGTGTGCATTGTAACGTGTACATTGTAACGTGTACATTGTAACGTGTACATTGTAACGTGTACATTGTAACGTGTGCATTGTAACGTGTGTATTGTAACGTGTACAATGTAACGTGTGTATTGTAACGTGTACATTGTAACGTGTACATTGTAACGTGTGTATTGTAACGTGTACATTGTAACCTGTGTATTGTAAAGTGTGTATTGTAACGTGTGTATTGTAACGTGTGTATTGTAACGTGTACATTGTAACCTGTGTATTGTAACGTGTGCATTGTAACCTGTGTATTGTAACGTGTACATTGTAACGTGTGTATTGTAACGTGTGCATTGTAACGTGTGCATTGTAACGTGGACATTATAACGTGTGTATTGTAACGTGTACATTGTAACGTGTGCATTGTAACGTGTACATTGTAACGTGTACATTGTAACGTGTGCATTGTAACGTGTGTATTGTAACGTGTACAATGTAACGTGTGTATTGTAACGTGTACATTGTAACGTGTACATTGTAACGTGTGTATTGTAACGTGTACATTGTAACCTGTGTATTGTAAAGTGTGTATTGTAACGTGTGTATTGTAACGTGTGTATTGTAACGTGTACATTGTAACCTGTGTATTGTAACGTGTGCATTGTAACCTGTGTATTGTAACGTGTACATTGTAACGTGTGCATTGTAACGTGTGCATTGTAACCTGTGTATTGTAACGTGTGTATTGTAACGTGTACATTGTAACATGTGTATTGTGACGTGTTCATTGTAACGTGTACATTGTAACCTGTGTATTGTAACGTGTGCATTGTAACCTGTGTATTGTAACGTGTGTATTGTAACGTGTACATTGTAACGTGTGTATTGTAACGTGTACATTGTAACCTGTGTATTGTAACGTGTACAGTGTAACCTGTGTATTGTAACGTGTACATTGTAACGTGTATATTGTAACCTGTGTATTGTAACGTGTATATTGTAACCTGTGTATTGTAACGTGTACATTGTAACCTGTGTATTGTAACGTGTACATTGTAACGTGTGTATTGTAACGTGTGCATTGTAACCTGTGTATTGTAAAGTGTACATTGTAACGTGTGTATTGTAACGTGTACATTGTAACGTGTGTATTGTAACGTGTGTATTGTAACGTGTACATTGTAACCTGTGTATTGTAACGTGTGTATTGTAACGTGTAAATTGTAACGTGTGTATTGTAACGTGTACATTGTAACCTGTGTATTGTAACGTGTGTATTGTAACGTGTACATTGTAACCTGTGTATTGTAACGTGTACATTGTAACCTGTGTATTGTAACGTGTACATTGTAACCTGTGTATTGTAACGTGTATATTGTAACGTGTGTATTGTAACGTGTACATTTTAACCTGTGTATTGTAACGTGTGTATTGTAACGTGTACATTGTAACCTGTATATTGTAACGTGTACATTGTAACGTGTGCATTGTAACGTGTGTATTGTAACGTGTACATTGTAACCTGTGTATTGTAACGTGTATATTGTAACGTGTGAATTGTAACGTGTGCATTGTAACGAGCGCATTGTAACGTGTGCATTGTAACGTGTGTATTGTAACGTGTACATTGTAACGTGTACATTGTAAAGTGTATATTGTAACGTGTGCATTGTAACGTGTGCATTGTAATGTGTACATTATAACGTGTGTATTGTAACGTGTACATTGTAACGTGTGCATTGTAACGTGTACATTGTAACGTGTGCATTGTAACGTGCGTATTGTATCGTGTCTATTGTAATGTGTACATTGTAACGTGTGCATTGTAACATGTGCATTGTAACGTGTGTATTGTAACGTGTACATTGTAACGTGTGCATTGTAACGTGTATATTGTAACGTGTACATTGTAACGTGTGCATTGTAACGTGTACATTGTAACGTGTGCATTGTAACGTGTATATTGTAACGTGTACATTGTAACGTGTACATTGTAACGTGTACATTGTAACGTGCGCATTGTAACGTGTGCATTGTAACGTGTGTATTATAACGTGTACATTGTAACGTGTACATTGTAACGTGTACATTGTAACGTGTGCATTGTAACGTGTACATTGTAACGTGTGTATTGTAACGTGTACATTGTAACGTGTGCATTGTAACGTGTATATTGTAACGTGTATATTGTAACGTGTGCATTGTAACGTGTATATTGTAACGTGTATATTGTAACGTGTGCATTGTAACGTGTATATTGTAACGTGTGCATTGTAACGTGTATATTGTAACGTGTATATTGTAACGTATACAATGTAACGTGCGCATTGTAACGTGCGCATTGTAACGTGTATATTGTAACGTGTGCATTGTAACGTGTATATTGTAACGTGTATATTGTAACGTGTACAATGTAACGTGCGCATTGTAACGTGCGCATTGTAACGTGTACATTGTAACGTGTGTATTTTAACGTGTACATTGTAACGTGTGCATTGTAACATGTGTATTGTAACGTGTGTATTGCAACGTGTACATTGTAACGTGTGCATTGTAACGTGTATATTGTAACGTGTACATTGTAACGTGTGCATTGTAACGTGTACATTGTAACGTGTGCATTGTAACGTGTATAATGTAACGTGTACATTGTAACGTGTGCATTGTAACGTGTACATTGTAACGTGTGTATTGTAACGTGTACATTGTAACGTGTGCATTGTAACGTGTACAATGTAACGTGTGCATTGTTACGTGTGTATCGTAACGTGTGCATTGTAACGTGTGTATTGTAACGTGTGCATTGTAACGACCATTTAAAATGTGTCAATGAATAATTATAACAATAAGTCTGTTGTATACTATATTTGGATGTTCCCACGAGTGCAATAAGTCTGTTGTACTATATTTGGGTGTACCCATGAAGGCAATACGTCTGTTGTAATATAATTATTTGGGTGTTCCCATGAAGGCAATACGTCTGTTGTACTATATTTGAGTGTTCCCATAAAGGCAATAAGTATGTTGTACTATATTTGAGTGTTCCCATAAAGGTAATAAGTATGTTGTACTATATTTGAGTGTTCCCATAAAGGCAATAAGTATGTTGTACTATATTTGGATGTTCCTATGAAGGCAATACGTCTGTTGTACTATATTTGGGTGTTCCCATGAAAGCAATAAGTCTGTTGTACTATATTTGAGTGTTCCCATAAAGGCAATAAGTATGTTGTACTATATTTGAGTGTTCCCATAAAGGCAATAAGTAAGTTGTACTATATTTGAGTGTTCCCATAAAGGCAATAAGTATGTTGTACTATATTTGAGTGTTCCCATAAAGGCAATAAGTATGTTGTACTATATTTGGGTTTTCCCATGAAGGCAATACGTCTGTTGTACTATATTTGGTTGTTCCCACGAAGGCAATACGTCTGTTGTACTATATTCGGACGTTTCAATGAAGGCAATAAGTATGTTGTACTATATGTAGGTGTTCCAATGAAGGCAATAAGTCTGTTGTGCTATATTTGGGTGTTCCCATGAAGGCAATACGTCTGTTGTGCTATATGTGGGTGTTCCAATGAAGGCAATAAGTCTGTTGTGCTATATGTGGGTGTTCCAGTGAAGGCAATCAGTCTGTTGTGCTATATTTGGGTGTTCCCATGAAGGCAATACGTCTGTTGTGCTATATTTGGGTGTTCCAATGAAGGCAGTAAGTATGTTGTGCTATGTTTGGGTGTTCCCATGAAGGCAATACGTCTGTTGTGCTATATGTGGGTGTTCCAATGAAGGCAATAAGTCTGTTGTGCTATATGTGGGTGTTCCAATGAAGGCAATCAGTCTGTTGTGCTATATTTGGGTGTTCCCATGAAGGCAATACGTCTGTTGTGCTATATTTGGGTGTTCCCATGAAGGCAATACGTCTGTTGTGCTATATGTGGGTGTTCCAATGAAGGCAGTAAGTATGTTGTACTATATTTGGGTGTTCCGATGACGGCAATAAGTCTGTTGTACTATATTTGGATGTTCCTATGAAGGCAATAAGTCTGTTGTACTATATGTGTGTGTTGCCATAAAGGCAATAAGTATGTTGTACTATATTTGGGTGTTCCCATGAAGGCAATACGTCTGTTGTACTATATTTGGATGTTTCAATGAAGGCAATAAGTATGTTGTACTATATTTGGGTGTTCCCATGAAGGCAATACGTATGTTGTACTATATTCGGACGTTTCAATGAAGGCAATAAGTATGTTGTACTATATTTGGGAGTTCCCAGGAAAGCAATAAGTCTGTTGTAATATAATTATTTGGGTGTTCCAATGAAGGCAATAGGTCAGTTGTGCTATATGTGGGTGTTCCAATGAAAGCAATAAGTCTGTTGTGCTATATTTGGGTGTTCCTCTGAAGGTAATACGTCTGTTGTGCTATATGTGGGTGTTCCAATGAAGGCAATAAGTCTGTTGTGCTATATTTGGGTGTTCCCATGAAGGCAATACGTCTGTTGTGCTATATGTGGGTGTTCCAAAGAAGGCAGTAAGTATGTTGTACTATATGTGGATGTTTCAATGAAGGCAATAAGTCTGTTGTACTATAGTTGAGTGTTCCAATGAAGGCAATACGTTTGTTGTACTATATTTGGATGTTCCTATGAAGGCAATACGTTTGTTGTACTATATTTGGATGTTCCTATAAAGGCAATACGTCTGTTGTACTATATTGGAGTGTTCCAATGAAGGCAATACGTTTGTTGTACTATATTGGGATGTTCCTATGAAGGCAATAAGTCTGTTGTACTATATGCGGGTGTTCCAATGAAGGCAATAAGTCTGTTGTGCTATATTTGGGTGTTCCCATGAAGGCAATACGTCTGTTGTGCAATTTGTGGGTGTTCCAATGAAGGCAATCAGTCTGTTGTGCTATATTTGGGTGTTCCCATGAAGGCAATACGTCTGTTGTGCTATATTTGGGTGTTCCCATGAAGGCAATACGTTTGTTGTGCTATATGTGGGTGTTTCAATGAAGGCAGTAAGTATGTTGTACTATATTTGGATGTTTCAATGAAGGCAATAAGTCTGTTGTACTATATTTGGGTGTTCCGATGAAGGCAATAAGTATGTTGTACTATATTTGGATGTTCCTATGAAGGCAATAAGTCTGTTGTACTATATGTGGGTGTTCCCATAAAGGCAATAAGTATGTTGTACTATATATGGGTGTTTCCATGAAGGCAATACGTCTGTTGTACTATATTTGGATATTTCAATGAAGGCAATAAGTATGTTGTACTATATTTGGGTGTTCCCATGAAGGCAATACGTATGTTGTACTATATTCGGACGTTTCAATGAAGGCAATATGTATGTTGTACTATATTTGGGAGTTCCCAGGAAGGCAATAAGTATGTTGTAATATAATTATTTGGGTGTTTCAATGAAGGCAATACGTCTGTTGTGCTATATGTGGGTGTTCCAATGAAGGCAATAAGTCTGTTGTGCTATATTTGGGTTTTCCCATGAAGGCAATACGTCTGTTGTGCTATATTTGGGTGTTCCAATGAAGGCAATCAGTCTGTTGTGCTATATGTGGGTGTTCCCATGAAGGCAATACGTCTGTTGTACTATATTTGGGTATTCCCATGAAGGCAATACGTTTGTTGTACTATATTGGGATGTTCCTATGAATGCAATACGTATGTTGTACTATATTTGAGTGTTCCCATGAAGGCAATAAGTCTGTTGTACTATATTTGAGTGTTCCCATGAAGGCAATATGTCTGTTGTACTATATTTGGATGTTTCTATGAAGGCAATAAGTCTGTTGTACTATATTTTGATGTTCCAATGAAGGCAATAAGTATGTTGTACTATATTTGAGTGTTCCTATGAAGGCAATAAGTTTGTTGTACTATATTTGGATGTTTCAATGAAGGCAGTAAAGTATGTTGTACTATATTTGAGTGTTCCTATGAAGGCAATACGTCTGTTGTATATATGTGGGTGTTCCCATGAAGGCAATATGTCTGTTGTAATATAATTATTTGGGTGTTCCCATGAAGGCAATACGTCTGTTGTGCTATATGTGGGTGTTCCGATGAAGGCAATAAATCTGTTGTAATATACTTATTTGGGTGTTCCCATGAAGGCAATACGTCTGTTGTGCTATATGTGGGTGTTCCTATGAAGGCAATAAGTATGTTGTGCTATATTTGGGTGTTCCCATGAAGGCAATTCGTCTGTTGTGCTATATTTGGGTGTTCCCATGAAGGCAATACGTCTGTTGTGCTATATGTGGGTGTTCCAATGAAGGCTGTAAGTATGTTGTACTATATTTGGATGTTTCAATGAAGGCAATAAGTCTGTTGTACTATATTTGGGTGTTCCGATGAAGGCAATAAGTCTGTTGTACTATATTTGGATGTTCCTATGAAGGCAATAAGTCTGTTGTACTATATTTGATTGTTCCAATGAAGGCAATACGTTTGTTGTACTATATTTGAGTGTTCCAATGAAGGCAATACGTTTGTTGTACTATATTGGGATGTTCCTATGAAGGCAATACGTCTGTTGTACTATATTTGAGTGTTCCTATGAAGGCAATAAGTCTGTTGTACTATATTTGGATGTTCCCATGCAGGCAATACGTATGTTGTACTATATTTGGGAGTTCCCAGGAAGGCAATAAGTCTGTTGTAATATAATTATTTGGGTTTTCCAATGAAGGCAATAGGTCTGTTGTGCTATATGTGGGCGTTCCAATGAAGGCAATAAGTCTGTTGTGCTATATTTGGGTGTTCCAATGAAGGCAATAAGTCTGTTGTGCTATATGTGGGTGTTCCAATGAAGGCAATAAGTCTGTTGTGCTATATTTGGGTGTTCCCATGAAGGCAATACGTCTGTTGTGCTATATGTGGGTGTTCCAATGAAGGCAATAAGTCTGTTGTGCTATATTTGGGTGTTCCCATGAAGGCAATACGTATGTTGTGCTATATGTGGGTGTTCCAATGAAGGCAGTAAGTACGTTGTACTATCATTGAAGGTCCTCATTCCGTGACTGTCCTAATTCCGGTGCTATTTGTTTAAATCTCGTAACGCGCGATATTTGCTGACGTCATACACGCGCTCCGATGTAAATATTTACTAAAGCTGTAGCTATCTGTCAAAAGTCAAACAACAGTAAAATGAGACAAAAACAGGTAAATATTTGTTGAAACATGTCACGCATATAAAATAATACCTTTTCTACTATTACAAAATAAATGTTCAATTAAATACCCTTTTTTGGCCCCAAAAACATTGTTCAGAAATGTTACCATCCGTCTGCTCTGAAACCAGGCTTTGATTGACACATCTAATTCGGAAGAGGACTTTTTCTATAAGGCCAAGCCTAATTTATTTATTTTGTTTTCAGTCCTATCCCTTATAAACAATTTTAGTTTTGTTAGGCTAATCCTACTAGGCAGATGAGGAGAAAGAACAGACACTAAAGAGATTTCCAAGTGTGTATCTCTAATATTTGCAAAGTGGAGATTGTGTGACAGAGTTAATAGGGGCAAACTCTGTGACAACTGGGTGCATTTGACATATTGCACCACAGTCAGGGTACTTAGAAGAGGAGACACAGTCATGTGTCCTTGCTGTGACACTATAGAGGAGTAGAATAAATAATAATAACAGTTACATAAAACAACAGTTAATAATTTAGTGTTTTAACAGTTATTAGTGTTAACAAAGTTAAAAATAGATTTTGGAATTATATCTTATATTTGAACTGTTTGGAAAAACACCACATAATTAATTAAGAGTGCATAATTCACTGTTACCCAAGAGTTACCGGAATTGGGTCACATGTAAAATTACGGACACATTTACAGTAGTTCAGAACAAATCGTGATTACTCTTTGGAAACACATGCATTTATGTTGAAATTTGATGCAACATGTTGGAAAAGGATTTGTTGACTAAGATATGTATACGTCTTTGTATATTTTACAAACTATTATGCAAATTTTAATGAGTGTTTCGTATCCTACCGGAATGAGGACCCTCGAGGCTATATGTGGATGTTTCAATGAAGGCAATAAGTCTGTTGTACTATAGTTGAATGTTCCAATGATGGCAATAAGTTTGTTGTACTATATTTGGATGTTTCAATGAAGGCAGTAAAGTATGTTGTACCATATTTGAGTGTTCCTATGAAGGCAATACGTCTGTTGTGCTATATGTGTGTGTTCCCATGAAGGCAATATGTCTGTTGTAATATAATTATATGGGTGTTCCCATGAAGGCAATACGTCTGTTGTGCTATATGTGGGTGTTCCAATGAAGGCAATAAGTCTGTTGTAATATAATTATTTGGGTGTTCCCATGAAGGCAATACGTCTGTTGTGCTATATGTGCGTGTTCCGATGAAGGCAATAAGTCTGTTGTGCTATATTTGGGTGTTCCCATGAAGGCAATAAGTCTGTTGTACTATATTTGGGTGTTCCAATGAAGGCAATTCGTCTGTTGTGCTATATTTGGGTGTTACCCTGAAGGCAATACGTCTGTTGTGCTATATGTGGGTGTTCCAATGAAGGCAGTAAGTATGTTGTACTATATTTGGATGTTTCAATGAAGGCAATAAGTCTGTTGTACTATATTTGGGTGTTCCGATGAAGGCAATAAGTATGTTGTACTATATTTGGATGTTCCTATGAAGGCAATAAGTCTGTTGTACTATATTTGAGTGTTCCAATGAAGGCAATACGTTTGTTGTACTATATTTGAGTGTTCCAATGAAGGCAATACGTTTGTTGTACTATATTGGGATGTTCCTATGAAGGCAATACATCTGTTGTACTATATTTGAGTGTTCCTATGAAGGCAATAAGTCTGTTGTACTATATTTGGATGTTCCTATGAAGGCAATACGTCTGTTGTGCTATATGTGGGTGTTCCAATGAAGGCAGTATGTATGTTGTACTATATGTGGATGTTTCAATGAAGGCAATAAGTCCGTTGTACTATAGTTGAGTGTTCCAATGAAGGCAATACGTTTGTTGTACTATATTTGGATGTTCCTATGAAGGCAATACGTTTGTTGTACTATATTTGGATGTTCCTATGAAGGCAATACGTCTGTTGTACTATATTTGAGTGTTCCAATGAAGGCAATACGTTTGTTGTACTATATTGGGATGTTCCTATGAATGCAATACGTATGTTGTACTATATTTGAGTGTTCCTATGAAGGCAATAAGTTTGTTGTACTATATTTGGATGTTTCAATGAAGGCAGTAAAGTATGTTGTACCATATTTGAGTGTTCCTATGAAGGCAATACGTCTGTTGTATATATGTGTGTGTTCCCATGAAGGCAATATTTCTGTTGTAATATAATTATATGGGTGTTCCCATGAAGGCAATACGTCTGTTGTGCTATATGTGGGTGTTCCAATGAAGGCAATAAGTCTGTTGTAATACAATTATTTGGGTGTTCCCATGAAGGCAATACGTCTGTTGTGCTATATGTGCGTGTTCCGATGAAGGCAATAAGTCTGTTGTGCTATATTTGGGTGTTCCCATGAAGGCAATAAGTCTGTTGTACTATATTTGGGTGTTCCAATGAAGGCAATTCGTCTGTTGTGCTATATTTGGGTGTTACCCTGAAGGCAATACGTCTGTTGTGCTATATGTGGGTGTTCCAATGAAGGCAGTAAGTATGTTGTACTATATTTGGATGTTTCAATGAAGGCAATAAGTCTGTTGTACTATATTTGGGTGTTCCGATGAAGGCAATAAGTATGTTGTACTATATTTGGATGTTCCTATGAAGGCAATAAGTCTGTTGTACTATATTTGAGTGTTCCAATGAAGGCAATACGTTTGTTGTACTATATTTGAGTGTTCCAATGAAGGCAATACGTTTGTTGTACTATATTGGGATGTTCCTATGAAGGCAATACGTCTGTTGTACTATATTTGAGTGTTCCTATGAAGGCAATAAGTCTGTTGTACTATATTTGGATGTTCCTATGAAGGCAATACGTCTGTTGTGCTATATGTGGGTGTTCCAATGAAGGCAGTATGTATGTTGTACTATATGTGGATGTTTCAATGAAGGCAATAAGTCCGTTGTACTATAGTTGAGTGTTCCAATGAAGGCAATACGTTTGTTGTACTATATTTGGATGTTCCTATGAAGGCAATACGTTTGTTGTACTATATGTGGATGTTCCTATGAAGGCAATACGTCTGTTGTACTATATTTGAGTGTTCCAATGAAGGCAATACGTTTGTTGTACTATATTTGGATGTTCCTATGAAGGCAATAAATCTGTTGTACTATATTTGGATGTTCCTATGAAGGCAATAAGTCTGTTGTACTATATTTGGATGTTTCAATGAAGGCAGTAAGTATGTTGTACTATATTTGAGTGTTCCTATGAAGGCAATACGTCTGTTGTATATATGTGGGTGTTCCCATGAAGGCAATATGTCTGTTGTAATATAATTATTTGGGTGTTCCCATGAAGGCAATACGTCTGTTGTGCTATATGTGGGTGTTCCGATGAAGGCAATAAGTCTGTTGTAATATAATTATTTGGGTGTTCCCATGAAGGCAATACGTCTGTTGTGCTATATTTGGGTGTTCCCATGAAGGCAATAAGTCTGTTGTGCTATATTTGGGTGTTCCCATGAAGGCAATAAGTCTGTTGTGCTATATTTGGGTGTTCACATGAAGGCAGTACGTCTGTTGTGCTATATGTGGGTGTTCCAATGAAGGCAGTAAGTATGTTGTACTATATTTGGATGTTTCAATGAAGGCAATAAGTCTGTTGTACTATATTTGGGTGTTCCGATGAAGGCAATAAGTCTGTTGTACTATATTTGGATGTTCCTATGAAGGCAATAAGTCTGTTGTACTATATTTTAGTGTTCCTATGAAGGCAATAAGTATGTTGTACTATATTTGGGTGTTCCTATGAAGGCAATAAGTCTGTTGTACTATATTTGGTTGTTCCCATGAAGGCAATAAGTATGTTGTACTATATTTGAGTGTTCCTATGAAGGCAATACAATAAGTCTGTTGTACTATATTTAGTTTATACAAATTTATTTTAGCTCGATTGCGAAACAAGTTCTTTCAACTTATATTAATCACTCTCGAGACCTCATTCCTGATGGAATCCATCGCCACGAGGGAGAGAGAAGAGGCAACGTGGAATTTAAATGCCTTGCCTAAGGGCACAATCGTAAAGGCTCCAGCGGGGCTCGAACTCCGGACCTTTCGCACCTGAAGCGAACGCGCATCCACTGCGCTATCACGACTTCCACGTGTACTATATTTGAGTGTTCCTATGAAGGCAATACATTAAGTCTGTTGTACTATATTTGGGTGTTCCTATGAAGGCAATACGTATGTTGTACTATATTAGGATGTTCCTATGAAGGCAATAAGTATGTTGTACTATATTTGGATGTTTCAATGAAGGCAATAAGTATGTTGTACTATATTTTGATGTTTCAATGAAGGAATTAAGTATTTTGTGCTATATTTGGGTGTTTCAATGAAGGCAATAAGTATGTTGTACTATATTAAGATGTTCCTATGAAGGCAATAAGTATGTTGTACTATATTTTGATGTTACCATTAAGGCAATAAGTATATTGTACTATATTTGGATGTTCCAATGTAGGCAATAAGTCTATTGTACTATATTTGGATGTTCCCATGTAGGCAATAAGTCTATTGTACTATATTTGGATGTTTCAATGAAGGCAATAAGTCTGTTGTACTATATGTGGATGTTCCAATGTAGGCAATAAGTCTATTGTACTATATTTGGATGTTCCAATGTAGGCAATAAGTCTATTGTACTATATTTGGATGTTCCAATGTAGGCAATAAGTCTATTGTACTATATTTGGATGTTTCAATGAAGGCAATAAGTCTGTTGTACTATATTTGGATGTTCCCATGAATGCAATAAGTCTGTTGTACTATATTTGAGTGTTCCAATGAAGGCAATACGTTTGGTGTACTATATTTGAGTGTTCCAATGAAGGCAATACGTTTGTTGTACTATATTGGGATGTTCCTATGAAGGCAATACGTCTGTTGTACTATATTTGAGTGTTCCAATGAAGGCAACACGTTTGTTGTACTATATTGGGATGTTCCTATGAAGGCAATACGTCTGTTGTACTATATTTGAGTGTTCCTATGAAGGCAATAAGTCTGTTGTGCTATATTTGGATGTTCCTATGAAGGCAATAAGTCTGTTGTACTATATTTGGATGTTCATATGAAGGCAATAAGTCTGTTGTACTATATTTGGATGTTCCTATGAAGGCAATAAGTATGTTGTACTATATTTGGATGTTCCAATGAAGGCAATAAGTCTGTTGTACTATATTTGGATGTTCCAATGAAGGCAATAAGTATGTTGTACTATATTTGGATGTTCCTATGAAGGCAATAAGTATGTTGTACTATGTTTGGATGTTCCAATGAAGGCAATAAGTATGTTGTACTATATTTGGATGTTCCAATGAAGGCAATAAGTATGTTGTACTATATTTGGATGTTCCAATGAAGGCAATAAGTATGTTGTACTATATTTGGATGTTCCAATGAAGGCAATAAGTCTGTTGTACTATATTTGGATGTTCCAATGAAGGCAATAAGTATTTTGTACTATATTTGAGTGTTTCAATGAAGGCAATAAGTCTGTTGTACTATATTTGAGTGTTCCTATGAAGGCAATACGTCTATTGTACTATATTTGGATGTTCCAATGTAGGCAATAAGTCTATTGTACTATATGTGGATGTTCCAATGAAGGCAATAAGTATGTTGTACTATATTTGAGTGTTTCAATGAAGGCAATAAGTATGTTGTACTATATTTGAGTGTTCCTATGAAGGCAATACGTCTGTTGTATATATGTGGATGTCCCCTTGAAGGCAATACGTCTGTTGTATATATGTGGATGTCCCCATGAAGGCTATAAGTCTGTTGTACTATATATGCCTGTTCCCAATTATTACTAGTCTGCATTTCGTGTTCATAAATCAATTCCAAGAGCCTGTAATCTATGTGATAGTGTGATGATTTATTAACATTTGATTGTATATAACTGTAAGCTCTCCCAAGCTACATAGTTCTTATCTTGTCCTAGCTGGACTAGTACAGGCAGTATATCGAACGAATACATACAACGTAAGAGCAACTCACATGATCACATTGAATATAGTAGTCGTGTGTGTCTGAAGTATCCACATTAAATGTCCCTTACCAAAACCCACGAACGTACACATTTTTCATATTTCGTTAATAGTTTTATACAAATTTATTTTAGCTCGATTGTGAAACAAGTTCTTACAACTTATATTATATTAATCACTCTCGAGACCTCATTCCTGATGGAATCCATAGCCACGAGGGAGCGAGAAGTGGCAATGTGGAATTTAAGTGCCTTGCCTAAGGACACAATCGTAACGGCTCCAGCGGGGCTCGAACCCCGGGCCTTTCGCACCTGAAGCTTTATTTATTTCGGCGGATTTCGTGTGGTTATATTGTTGATCTATGAGGGGTTAGAGGGGTCAGGTAGTGTCCCCTCACATTGCCTTCTATGGTAAACTATTTAACTATGCTGTGTGTAGCTTATACTATATAATAATATTTCATTGCATTTAACATTTACACAGGTTCGGTCCTCCGTCCAACCCTAATAAAATTAAGTCTTTCAAATGGGACTTTAAACTGAGGTATCGTGTCGGTGCTGTACATCGTGCACGTAAAAGTACCAGAGGAGACCCTGGAATGTATCATTGCACTATCCTCCAAAAATCTAAAATGACTAATTCTCTTCAGGAGGCGTCGCTCATATGGGCAACCGCTAGCGACGATAAATAAACGTAAAACACACACACACACGCGTGCGTTTCATTATGAACCTGTGTTTGTTTACATCGGTAAATTGTGAACAACTTCCATGCTGATGCCATGACTTACTAGTGTCTAACGCCAAGCAGAAGCCATGGAGTTGGCTGTATATATAGGCTGTCCGATTAGCGCAGTAGTTAGCGCGCTCGCCTCTCACCAATGCGACCGGGGTTCGATCCTCAGACAGGGAAGTATGTGAGATGGTACGACGGTCGCCAGATCGGACAGGTGGGTTTTCTCCGGGTATTCCGGTTTCCTCCCACATGAATGACCATATATACGCTTACATCCGAGCCAACGAGAGTGATTAATATAAGTTGTTCAAACTTGCTTCGCAATCGTTGTAAAATAAATCAAGTATAAAAAAAAGCCATGGAGTTTACAGAACTGCATCGTTAAAAGTGAATTCTTGTTTGGAACTGAGAATTTGACTGTGCCAGTTCATCGATTTACCATAGCACGAAGAAGGAGTGTGCATCCTGAAGCGATGAATCTTATGAGAACAGAATCCTATTAAAGCAACACTACATGTACATCACCAAATGCCAAAATAACTGCATTTTACTTATAAATAGCATTGCTACTAAACTTCTTCCGAAATAATTCGAACATTAACTTTCAATCAATAAACGGTGTTCTTTAATGCGGTCTACAATCTCTCATAACTGAAAGTAGGATTGCTGTGTTTAGCAAACACAAATAACACGTACATGCATAATACACACTCTATAAATACAATGCACAAAATGATGCTACATGCAAATTAATAAAACAAAAGGTTTGGGCCACATTGGTAAACGACGGCCATCACTAGAATGTCAAAGAAACGTTTAATTAAACTAAATATGTGTATGATAACGAAGCATGATCTACATGATTATAAAGTTTCAATGGACCACATATAGGAAACACCATGCTACCTACAAATAAACCATGCTTGGCGTTGAGGTTGACCTTTCAAGGTCAAATACGCCATAGTTTAATGGTGTTAAGGGTGACCTTTCAAGGTCAAATAAGCCATAGTTTATGGCGTTGTTGTTGACCTTTCAATGTCAAATACGCCATAGTTTAATGGCGTTGAGGGTGATCTTTCAAGGTCAAATACGCCATAGTTTAATGGCGTTGAGGGTGACCTTTCAAGGTCAAATAAGCCATAGTTTATGGCGTTGTTTGTGACCGTTCAATGTCAAATACGCCATAGTTTAATGGCGTTGAGGGTGATCTTTCAAGGTCAAATACGCCATAGTTTAATGGCGTTGAGGGTGATCTTTCAAGGTCAAATAAGCCATAGTTAATGGCGTTGAGGGTGATCTTTCAAGGTCAAATAAGCCATAGTTCATGACGTTGTGGTTGACCTTTCAAGGTCAAATAAGCCATAGTTCATGGCGTTGTGGTTGACCTTTCAATGTCAAATACGCCATAGTTTAATGGCGTTGAGGGTGATCTTTCAATGTCAAATACGCCATAGTTTAATGGCGTTGAGGGTGATCTTTCAAGGTCAAATACGCCATAGTTGATGGCGTTAAGGTTGACCTTTCAAGGTCAAATACGCCATAGTTTAATGGCGTTGAGGGTGATATTTCAGGGTCAAATACGCCATAGTTCATGGCGTTGTGGTTGACCTTTCAGGGTCAAATACGCCATAGTTCATGGCGTTGTGGTTGACCTTTCAGGGTCAAATACGCCATAGTTCATGGCGTTGTGGTTGACCTTTCAAGGTCAAATAAGCCATAGTTCATGGCGTTGTGGTTGTCCTTTCAATGTCACATTAGCCATAGTTCATGGCGTTGTTGTTGACCTTTCAATGTCAAATACGCCATAGCCATCCTTATCCGTTTCTTTACCTATCGCCATCCTTTATTGATATTGTCCTATCCGTTTCCTTATCTATCGCCATCCTTGTATTGCTATTGTCCTATCCGTCACTTTATCTATCGCCATCCTTTATTGTTATTGTCCTATCCGTTACTTTATCTATCGCCATCGGTTATTGATATTGTCCTATCCGTTTCTTTATCTATCGCCATCCTTTATTGATATTGTCCTATTCGTTACTTTATCTATCGCCATCGGTTATTGATATTGTCCTATCCGTTTCTTTATCTATCGCCATCCTTTTATTGATATTGTCCTATCCGTTTCTTTATCTATCGCCATCGGTTATTGCTATTGTCCTATCCGTTTCTTTATCTATCGCCATTCTTGTATTGCTATTGTCATATCCGTTTCTTTATATATCGCCATTCTTTTATTGATATTGTCCTATCCGATTATTGGTATATTGCTTTCATGTTCCTGGTCTTTCTGCCATTGTCATTGTTGCATTTTATGTATAATAATAGTAATAATAATAATAATAATAATAAAGGCTTTTTTTACGAGGGAACTTATATACAACATGGCCCTTAACATATATACAAGTAGTATATCTTTATTTTCCTCTCATCAATGTATAATACAATATTACAGACATGTGTAAAATAAATTATCACTATAAAATATAATCACTATAAAATTGCCATTCTGGAAGAGAAGAATTCTGGAAGAGACGTTATAATAATGTTTCTAGATACACATAAATTATATCACAATTAGTATTTTAAGATAGACTCTATCATTTATAACTATAACTATGTACAAATCTAAAACTGATAAATCTATATGAACGTTGCTTATCGCCTAATTAAAAAACTGCAATAAAACTAGGAGGGGGTAAGATTCTGAATTATCAATATAGGCACTAGCGTGCACTTGTTAAAAATAGTTTAG
Source organism: Archivesica marissinica (assembly GCA_014843695.1). Lineage (NCBI taxonomy): Eukaryota > Metazoa > Mollusca > Bivalvia > Venerida > Vesicomyidae > Archivesica > Archivesica marissinica. The sequence continues at coordinate 64,485,337 of CM026403.1, read as the reverse complement.
AAGACAAGGTATCACCCTTGGTCAGGTCAATGGTGACTTGATTAGCAGCATCCATATAGCGGTGATAAAAATCATTTCAAAACTAAAAAGAGCATGACATTATTTACACATAAAGAATTGTCTAGTTTTTAAGATATTAAAACAGGTTTTGTAAACATATGTATGTAATCATATCGGCCATACAGTAAGTTCTATCACCTGCTGTGTTTATACTCGCCATTTGTTTTAATAGTTGACCGTTCTAGCTTATCATGAACATATATTAAAGTCCACAGCGTGTGGTTACGGTCGCTGACTTGTATACCACTGTAACCTATTATCACTGGTGGTCAACGGGTTCGAGCCCTGCTCAGGTCGTGTCTCATTAATATGAAACAATTGGCAGTTTCATACGGAGCTTGGTGCAACAAGTACTGGTTAACCACTGGAGCCTGCCCAGGTAAGGTGTTGTTATGTGTGTGTTTTACGTTTATTTATCGTCGCTACCAGGTGCCCATATGAGCGCCTCCTGAAGAGATTAGTCATTTTAGATTTTGGAGGATAGTGATGATACAGACATAGACCCATTCCAGAGTCTCCTCTGGTTCTTTTACGTGCACGATGTAAAGCACCGTCACGAGACATCGGTGTAACATCCCATCTGAAAGACTATTACTATTATTAGTGTCAGACGGGGAATCGAACCTGCGATCACTTGGTTACCAATCCAGCGTGTTACCACTGGACTACAGATCCGTCCGTAAGGTGTTGTTAGGTAAATGTTGCTGATGCAGCGTAAAATCCGAATAAACAATATAATATTAAAAGGTGTGTCATCCTTACACAATGACGTGGTATTGTTCGCGTTAGAAACGTCTACTACTGCTTAATGTTTAAAGCGACACGCAAATTTATACAGAATGTAATTTCCTATTTTATAGTATAATTTTTTCCAAATATTTTTCTCAAAAACTGAGTATTTCAACTAATAAACAAGCGTCGTATACGCGGTTTGTTGGCATAACAAAATAATGTAACATGGTCAACATACATGCGTAATACAACTTGTGTATCCAGAATAATTTTGAGATTTGTGGTACATATTTACCGTTATATCTCATAGACGTGCCTATGCATATTTATTTGTATAATAGTCTAAGTTAAATTAATCACCTCTAAGCGAGAGAATCAAGCGTTTAGTATTGACTACAATGACATAGAAATGTCAATTCAGAAGCGTGGATGACAGGTATATGAAATCATATCACTTTTGTAAGTTTGTAGACCACAAACACACTGTTTAATGATTCAATATTTGTGTTCGAATGTATTCGGCAGAATTTGTAGTAGCAATGTATATAATACGCGAACAATGCATTTGTTTGGCTTTTTGCGATGTAATGTCGCTTTAACTTTCAACAATTATTAAATTGTCAGACAAAAATAACCTAAAGGAAAATAATAGAATGAAAGTGTCTGTATATACCATAAAGTATTAAGCAGAACGATCACGTAAATCGCAGGGAACACTGTTGAATATTGTCATAAGTCTGATCAATTAAGTCTGCACAATAGTGTTAGAGACATTCTTAGAGTTGTTGTGTTAATTAGCCTTCGATATTAACACATAAAATTAAAAGAGCCACACGTTTAGACAGGAAGATTGCAACGGTGCATTGCCTTGTTGTGTAGATGCCATTAACATATCATCTAGTTCTCTATACGTCTTCTATTTTCAGACTCAATTTAAATGTTCGCTAGACTAGGAAGAGTTAGTTTATACAAAATTATTTTAGGTCGATGGCGATGAATAAAAAAATGTCCAAAACGGCGAGTATGGCGTGATAACTCATTGATAATTGTTGATAACTTTGTAGGGACGGGACGTAAACTATCTTCCCTGAATTGCAGGCCGCCACGCTTTGTTTGGACTGTACAAAACAGTTCTTACAACTTAGCTTCCTAGACCCATATAATGCATTTTATTCCATAATATGATTATACAGCAATGCATTGCATATACATCTGGTATACATAACATTGATCAAATAAGATGATACATGAATGTATGAATATTGATATTATATAGTTATTAGTTTGCTCCAAATACTGTAAAACACAAGGTGACCGATATGGAATTGTGTTGCGTGTACATGAAAACTTACACTATATTGAACAAAAACGCACCATTGCTACATCATCGCCGTGGTAATTACAACACTACTAACAAAGTTCTACACCGCCCCCGCCCCAGCCCCCGCCCAGCCATTTGAGCAACTACGCAGTGTAGTACAGGTTGCAGTGCACAGTTACACAGTGTCGTACATGTTGCAGTGCACAGTTACGCAGTGTCGTACAGGTTGCAGTGCACAGTTACGCAGTGTCGTACAGGTTGCAGTGCATAGTTACGCAGTGTCGTACAGGTTGCAGTGCACAGTTACGCAGTGTCGTACAGGTTGCAGTGCACAGTTAGGCAGTGTCGTACAGGTTGCAGTGCACAGTTACGCAGTGTCGTACAGGTTGCAGTGCACAATTACGCAGTGTCGTACAGGTTGCAGTGCACAGTTACGCAGTGTCGTACAGGTTGCAGTGCACAGTTACGCAGTGTCGTACAGGTTGCAGTGCACAGTTACGCAGTGTCGTACAGGATGCAGTGCATAGTTAGGCAGTGTCGTACAGGTTGCAGTGCAGTTACGCAGTGTCGTACAGGTTGCAGTGCACAGTTACGCAGTGTCGTACAGGATGCAGTGCATAGTTAGGCAGTGTCGTACATGTTGCAGTGCACAGTTACGCAGTGTCGTACATGTTGCAGTACACAGTTACGCAGTGTCGTACAGGTTGCAGTGCACAGTTACGCAGTGTCGTACAGGATGCAGTGCACAGTTACGCAATGTCGTACAGGTTGCAGTGCACAGTTACGCAGTGTCGTACAGGTTGCAGTGCACAGTTACGCAGTATTGTACATGTTGCAGTGCACAGTTACGCAGTGTCGTATATGTTGTAGTGCACAGTTACGCAGTGTCGTACAGGTTGCAGTGGACAGTTATGCAGTATTGTACATGTTGCAGTGCACAGTTACGCAGTGTCGTACAGGTTGTAGTGCACAGTTACGCAGTGTCGTACAGGTTGCAGTGCACAGTTACGCAGTGTCGTACAGGTTGCAGTGCACAGTTACGCAGTGTCGTACAGGTTGCAGTGCACAGTTACGCAGTGTCGTACAGGTTGCAGTGCACAGTTACGCAGTGTCGTACAGGTTGCAGTGCACAGTTACGCAGTGTCGTACAGGTTGCAGTGCACAGTTACGCAGTGTCGTACAGGTTGCAGTGCACAGTTACGCAGTGTCGTACAGGTTGCAGTGCACATTACGCAGTGTCGTACATGTTGCAGTGCACAGTTACGCAGTGTCGTACAGGTTGCAGTGCACAGTTACGCAGTGTCGTACAGGTTGCAGTGCACAGTTACGCAGTGTCGTACAGGATGCAGTGCATAGTTAGGCAGTGTCGTACAGGATGCAGTGCAGTTACGCAGTGTCGTACAGGTTGCAGTACACAGTTACGCAGTGTCGTACAGGTTGCAGTGCACAGTTACGCAGTGTCGTACAGGTTGCAGTGCACAGTTACGCAGTGTCGTACAGGTTGCAGTGCACAGTTACGCAGTGTCGTACAGGTTGCAGTGCACAGTCACGCAGTATTGTACATGTTGCAGTGCACAGTTACGCAGTGTCGTATATGTTGTAGTGCACAGTTACGCAGTGTAGTACAGGTTGCAGTGCACAGTTACGCAGTGTCGTACAGGTTGCAGTGCACAGTCACGCAGTGTCGTACAGGTTGCAGTGCACAGTTATGCAGTATTGTACATGTTGCAGTGCACAGTTACGCAGTGTCGTACAGGTTGTAGTGCACAGTTACGCAGTGTCGTACAGGTTGCAGTGCACAGTTACGCAGTGTCGTACAGGTTGCAGTGCACAGTTACGCAGTGTCGTACAGGTTGCAGTGCACAGTTACGCAGTGTCGTACAGGTTGCAGTGCACAGTTACGCAGTGTCGTACAGGTTGCAGTGCACAGTTACGCAGTGTCGTACAGGTTGCAGTGCACAGTTACGCAGTGTCGTACAGGTTGCAGTGCACAGTTACGCAGTGTCGTACAGGTTGCAGTGCACAGTTACGCAGTGTCGTACAGGTTGCAGTGCACAGTTACGCAGAGTAGTACAGGTTGCAGTGCACAGTTACGCAGTGTCGTACAGGTTACAGTGCACAGTTACGCAGTGTCGTACAGGTTGCAGTGCACAGTTACGCAGAGTAGTACAGGTTGCAGTGTACAGTTACGCAGTGTCGTACAGGTTGCAGTGCACAGTTACGCAGTGTCGTACAGGTTGCAGTGCACAGTTACGCAGTATCGTACAAGTTGCAGTGCACAGTTACGCAGAGTAGTACAGGTTGCAGTGCACAGTTACGCAGAGTAGTACAGGTTGCAGTGCACAGTTACGCAATATTGTACAGGTTGCAGTGCACAGTTACGCAGAGTAGTACCGGTTGCAGTGCACAGTTACGCAGAGTAGTACATGTTACAGTGCACAGTTACGCAGTGTCGTACAGGATGCAGTGCACAGTTACGCAGAGTCGTACAGGTTGCAGTGCACAGTTACGCAGTGTTGTACAGGTTGCAGTGCACAGTTACGCAGAGTAGTACAGGTTGCAGTGCACAGTTACGCAGTGTCGTACAGGTTGCAGTGCACAGTTACGCAGAGTAGTACAGGTTGCAGTGCACAGTTACGCAGTATTGTACAGGTTGCAGTACACAGTTACGCATTGTCGTACAGGTTGCAGTGCACAGTTACGCAGTGTCGTACAGGATGCAGTGCACAGTTACGCAATGTCGTACAGGTTGCAGTGCACAGTTACGCAGTGTCGTACAGGTTGCAGTGCACAGTTACGCAGTGTCGTACAGGATGCAGTGCACAGTTACGCAATGTCGTACAGGTTGCAGTGCACAGTTACGCAGTGTCGTACAGGTTGCAGTGCACAGTTACGCAGTGTCGTACAGGTTGCAGTGCACAGTTACGCAATGTCGTACAGGTTGCAGTGCACAGTTATGCAGTATTGTACATGTTGCAGTGCACAGTTACGCAGTGTCGTACATGTTGCAGTGCACAGCTACGCAGTGTCGTACAGGTTGCTGTGCACAGTTACGCAGTGTCGTACAGGTTGCAGTGCACAGTTACGCAGTGTCGTACAGGTTGCAGTGCACAGTTACGCAGAGTAGTACAGGTTGCATTGCACAGTTACGCAGTGTCGTACAGGTTGCAGTGCACAGTTACGCAGTGTCGTACAGGTTGCAGTGCACAGTTACGCAGTATCGTACAGGTTGCAGTGCACAGTTACGCAGAGTAGTACAGGTTGCAGTGCACAGTTACGCAGAGTAGTACAGGTTGCGGTGCACAGTTACGCAGTATTGTACAGGTTGCAGTGTACAGTTACGCAGAGTAGTACCGGTTGCAGTGCACAGTTACGCAGAGTAGTACAGGTTACAGTGCACAGTTACGCAGTGTCGTACAGGATGCAGTGCACAGTTACGCAGAGTCGTACAGGTTGCAGTGCATAGTTACGCAGTGTGTACAGGTTGCAGTGCACAGTTACGCAGAGTAGTACAGGTTGCAGTGCACAGTTACGCAGTGTCGTACAGGATGCAGTGCACAGTTACGCAGTGTCGTACAGGATGCAGTGCACAGTTACGCAGTGTCGTACAGGTTGCAGTGCACAGTTACCCAGTGTCGTACAGGTTGCAATGCACAGTTACGCAGTGTCGTACAGGTTGCAGTGCACAGTTACGCAGTGTCGTACAGGTTGCAGTGCACAGTTACGCAGAGTAGTACAGGTTGCAGTGCACAGTTACGCAGTGTCGTACAGGTTACAGTGCACAGTTACGCAGTGTCGTACAGGTTGCAGTGCACAGTTACGCAGAGTAGTACAGGTTGCAGTGTACAGTTACGCAGTGTCGTACAGGTTGCAGTGCACAGTTACGCAGTGTCGTACAGGTTGCAGTGCACAGTTACGCAGTATCGTACAAGTTGCAGTGCACAGTTACGCAGAGTAGTACAGGTTGCAGTGCACAGTTACGCAGAGTAGTACAGGTTGCAGTGCACAGTTACGCAATATTGTACAGGTTGCAGTGCACAGTTACGCAGAGTAGTACCGGTTGCAGTGCACAGTTACGCAGAGTAGTACATGTTACAGTGCACAGTTACGCAGTGTCGTACAGGATGCAGTGCACAGTTACGCAGAGTCGTACAGGTTGCAGTGCACAGTTACGCAGTGTTGTACAGGTTGCAGTGCACAGTTACGCAGAGTAGTACAGGTTGCAGTGCACAGTTACGCAGTGTCGTACAGGTTGCAGTGCACAGTTACGCAGAGTAGTACAGGTTGCAGTGCACAGTTACGCAGTATTGTACAGGTTGCAGTACACAGTTACGCATTGTCGTACAGGTTGCAGTGCACAGTTACGCAGTGTCGTACAGGATGCAGTGCACAGTTACGCAATGTCGTACAGGTTGCAGTGCACAGTTACGCAGTGTCGTACAGGTTGCAGTGCACAGTTACGCAGTGTCGTACAGGATGCAGTGCACAGTTACGCAATGTCGTACAGGTTGCAGTGCACAGTTACGCAGTGTCGTACAGGTTGCAGTGCACAGTTACGCAGTGTCGTACAGGTTGCAGTGCACAGTTACGCAATGTCGTACAGGTTGCTGTGCACAGTTACGCAGTGTCGTACAGGTTGCAGTGCACAGTTACGCAGTGTCGTACAGGTTGCAGTGCACAGTTACGCAGAGTAGTACAGGTTGCATTGCACAGTTACGCAGTGTCGTACAGGTTGCAGTGCACAGTTACGCAGTGTCGTACAGGTTGCAGTGCACAGTTACGCAGTATCGTACAGGTTGCACTGCACAGTTACGCAGAGTAGTACAGGTTGCAGTGCACAGTTACGCAGAGTAGTACAGGTTGCGGTGCACAGTTACGCAGTATTGTACAGGTTGCAGTGTACAGTTACGCAGAGTAGTACCGGTTGCAGTGCACAGTTACGCAGAGTAGTACAGGTTACAGTGCACAGTTACGCAGTGTCGTACAGGATGCAGTGCACAGTTACGCAGAGTCGTACAGGTTGCAGTGCATAGTTACGCAGTGTTGTACAGGTTGCAGTGCACAGTTACGCAGAGTAGTACAGGTTGCAGTGCACAGTTACGCAGTGTCGTACAGGATGCAGTGCACAGTTACGCAGAGTCGTACAGGTTGGAGTGCACAGTTACGCAGTGTTGTACAGGTTGCAGTGCACAGTTACGCAGTGTCGTAAAGGTTGCAGTGCACAGTTATTTCACTCACATCAAGTGTACAAACAACAATTCTCAGATGTTTTCTTCCAAATTGATCTATGTGCAGATCTAAATAAGAAAACATTCATTTCTTTCTACAAAGACCTCAGCTCCACAAGAACATGATAACAAAGAATCAATTCAAATGTAGTTTGCATGTACATAAATGTGTTAAAGTTTATACAAATTTAGTTTAGCTCGATGTCGAAACAAGTTCTTACAATTTATATTAATCGCTCTCGAGACCTCATTCCTGGTGGAATCCATCGCCACGAGGGAGAGAGAAGAGGCAACGTGGAATTTAAATGCCTTGCCGAAGAGCACAATCGTAACGGCTCCACAGGGGCTCGAACTCCGGACCTTTCACACCTGAATCGAACGTGCATCCATTGCGCTATATCACGACTTCCAGCTAAATGTGTTAATGTTTATACCACGAACATAGGTGAATGTCCGAGAATAGTGTAACTTCGTCAACTATTCACAATTCACGAATGATAACATAATTATACACTTTCATCCCCGCCAACGAGAGTGATTAACAAAAGTTGTTAAACCTTCCTTCGCAATTGTTGTAAACTAAATAAAGCTTAAACTACTAACTAGTTATTCACAACCAATTCGGTAAAAGGAAATATTTTGATCGAAACATTTTTTTTTTTTTAGTTACACACTGTCTAAATATACTCAACACAATTCCAAACCTGTGTGTTTTACGTTTATTTATCGTCGCTACCGGTTGCCCATATGAGCGACGCCGTCTGTCAATTCCAAACCGGTAATCTGAGGTTTTACAGTATTCGGAACAAACTAATAACCAAATAATATCAATATTCATATCATCTGATTGGTTATATTTTAATACAGATCGTTAGACGTGATTTTTTGTATAGTCATTTTGGATAAAATGCATTAACTGACAATAAGAAAATATTGATATTGTATGATTATTATTTGGCTCCAAATCTTATAAATTACTGAATAGGAATTGTGTTGAGTGTATATATATGATGGGCATACAGCTTATAAGTCACTTGTTCGTCCTGTACATACTGCTGAATATTCCTTCCAACCAGTATTCCATCCAACCACCAGTATTCCTTCCAACCACCAGTATTACTTCCAACCACCAGTATTCCATCCAACCACCAGTATTCATTCCAACCACCAGTATTCCTACCAACAACCAGTATTCCTTCCAACCACCAGTATTCCATCCAACCACCAGTATTCCTTCCAACCACCAGTATTCCTTCCAACCACCAGTATTCCTTCCAACCACCAGTATTCCTTCCAACCAGTATTCCTTCCAACCACCAGTATTCCTTCTAACCACCAGTATTCCTTCCAACCTCCAGTATTCCTTCCAACCACCAGTATTCCTTCCAGCCACCAGTATTCCTTCCAACCTCCAGTATTCCTTGCTACCACTAGTATTCCTTCCAACCACCAGTATTCCGTCCAACCACCAGTATACCTTCCAACCACCAGTATTCCTTCCAACCACCAGTATACCTTCCAACCACCAGTATTCCTTCCAACCACCAGTATTCCTTCCAACCACCAGTATTCCTTCCAACCTCCAGTATTCCTTCCAACCTCCAGTATTCCTTCCTACCACCAGTATTCCGTCCAACCACCGGTATACCTTCCAACCACCAGTATTCCTTCCAACCACCAGTATTCCTTCCAATCATCAGTATTCCTTCCAACCAGTATTCCGTCCAACCACCAGTATACCTTCCAACCAGTATTCCTTCCACCCATCAGTATTCCTTCCTACCACTAGTATTCCTTCCAACCAGTATTCCTTCCAACCAGTATTCCGTCCAACCACCAGTATTCCTTCCAACCATCAGTATTCCTTCCAACCACCAGTATTCCTTCTAACCACCAGTATACCTTCCAACCTCCAGTATTCCTTCCAACCACCAGTATTCCTTCCAGCCACCAGTATTCCTTCCAACCTCCAGTATTCCTTCCTACCAATAGTATTCCTTCCAACCATCAGTATTCCTTCCTACCACCAGTATTCCTTCCAACCACCAGTATTCCTTCCAACCTACAGTATTCCTTCCAACCTCCAGTATTCCTTCCTACCACTAGTATTCCTTCCAACCACCAGTATTCCTTCCAATCTCCAGTATTCCTTCCAACCTCCAGTATTCCTTCCAACCTCCAGTATTCCTTCCTACCATTAGTAGTCCTTCCAACCACCAGTATTCCTTCCAACCTCCAGGATTCCTTCTAACCTCCAGTATTCCTTCCTACCACTAGTATTCCTTCCAACCACCAGTATTCCGTTCAACCTCCAGTATTCCTTCCTAACATTAGTATTCCTTCCAACGACCAGTATTCCATCCAACCACCAGTATTACTTCCAACCACCAGTATTCCTTCCAACCACTAGTATTCCATCCAACCACCAGTATTCCTTCCAACCACCAGTATTCCTACCAACCAGCAGTATTCCTTCCAACCACCAGTATTCCATCCAACCACCAGTATTCCTTCCAACCACCAGTATTCCTTCCAACCACCAGTATTCCTTCCAACCACCAGTATTCCTTCCAACCACCAGTATTCCATCCAACCACCAGTATTCCTTCCAACCAGTATTCCTTCCAACCACCAGTATTCCATCCAACCATCAGTATTCCTTCCTACAACTAGTATTCCTTCCAACCAGTATTCCTTCCAACCACTAGTATTCCTTCCTACCAGCATTCCTTCCAACCACCAGTATTCCATCCAACCACCAGTATTCCTTCCAACCACCAGTATTCCTTCCAACCAGTATTGCTTCCAACCACCAGTATTCCTTTCAGCCACCAGTATTCCTTCCAACCTCCAGTATTCCTTCCTACCACTAGTATTCCTTCGAACCACCAGTATTCCTTCCAACCAACAGTATACCTTCCAACCACCAGTATTCCGTCCAACCATCAGTATTCCTTCCAAACACCAGTATTCCTTCCAACCACGAGTATTCCTTCCAACCATCAGTATACCTTCCAACCACCAGTATTCCGTCCAACCATCAGTATTCCTTCCAAACACCAGTATTCCTTCCAACAACGAGTATTCCTTCCAACCATCAGTATTCCTTCCAACCACCAGTATACCTTCCAACCACCAGTATTCCTTCCACCCACCAGTATACCTTCCAGCCACCAGTATTCCTTCCAACCACCAGTATACCTTCCAACCACCAGTATTCCTTCCTACCACTAGTATTCCTTCCAACCACCAGTATTCCGTCCAACCACCAGTATTCCTTCCAACCACCAGTATACCTTCCAGCCACCAGTATTCCTTCCAACCACCAGTATACCTTCCAACCACCAGTATTCCTTCCTACCACTAGTATTCCTTCCAACCACCAGTATTCCGTCCAACCACCAGTATTCCTTCCAACCACCAGTATACCTTCCAGCCACCAGTATTCTTTCCAACCACCAGTATACCTTCCAACCAGCAGTATTCCTTCCAACCACCAGTATTCCTTCCAACCATCATTATTCCTTCCAACCATCAGTATTCCTTCCAATCATCAGTATTCCTTCCAACCAGTATTCCGTCCAACCACCAGTATTCCTTCCAACCATCAGTATTCCTTCCAACCAGTATTCCGTCCAACCACCAGTATTCCTTCCAACCATCAATATTCCTTCCAACCACCAGTATTCCTTCCAACCACCAGTATATACTTCCAACCTCCAGTATTCCTTCCAACCTCCAGTATTCCTTCCAACCTCCAGTATTCCTTCCTACCATTAGTATTCCTTCCAACCACCAATATTCCTTCCAACCTCCAGTATTCCTTCCAACCTCCAGTATTCCTTCCTACCACTAGTATTCCTTCCAACCACCAGTATTCCTTCCAACCACCAGTATTCCTTCCAACCACCAGTATTCCTTCCAACCACCAGTATTCCTTCCAACCACCAGTATTCCTTCCAACCACCAGTATTCCTTCCAACCACCAGTATTCCTTCCAACCACCAGTATTCCTTCCAACCACCAGTATTCCTTCCAACCACCTGTATTCCTCCAACCACCAGTATTCCTTCCAACCACCAGTATACCTTCCAACCACCAGTATTCCTTCCAACCACCAGTATACCTTCCAACCACCAGTATTCCTTCCAACCACCAGTATTCCTTCCAACCACCAGTATTCCTTCCAACCATCAGTATTCCTTCCAACCACCAGTATTCCTTCCAACCACCAGTATTCCTTCCAACCACCAGTATTCCTTCCAACCACCAGTATTCCTTCCAACCACCAGTATTCCTTCCAACCACCAGTATTCCTTCCAACCAGTATTCCTTCCAACCACCAGTATTCCTTCCAACCACCAGTATTCCTTCCAACCACCAGTATTCCTTCCAACCACCAGTATTCCTTCCAACCACCAGTATTCCTTCCAACCACCAGTATTCCTTCCAACCACCAGTATTCCTTCCAACCACCAGTATTCCTTCCAACCACCAGTATTCCTTCCAACCACCAGTATTCCTTCCAACCACCAGTATTCCTTCCACCACCAGTATTCCTCCAACCCCAGTATTCCTTCCAACCACCAGTATTCCTTCCAACCACCAGTATTCCTTCAACCACCAGTATTCCTTCCACCCCATATTCCTCAACCCAGTATTCCTTCACCACTAGTATTCCTTCCACCCCAGTATTCCTTCCAACCTCCAGTATTCCTTCAACCCCGTATTCTTCCAACCAGTATTCCTTCCTACCATTAGTATTCCTTCCAACCTCCATTACTCCTTCCTACACTAGTATTCCTTCCAACCACCAGTATTCCTTCCAACCACCAGTATTCCTTCCAACCACCAGTATTCCTTCCAGCCACCAGTATTCCTTCCAACCTCCAGTATTCCTTCCTACCACTAGTATTCCTTCCAACCACCAGTATTCCTTCCAACCACCAGTATACCTTCCAACCACCAGTATTTCTTCCAACCACCAGTATACCTTCCAACCACCAGTATATCTTCCAACCACCAGTATTCCTTCCAACCACCAGTATTCCTTCCAACCATCAGTATTCCTTCCTACCACTAGTATTCCTTCCTACCACGAGTAGTCCTTCCTACAACCAGTATACCTTCCAACCAACAGTATACCTTCCAACCACCAGTATTCCTTCCAACCACCAGTATTCCTTCCAACCATTATTCCGTCCAACCACCAGTATTCCTTCCAACCACCAGTATTCCTTCCAACCACCAGTATTCCTTCCAACCACCAGTATTCCTTCCAACCATCAGTATTCCTTCAAAACCACTAGTATTCCTTCCAACCACCAATATTCCTTCCAACCACCAGTATTCCTTCCAACCACCAGTATTCCTTCCAACCACCAGTATTCCTTCCAACCACCAGTATACCTTCCAACAGTATTCCTTCCAACCACCAGTATACATTCCACCCACCAGTATTCCTTCCAACCACCAGTATACCTTCCAACCACCAGTATTCCTTCCAGCCACCTGTATTCCGTCCAACCATCAGTATTCCTTCCAACCACCAGTATTCCTTCCAACCATCAGTATTCCTTCCAACCACTAGTATTCCTTCCAACCACCAGTATTCCTTCCAACCACCAGTATTCCTTCCTACCACCAGTATTCCTTCCAACCACCAGTATTCCTTCCAACCACCAGTATTCCTTCCAGCCACCAGTATTCCTTCCAACCACCAGTATTCCTTCCTACCACCAGTATTCCTTCCAGCCACCAGTATTCCTTCCAACCACCAGTATACCTTCCAACCACCAGTATTCCTTCCAACCACCAGTATACCTTCCAACCACCAGTATACCTTCCAACCACCAGTATACCTTCCAACCACCAGTATACCTTCCAATCATCAGTATACCTTCCATCCACCAGTATTCCTTCCAACCACCAGTATTCCTTCCAACCACCAGTATACCTTCCAACCACCATTATTCGTTCCAACAACCAATATTCCTTCCTACCACCAGTATTCCTTCCAACCACCAGTATTCCTTCCAACCACCAGTATTCCTTCCAACCACAAGTATTCCTTCCAACCATCAGTATTCCTTCTAACCACCAGTATACCTTCCAACTACTAGTATTCCTTACAACCATCAGTATTCCTTCCAACCACCAGTATTCCTTCCAACCACCAGTATTCCTTCAACCACCAGTATTCCCTCCAACCATCAGTATTCTTTCCATCCACCAGTATACCTTCCAACCACCAGTATTCCTTCCAACCAGTATTCCTTCCAACCACCAGTATTCCTTCCAACCATCAGTATTCCTTCCAACCACCAGTATACCTTCCAACCATCAGTATTCCTTCCAACCATCAGTATTCTTTCCAACCACCAGTATACCTTCCAACCACCAGTATTCCTTCCAACCACCAGTATTCCTTCCAACCACCAGTATTCCTTCCAACCATCAGTATTCCTTCCAACCACCAGTATACCTTCCAACCACCAGTATTCCTTCCAACCACCAGTATTCCTTCCAACCATCAGTATTCCTTCCAACCACCAGTATACCTTCCTACCACCAGTATTCCTTCATACCACCAGTATACCTTCCTACCACCAGTATTCCTTCCTACCACCAGTATACCTTCCTACCACCAGTATACCTTCCAACCACCAGTATTCCTTCCAACCACCAGTATTCCTTCCAACCATCAGTATTCCTTCCTACCACTAGTGTTCCGTCCTACCACGAATATTCCTTCCTACCACCAGTATACCTTCCAACCAAAGGTATACCTTCCAACCACCAGTATTCCTTCCAACCACCAGTATTCCGTCCTACCACGAGTATTCCTTCCTACCACCAGTATACCTTCCAACAACTAGTATTCCTTCCAACCATCAGTATACCTTCCAACCACCAGTATTCCTTCCAACCACCAGTATACCTTCCAACCACCAGTATACCTTCCAACCACCAGAATTCCTTCCAACCACCAGTATTCCTTCCAACCATCAGTATTCCTTCCAACCATCAGTATTCCTTCCAACCATCAGTATTCCGTCCAACCACCAGTACTCCTTCCAACCATCAGTATTTCTTCCAACCAGTATTCCGCCCAACCACCAGTATTCCTTCCTACCACCAGTATTCCGTCCTACCACGAGTATTCCTTCCTACCACCAGTATACCTTCCAACCATCAGTATTCCTTCCAACAACCAGTATTCCTTCCAACCACCAGTATTCCTTCCAGCCATCAGTATTCATTCCTACCACTAGTGTTCCTTCCTACCACGAATATTCCTTCCTACCACCAGTATACCGTCCAAACAACAGTATACCTTCCAACCACCAGTATTCCTTTCAACCACCAGTATTCCTTCCAGCCACCAGTATTCCTTCTAACCTCCAGTATTCCTTCCTGCCACTAGTATTCCTTCCAACCATCATATTCCGTACAACCACCAGCATTCCTTCCAACCACCAGTAATCCTTCCTACCACCAGTATACCTTCCAACCACCAGTATTCCTTCCAACCACCAGTATTCCTTCCAACCACCAGTATTCCTTCCAACCACCAGTATTCCTTCCAACCATCAGTATTCCTTCCTACCACTAGTTTCCTTCCACCAATATTCCTTCCACCACCAGTATCCTTCAACCACAGTATCCTTCCAACAGTATTCCTTCCAACCACAGATCCTCCACCACATATTCCTTCCTACCACCAGTATACCTTCCAACAACTAGTATTCCTTCCAACCACCAGTATTCCTTCCAACCATCAGTATTCCTTCCAACCACCAGTATTCCTTCCAACCACCAGTATTCCTTCCAACCACCAGTATTCCTTCCTACCACCAGTATTCCTTCCAACCACCAGTATTCCTTCCAACCACCAGTATTCCTTCCAACCACCAGTATTCCTTCCAACCACCAGTATTCCTTCCTACCACCAGTATTCCTTCCAGCCACCAGTATTCCTTCCAACCACCAGTATACCTTCCAACCACCAGTATTCCTTCCAACCACCAGTATACCTTCCAACCACCAGTATACCTTCCAACAACCAGTATACCTTCCAACCACCAGTATACCTTCCAATCATCAGTATACCTTCCAACCACCAGTATTCCTTCCAACCACCAGTATTCCTTCCAACCACCAGTATACCTTCAACCACCAGTATACCTTCCAACCATCAGTATACCTTCCAACCACCAGTATACCTTCCAACCACCAGTATTCCTTCCAACCACCAGTATTCCTTCCAACAACCAGTATTCCTTCCAACCACCAGTATACCTTCCAACCACCAGTATTCCTTCCAACCACCAGTATACCTTCCAACCACCAGTATACCTTCCAACCATCAGTATACCTTCCAACCACCAGTATTCCTTCCAACCACCAATATTCCTTCTAACCACCAGTATTCCTTCCAACCTCCAGTATTCCTTCCAACCACCAGTATTCCTTCCAGCCACCAGTATTCCTTCTAACCTTCAGTATTCCTTCCTACCACTAGTATTCCTTCCAACCATCAGTATTCCGTACAACCACCAGCATACCTTCCAACCACCAGTACTCCTTCCAACCACCAGTATTCCTTCCAACCACCAGTATTCCTTCCAACCACCAGTATTCCTTCCAACCACCAGTATTCCTTCCAACCAGTATTCCTTCCAACCACCAGTATTCCTTCCAACCATCAGTATTCCTTCCAACCACCAGTATTCCTTCCTACCACCAGTATACCTTCCAACCACCAGTGTTCCTTCCAACCATCAGTATTCCTTCCAACCACCAGCATTCCTTCCAACCACCAGTATTCCTTCCTACCACCAGTATTCCTACCTACCACCAGTATACCTTCCTACCACCAGTAATTCTTCCTACCACCAGTATACCTTCCTACCACCAGTATACCTTCCAACCACCAGTATTCCTTCCAACCACCAGTATTCCTTCCAACCATCAGTATTCCTTCCTACCACTAGTGTTCCTTCCAACCACCATTATTCCGTCCAACCACCAGTATACCTTCCAACCAACAGTATACCTTCCATCCACCAGTATTCCTTCCAACCACCAGTATTCCTTCCTACCACGAGTATTCCTTCCTACCACCAGTATTCCTTCCAACCACCAGTATTCCTTCCAACCACCAGTATTCCTTCCAACCACCAGTATTCCTTCCAACCATCAGTATTCCTTCAAAACCTCAGTATTCCTTCCAACCACCAATATTCCTTCCAACCACCAGTATTCCTTCCAACCACCAGTATTCCTTCCAACCACCAG
>CM026403.1:64433515-64467696 GCA_014843695.1 Archivesica marissinica | reverse complement strand
CTTACACTAATATCTTACACTAATATCTTACACTAATATCTTACACTAATATCTTACACTAATATCTTACACTAATATCTTACACTAATATCTTACACTAATATCTTACACTAATATCTTACACTAATATCTTACACTAATATCTTACACTAATATCTTACACTAATATCTTACACTAATATCTTACACTAATATCTTACACTAATATCTTACACTAATATCTTACACTAATATCTTACACTAATATCTTACACTAATATCTTACACTAATATCTTACACTAATATCTTACACTAATATCTTACACTAATATCTTACACTAATATCTTACACTAATAATTATCTTACACTAATATCTTACACTAATATCTTACACTAATAATTATCTTACACTAATATCTTACACTAATATCTTACACTAATATCTTACACTAATATCTTACACTAATATCTTACACTAATAATTATCTTACACTAATATCTTACACTAATATCTTACACTAATAATTATCTTACACTAATATCTTACACTAATATCTTACACTAATAATTATCTTACACTAATATCTTACACTAATATCTTACACTAATATCTTACACTAATATATTACACTAATATCTTACACTAATATCTTACACTAATATCTTACACTAATATCTTACACTAATAATTATCTTACACTGATATCTTACACTAATATCTTACACTAATATCTTACACTAATATCTTACACTAATAATTATCTTACACTAATAATTATCTTACACTGATATCTTACACTAATATCTTACACTAATATCTTACACTAATATCTTACACTAATAATTATCTTACACTGATATCTTACACTAATATCTTACACTAATATCTTACACTAATAATTATCTTACACTAATAATTATCTTACACTAATAATTATCTTACACTAATAATTATCTTACACTAATATCCTGTATAATAAGTATTCATTATATTTCTAATATTACTCTGCATCCAGTTTCCATAAGCATCAAATCCCCCCCCCAAGTTACTCCATGTTTCAACAATTGGGTGTGTGGGGGGGGATCCGCGGGTTCTAAGTATCAAAGAACAAGATTGAATTTCTAGACAAAG
This sequence comes from Archivesica marissinica, assembly GCA_014843695.1. NCBI lineage: Eukaryota > Metazoa > Mollusca > Bivalvia > Venerida > Vesicomyidae > Archivesica > Archivesica marissinica. Next base: position 64,466,583 of record CM026403.1, on the reverse strand, counting down.
AATTATATCTGAAAAATATCAAGTAAATATAACATGTACAGATAATGGAGTGTGCACAGACGGATCTGTAGTCCAGTGGTAACACACTGGACTGGTAATCCAGGGATCGCAGGTTTGATCCCCCGTCTGACCCTAATAAAATTAACAGTCTTTCAGATGGGACATTAAACCGAGGTCTCGTGTCGGTGCTTTACACCGTGCATGTAAAAGAACAGATGAGACTCTGGTATGGGTCTCTTTCTGTATCATTGCACTATCCGTAAAATATCTAAAATGGCTAATCTCTGCAGGAGGAGTCGCTCATATGGGCAACCGGTAGCGACGATAAATAAACGTAAAACGCATACAGATATAGCATATATATATATTACTGATCAAATGTAAAATACACAATTAGATTTTGTTATCGCGGCCTTTCTGGTGTTTGTTTCGCGAAGCGGCATATCGAGTCAATAATCTTATTTCGGAAGCATAGACGAAATGATTGTGTGTGATAATCTACAGAGAAGATATACCAATGTTGGAAATCTATAGACGTAAAATTTGTTTTTATAATCTGATAGTGTGGTATAAGTAGGTGTTTTTGTAGCAAAACAAGTCTGCATATAAAAGTAAAGTGTTTGTTTATTATAGTATCACAGACAGATCTATGGATCCAGTGGTTAACACGCTGGACTGGTAATCTAGGGATCGCAGGTTCGATCCCCCGTCTGACCCTAATAAAATTAACAGTCTTTCAGATGGGACGTTAAACCGAGGTCTCGTGTCGGTGCAAAATAAACCAGACTGGATGATAAACCAAACACCAACACTCTAGTTAGTTAATTTATACACATTTATTTAGCTCGATTGCGAAACAAGTTCTTACAACTTATATTAATCACGCTCGTTACCTCATTCCTGGTGGAATCCATCGACACGAAGGAGAGAGAAGATGCATTGATAGCACAATGGTAGTGCATTCGCTTCAGGTGATCGGAGATCGAGCCCCGCTGGAGCCATTTCGATTGTGCACTTATGCAAGGCATTTAAATTCCACTGTTCATCTTCTCGCTCCCTCGTGGCGATGGATTCCATCAGGAATGAGGTCTCGAGCGTGATTAATATTATTAATATAAGTTGTAAGAACTTGTTTCGCAATCGAGCTAGATAAATTAATGTGTATATAAGCTATCAATCCCAAGCCAATTGATTAACAGACGGATCTATGGATCCAGTGGTTATCACGCTGGACTGGTAATTTAGGGATCGCAGGTTCGATCCCCCGTCTGACCCTAATAAAATTAACAGTCTTTCAGATGGGACGTTAAACCGAGGTCTCGTGTCGGTGCTTTACACCGTGCACGTAAAAGAACCAGAGGAGACTCTGGAATGGGTCTCTGTCTGTATCATTGCACTATCCTCCAACATCTAAAATGACCAATATCTCCAAGAGACGTCGCTCATGTGGGCAACCGGTAGCGACGATAACTAAACGTAAAACACACACCATTTCATAAAATTAATAAAGTATCATATTCGGCGGGAGATACCAATGAGAGACAGCTGTAATTTTCTATTACCTCCCTTGGAAGATAAAGACTGATTTATTCCAAAATGTGAATAGGTCCGTTTAGTTGGAATCCTTTGTTTTTACTGTTGTGCACTAACCAGATGTTGCCGTATGATAAATGTGATTTTATCAAAAACGTGTTAATTAAGTGGTAACATTATTTTACAAATAAGTACCCATTGCATACACTGTAGGAGACCTGTTGAGATATAGTAATTTAATACTCATAAGAAGCGATAGTGGAATAACATTGTTAGCATGTTGTGCAAAGGAAACAACGATAAAAACAGAGGAAAACACTTAATAGGATATATCTACTTTTATGGAGTATTCAGGGGCAGTAACTGGCCGATGTCTCTCATTCACGAATGTATTTGTTAATCACTGTGCAGGGTAATTATTGAATACAAATGATTAGACAATTCACGTCTTATATCCGGTTTCTACAGCCAATTGTCTATTGAACAGTTACAGACCATGTTATAATTTCTAACATGTAAGAAATATGTAAACGAATGTGACGAACACGTCCTGGGGAAACGTCTGAGCTGCAACCGCTGAGCAATATGCATTTATATTGTTTATTTGTTGGTGGCGTGTGCTAGCTGGATAGGCAATATCCGTGATACAAAACGAATTTTATTTCAAAATAAGTAGTTTATACATTTAATTGTGTGTGTTTTACGTTTATTATGGTCACTACCGGTTGCCCATATGAGCGACGCCTCCTGAAGAGATTAGTCATTTTAGATATTTGGAGGATAGTGCAATGATACAGAAAGAGACCCATTGCAGAATCTCCTCTTGTTCGTTTACGTGTACGGGCTAAAGCACCAACATGAAACCTCGGGATATGTCCCATCTGAAAGACTGTTACTTTTATTAGGGTCAGAGGCGGGATCTAACCTGCGATCTAAAATGACTAATTTCTTCAGGAGGTGTCGCTCTAAGTATGTGTAGCAGCATTGCTACCCATACGTAAAATTTGAATTTTTGAAATATCTTTTGTTTCATACTATATAGGGCTGCTTTAAAGATTAATTTTGAATCAAATATTAATATTGAAATATATGATATCCTAATTAACAGCAAAATGTCTATATAAGTGTAATAATTCTAAAGCGGCTTCACCACAAGATCATAATATATGTAATGAGTATCTAAAGGGCACACAAGACTTTATTATTCTAATTTATTGCGATTATTTTAACAAAATATTTGATTCTGCGCATTCGTGTTGTATAGTGATGTATGCGCATTCATGTTGTATAGTGATGTATGCGCATTAATGTTGTATAGTGATATATGCGCATTCATGTTGTATATTGATGTATGCGCATTCATGTTGCATAGCGATGCGCGCGCATTCATGTTGTATAGTGATGTATGCGCATTCATGTTGTATATTGATGTATGCGCATTCATGTTGTATAGTGATGCGCGCGCATTCATGTTGTATAGTGATGTATGCGCATTCATGTTGTATAGTGATGTATGCGCATTCATGTTGTATAGTGATGTATGCGCATTCGTGTTGTATGGTGATGTATGCGCATTCATGTTGTATGGTGATGCGCGCGCATTCATGTTGTATAGTGATGTATGCGCATTCATGTTGTATAGTGATGTATGCGCATTCATGTTGTATAGTGATGAGCGCGCATTCATGTTGTATAGTGATGTATGCGCATTCATGTTGTATAGTGATGTGCGCACATTCATGTTGTATAGTGATGTATGCGCATTCATGTTGTATAGTGATGTATGCGCATTCATGTTGTATAGTGATGTGCGCGCATTCATGTTGTATAGTGATGTATGCGCATTCATGGTGTATAGTGATGTATGCGCATTCATGTTGTATAGTGATGTATGCGCATTTATGTTGTATAGTGATGTATGCGCATTCATGTTGTATAGTGATGTATGCGCATTCATGTTGTATAGTGATGTATGCGCATTCGTGTTGTATAGTGATGTATGCGCATTTATGTTGTATAGTGATGTATGCGCATTCATGGTGTATAGTGATGTATGCGCATTCATGTTGTATAGTGATGTATGCGCATTCATGGTGTATAGTGATGTATGCGCATTCATGTTGTATAGTGATGTATGCGCATTCGTGTTGTATAGTGATGTATGCGCATTCATGTTGTATAGTGATGTGCGCGCATTCATGGTGTATAGTGATGTGCGCGCATTCATGGTGTATAGTGGTGTATGCGCATTCATGTTGTATAGTGATGTGCGCGCATTCATGTTGTATAGTGATGTATGCGCATTCATGTTGTATAGTGATATATGCGCATTCATGTTGTATAGTGATGTATGCGCATTTATGTTGTATAGTGATGTATGCGCATTCATGTTGTATAGTGATGTATGCGCATTTATGTTGTATAGTGATGTATGCGCATTCATGTTGTATAGTGATGTATGCGCATTCATGTTGTATAGTGATGTATGCTTTGTTGTATAGTGATGTATGCGCATTTATGTTGTATAGTGATTATGCGCATTCATGTTGTATAGTGATGTATGCGCATTCATGTTGTATAGTGATGTATGCGCATTCATGTTGTATAGTGATGTATGCGCATTCATGCTGTATAGTGATGTATGCGCATTCATGTTGTATAGTGATGTATGCGCATTCATGCTGTATAGTGATGTATGCGCATTCATGTTGTATAGTGATGTATGCGCATTCGTGTTGTATATTGATGTATGCGCATTCATGTTGTATAGTGATGTATGCGCATTCATGTTGTATAGTGATGTATGCGCATTCATGTTGCATATTGATGTATGCGCATTCATGTTGTATAGTGATGTATCTCAAGATATTACTATAATAGACGAAACGTTGTATATATATATATATATATAACTTATATATATAAGTTACTAATGCTTGTTACTAACTAAGTTCTGTATAAAATAGCCTCTACCAGTTAGTCCTAAATATTATGATGAAAGATTAAACATCTCTCGGAGTAGCCGAATATGTGCACACCATTATGAATATACAAAATACAAACGCTACATTAATATATATCTCACTCTCCAGAAATATTAGCCCTTTTCAACAGCAAAAGTATTGATCACTTTAAAACAATTGGCTAACACGCACATGTACCTACCTCCAGAACACTGCTACGGTAATTATAATATCCGGAATACAGTAACAATAATCCAAAATATTACAGATGATCCCATGTATACAAAGCCGGTTGGAGCCATCTGCAGAAAGCATGGACTCAACCACCACGTTTACGCTGATGATTCTCAGCTCTATCTTTCATTTAAACCTACAGACATGGTATCACATTGTGAAACGTTGGGTCGAGTGGAAAAATGCCTTCAGGATATTGTCATTTGGATGCACATTAACATGCTGAAACTGAATACCGACAAAACAGAAGTGATAGTATTTTCAAGTCAACGAAATGCTCGTCACATTGAAAACTTAACTGTGAAAGTTGGGGATTCACCGATAACTCCCTCAGCATGTGTACAACATGTGGGTGCTTGGTTTGATTCAAAAGTGTGCATGGAGCAATATAGTAATTCAGTTAAAATATCGTGCTATGCTCCAATACGACAGATTGGACATATACGGCAATATCTTACTACAGATGCCACCATATCACTCGTCGATTCATTAATAACATCAAGGTTCTATTATTGCAATGGACTGTTATATGGCGTCCCAAAAACCTCCACAATGAAATTGCAAAACGTTCAAAACACCGCTGCTCTCTGGTAATAAGAACTTCTCGCTACAGTCACATCACACCAATCCTGAAAGAGCTGCATTGCCATGGTTACCGGTGTAAATAAGAATACAATACAAAATACTGACACAAACGTTCAAAGCTATACATGGAATAACACCAGTGTACATCAGGAACTTGTTACAGGTATACGAACCGAGGAGGGATTTAAGATGGAAGCATGAAGCACCTGCGTAGTGGTACCGAGGAGTCGAACTGTTGTGTATTTATGGTGATCGAAGTTTTATGACTGCTGCCCCTAAGTTATGGAATGTTCTTCCATCTAAGATTCGATGATTGCATTGTGTTCGTTTAAGAAAGGACTGAAAACACATTTTTTCATTCAATGTTATGGAGCATAAACTGTGACTGCAATATTTCGTTTATCACTTTTAAATTAAAAGTTTTAATACTATCCATTTATTATGTTTTCTCTAAAACATTTTACTTAAAATTATATTATATTGTTTGTACTTTATTCATGATAGTATTGTAAACGATTTTATTATTTTCCACTAGGGTGATGTCTTTAATTTCAATTGATCCTAAGCTTCCATTTCTTAAAGTTTGTATCATATGGTTTATATGTTGTAGTTTTAATCTATAATTTCTTATTTTGTGTATCTAATGTACAATCCATATTTTAAGTAGGTTCCTCATCAGTTTAAGTGTACTATTTAAAACAAGGTATCAATCGAAATTATATAATTGTTTCCGTACTTTTATCACATGCTTTTCATCCTGCATTTCTACATTTTGTAATATTTTGATTTTTATCGTTATTGAATAGCGCTTTTGAATGTGTAATCTGAAAATGATAAGGACGCTCAATAAGAATGGAATAATAAAATAATAATATTCATACATTGAAATATGAATGACATTCCATCAGTTACGACCCATGTGCATACATAATCATCATGGCTGTCCGATTGGCGCAGTGGTTAGCATGCTCGCTTCTCACCAATGCAACCCGGGTTCGATCCTCGGACCGGGAAGTATATGAGATGGTACGGTGGTCGCCAAATCGGACAGGTGGGTTTTCTCCGGGTACTCCGGTTTCCTCCCACACGAATGACCACGTGTACGCTTTCATCCGCGCCAACGAGAGTGATTAATATAAGTTGTTAAAACTTGCTTCGTAATCATTGTAAAATAAATAATATTAAAAAAAAAAAAATCATCAACGTAGTTCGTGCACTTCACTGTGAACTTCACTGTGCCGGCCCATCCACAACATCCGACGAACCGTGTGGGTGAGCGGATGTTCAACATAGATGATGATGATTGAGCTTATTTACCCTCGCCTCCGACGAACCGTGTGGGTGAGCGGATGTTCAACATAGATGACGGTGATTGAGCTTATTTACCCTCGCCTCCGACGAACCGTGTGGGTGAGCGAATGTTCAACATAGATGATGGTGATTGAGCTTATTTACCCTCGCCTCCGACGAACCGTGTGGGTGAGCGGATGTTCAACATAGATGATGGTGATTGAGCTTATTTACCCTCGCCTCCGACGAACCGTGTGGGTGAGCGGATGTTCAACATAGATGATGGTGATTGAGCTTATTTACCCTCGCCTCCGACGAACCGTGTGGGTGAGCGGATGTTCAACATAGATGATGGTGATTGAGCTTATTTACCCTCGCCTCCGACGAACCGTGTGGGTGAGCGGATGTTCAACATAGATGACGATGATTGAGCTTATTTACCCTCGTCTCCGAGGTCGGATGTTCAGCATATTATTGCAATCTAACTTATTATACATAATAAAAGGCCAGATTAATTTTGCCAATCATTTAGTTTATACAAATTTATTTGAGCTCGATTGCGAAACAAGTTATTTCAACTTATATTAATCACTCTCGAGACCTCATTCCTGATGGAGTCCATCGCCACGAGGGAGAGAGAAGAGGCAACGTGGAATTTAAATGCCTTGCCTAAGGGCACAATCGTAACGACTCCGGGACCTTTCGCACCTGAAGCGAATCAGGCCATGGCGTGCCTAAAAACGTATTTAAAATGACATTAACATAACATACAGACAATGAAGTTTGAAAGATGCGCATTTATTTATTTTATTCTTTATTTCAGTCTCATCAATGTACAGCATATAACAAACATAGAACATAGTTTACATATTAAAAAGTACATTGTCACTCAGTTCAGAGTTACAAGAGACTATGTATATATACATCATTCATCTATAACATATTGCACTACTATAGTATATACATGTACATGTGATAACTACATTTATGTATGTAACCTGACACTGATAAAAGTAATTGTTAGGGTAATAAGGTGGGCAAACTAATTATATTGTTAATAACACTATTAATTAAGGTGATACAAACAAGCAGATTGTTGACGCCATATTGACATTGACTACTAGAATAGTATAACTAATAAGCTAAGTAGCTAGAATACAATAGGTAATATGGACGTAATGTGGACGTAATGTGGACGTAATATGGACGTAATGTGGACGTAATGTGGACGTAATGTGGACGTACTGTGGACGTAATGTGGACGTAATGTGGACGTAATATGGACGTAATGTGGACGTAATGTGGACGTAATGTGGACGTAATGTGGACGTAATGTGGACGTAATGTGGACGTAATGTGGACGTAATATGGACGTAATGTGGACGTAATGTGGACGTAATGTGACTAATGGACTTTTATGACCTGACCAAAATAAGATTCAAGATTCAATATTTAATTTCATATTTTAAATAGAAGAAAAACATTGTTGTATAACTGAAGATTTAAACATATTGTATATATAGTAATGTTGTAAATACATCACTGAGTATTAACATGTTATATAATTGTTCAGTATTTTACTAGTGCTGTGCGAAGGCTTTTACTGTACTTATTGTGTCTTAGAACATTGTCTTCATTATATTGCTAAGTTTTAAGTCTCTCATATTTATTCTTAGAAAGGTTTACATGATGAAAGTTTCTATATTATGTAATTATATGTATCATGTAAAGTGAGACTATATTAAAGCAGCATTACATCGTAATAAAGGATGTTTTGGGTAAAATATAAATACTAATATGTTTGTGTTTACAAAAATCGAAAGAGTCGCCCAGAAACGATAACATTCCAATAAATTTAAACCGTCGTATACGCGAATTTGTTTATCAACATACGAACTGTCAAACACGCACAGCGCGCATGCGTGAAACAACAGAGGATGTAGAAAACAACGTATATATTTTGAACATGAACGACTATCTATCTATCTTCCTCTAATGTCGAACCCCTCCCGGGGATGTAGAAATGTCCCTACAAGACTTAGCTAACAGAGGTATAAATCAACAAATCAAGTAGTTTAATTAAAAAAGACAACGTGGGACAAATGGGGACGATGCATTCCGAATGTAAGCACGTGCGGACAATGCGTTCCAGTTGTAAACAAGTACGTGACCGATCGACTCGGAAAGTCCTACTTTCGGTTTCGAGGTTGTTTTATGCAAAAAAACACTGTTTACTAAATGAACATAAGCATACAAAGTATAATGTTAGAATGAGTAGCAGCATTGCTACCCATACGTAAAAATTGAATTGTTCAAATATATTTTATTTCATACGATGTAATGCTGCTTTAAACATATCTTATCTTATCTTCAATATGTTACAATAAGTAACGTATATTATATCATTATTTCTGTATATCCATGTACAGTACATACATTTCAATTTATATTACAACACATACATTGCACATAGCCATTCTACAAATGAGAATTATAAGAGACAATAGCATATTACAATAACGTTAGAGCAGAATTACATCGTATGACATAAATATATTTGAAAAATTCAAATTTTACGTATGGGTAGCAATGCTGCAACACATTCTTATATTATAATTTGTATAATTATGTTCAATTAGTAAACATTGTTTTGTGTGCAATAAAACAAACTCGAAAAACCGAAAGTAGGACATTCCGAGTCGATCAGGTCACGCGCATTTGTTTACAATCGGAACCGGATGTACATTCGGGATGAATCGTCCGCCTTCGGAGTTTTGCCGTCAGATTGAAGTATGAACGCTTACAGTAAGTTTAAACGGCCTCAATTATTATTACAATGTATCTCAAATGATGTAAATGTGATTGGGTTTTAATTGGAAACCGTGCAAAATGTTTCATATGCCGAATAAGTGTTAAATTAATGTGAAACCACTTCAGAAGAATTTGTTTATGTTAATGACATAGCCGAATCTCTCATAAGTACTACTAGACTATTCGCTGATGATAGTTCTCTTGCTGTATCTACGTCAGACTCTGCTGTCATGGAAACTGTTTAAATTCTGATTTACAAATAATATCCGATTGGGCCAAACAGTGGCTAGTTAACTTTAATCCAGCAAAAACTGAAATATGAATCGTCCTAACCTCATTTTTCAAAACGTTATGCTGAATTGTGTCGATGATCATAAACACTTAGGCCTCACGTTAAGCAACGATAGATCATGGCATACTCATATCAACAATATTACTACATCTGCTTCTTGGCTCGATGAGAATGCTTAAATACAAACTTAAACGAATAACTCTAAATACTATTTACTTATCTAAGACCTTTACTTGAATATACATCAATAGTATGGGATAGCTGTACCCGATATGAAAAGGACACCTTAGAGAAAATTCAATACGAAGCTGCCCGATTGGTGACAGGATTGACGCGCTCTGTTTCTATTCAAAAACTACTCAAAGAAATCGGTTGGGTCTCACTCGCCGATCGCAGATCTATTCAAAAATCAACATTAGTTTATAGACCGGGGAGTTTATAGATATAACAAACTCTGGTTGTTTTCGTATTTTCGTATATATGGATATAAAGAGCATTACCAGAGTATATATGTATATATTTACTAGTATAGTATATATTAAGGTAAACAGGATAGCTTTTCAACTTATCCGTTTGACTAGTAGAGTAAGAGTGTGGGATAAGGGTCTTGAACAAGTTAGTTGGAAAGTGCACCTAATTAGTTGAGTTAGTTCACTCATTCACACATCTGACCTGATTGTCACTCACAATCACTCACCCATAATACTTTATACACAATAGTAGTGAAGACTAGTATATATTATACAAAGACATAGTATGGGACCAGGCTATATAATTATGATATGATTCAGACCAGTGATTTTATTAGGCCATATAGGGGAAACTATTGGGTGGTACGCTTGCAGCAGGGTTTGGAAACATTATAATGTACATGTACTAAATATCAATAATTAGTTCCCTTTAACATAAATATGACATGGGTTACAAAGAGAAGAACGGACTCCTCCCAGGTTATGTGCATGATCTCTTCCCCCCTACTATTGGAGATCTTACTGAATATCCTTTACGATCTGGCGCAAACTTTATTACTTTGCCTAGACGCATAGAAGCATACTCCAGATCTGTCATACCCGATTCAATAACATTATAGAATGACCTAGATATAACGATACGTAATGCTAACACACTCCAATCATTTAAGAATAAATTGAAACGAACATTCAAAGTTTCTGGAGTTCCTTCTTATTATTTAACTGGAGAACGATACTATACTGTAATGCAATGTCGTATCAGAAATCGATGCAGCAATCTAAACAATGATCTCTTCTTTAACCATTTGCGCGACTCACCTGTTTGTTTATGCAATCAAGGCATTGAAGATGCGGAACATTTCTTCTTCAAATGTAATAGATATAGAATTGACCGTCATTCACTGTTCATCAATACTCGTAGATTCCATCCACTAAGTTCAAATAAATTACTTTATGGTATAGAGTCACTAACAGATGAGGAGAACATTACTTTATTCTTGGAAGTGCAAACATACATAAAAAATTCTCGTCGTTTTTCGGCACTGCTCTCTTGATTATATATACGTTATTAGCTTGCGAGTTTGGGTCTGGGTTCGGGTCTTGGCGTTGTGTGGGGGAGCTATAGGTGGACTCGTATGAAGCAGGTATCAATCTAAGCAATGTTTGTATTTTTTTTTTTGTAATAGGTTTGTCATCTTTAGTCCTTTGAATCATTTTATTTTCATTCTTTTTTGTTGTTTCTTTTCTGGAAAAAAAACGTAGCTATTTAGTTTATTCAAACGCTATCTTGACTTCCTGGTGCGGGCCGTTGTCTAATGTTGCTAAAACCTGTGGCCCAAACCATTTGCATGTTCATATTATGTATTATATCTGTTTATGCATGACATATATAATAATGATTTGCAATAAAATATGATTAAACTAAATCAAAACATCAGTAGCAACATAGCTTTTTGTTGTTTTTGCAAAACCTTTGATGATGTTTGATTTGCAGACATACATGGCCATTATAATACAGTATTGCGAGCGAGATGTAGTCCTTTTAGACAGTACATTTGCTCATTCGGATGCGTATCAATGGTATAAAAAGTGTTCATCACTGAATCATGGACGTCACACAGGGTCACGTCACACACACAGTGTGGCCGTGACAGATGCACCATCACAATGAAGTCACATTGAAAAAAAGAGAAGGATGTATTTGTTTAAAATGTTTTAATAAGATACTGTATTTTTTTCTTAATGGGATTCTGTCTGTTTATATATGTACCTCATAGAAAATTCATTGCATTTACAGATTGTCATTGAGCACATGGGTGTTGAGAAGTTGAAGAATCTGGTACTCAATCTCCACAACCATAACCAGCACCTCTATAACCAGCTGCTAGTACACACTATTGGTGCAGGTGTGGACATTGCAATGAGATGGGGGGCAGACTTGAACAAATAGTGTGGATGTCTGCCCAGCAACTGCATTTCAATGCGCAAGGTAAGAATATATTCCAGTCATATATAGAGTATCAGTCAAATATGACTGTGCCAGTGCAAGTCATACATGTTTGGATGATATTTGCATCACTTAAAGTGTTACAAATGGAAGTTGATAATGTGTGTGATTTTACGGATGAGCTACACCTCTTGACGAGATTAGTGATTTTAGTGGATTGTGCAATGATACATACAGAGACAAATTCCAGTGTCCTCTGCCTTATTTACATGCACGGTTTAGAGTGTTATCCGAAAGACTATGATGTGAATCATTTTAGTATGGTATAGTGGTGAGTTTAACCTGCGTGTTAACCACTGGACCGCTACATAATTTAAGTTGATTCTGATTACAAATTATTATTCATTTGTTAATAAGTAACCTCACGTATATAGTTGGCTGTCCGGTTGGCGCAGTGGTTAATGCGCTTGCTTCTCACAAATGCAACCTGAGTTTGATCATCATCACACTTGGAAGTATGGGAGATGGTACGGTGGTCAACAGATCAGACAAGTGGGTTTTCTCCGGGTACTCCGGTTTCCTCCGACACGACTGACCACAAATAATGTCATCCGCTCCAACAAGAGTGATTAATATAAGATCGTACAGCTTGTTTCCCAGTCATTGTTAAATAAATAAAGTTTAAGCTTAACCTCACACAGTTGTCACAGGTGAGCGATTCCATTGGACATCAGTGATATACCTCATCCCCCCTCCCTTATGTCATAATGTTAATTGACGAAACTTCAACATTTTAAAAATCATCTTTAATATCAGAAACCATAATTCTCAGATAATGTGGCTAGTGGATCTGTGTACTAGTTGTGTTGCGACTATAAGCATTCAGTGGGCGACCTGTTAAACTAGCATTAAATAGAATAAAAATAGTGTAAAGTATTGTTTATTTTAATGTCACCCCTATTGAAAGGGCCAGCTATTTCTGGCGAGGTTCGAACTTTCGACCTCCCGCTACATATCTGGACGGACGCCTTAACTACTAGGCCACGGCTAATATGCAAGCCTTCCAGATACTGTGTTTGTATAACCCTTTGAACTCTGGTGAGCACACTGAGGCCTTCAAAAGTTCATGATGCTCTTGTTTAAATTAACTTGCATCCTATAAATTACTAACCTCAAATGTCACTAATACATTCAGACTTTGATGATAATTTACTCTTGTTTCAGATTGAACGGTTGGTCTTAGACGGACAGGTTCTGACAGTGTCTTCGGTACTACATGGAAATGTTGGGACGCAATGGAATATACATGGACATATTGGGACGCAATGGAACAAACTAATAACCAAATAAAATTTCAATATTTGATAATATGGATCTTAATGAAATGAATTGGTTAGGGTTAGGGTCATTAATCATAATCATCTGGAATAAAAGTGCATTAAATGACAATTGTTCTCTTTCATTTCTTTGTTTCAAATAAAATTTTAGATTGAGGGGGAGATAAGTTACAATCAGTAATCCTTGAATCATGTTGAGTCACCACAGTTTATTCTGTCAGTTATTCTTCACACTGCATTGTGTACGTCGTGATAGCGCAGTGGATGCGCGTTCGCTTCAGGTGCAAAAGGTCCGGAGTTCGAGCCCCACTGGAGCCGTTACGATTGTGCCCTTAGGCAAGGCATTTAAATTCCAAATTGCCTCTTCTCTCCTTCATGGCGATGGATTCCATCAGGAATGAGGTCTCGAGAGTGATTAATATAAGTTGAAAGAACTTGTTTCACAATCGAGCTAAAATAAATTTGTATAAACTATAGTGTCTGGATATGATTGGCATTATCGCCTGTATATCCATACTACGTTGGTTCGTTCACCACATAACGTGTCCAGTTGTTGCTATATTCTACATAGCCTGTAAATAAAATACAATATCAATAATACTGGTACGAAACCAAACTAGAGCCAGTTTACCCTGACAAACCAGACAATGGTTAAAATTATCGTCAAACTACTGATCTGGTTTGTACGAAGCAACTGTTGTGTAAATGAGTTATGACGTAATTCAGTATTGTAAGCTGGCCTAGTTTTACACAATGATCCCAATTTAACTCGGAAGTTTATATGAAGCTATTGACAGAATGCTACATCCACTATCTGTCTGCAACACCCACTATATCTCCGTGGATGAGTATCTAAGGTAGTCAATCACCTGTTTCTCAACTCTATAGGTTCAGTTCCACTGGTGGTGTCAAATTATATCAGGTTGGTGGTTTTACCAGGTGCATGAAATACTGCTCAGAGGGCACCTGGATACATAAACAGTTATGATGTCGGTCATATACAAATTTCAGAATGACCATACAATCTAGATATGCCTGTTAACAGTGTTTACAAAATGTCACAAATACATCTATAAAACTAGGGAATAGCACTTGGATTGCTGGTATTTGACAAAAGATTAGCATGACCCCGATTCGACATTGAAAGGTCAAACACATGGTATTGTTTATTTGACAGTTCATACGAGGTTTCCTACTATAGAAATCAATTAGAGTGGACTCGTCGCTGATCACACAGACATTTGACCGAATTCACACACAATCAACATATGTTTGAGATACCCTGTCCACAGACAGACAGACGTAGCTATAAACATTAGCTCCCATTCCTATGGCATGGTTAATTATTGATTGATGGAAAAAACAAGTTACATTCTCCAAGTAATATGAACATTTCTTTAGGTGGTGGCATATTCACGACCCTTTGAGGAGGGTTATATATTGTCCAAAGTATCAATATACAGTCAATAGAATAAACTATTACATGGTTATTCAGGCATTATAAATTTATACCTGTTTATATAATAAAAATATATTAAATAAGGTGTGAGAATCTTGTATATTAAAATAAAATAATAAATTATTAATACGCGACACAACTGCTTTAGTGTAGATTCAATGTATTAATGAAGTTACCTTATGAATGATCTCTCTGTTATTCAATATTGTGGTGTTTGCATCCTCGCTCATCTTGTGGACACTCGACAGTACCCTGATGCCTGACATGTCTTCAATAATACACAGTTCTGATCCAATTCTGCAACAAGAATGACACATACCCATAGCAATTCTTAATTTTAGCTGGGTGAATATCTTATCTAGTTTATTCAAATTGCTTGATTGCAAAACAAGTTATTTTATCATTAGTTTAATTGATCTAGCAATCTAGCTAATTGGTCCTAGCAGACCATCTGTTAAGGTACAAATATGTAATTTGCAGCCCGTCCCTAAATAAAGACCCCCTGTTCAAGCAGGTTGTCAGCCCTAACCCTGCCCCACCCTCGCCATTTTAGAAAGGTGTATGGTAAGTGGAGTGCATTTCAGGTAGCTATCCCAAATTGGAAAGAAAAAAAGTGAAGTAACCACCTGATGACGTCTTCATAAGCCACACAGAATACAGAACCTTCAGAGAATACCGAACTAATCAATGTAGAAGAACAGGAATAATCATCATAGAAGCATAGGAATAATCATCACAGAACAAGTATAATCATCATCGAATAACCACCACAGAAGAATCACCTTAGGACAAGAAGAATCACCTTAGACAAGAAGAATCACCTTAGGACATAACCATCTTAGAAAATACAGTCGCCCAAATGCATTTATGCGGTGGCGACTATAAACAAAATTACAAAGAAGAAGAAGACAAAAAGTTTCTTATGAGTTGTAATAGTGTTAGTTATTGATATTACTACGTCAAAATAATATATTCAACATTTATTGGTGCATAAATAAAAAAAATTCATGTACACCGTGCATAGGTGCCGTGCCCTAAAGTATCTAGTTCCCCATGGAAACAGGTGCCGTTTCGATAGCTGTATTGAGGCGCATGGTCACGTAAAAATGAAGCTAAAATTGTCAATAAATTTTTTTTGATAGTTGTGTTCACGACTTACGAAAATAATGGCAAATGCATTTAACTTTTTTTATAGGCCATGATAGGATTTGCGCAGATCATAGCGTCGTATCCGTGCGAAAATGTCGTAAGTCGGTTATGGCGTGAAAACGGTTTTTGACATATTCACGGTGGTGAAAGAAGCCAGCTTTCCGTGCGAACATATCTAAGCTTCTATCCAATCAGGTGTAACAGTGCCGGTCGATCTCCTCACGACGTGCACGTCGTGACCGGTGCACATTCCGCAGCAGCAGCGTAGGATTCTTGGATCTTCTGGTCGTCGATCTTGCGAATAGGAAATCTCTCTAACTTGTGGATCCACGGCTATGGCACATCAGGACAGATCCGTCGTCTCTTCTGGATGGTGTTTGGCGTGTCTACTGGCACTTTTCGATTGCTCTCTAACAGCCTTTAGAAGAGATGGCGGACCTGAGGGAGCGGCAACGGTCGTGGATCCACGCTCCTCCGATTTGCGACAATCGACGACCAGATGTCTAACTGTCAGATCCGTATAAATGCTGCTGCGGGGTGACCAACAGTGAGGAGGGTGGCCCTACAAATGACCACGTACAGACCAGGCCTTGTCACCCTGGCACGGAAAGAAGTAACCACCAGAGGACGTCTTCATAAGCTTCATAGAAGAAGAATCGCCAGCAAATACAGCAATAACCAACGTAGAAGAATAGGACTAATCATCGTAGAAGAATAATCATCGCAGAACACGGATATAATCATCGTAGACCACGGATATAATCATCATTGAACAACCATCACAGAAGAATCACCTTAGGATATAACCAACTTAGAGAATACAGTCGCCCAAATGCATTTATGCGGTGGCGACTTTAAATAAAACTACATCGTTCGTTCGGTGTAACAGTTATGACCATGCTACAATTTGGCAGTTTTTTATTGGATGACGCATCTTTCCGTCGAAAAGGTCGTATCTCGGTGTAAACAGAGCGGATGTAGGATGTTTTGTCATTGTGTTTAATTTATTGGAATAAAGTTAATCTAAGTACATTTATGATTTATGGTATATGTTATATTTCGGGTTTTACGCCTGCATCAGCACCATTTTGGGCTATATCGCCGGCGGGCAGTTTACCTAACAACACATTTTCTGGGCAGGCTCCAGCGGTTAACCAATACTTGGGTACACCAACCTCCGTATTATGATTTATTGTATGGATACATTAAAATATAATGTTATATTTATATTATTTTTAGGTATATGACCGATAAAATAGTGAAAACACATACATAAACAAAATTAAATGTATAATTAGGTTCCACCACTTGAGTACTTGGTGGAAGACAATATAGCAAACTGATTAAAACTAGACTAAAATCAATTAAAACAATTCTGGGAACATTTAATAAAATCAGAGCACATGTCTACTATATGATATTAGTCATAATCAGCGTTTCCCCAGGCATTTAGACACAGCACATTGCATGGCTTACATTCTGACGAGGGCGTACTGTTCCGTAATTGATTAGTTCTGTTTAAAATTAACTCCCTGTGGCGCCTACAATTTCAAAAATGCCAAATTCGCACTTGTCACGTGGCGTTTGCAAAATCTCCTTGGAAAGACCCTGCATATATATATATAGCTCACCAACTTAATATACAATTAGAATTTCTCTGCGGAAAAGGTTCAGACGGATCTCTAGTACAGTGGTAGCACACTGGACTGGTAATCCAGGGATCGCAGGTTCGATCCACCGTCTGACCCTAATAAAATTAACAGTCTTTCAGATGGGACGTTAAATCGAAGTCTCGTGTCGGTGCTTTACACCGTGCACGTAAACGAACCAGAGGAGACTCTGAAATGGGTCTCTGGCTGTATCATTGCACTATCCTCCAAACATCTAAAATGACTAATCTCTTCAGGAGGCATCGCTCATATGGGCAACCGGTAGCGACGATAAATAAACGTAAAACACAAAAGGTTCATACATTTCACGAAATTCTAGCACACGTTCTGTGTGTGAAATGCTCATGAACAGTAGGTGAATATTCCTGACATGCAATTTTGCCTTTAATCAACTGTTAGTGTATACTTAAAATTTCACAAACTGTTACAGTTCATGTAATGTCATATTTGCATGTCACGAATATTCGTAACAGTGTATGAACGTTATCGCTGATACTCCCTAACGTTGATACTGTTTGAATGTACTTACGTCAACAGGAAACATGAGGCTTTGTTCATCCTCTCCAAGACAGAAATCTAAACAAGTCTCTCCAAATTGGCTTTTTTCAAACTTTATTTATTTTACCACGATTGCGAAGAATAGTGCAATGATACAGACAGAGACCCATTCCAGAATCTCCTCTGGTTATTTTACGTGCACGATGTAAAGCACCGACACGGGAACTCGGTTTAATGTCCCATCTGAAAGACTGTTAATTTTATTATGGTCAGATGGAGGATCGAACCTGCGATCCCTGGATTACCAGTCCAGCGTGTTATCACTGGACTACAGATCCGTCTGTATGCTTAAGTTGAACACGACTAATACACAAAAATAGCCCCCTCCCCCCCCCCCCCCCCGCAACATCTTGAGTTCTTCTCGTAGTACTCAACTCTGGCAAAAACTGTACCATGATACCCTGTACGTATGTTTATGTTCTATAAGCCGATATACCTTCATTACCTTGTGTTACAATTTATTGCATATGTTACTATAAATAGTAACACATTTAATGGTAGAAAAGCAAAATATCTGGTCGATGCGGGCAATATATTTCGATTTTCGGTTCTGCCGGGCCAATATCGAATATTGGCCCGGCACGCGCCAAGAACGAATCACGAGCACGTGTCACAGGTAGCAACAACATAGTAACTACATTGTGTAAACATGACCGCCGAAGCAACACTAAAGTCGTTGTCTGACAGATTGTTGTCTCTTGCCGGTAACATGGCTGTGCGAACTAAGCAAATAACAGCAGAAGAAACATACGGCTATGTATGCAATAAAGAAGTTATTAAACGGCTGCGGTGGGCCATTTGTGGATATTGGCAAACCTATCCGATATTGGCCCTCGGGTCTTACGGCCCTCGGGCCAATATCTCCATACGGTGCGCCAATATCCACAAATGGGCCACCTCCGCGATTTAATAACCTCTAAATACTGGTACACCCCTAATTTGTTAACCCAGGCAACCGGCTATAGGTTGTATATACGCAAATAGTAGTACATTTTCATGACATGCATGTTTGTGTCTTTTGAGAAATTATGTGACTTGAGAAGACTTCAGACTAGTTGATGTGTAGAAAAGATGTGGTATGCGAATTCATGCCATTGCAAACTGAAGGTTGGTATACTGTATTATTTGGCGGAGGAATACAGTGTGTAAACACAGTGACGTTATTCACAGGTGCGCACTGGCTATTTCCGTTATAATTTGAATATTCTTGATGTTTTCCAGGTTAATTTGAATACCTCTTCACAGTGGATGCGGTAGCAGAAGAAATGAAAGATTGGAAATATAAATGAACAGATTGTATGTTTTTACTTTTTACTATGTATTTAATAGGCAATTTATTTGTTGTTTTACAACCTTCACAGAAAAAAACATCTGATAATGGACTATGTTTATTGTTAAAACGCTTGGCAAAGTAGCACACTCCACGCATACTAAAACATGAATACACAACATGCTCTGGTAACATTCAGCACAAATGCCTGCGTGAAAAATAATATTAAAGATTTATTTAGTTTATACAAATTTATTTTAGCTCGATTGCGAAACAAGTTCTTTCAACTTATATTAATCACTCTCGAGACCTCATTCCTGGTGGAATCCATCGCCATGAGGGAGAGATAAGAGGCAACGTGGAATTTAAATACCTTGCCTAAGGGCACACTCGTAACGGTAATGTCAAAGATATATTCTTTAGTTCAGTCTCATCGTTGTACAATACATAAAATAGACACAACAACTTATTTCCGCCTCCGTGGTCGAGTGGTTAAGATCACTGACTTGTATACCACTGTAACCTATCATCACTGATGGTCACGGGTTCGAGCCCCGCTCAGGCCGTGTCTCATTTATATGAAAAAGTAGGCAGTTTCTTATGGAGGTTGGTGCACCCAAGTTCTGGTTAACCGCTGGAGCCTGCCCAGGAAATGTGTTGTTAGGTAAACTTCCCGCCGGCGATATAGCCCGAAATTGTGCTGATGCAGGCGTAAAACCCGAAATATAACATAACATAACACAACACAACAACGTATCGTGGCAAAGTACAACACCATTCATTATACAATGTCAAATGTATATAAATCTAGCATCAATCAAATGTTCGATAACAGACGGATCTATAGCCCAGTGGTAACACGCTGGACTGGTAATCCAGGGATCACAGGTTCGATCCCCCGTCTGACCCTAATAAAATTAACAGTCTTTCATATGGGACGTTAAACCGAGGTCTCGTGTCGGTGCACGTAAAAGAACCAGAGGAGACTCTGGTATGGGTCTCTCTCTGTATCATTGCACTATCCTCCAAAATCTAAAATGACTAATATCTTCAGGAGACGTCGCTCATATGGGCAACCGGTAGCGACGATAAATAAACGTAACAAAAAGAGTTCAATATGACAGATGGGTGGGGTAATCATTTTGCATTCCTTCTAAACGTTTACTGGTGTTTGCTCGTCAGTTTTGAAATATACTTAGCGAATCGAATAAGTGTATTTAATTATATGCAAAAGAACTGTTTATAATTATATACAACCTATCAAGTTTTGTCTTTAGATAAAATTGTGTGTGTGTGTTTTACGTTTATTTATCGTCGCTACCGGTTGCCTATATAAGCGACGCCTCCTGAAGAGAGTAGTAATTTTAGATTGTTGGAGGATAGTGCAATGATACAGACATAGACCCATTCCAGAGTTTCCTCTGGTTCTTTTATGTGCACGGTGTACATCACCGACACGAGACCTCGGATTAACGTCTCATCTGAAAGACTGTTAATTTTATTAGGGTCAGACGGGGGATCGAACCATACAATTATAAACGAAAACCACGCTTAAATACGACGTTCAACAGCTCCCACAATGCAATGCGAATACGGTGTAACACACGTACTCTACATTACGGTTAGAAACCGTCGCTTATTTAATGGAAGCTACCGTATATTTTACTGTTGATGTTTACTGTGTATGTGTTGATATAGTGCGCCTGGTCAGTCATATACATATGTTTTAACTCCGATACCATTACTTGAGCCGTATTGAGTTTCTGATAATATCAACGATATAATTTCATCTTGCCAGAAGTAAATTAGTGAAAAATCGACAGACGTATAGCTAGTTTATACAAATTTATTTTAGCTCGATTGCGAAACAAGTTATTTCAACTTATATTAATCACTCTCGAGACCTCATTCCTGATGGAATCCATCGCCATGAGGGAGAGAGAAGATGCAATGTGGAATTTAAATGCCTTGCCTAAGGGCACAATCGTAACGGCTCCAGTGGGGCTCGAACTCCGGACCTTTCGCACCTGAAGCGAACGCGCATCCACGGCGCTATCACGACGTATAGCTGAGAACGAATGTCCTAACAACGTGCACACAAAATAAAGGACGGATTAGTCGTGCAGGAATATGTTCATACAAGTATCTATAGGGGATATATGATTATGAAATAAGTCGAAAACGATCCAATATGTATAATATTGGACTGTGTGTGTGTTTGTTTATTATAATGTCACCCCTATTTAAGGGCGAGCCATTTCTGACGTATGACAAACCTCTTTTTATGAACATTAGTACTTCCCGAATCCTATGCATGTATGCCAGGCTGGTAGGCAATCAGTAACCATTATTTAACTAGCTGGCAGTTCACCAACCGGCCATATCAAAATGAACCCCTGCCGAGGTTCGAACCGTCGACCTCACGCTCCGTAGCCGAACGCCTTAACCACTAAGCCACGGAGACTGTGTGTGGCGCGTAACATTACCAATAGTTTACATATTGGGTCCCTTTGAGGTTTATATCTTAGTTTAAACAATATTTATTTCTTTCAATAAAAATAGTCAAGTTTAATTAGTATGTACATACACGTAGTAGGATTGAAGAGAAAGCAACTTGCTTGTATGGTTACCTCGTTCCTAAGCTTAAATCTTACTTAAAACGCACACTTATATAAGGTTGTAAAACAGCAAATAAATTGCCTATTAAACCAGAATTACATCGTATGAAATAAAAGATATTTGAAAAATTCAATGTTTGCATATGGGTAGCAATGGTGCTACAAATTCTAACATTATACTTTGTATGTTTATGTTCATTTGGTAAACAGTGTATTTTTGCGATAAAACAAACTCGAAACCGAAAGTAGGACTTTCCGAGTCGATTGGTCACGCACTTGTTTACAACCGGAACGTATCGTCCGCACTTGTTTACATTCTGAATGCATCGTCCCCATTTGTCCCATGTTGTCTTTTTTAATTAAATTACTTGATATGTTGATTCCTACCTCTGTTAGCTAAGTCTTTTAGGGACATTTCTACATCCCCGCGAGGGGTTCGACATTAGAGGAAGATAGATAGATAGTATTTCATGTTCAAAATATGTACGTTGTTTTCTATATCCACTGTTGTTTCACGCATGCGCGCTGTGCGTGTTTACATTTTGTGTGTTGATAAACAAATTCGCGTATACGACGGTTTAAATGTATTGGAATTTTATCGTTTCTGAGCGACTATTTCGATTTTTGTAAACACACACACATTAGTATTTATATTTTACACAAAACATCCTTTTTTAAGATGTAATGCTGCTTTAAACAATATTTATTTCTTTCAATAAACATAGTCAAGTTTAATTAGTATGTACATACACGTAGTAGGATTGAAGAGAAAGCAACTTGCTTGTATGGTTACGTCGTTCCTAAGCTTAAATCTTACTTAAAACACACACTTATATAAGGTTGTAAAACAACAAATAAATTGCCTATTAAATACATAGTAACAAGTAAAACACATACAGTCTCTTTATTTATATTTCCAATCTTTCATTTCTTCTGATACCACATCCACTGTGAACAGGTATTCCAATCAGTTTGAAACACACCAAGAATATTTTAAATTTTAAGTTTCAAATAGCCAGTGCTCACCTGTGAATAACGTCACTGTGTTTACACACTGTATTCCTCCGCCAAATAATACAGTATACCAAATACCAAAATATTAACCATATTAGTTATTGGGACTACATTTGACCGAGGATGCACTTCTGCCTATGTACGTATATACAACCATATTACTAATTAAAATTAAGATCGTACATTTACGCATGTATGTATGTTGCATATATGTTCCATTAATGTCAAACCCATTGCGGGGACTTAGACATGTTTTCCTGGGCACGCTTAGCCGACCTAAGTGGTTAACCAGTACTAAGCAATGTGTGTGAGGTGCCTTGATCAATGACATACGTGGCCTGACCGAGTATCGAACCGGGACCGTTCGATTCCAAATCCGACGCTCTACCACTGGACCACGGACGCCACACGCATAGGATTTAATATAATGTCCATTTGAACTATAAATGTAATACAAATGTAAATGGGTATTACGTCACGACATTGTTGTGTGGTAATCACTTTCACGAACGAACGAACGAACGAACGAACGAACGAACGAACGAACGAACGAACGAACGAACGAACATATTTTATTCACATAAACTATACAGTTTTTAGTGACATAGCAATATTACATTCTACAACATAAGTATAAAATTATGACAACAAATGTAGGTGATAATTATTGGCATACCATATTACTATAGGGATGAACTATAGTATATAATTTTACATACTCGAAATCTTAAAACATTTCTAAATGCAATCCTAATTACAGTGACATCTATATATGCGATGTACTGTATTTCAGTACAACATATCAATAAATACTATTTACAACAAAAAGTGACATATAAACCTGATACTAGTGTATATTAAAATGGACAACATATTGAAAACCCCGTATCTGTATATTTTAGTCGAGTGTTCAGATCAATCAAGTCATATACAGAACAGTATGCAATACATATTCCATACTAGGGATACAGCGTTAGGTGGAACACACCACACTAGAATCCACTTCCAAGAAGTGTATCACAGAGTGTTGCCGGTTCAGTGATTGGGTCGATCCCTATCTATCTTTCACGTTAGGACAACGAGAGGGCGATCAGTTCTAAATTCTTCTAAATAAACGATTGAAAATAATTTCCCTATATAAACTATTGCTCAAAAATTTGCCGATAAGACAATCAATCAATATACCGTCTCCGTGGCCTATTGGTTAATGCGTCCGCCTACGGAGCGGGAGGTCGAAGGTTCGAATCTCGTTAGGGGTTCGTTCTGATATGGCCGGTTGGTGAGCCGCCAGCTAGTTAAATAATGATTACCGATTGCTTACCAGCCTGGCATACAAGCATAGGGTTCGGGAAGTACTGATGTTCAAAAGAGGTGTCTCATAAGTCAGAAATCGCTGGCACTTTAAATAAGGGTGACACTATAATAAACAAACACTTTTACAATCATGCAGTTGGAAGCACAAACCTCCGTAAGAACCTGCCAACGTTTTCATATAAAAAGACACGGCCTGAGCGGGGCTCGAACCCGTGACCACCATGAAGAACCCGTGACCACCCGTGATGATAGGTTACAGTGACGGGTATGCAAGTCAGCGACCCTAACCACTCTACCGCGGAGGCGGACAAACGTTAATTACAAGTCCATCCGTTTCCTGTAATATTTCATTGTGTAGTACATTCTATGTAAATATAAAAACATGGGAACAGGCGTCGATATATTTTTCCTGGTCAGTCAAATAAATATAGTTTAACACCGAGACTATTAAGTGGGCCCTATTGAGTTTCTGGTCATAGCAACGTCATTTTGCCAGAAAATGTACTGTGGTACATGGGGATTAAATGTTAACAACTCAAAACTAAAATTGTCGTTTTTCGCAAAATATGCGGCTTGTTGCCATATGAGGTTTAGAACTACAATGGCAAGATCATCGAAGTTGTCTATGACTTTATATATTTATTATTTGGGAACTGTATTCAACTATACCGGCAAATTTGCTTTGAATCAAGAACATGTACATGGTAAAGCATTGAAATCCCTGCACACATTACTATTTATATGCAAAAAGTTTGATTTAAAATCGAAAATATTATGTCAGTTTGATATATCTTTGTTAGATCTATTCTGAACTACTCGGCAGAGATATGGGGCTATACCATGTCCAAGGAAATCGTAACGATTCTTTTGAAGTTCTTTAAACGTATATTGAATGTTAGATAAAATACATGTACAGCTGGCGTATATGGCGAACTCGGTCATTATGCTTTATTTCTAAGTTAAAAAGTGAAACATCGACAGACTGGAACCCAGGCTATGTAAATTTATGCTATGCTAATTGATGAAATACAGTTTTCTATCAGTGAGATATAATCCATATCAATCACTGCATATCCCTCACTGTATTTTGCCGGATTACTTTTTTATTTTCTCCCTTCCCAATACACAACTTGCACCGTGTCACGCGTGCCATTTAATTTTCACCGTTTACCTGGCTTCAATGACACTATTTACCTGTATTATTGTTTTTGTATGAAACAAATCAAAAGCGAAATACAACTGACAATGTCTCGAATTGTGTCACTGCAAATTGTAACAATAAATCCAATAAATGTTTTCATGTATTTTTCCTCGATTCAACTTTAAATTCAAGATGGCGGCAGATTTGTGTATCGACTCACGACGTATAGTCGTCAATGTATTCATCCGCGCAAAAAGCACGGCGGCCAGCTATTTTAATTTCTTCATTTTGTGTTTGTTTTTCACCAATTAGCATAAAATAAAAAGAAAATGTGTTTGTTTTGAGTGAATATGGAATATATCTTACCTCGAAGTGAGAAAATATTTGAAAAGTTCTCACTTCTCAGTGAGATATATTCCATATTCACTCAAAACAAACAAACATCCGTTATGCACTAGCAGTCTTTAAAGTGTCTCTCCTGTTTGTTGTTACAGAATCAATATAAATCTCTATATTCATCAAACATTAATTATACATTCTATGTTATGAACAACAGCACTCAATCAAATTAAAAACAACTTCTACGAGATATTAATTAGTTGCCAGACAAATAATTAAACACCGACAGAGAGAGAAGGAGAGATCAACGTTCGTAAATATTTAATCAAACGATAGAGTCCCACAATGAAGACAAATTAAGTAAATACAGCCATGCAGATGATATACGGTATATATTGCACTATTACTAGAATGTTCTACGCAATGTCTCATTTCAAACCCAGACATAATTCGAAGTTGTGCCAAAACCTGTTTTATTCTACAGACACGCCCGATTAGCGTAGTGATTAGTTTATAAAAAAATAGTTTAGCTCGATTGCGAAACAAGTTCTTTCAACTTATATTAATCCCTTTCGAGAGCTCATTCATGATGGAATCCATCGCCATGAAGGAGAGAGAAGAGGCAATGTGGAATTTAAATGGCTTGCCTAAAGGCACAATCGTAACGGCTCCAGCGGGGCTCGAACTCCGGACTTTTCGCACCTGAAGCGAACGCGCATCCACTGCGCTATCACGACTTCCACGAGCGCATTGATTAAGAAGTTCGCTCCTCACCAATGCAACCCGGGTTCGATACTCGGACCGGGAAGTAGTATGTGAGATGCTCGCCAGATCGGACAGGTGTGTTTTCTCCGGGTACTCCGGTTTCCTCCCACACGAATGACAACATATACGCTTTCATGTAAAGCACCGACACGAGACCTCGGTTTAACGTCCCATCTGAAAGACTGTTAATTTTATTAGTGTCAGTCGGGGGATCGAACCTGCGATCCCTGGATTACCAGTACAGCGTGTTACCACTGGACTACAGATCCGTCTGTGCTTATTTTCATATTTAGTAGACATATTTTCCCCATTCTCATTGTAGTTTCAAATTTCAACATCGTCATTTCTTTGCTTCGCCTTCAGCTTAAGTAGTGTCTGCTTCTCCTCATCGTAGTTTCTTCTTTCGTTATCGTGATTTCCACAATAAGCATTCCAACGTAGCTAGCTTTGAGCGAGCGGTTCCAGCGTAGGGAGCTTTAAGCGAGCGTTCCCAGCGTAGCGATCTTTAAGCGCGCGTTCCCAGCGTAGCGAGCAACGTAGCGATCTTTAAGCGAGCAGCGTAGTGATCTTTAAGCGAGCATTCCCAGTGTAGGGAGCTATAAGCGAGCGTTCCAAACGTAGGAACTTTAATCGAGCGTTCCCAGCGTAGCGATCCTTAAGCGATCGTTCCCAGCGTAGGGAGCTTTAAGCGAGCGTTCCAAACGTAGGAGCTTTAAGCGAGTGTTAACAGCGTAGCGATCTTTAAGTGAGCGTTCCCAGCGTAGGGAGCTTTAAGCGAGCGTTCCAAACGTAGGAGCTTTAAGCGAGTGTTCCCAGCGTAGCGATCTTTAAGCGAGCGTTCCCAGCGTAGGGAGCTTTAAGCGAGCGTTCCAAAAGTAGGAATTTTAAGCGAGCGTTCCCAGCGTAGCGATCTTTAAGCGAGCGTTCCCAGCGTAGGGAGCTTTAAGCGAGCGTTCACAGCGCAGCAAGCTTTAATGGAGCTCTCTAAGCGTAGCGAATTTTAAGCGAGCACTCCCAGCGTATCGCACTTTAAGTGAGCTCTCCCAGCCTAGCGAGCTTTAAGTGAGCTCTCCCAGCGTAGCGAACTTACGGTAACGAGAGTGGAGAAAAGAGAGTCGATGTTGATCATAATTTTTTTTTCGCTTACCTGAAGCTTGGATTGCCGAAAAAATCTGAAATCTACACGGAAGTACAGTAGAGATTTACTGACGCAAAAAAATGAAAACGAGGCACAGAGGGGCATTGTGGCATACACATATACTTACATTTGTAGCTATTCACTGGCGCTAAGGTCATCAAGTAGAGCTACCACAACACATGCCCAAAGCGACTGACAACACTAATAATGTCCAATTTAATTAGAACATTTTCTTGTCAAGGACCATCATTAGCTAAGAATATGCATGTGTATCCTCATTAAATAACTTCACAGGAAATAATTAGCAGAAATGTCAAGACTATAACACTCGGTTTTCTCAAATATGTAAACGTGCTTGTCTAAGATAAGTCATTTCAGTGCAGCATGACCATTAACAAACTAATTAAAACAAACTGACGAGCGATGAGAGTTTAATAACATGCATATATATATTTATATTGTTTTTAGAATGTTTTTGCTTATGGTGGACACCGTCACCCCGCTGGTCGACCCTGACTTCCCTCTGATCGACCCTGACTTCCCTCTGATCGACCCAGACTTCCCTCTGATCGATCCTGACTTCCCGCTGGTCGACCCAGACTTCCCTCTGATCGATCCTGACTTCCCTCTGATCGACCCTGACTTCCCTCTGACCGACCCAGACTTCCCTCTGACCGACCCAGACTTTCCTCTGATCGATCCTGACTTCCCTCTGATCGATCCTGACTTCCCTCTGATCGACACTGACTTCCTTCTGATCGACACTGACTTCCCTCTGATCGACCCAGACTTCCTTCTGATAGACACCGACTTCCCTCTGATAGACAATGACTTCCCTCTGATAGACACCGACTTCCCTCTATAGACACCGACTTCCCTCTGATAGACTCTGACTTCCCTCTGATAGACACCGACTTCCCTCTGATAGACACCGACTTCCCTCTGATAGACACCGACTTCCCTCTGATAGACACCGACTTCCTCTGATAGACACCGACTTCCTTCTGATAGACACTGACTTCCCTCTGATAGACACCGACTTCCCTCTGATAGACACCGACTTCCCTCTGATAGACACCGACTTCCCTCTGATAGACCCGACTTCCCTCTGATAGACCCTGACTTCCCTCTGATAGACCCTGACTTCCCTCTGATAGACCCAGACTTCCCTCTGATCGACCCCGACTTCCCTCTGATCGACCCAGACTTCCCTCTGATCGACCCTGACTTCCCTCTGATCGACCCTGACTTCCCTCTGACCGACCCAGACTTCCCTCTGACCGACCCAGACTTTCCTCTGATCGACCCTGACTTCCCTCTGATCGATCCTGACTTCCCTCTGATGATCTGACTTTCTTCTGATCGATCCTGACTTTCCTCTGATCGATCCAGACTTTCCTTTGATCGACCCTGACTTCCCTCTGATCGACCATGACTTCCTTAGGTCGACCATGACTTCCCTCTGATCGCCTCTTGCTTCCCTCTGATCGACCCTAACTTCCCTCTGATAGACACCGACTTCCCACTGATACACACCGACTTCCCTCTGATAGACACTGACTTCCCTCTGATAGACACCGACTCCCTCTGATAGACACCGACTTCCCTCTGATAGACACCGACTTCCCTCTGATAGACACCGGCTTTCATCTGATAGACACCGACTTCCCTCTGATAGACACCGACTTCCCTCTGATAGACACCGACTTCCCTCTGATATACACTGACTTCCCTCTGATAGACACCGACTTCCCTCTGATCGACATCGACTTCCCACTAATAGACACCGACTCCCTCTGATCGACATCTACTTCCCCTCTGATAGACACTAACTTCCCTCTGATAGACACTGACTTCCATGTGATAGACACCGACTTCCCTCTGATAGACAATGACTTCCCTCTGATAGACACCGACTTCCCTCTGATAGACATCGACTTCCCTCTGATAGACACCGACTTCCCTCTGATAGACACCGACTTCCCTCTGATAGACACCGACTTCCCTCTGATAGACACCGACTTCCCTCTGATAGACACTGACTTCCCTCTGATAGACACCGACTTCCCTCTGATAGACACCGACTTCCCTCTGATAGACAGACTTCCCTCTGATAGACACCGACTTCCCTCTGATAGACACTGACTTCCCTCTGATAGACACCGACTTCCCTCTGATAGACACCGACTTCCCTCTGATAGACACTGACTTCCCTCTGATAGACACCGACTTCCCTCTGATAGACACCGACTTCCCTCTGATAGACACCGACTTCCCTCTGATAGACACCGGCTTTCATCTCATAGACACCGACTTCCCTCTGATAGACACCGACTTCCCTCTGATATACACTGACTTCCCTCTGATAGACACTACTTCCCCTCTGATAGACACTGACTTCCCTCTGATAGACACTGACTTCCATCTGATAGACACCGACTTCCCTCTGATAGACAATGACTTCCCTCTGATAGACACCGACTTCCCTCTGATAGACACGACTTCCCTCTGATAGACACCGACTTCCCTCTGATAGACACCGACTTCCCTCTGATAGACACCGACTTCCCTCTGATAGACACCGACTTCCCTCTGATAGACACCGACTTCCCTCTGATAGACACCGACTTCCCTCTGATAGACACCGACTTCCCTCTGATAGACACCGACTTCCCTCTGATAGACACTGACTTCCCTCTGATAGACACCGACTTCCCTCTGATAGACAATGACTTCCCTCTGATAGACACCGACTTCCCTCTGATAGACACCGACTTCCCTCTGATAGACACCGACTTCCCTCTGATGACAGACTTCAGACACTGACTTCCCTTGATAGACACCGACTTCCCTCTGATAGACACTGACTTCCCTCTGATAGACACCGACTTCCCTCTGATAGACACGACTTCCCTCTGATAGACACTGACTTCCCTCTGATAGACACTGACTTCCCTCTGATATACACCGACTTCCCTCTGATAGACACCGACTTCCCTCTGATAGACCCTGACTTCCCTCTGATAGACACCGACTTCCCTCTGATAGACACTGACTTCCCTCTGATAGACACTGACTTCCCTTTGATAGACACCGACTTCCCCCTGATAACAGACTTCCCTCTGATAGACACCGACTTCCCTCTGATAGACACCGACTTCCCTCTGATAGACACCGACTTCCCTCTGATAGACAATGACTTCCCTCTGATAGACACCGACTTCCCTCTGATATACACCGACTTCCCTCTGATAGACACCGACTTCCCTCTGATAGACACCGACTTCCCTCTGATAGACACCGACTTCCTCTGATAACACCGACTTCCTCTGATATACACCGACTTCCCTCTGATAGACACCGACTTCCCTCTGATAGACACTGACTTCCCTCTGATAGACACCGACTTCCCTCTGATAGACAATGACTTCCCTCTGATAGACACCGACTTCCCTCTGATAGACACCGACTTTCCTCTGATAGACATCGACTTCCTTCTGATAGACACCGACTTCCCTCTGATAGACACCGACTTCCCTCTGATAGACACCGACTTCCCTCTGATAGACACCGACTTCCCTCTGATAGACCCTGACTTCCCTCTGATAGACACCGACTTCCCTCATATAGACGCTGACTTCCCTCTGATAGACACCGACTTCCCCTCTGATAGAAACCGACTTCCCCTCTGATAGACACCGACTTCCCCTCTGATAGACACCGGCTTTCATCTCATAGACACCGACTTCCCTCTGATAGACACCGACTTCCCCTCTGATAGACACCGACTTCCCTCTGATATACACTGACTCCCCTCTGATAGACACCGACTTCCCTCTGATCGACATCGACTTCTCCACTAATAGACACCGACTACCCCTCTGATCGACATCTACTTCCCCTCTGATAGACACTAACTTCCCTCTGATAGACACTGACTTCCATGTGATAGACACCGACTTCCCTCTGATAGACAATGACTTCCCTCTGATAGACACCGACTTCCCTCTGATAGACACGACTTCCCTCTGATAGACACTGACTTCCCTCTGATAGACCCTGACTTCCCTCTGATATACACCGACTTCCCTCTGATAGACACCGACTTCCCTCTGATAGACACCGACTTCCCTCTGATAGACACCGACTTCCCTCTGATAGACACCGACTTCCCTCTGATAGACACCGACTTCCCTCTGATAGACACTGACTTCCCTCTGATAGACACTGACTTCCCTCTGATAGACACTGACTTCCTCTGATAGACCCTGACTTCCCTCTGATAGACACCGACTTCCCTCTGATAGACCCTGACTTCCCTCTGATAGACACCGACTTCCCTCTGATAGACAATGACTTCCCTCTGATAGACCCGACTTCCCTCTGATAGACACCGACTTCCCTCTGATAGACACTGACTTCCCTCTGATAGACCCTTACTTCCCTCTGATAGACACTGACATCCCTCTGATAGACACCGACGTCCCTCTGATATACAATGACTTCTCTCTGATAGACCCTGACTTCCCTCTGATAGACACCGACTTCACTCTGAGAGACACCGACTTCCCTCTGATAGACAATGACTTCCCTCTGATAGACCCTTACTTCCCTCTGATAGACACTGATTTCCCTCTGATAGACACCGACTTCCCTCTGATAGACAATGACTTCCCTCTGATAGACACCGACTTCCCTCTGATAGACAATGACTTCCCTCTTATAGACCCTTACTTCCCTCTGATAGACCCTTACTTCCCTCTGATAGACACCGACTTCCCTCTGATAGACACTGACATCCCTCTGATAGACACCGACTTCCCTCTGATATACAATGACTTCCCTCTGATAGACCCTTACTTCCCTCTGATAGACAATGACTTCCCTCTGATAGACCCTTACTTCCCTCTGATAGACACCGACTTCCCTCTGATAGACCCTGACTTCCCCTCTGATAGACACCGACTTCCCTCTGATAGACAATGACTTCCCTCTGATAGACCCTTACTTCCCTCTGATAGACAATGACTTCCCTCTGATAGACACCGACTTCCCTTTGATAGACAATGACTTCCCTCTGATAGACCCTTACTTCCCTCTGATAGACCCTGACTTCCCTCTGATAGACATCGACTTCCCTCTGATAGACCCTGACTTCCCTCTGATAGAC
>CM026403.1:64420839-64432515 GCA_014843695.1 Archivesica marissinica | reverse complement strand
TCCCTCTGATAGACACCGACTCCCCTCTGATAGACACCGACTTCCCTCTGATAGACACCGACTTCCCTCTGATATAAACCGACTTCCCTCTGATAGACACCGACTTCCCTCTGATAGACACCGACTTCCCTCTGATAGACAATGACTTCCCTCTGATAGACACCGACTTCCCTCTGATAGACACTGACTTCCCTCTGATAGACAATGACTTCCCTCTGATAGACACCTGACTTCCCTCTGATAGACATGACTTCCCTCTGATAGACAACGACTTCCCTCTGATAGACCCTGACTTCCCTCTGATAGACACCGACTCTCCTCTGATAGACACTGACTTCCCTCTGATATACACCGACTTCCCTCTGATAGACAATGACTTCCCTCTGATAGACCCTTACTTCCCTCTGATAGACACCGACTACCCCCTGATCGACATCGACTTCCCCTCTGATAGACACCGACTTCCCTCTGATATACACCGACTTCCCTCTGATAGACACCGACTTCCCTCTGATAGACACCGACTTCCCTCTGATAGACAATGACTTCCCTCTGATAGACACCGACTTCCCTCTGATAGACAATGACTTCCCTCTGATATACACCGACTTCCCTCTGATAGACAATGACTTCCCTCTGATAGACACCGACGTCCCTCTGATAGACAATGACTTCCTTCTGATATACACCGACTTCCCTCTGATAGACAATGACTTCCCTCTGATAGACACTGACTTCCCTCTGATAGACCCTGACTTCCCTCTGATATACACCGACTTCCCTCAGATAGACACCGACTTCCTTCTGATCGACACCGACTTCCCTCTGTTAGACACCGACTTCCCTCTGTTAGACACCGACTTCCCTCTGATAGACATCGACTTCCCTCTGATAGACACCGACTTCACTCTGATACACTCTGACTTCCCTCTGATAGACCCTGACTTCCCTCTGATAGACACCGACTCTCCTCTGATAGACACTGACTTCCCTCTGATATACACCGACTTCCCTCTGATATACAATGACTTCCCTCTGATAGACCCTGACTCCCCTCTGATAGACCCTGACTTCCCTCTGATAGACACCGACTTCCCCTCTGATAGACACCGACTTCACTCTGATAGACACCGACTTCACTCTGATAGACCCTGACTTCCCTCTGATAGACCCTGACTTCCCTCTGATAGACCCTGACTTCCCTCTGATAGACACCGACTTCCCTCTGATAGACACTGACTTCCCTCTGATAGACCCTGACTTCCCTCTGATAGACCCTGACTTCCCCTCTGATAGACACCGACTTCCCCTCTGATAGACAATGACTTCCCTCTGATAGACCCTTACTTCCCTCTGATAGACACTGACATCCCTCTGATAGACACCGACGTCCCTCTGATATACAATGACTTCTCTCTGATAGACCCTGACTTCCCTCTGATAGACACCGACTTCACTCTGAGAGACACCGACTTCCCTCTGATAGACAATGACTTCCCTCTGATAGACCCTTACTTCCCTCTGATAGACACTGATTTCCCTCTGATAGACACCGACTTCCCTCTGATAGACAATGACTTCCCTCTGATAGACACCGACTTCCCTCTGATAGACAATGACTTCCCTCTGATAGACCCTTACTTCCCTCTGATAGACACCGACTTCCCTCTGATAGACACTGACTTCCCTCTGATAGACACCGACTTCCCTCTGATAGACAATGACTTCCCTCTGATAGACACTTACTTCCCTCTGATAGACAATGACTTCCCTCTGATAGACCCTTACTTCCCTCTGATAGACACCGACTTCCCTCTGATAGACCCTGACTTCCCCTCTGATAGACACCGACTTCCCTCTGATAGACAATGACTTCCCTCTGATAGACCCTTACTTCCCTCTGATAGACAATGACTTCCCTCTGATAGACACCGACTTCCCTCTGATAGACAATGACTTCCCTCTGATAGACCCTTACTTCCCTCTGATAGACCCTGACTTCCCTCTGATAGACACCGACTTCCCTCTGATAGACACTGACTTCCTTCTGATAGACCCCGACTTCCCTCTGATAGACACCGACTTCCCTCTGATAGACACCGACTTCCCTCTGATAGACAATGACTTCCCTCTGATAGATAATGACTTCCCTCTGATAGACACCGACTTCCCTCTGATAGACACCGACTTCCCTCTGATAGACACCGCCGTCCCTCTGATAGACAATGACTTCCCTCTGATAGACACCGACTTCCCTCTGATAGACACCGCCGTCCCTCTGATAGACAATGACTTCCCTCTGATAGACAATGACTTCCCTCTGATAGACACCGACTTCCCTCTGATAGACCCTGACTTCCCTCTGATAGACCCCGACTTCCCTCTGATAGACACCGACTTCCCTCTGATAGACACCGACTTCCCTCTGATAGACAATGACTTCCCTCTGATAGACACCGACTTCCCTCTGATAGACACCGACTTCCCTCTGATAGACAATGACTTCCCTCTGATAGACACTGACTTCCCTCTGATAGACACCGACTCTCCTCTGATAGACACTGACTTCCCTCTGATATACACCGACTTCCCTCTGATAGACAATGACTTCCCTCTGATAGACCCTTACTTCCCTCTGATAGACACCGACTTCCCTCTGATAGACACCGACTTCCCTCTGATAGACACCGACTTCCCTCTGATAGACACCGACTTCCTCTGATAGACACCGACTTCCCTCTGATAGACACCGACTTCCCTCTGATAGACACCGACTTCCCTCTGATAGACACCGACTTCACTCTGATAACACCGACTTCCCTCTGATAGACACTGACTTCCCTCTGATAGACACCGACTTCCCTCTGATAGACACTGACTTCCCTCTGATAGACACCGACTTCCCTCTGATAGACAATGACTTCCCTCTGATAGACACCGACTTCCCTCTGATAGACATCGACTTCCTTCTGATAGACACCGACTTCCCTCTGATAGACACCGACTTCCCTCTGATAGACACCGACTTCCCTCTGATAGACACCGACTTCCCTCTGATAGACCCTGACTTCCCTCTGATAGACACCGACTTCCCTCTGATAGACACCGACTTCCCTCTGATAGACCCTGACTTCCCTCTGATAGACACCGACTTCCCTCTGATAGACACCGACTTCCCTCTGATAGACACTGACTTCCCTCTGATAGACACCGACTTCCCCTCTGATAGACACCGACTTCCCCTCTGATAGACACCGACTTCCCTCTGATAGACACCGACTTTCATCTCATAGACACCGACTTCCCTCTGATAGACACCGACTTCCCTCTGATATACACTGACTCCCCTCTGATAGACACCGACTTCCCTCTGATCGACATCGACTTCTCCACTAATAGACACCGACTACCCCTCTGATCGACATCTACTTCCCCTCTGATAGACACTAACTTCCCTCTGATAGACTCTGACTTCCCTCTGATAGACACCGACTTCCATCTGATAGACCCTGACTTCCATCTGATAGACCCTGACTCCCCTCTGATAGACCCTGACTTCCCTCTGATAGACACCGACTTCCCTCATATAGACGCTGACTTCCCTCTGATAGACACCGACTTCCCCTCTGATAGAAACCGACTTCCCCTCTGATAGACACCGACTTCCCCTCTGATAGACACCGGCTTTCATCTCATAGACACCGACTTCCCCTCTGATAGACACCGACTTCCCTCTGATATACACTGACTCCCCTCTGATAGACACCGACTTCCCTCTGATCGACATCGACTTCTCCACTAATAGACACCGACTACCCCTCTGATCGACATCTACTTCCCCTCTGATAGACTCTGACTTCCCCTCTGATAGACACCGACTTCCCCTCTGATAGACAATGACTTCCCTCTGAT
This sequence comes from Archivesica marissinica, assembly GCA_014843695.1. Taxonomy (NCBI): domain Eukaryota; kingdom Metazoa; phylum Mollusca; class Bivalvia; order Venerida; family Vesicomyidae; genus Archivesica; species Archivesica marissinica. The sequence goes on along the minus strand of CM026403.1, from coordinate 64,428,603 downwards.
AGACCCTTACTTCCCTCTGATAGACACCGACTTCCCTCTGATAGACACTGACATCCCTCTGATAGACACCGACGTCCCTCTGATATACAATGACTTCTCTCTGATAGACCCTGACTTCCCTCTGATAGACACCGACTTCACTCTGATAGACACCGACTTCCCCTCTGATAGACACCGACTTCGCTCTGATAGACAATGACTTCCCTCTGATAGACCCTTACTTCCCTCTGATAGACACTGATTTCCCTCTGATAAACACCGACTTCCCTCTGATAGACAATGACTTCCCTCTGATAGACACCGACTTCCCTCTGATAGACAATGACTTCCCTCTGATAGACCCTTACTTCCCTCTGATAGACCCTTACTTCCCTCTGATAGACACCGACTTCCCTCTGATAGACACTGACATCCCTCTGATAGACACCGACTTCCCTCTGATAGACAATGACTTCCCTCTGATAGACCCTTACTTCCCTCTGATAGACAATGACTTCCCTCTGATATACCCTTACTTCCCTCTGATAGACACCGACTTCCCTCTGATAGACCCTGACTTCCCTCTGATAGACACCGACTTCCCTCTGATAGACACTGACTTCCCTCTGATAGACACCGACTTCCCTCTGATAGACAGACTCCCTCTGATAGACACCGACTTCCCTCTGATAGACAATGACTTCCCTCTGATAGACACTGACTTCCCTCTGATAGACCCTGACTTCCCTCTGATAGACACCGACTTCCCTCTGATAGACACTGACTTCCCTCTGATAGACACTGACTTCCCTCTGATAGACAACGACTTCCCTCTGATAGACACCGACTTCCCTCTGATAGACAATGACTTCCCTCTGATAGACAATGACTTCCCTCTGATAGACACCGACTTCCCTCTGATAGACCCTGACTTCCCTCTGATAGACACTGACTTCCCTCTGATAGACACCGACTTCCCTCTGATAGACACCGACTTCCCTCTGATAGACACCGACTTCCCTCTGATAGACACCGACTTCCCTCTGATAGACACCGACTTCCCTCTGATAGACAATGACTTCCCTCTGATAGACAATGACTTCCCTCTGATAGACACCGACTTCCCTCTGATAGACACTGACTTCCCTCTGATAGACACCGACTTCCCTCTGATAGACAATGACTTCCCTCTGATAGACACCGACTTCCCTCTGATAGACACCGACTTTCCTCTGATAGACACTGACTTCCCTCTGATAGACACCGACTTCCCTCTGATAGACAATGACTTCCCTCTGATAGACACCGACTTCCCTCTGATAGACACCGACTTCCCTCTGATAGACATCGACTTCCCTCTGATAGACACCGACTTCCCTCTGATAGACACCGACTTCCCTCTGATAGACACCGACTTCCCTCTGATAGACACCGACTTCCCTCTGATAGACACCGACTTCCCGATAGACCCGACTTCCCTCTGATAGACAGACTTCCCTCTGATATACACCGACTTCCCTCTGATAGACACCGCTTCCCTCTGATAGACACCGACTTCCCTCTGATAGACAATGACTTCCCTCTGATAGACACCGACTTCCCTCTGATAGACAATGACTTCCCTCTGATAGACCCTACTTCCCTCTGATAGACCCTTACTTCCCTCTGATAGACACCGACTTCCCTCTGATAGACCCTGACTTCCCTCTGATAGACACCGACGTCCCTCTGATATACAATGACTTCCCTTTGATAGACACCGACTTCCCTCTGATAGACAATGACTTCCCCCTGATAGACACCGACGTCCCTCTGATATACAATGCCTTCCCCTCTGATAGACCCCGACTTCCCTCTGATAGACACCGACTTCCCTCTGATAGACACCGTCTTCCCTCTGATAGACAATGACTTCCCTCTGATAGACACCGACTTGCGCGCGGCATAGCATTTCTGTGTGTTTACGTTTTATTTATCGTCGCTACCGGTTGCCCATATGAGCGGCGCCTCCGGAAGAGATTAGTCATTTTAGATTTTTGGAGAATAGTGCAATGATACAGGCAGAGACTCATTCCAGAGTCTCCTCTGGTTCTTTTACGTGCACGGTGTAAAGCACCGACATGAGACCTCGGTTTAACGTCACGTCCCATCTGAAAGACTGTTAATTTAGTACGGTCAGACGGGGTATCGAACCTGCGATCCCTGGATTACCAGTCCAGCGTGTTACCACTGGACTACAGATCCGTCTGTATAGCATTTCGGCAGACATATAATATTATGTATAAACATGAAGCTCACGCAAAAATACATACATACAATATATTATACTTAAGGACAAACAATTTGCACGGGTCATTTGTTAGCAAATAAAGTCAATAACAAACAGTACCACATTAAATATTATATAATCTAAATTGATTTTAAGTATAACATTATTTATTACACAACGAGTGTAACTTATATTAATCACTTTCGTTGGCGTGGATGAAAGCGTGTATCTGGTCATTGGTGTGGGAGGAAACCCACAAGTCCGATCTGGCGACCACCGTACCCACAAGTCCGATCCGGCGACCACCGTACCCACCAGTCCGATCCGGCGACCACCGTACTCACCAGTCCGATCCTGCGACCACCGTACCCACCAGTCCGATCCGGCGACCACCGTACCCACAAGTCCGATCCGGCGAGCACCGTACCCACAAGTCCGATCCGGCGACCACCGTACTCACCAGTCCGATCCGGCGACCACCGTACCCACAAGTCCGATCCGGCGAGCACCGTACCCACAAGTCCGATCCGGCGACCACCGTACCCACCAGTCCGATCCGGCGACTACCGTACCATCTGACATACTTCCCTATCCGAGGATCGAACCCTGGATGCATTGGTGAGAAGAGAACGTCTTAACCACTGCGCCAATGCGACAAACTTGATTTTGACTGTTCCAAGAATGTTTATGATACATTGATAATTTAGATTGGGTACTATTTAATATGGTACAGCTTGTTAATGACTTTAATTGCTAATATATATTAAAAAAACGTGCACAACTTTTGTCCTTATGTATATATAAATACCGAGTTAGGAAAGAGAATCAACCATGTGATGACAGTGTATTTATTAACTGAATTTTAATAATTCTATAGAACCATTACACAGATTTACGGTTTTAGACAAGTCTCGAAGTATATGTATGACAGTGTATTTATTAACTGAATTTTAATAATTCTATAGAACCATTACACAGATTTGCGGTTTTAGACAAGTCTCGTAGTATATGTATGACCGTATTTACTAACTGAATTTTAATAATTCTAAAGAACCATTACACAGATTTGCGGTTTTAGACAAGTCTCGTAGTATATGTATGACTGTGTATTTATTAACTGAATCTTAATAATTATATCGAACCATTACACACATTTACGGTTTTAAACCAGTCTCGTAATATAGATTTTAGATTTTATTCTTTATTTACGTCTCATCAATGTACAACAAACAACATTCAATATAATAAAAACATATCGATGTACATTGCCACTCAATAATGAATTATAAGAGACAGTTTTAATAATTCTAAAGAACCATTACACAGATTTGCGGTTTTAGACAAGTCTCGTAATATATGTATGCCTGTATTTACTAACTGAATGTTAATAATTCTAAAGAACCATTTCACACATTTATGGTTTTAGACAAGTCTCGTAATATATACATGACGGATACAAACTATGAACTGTTCTTGGAAATGAATTATTCTGAGCAAGGAACAAACTGATACTCCAGGTATTGCATCGGTAGCTTACTTCCCCGTTAAACTTGGGTTATATAGTATCTATCCATTTACGCAACAGATACAAAATATGTACATCAGAGGTCAAATAAATGGCACGAGAAAAGTATTAAAACAAATGTTATCAATAAAGGTTATGCCCACATGTGTAATAGCATATTTTCCCTAATATCAATGCAAATTGTCGAATTCAATGACATGTAGATATATCTCACTACCCCCGTAAAAAGATGAACAGGCGGTGTTTTTGCTTGTTTTATTGTGCTGTGGGTTTAAGGACGCACCAATAGCTTATGTCACAGGGCGACTCTCCGGCTATGGTTGAGGAAGAACCCGGGTCCCCCTCCGACTATTATTTCAGACACAGACGGGCACCCGGGTAGAACCATCGACCTTAAACATGCCAGTTGGGTAGCTTACGTGCGGATAAATAAATACGCCACCATTGAGATTCGAACTTGCAGCCGTGCAGGATAAGTGATTTGAAGTCAATTGCATTAACCGCAGACGATGCACCGTGAGATACGTAAACTATATCTTTTTCAATAATTTGTCCTTTGATGCTATATCACATTGTTAAATGCCGCGTCAACCATCCAATGTATCTCACATTCAGCACGAAGTTTATTACAATGACGAGTTGTCATTGGTTGTTATGTTAACCATTTCCATTGTCTGTTGCTTCTTCGAATTAGTACTGCAATCCACAGTTTTGCATAGAAGTTTTGATCGGAATTTTTTGCATCGTTTGCGTAAGTCCATTTGCACGAGGTATGCAATTGGTATTACTACCATGCTCAACAGTCGCACAATGTCCAGACCATGTGTAAGCCTTGGGCAGAGGAACTTGTGGTTTCGTTTGCACTCCTTGTCAATGGGTTCGAAAAATATTATATAAAAAGGTGTTCTCATAATCAGACAAGCCCCTAAGCAAATTGTAACGAATACAGTGACAGTGTATCTCCCTGGCGGAGACCTATTGGTTTTTGGAGGAAATGGTGTGCAGATCAGAGATAAAATTGTAACCAGGCATGCAAGGACTAATGTGAGCGGCATGCCTTGTGATAGTATGAACCATAGAATGTGTGCCGTTAAGTCTGAGACTATGTAACACAGACCATATTGTTCCTCCGACATTGTTAATCTGAGAACTGCCGTTAACATTACAACTACAAACCATGGAAGAATAATCATCATGGAAACTAGCAGTGCGCTGGAAACACTCTTCAGCAGTCTTGTTGATATCAGATTCAGACATTGAGAAACGCCAAGTATTCCAATGGAAATATTTGACATGTATTCGGTTATATCCGAAATGAAGTAAAACAATTTACACAGAGGCACACTGCCTAGTCCAGCACCCGTACTGTTAAATGATTGCGCCATAAATGGCAAAGCAATTCCACCAAATACTATGTGAATACACGTCATATGGATTATTAGCCAATTCCGGAAATGACGTCGTTGTTTTCTACTGACTAGAATTGCCACCAACATTAAGCTGTTTAATACCACAATAAACGCTGCAAATGCATGGTAGACGTATGCGAAGTTGTTGCGGTCACGAAGCATTTGGTGGTATGCTGCTGCGTCTTCATCGCTGTACCCCGCCGCTGTATCGTTGTACATATAATAGTAGTAGCCTTCATCGTATGGGGAATCTACCGACTGGTTGTAGCTTGGCATTGTTGCATCCATGATGTTAGCGGAAGTATATCCCAGGACTAAACACAGCAATCCATCGATCTGAAAACAAAACATAGAGTCGATTACTGATCATGCACTAATTACTAACAGTAAACACGGTGGAAAATGGGGGTAGCTGGGAATTGTTGCATTCATGATGTTAGCAGAAGTATATTCATCGATCTGAAAACAAAACATACAGTCGATTACTGATCATGCAATAGTTTCTAACAGTAAACACGGTGGAAAATGGGGGTAGCTGGGAATTGTTGCATTCATAATTTTAGCAGAAGTATATTCATCGATCTGAAAACAAAACATACAGTCGATTACTGACCATGCAATAGTTTCTAACAGTAAACACGGTGGAACATGGGGGTAGCTGGGAATTGTTGCAGTCATGATGTTAGCAGAAGTATATTCATCGATCTGAAATCAAAACATACAGTCGATTACTGATCATGCAATAGTTTCTAACAGTAAACACGGTGGAAAATGGGGGTAGCTGGGAATTGTTGCATTCACGATGTTAGCAGAAGTATATCCCAGGACGAAACAAAGTAATCCATCGATCTGAAAACAAAACATAGAGTCGATTACTGATCATGCAATAGTTTCTAACAGTAAACACGGTGGAAAATGGGGGTAGCTGGGAATTGTTGCATTCATGATGTTAGCAGAAGTATATCCCAGGACGAAACAAAGTAATCCATCGATCTGAAAACAAAACATACAGTCGATTACTGATCAAGCATATATATATATATATATATCTTCTAACAGTAGACACGGTGGGAAATGATGGTAGATGGGAATTGTTGCATTCATACTTTGAAAAAAATAACACCAAGAGGGTTAGGAAGTCATGCTGTGATCTGGTAGGAAGTTATGATGTGGCTAACATGAAGGCATGCTGTGATCTGATAGGAAGTCATGCTGTGGCAAACATAAAGTCATGCTGGGATCTGGTAGGAAGTTATGATGTGGCTGACATGAAGTCATGCTGTGATCTGGTAGGAAGTCATGCTGTGGCTAACATGAAGTCATACTGTGATCTGGTAGGAAGTTATGATGTGGCTGACATGAAGTCATGCTGTGATCTGATAGGAAGTCATGCTGTGGCAAACATAAAGTCATGCTGTGATCTGGTAGGAAGTCATGCTGTGGCTAACATAAAGTCATGCTGTGATCTGATAGGAAGTTATGATGTGGCTGACATAAAGTCATGCTGTGATCTGGTAGGAAGTTATGGTGTGGCTGACATGAAGTCATGCTGTGATCTGGTAGGAAGTCATGCTGTGATCTGGTAGGAAGTTATGGTGTGGCTGACATGAAGTCATGCTGTGATCTGGTAGGAAGTTATGATGTGGCTGACATGAAGTCATGCTGTAATCTTATATGAAGTCATGCTTTTAATTTATGGGAAGTCATGTTTTAAAATAATAGGAAGGCATGCTGTTGCTGACATAAAGTCATGCTGTAAACTGGTAGAAAGTCATGCTGTGATATGTGGATGCTAGCAAGTCATGTTGTGAAATGTAAAGGAACTATACAAATTTACTTTAGTTCGATTGCGAAACAAGCTTTAGAACTTATATTAATCACTCTCGAGACCTCATCCCTGATGTAATCCATCGCTACGGAGGAGAGAGAGAAGAGACATGTGGACTTTTAAATGCCTTGCCTAATGGCACAATATACAATGTGAAGGAACTAAAAGTCAAAGGGTAACACCAGGCTGACTGTTATATAAAATCGTACTGTCACTTTTGAGAGTTTGTAGATCGTAAATTGAAAATTAATATTCGAATGATTTCGGAAGAATTTGTAATAGCAATGCTGTTTGACATAAAAATGCATATTGTTGTGATATAATGTCGCTTTAATATGATATTCTAACATGACTCAGCAGTTTGTTTGTACTGTACAAGCACAAAAGAAATTTAACGTTAAATCTGCAATAAACTCGTGATGTCAAACGTGACACGTGACGTCATTTTTGTAATTATGTGACCATCATTGGCGGTTTTCTGAAAAGTAACACCAACTAGTGTTGCGCCTTTTATATAGATTGGTCATGGTAGAATCGAAACAACATTTGTATTAGCGGTCTCTATAGTTGAATAAACACGTGTTATCATTCTGAGAGCGGTAATTAACAACTGAGGCATAGTTTATACACATTTATTTAGCTCGATAGCGAAACAAGTTATTACAACTTATAGTAATCACTCTCGAGACCTCATTTCTTATGGAATCCATCGCCAAGAGGGAGAGAGAAGAGGCAACGTGGAAATTAAATGCTT
>CM026403.1:64413339-64415839 GCA_014843695.1 Archivesica marissinica | reverse complement strand
TCTAATTACATGCAGTGCTTTCCCTGACGTACTGTCCGGGATAGCAGCAAGGATCAGGCAGTGCTGTCACTGACGTACCTTCCAGGATATCAGCAAGGGTCAGGCAGTGCTTTCCCTGGTCCAGGATAGCAATAAGGATCAGGCAGTGATTTCATTGACGTACATTCCAGGATAGCAACAAGGATCAGGCAGTGCTTTCCCTGACGTCGGGAGAGCGGCAAGCAAGGATCAGGCAGTGCTTTCCCTGAGGTACATTCCAGGAGAGCGGCAAGCAAGGATCAGTCAGTGCTTTCCCTGGGGTACCTTCCGGGAGTGCGGCAAGGATCAGGCAGTGCTGTCACTGACGTACCTTCCAGGATAGCAGCAAGGATCAGGCAGTGCTTTCACTGACGTACCTTCCAGGATAGCAGCAAGGATCAGTCTCACTATTCGTTACTTTACTGTCTCATTCGTACTTACATATACTTATTTTCCTATTCTTAATTTCATATTCTTAATTTCCTATTCTTGATTTATTTCCTATTTGCTCTCAACTTCAATTGAACTTTTGCATATATTGTAGGAGATCTGTCGAGATATTGTAATTTAATAATCATAGGAAGCGATAGTGGAATAAAATTGCTAGCATATTGTGCATAGCAAACAACGATAAAGACAGAGGAAACACTTAACAGGACCTATCTACTTTAATGGAGTATTCAGGGGCAGTAACTGACCGATGTCTCTTATTGAACTTCAAATAACTGTTTGCTTGCAACATTAAGTGCTGCGCTGAATATGTTTCCATTAACAATATAGACATGTTTCGTCACGCGTTATCTATTGATAATATCGCATTTCCTAGAACCGATTGCTAATATCCTGTTGGTGGAGGTTTCTAGCTTCCAATTAAAGCCACATGTCTTTTTTTGTGTGTGTATAATCAATTTTTTAATTATTTTTTTTAATCTGGCCTATATACATTTTTACTCCAAAGTGTGATATTGTTTTCTTTATGACTTTAACAAGAATAGTTAATGGAAATATAAGTAATCAATTCAATTCAATTATTCTTTATTCTAACACGACCCAGCTAATAACATACATACTTGTAGAGTAAAATATACCCGGGTTATTCTGCGATATACCTACCTTGAACTATGCTGCGCGCGCACCGTGTTTTGGCTATTCCATTTATACAATGCGTGTAAAGCTATATGAATGAAAGTCACGTGATGTTTGTAAATACTACCGTGGGAATTCGCGGAAGTGAGCTATTTTTAGAATCAAATACTCTCTTGTCCGTCTTGTTTTTCTGTTAAGTAACATTTCAGTTACTATTCTGTACAGTTTTATTTGACAAAATAAATAAAATTATTGATCAGTTACAACTTTTGTTCATTTATGCACTAGATTGATATTTTCCATAAAAAATAACGTCATCACCCCTTACGCGGGAGGAAATTTCGAAAGCCAAATGCAGCGGAGTAGCACTGCTACTACTCCTTTGATTCTCGTCTAAAATTATTGGAAGTAAGTCGTGTTAGAACCGTGGTATATCGTAGAATAACCTCGTTTGTCGTTCTTCAAACTCGGGTTATTCTCCGATATACCACGGTTGATACTTATTATTTCTTAATTAACTCAGATCATTTACATGTAATTAGTTAACAGATGTTGTGACGCTGGTTGATATATAAATAATAAAGAGTACAGTAGAGAATAGAGTTAAGTTTGGAGATGGGAAAAGAGCGGGAAATTCTAGTATTTTGATTTGTAACTTTAGGGTCAATAGTTTCCATCGTGGTATGAACTACAATAGGCGTTAAAGTACTTACCCCGAGGAATACAATTATTTGTCCATTTGTTTTAGTTTTGCCTGGTAAGCATGGAGTGGGGAACTAACCACGGGGTTTGTGGTGCATGTACTATATCTCTTGGTTTTACCTGGTAAGCATGGAGTGGGGAACTAACCACGGGGTTTGTGGTGCATATACTATATCTCTTGGTTTTACCTGGTAAGCATGGAGTGGGGAACTAACCACGGGGTTTGTGGTGCATATACTATATCTCTTAGTTTTACCTGGTAAGCATGGAGTGGGGAACTAACCACGGGGTTTGGGGTGCATATACTATATCTCTAGGTTTGCCTGGTAAGCATGGAGTGGGGAACTAACCACGGGGTTTGTGGTGCATGTACTATATCTCTTGGTTTTGCCTGGTAAGCATGGAGTGTGGAACTAACCACGGGGTTTGTGGTGCATGTACTATATCTCTTGGTTTTGCCTGGTAAGCATGGAGTGTGGAACTAACCACGGGGTTTGTGGTGCATGTACTATATCTCTTGGTTTTGCCTGGTAAGCATGGAGTGTGGAACTAACCACGGGGTTTGGGGTGCATGTACTATATCTCTTGGTTTTACCTGGTAAGCATGGAGTGGGGAACTAACCACGGGGTTTGTGGTGCATGTACTATATCTCTTGGTTTTGCCTGGTAAGCATGGAGTGTGGAACTAACCACG
>CM026403.1:64364470-64412339 GCA_014843695.1 Archivesica marissinica | reverse complement strand
CACAACTAACAGACACAGGCGTTTGGGGTCTGTACTAATTTTTTTATTTAAACCGACCGGCAGGCAGGCAGGCAGACAGCGGATCTGCTTCCCACGGAGAGAGCATTTCCATTCATTAAATAGACAGTTACCTGGATTTTGATTTGTAACGTATACACACTACGTCAAGAGTCTGTTTATCTAAGCTACTGCATTATTGAGGCTATACAAGCTAGCTACATCGCACCAAACAGCTGATTAACTGCGGATGACCTCACGATTAAGTTATGTACGCACTCCGGGCTTATCAGTTAATCCGCTAGTTGTAGCTTAGAGAAATGTTGTTAGACGACCTCCTGATTAAGTTATGTGCGCACTCTGTGCTTATCAGTTAATCAGTTATGTTGCAGCTCAGAGATGACAACCGTGGTATGTAAACGCGTTAATTACTTTAGAATCATATTTATAATTACCTGTATGAATGTGTCAGTGTTTGGTTCCATGCTGTTTTCTCTATGTTTAAGTATTTCTATGGCCTTCCATGACACTAATGACGGATTTTGTAGTAACTACTGTTGCAAACGGGTTTCGCCTTCATTTTCTGTACTGATGGTGTTGGGTGAGGTGCCTAAACTGAGATGTATCGTGCGGTGGTAGCTGTGCTCCGTGTCTTGAAGACGGGCATGGAACACCGCGTATTAGACATTTATATTAATCGTTGTATCACTCTATACGATGAAATACGTGTACTTTATTCGTGTTTCATATACGCTATGGCTATGAGGTGTCTAGTGACATGCCCCTCTAAAACGTACATTACGGATTATTAATAATTTATCGCGTTTTTATGGAATTATACGTAACGATGTAAAATATATATTATTCATTTTCGCTAAAGTACATAGGTTAAGTTTGTATATAGCGTATAATTAGGATTTCTTACTCTATAAAAACGTACACCGAGTTTGAATACTATAATGAACTTACCCGTTGACAGCATGGTTGAAGTTGGTGAAGCTTATGAGACGAGTGAGGCCTAAGTCCGTTCTAATCGGTCTATATTTATAGAAGCGTTCGTAATCGTTATTTATGGATCGGTTCGTAGTCTATATTTATAGAATGGTACGCGATCGCTATTTATAAAGCTATTATCAATAGGCTCTATAATGACGCGTATACCATTAAAAGCAAAGAGATCGGTAGTTGCGCGATACGTCATCAATAGGCTCTATAGTGACGCGTATACACAACAAGTGATGACGTATACACAACAAGTAAAGAGATGGGTGTACTACTCATATACTATATTTCTTAGTTTTACCGGGTAAGCATGGAGTGGGGAACTAACCACGGGGTTTGGGGTGCATATACTATATTTCTTAGTTTTATCTGGTAAGCATGGAGTGGGGAACTAACCACGGGGTTTGGGGTGCATATACTATATTTCTTAGTTTTGCCTGGTAAGCATGGAGTGGGGAACTACCCACGGGGTTTGGGGTGCATGTACTATATCTCTAGGTTTGTCCTGGTAAGCATGGAGTGGGGAACTAACCACGGGGTTTGGGGGGCATGTACTACACATATCTTTGTTTTTCATTCTTGATACATCATTGAACGTCTTTTCTTTTTTTTCAATTCATTTTCGTTAATAATCCTAATATGTTCTAATAGTTAACACATATTTATCACGAAGATTAATATATCTGGCATTTTTCTACATCAAATCATACATAACAGAAATTGTTCATCCAACATTGCTAATTTAGTTTGAAGTGATGGGAAGGGCTGTAAATAATGTTGTCATAACTTGTAGCCCAACCCATTTGCTTTTTCCCCCAGATTAAATAGTATACAGCAATAATAATAAATCCTAATATAATTTCATATTGTTTTTCTACGTATTTCATTGTATGTATAATTGTAATGTAATGTATGAACAAAATGCAATAAAATATTATTAAAACAATTAACAATTATTAAAAACATTTTATTACAATTAACGTGAGATTCATTCCTTAAATACAAATATATCTGTTTTACATTAAATATTTGCTCATATTCCCAGATATTGCGGATCTATCTATTATTGGTGGAGGTTAAGACCCCGATTACGCCCCCCCCCCAGTAGTATTACAGACACGGACGGACACCCGGCACAAATTACACGTGCACTTATTCGATATTCGTCTATAGTTACTTAAAACTCTATCGTTACGTCATGTATATACCTTTATACTTGCAGTCCATTATTATTAATATTGGACTGCTGTCAACAGGCCAGAGTATTATGTTAAATCCTACGCGTAATGTACGAAATCAACAATTTTATTTAGTAGAATCGTGTTATATAGGTGTGTGTTTTAAATAAGATATAAGCCTCAAACGGATCCAATATGTAAAATTCACAATCATGTTCAACTCAATAATATGCAAATTAGTTTAATCGAATTGTTCTGACATTCGAAACTAATTTTAGCTCGGTTGAAAATAATCTTTTAGCTTTGTATCAAATTTATCTCTGTATCACAAGTATATCTTGAGTTATGCGTTTTTATCAGCCCTATATTGGTTTTGTGAAGGCACAGCTCAAATATATATTTATGTTTCGCCAAGCTGAGTCCAAATATGAGAAGAGCAGGTTTGATTACTCTCTATAGCGTGACCTTAGATAAACAAGAAATGATTATGGAATTAGATGAAACGTTGACAAATATTTATCCAAGAACCATTGGTTCGTATACTTAAACGAGTTAACTATTTCTGATATAGCTCTCGGCTAACACATCGTGTCGTCTGTGTTTTACGTTTATTTATCGTCGCTACCTGGTGGCCAATATGAGCGACGCCTCCTGAAGAGATTAGTCATTTTAGATTTTTGGAGGATAATGCAATGATACAGACAAAGACCCATTCCAGAGTCTCCTCTGGTTCTTTTACGTGTACGATGTAAAGCACCGACACGAGACCTCGGTTTATCGTCCCATCTGAGAGACTGTTAATTTTATTATGGTCAGACGGGGGATCGAACCTGCGATCCATGCATTACCAGTCTAGTGTGTTACCACTGGACTACAGATCCGTCTTATGTTATGCTATAAAACAACTATACATAGTTAGGTTATTTGTCCGCTTGATTCTATATCCAATGTAGGCGTTCAAAAGTGTTCATAGAATTTATGCTGTATAGGTTATATAAATTTTATTTTAGCTCTATTGCGAAACAAGTTCTTACAACTTATATTAATCACTCTTGAGACCTCATTCCTGATGGAATCCATCGCCAAGAAGGCGACAGAGGCAACGTGGAATTTAAATGCATTGCCTAAGGGCACAATCGTAACGGCTACAGCTGGGCTCAAACTCCGGACCTTTCGAACCTGAAGCGAAGGGCCATCCACAGCGCTATCACGACTTTATGGTACTATCTTAAAGGAAAATGCACATTATGGAATAAATCAGACTTTATCTGCCAAGGGAGGTAATAGAAAATTAGAGATGCCTCTCCTTGCTTCATCTCAATTCTTGGATCAGATGAGTTATACATAACCAATTTGTCATCATGTACGACCCCCATGTGCTGCCTTCCGCCACCTGACGGGAAATGCGTAGTAAGTGGGTTGTACGTTGATGGTAAACAAGACAACATGAGCGTCTAACCACATTAGATAACATTAACCAGTAACACGCTGAGAATGAAATGTGTCGTCTTATGATTTTCAAAAGTTAGATTCATTGTCTTTGTTTATACAACTTTATTTTAGTCGCTCTCTCCATGTTTCATTCCTCGTGGAATCCATCGCTTTGAAGGAGAGAGAACGTTTCATTCCTCGTGGAATCCATTTTTATTTAGTTTTATACAAATTTACTTTAGCTCGATTGCGAAACAAGTTCTTTCTATTTATATTAATCACTCTCGAGACCTCATCTCTGATGGAATCCATCGCCATGAATGAGAGAGAAGAGGCATGTGGAATTTAAACGCCTTGCCTAAGGGCACAATCGTAACAGCTCCAGCGGGGTTCGAACTCCGGACCGTTCGCACCTGCAGCGAACGCGCATCCACTTCGCTATCACGACTTCCACAAGGAATCCATCGCCTTGAGGGAGAGAGAAATCTTCATTTCTCGTGAAATCCATCGCCTTGAGGGAGAGAAAAAGCTTCATTCCTCGTGAAATCCATCGCATTGAGGGAGAGAGAAAGCTTCATTCCTCGTGGAATCCATCGCCTTGAGGGAGAGTAAAAGCTTCATTCCTCGTGGAATCCATCGCATTGAGGGAGAGAAAAAGCTTCATTCCTCGTGGAATCCATCGCATTGAGGGAGAGAGAAAGCTTCATTCCTCGTGGAATCCATCGCATTGGGGGGGAGAGAAAGCTTCATTCCTCGTGGAATCCATCGCCTTGGGAAACATTAACTGTTGAATGCCTTGTCTACAACTGCGCAATCACGACATGTTTTTGAAGAAGAAAAAACTATTACTATATAAAATGAGCAGATGATATTTCATCGTATTAAAGGTTATTGTGTACTAAATGAATCTTGAAAGAAAACGATTGGTACGCATTGATCCAGTTCATTGTATTATATCAACGCTTGCTGCCAAAAGAATTGGTAAAAACAGACGTCCAATTTCCCGTCAGGATCAAGTGACAAATCCAATTAGCACAGGACAAATACTGTCGCGTATAGAAAACAAACTGAAGGTTCTCAGAAACTGTCTCATAATTAGAAAGATGAAGCTGTCTGACCGGTTTGTTTACCCAGTTTCACTTGTCATAAAATGATGTATTACACCGATATACAATGACATGTCGCTGCCGGTATATCGGATTACAGGCAATGACGTAGTGCGTCACTAGAATTAGCAATGATTATTGTACTTATAAATTAGTTATGCTCGTAAAACATAAAATAGTTATTTTAGTTTTCGGCCTTCGTGATATATTTCTACGCATAGGAACTTCAAACTCGGGTTATTCTGTGATATACCACGGTTGATACTTATTATTTCGATTCTAACACGACTTACTTCTAATAATTTTAGACGAGAATCAAAGGAGTATTTTCTTCAAACGCGGTGCTCTCCGCTGCATTTGGCTTTCGAAATTTCATCCCGCGTAAGGGGTGATGACGTTATTTTTTATGGAAAATATCAATCTAGTGCATAAATTAACACACGTTGTAACTGATCAATAATGTTATTTATGTTGTCAACTAAAATTGTACAGAATAGTAACTGAAACGTTACTTAACAGAAAAACAAGACGGACAAGAGATTATCTGATTCTAAAAATAGCTCACTTCCGCGAATTCCCACGGTAGTATTTACAAACATCACGTGACTTTCATTCATAAAACTGTACACGTATTGCATAAATGGAATACCCAACACACGGTGCGCGCGCAGCATAGTTCAAGGTAGGTATATCGCAGAATAACCCGTTGTAGATTTTACTCTACAAATATGTATGTTATTAACTGGGTCGTGTTAGAATATAGTATAATGCGACACTGCACATATAGCAATGTATGCTCGTCATATAACCGT
This sequence comes from Archivesica marissinica, assembly GCA_014843695.1. Lineage (NCBI taxonomy): Eukaryota > Metazoa > Mollusca > Bivalvia > Venerida > Vesicomyidae > Archivesica > Archivesica marissinica. The sequence continues at coordinate 64,406,813 of CM026403.1, read as the reverse complement.
AGTAGAAATGGCATAGATATATATTTTTGCATATATATATATGCAGTCTTAGACATCTTAGTAGTATAAATGCACTGGTTATTATATCCACCCGGTTTACCCAGACTATCGCTGGCATAACTTCGTGTGTGAGCGACAGTCGGAGATATGAAAACCGAACACACACACACTGAGATTACAGCAGCCCTCATAGCCCTCTAAACATCTAGTTATAATAATTACGATAGGCCAAAATCATCACTTTCAGATGTGTATTTCAACCTTCATAGAAAACCCAAATGCATTTATGTTGTGGCGACTTTAAATAAACTTAACAGTCATAACAGTCAGTCGGCAGTGCTTAGATTTTCTCCATTTAGAGTCTACATCCGTTATGTCAAAGTCGATTATGTCGAATTCTCCGGTTATCTCGAAGTATGATCAAAGTCCCGTTTCATACACTATCATTTTACATATAACTGGATCGGTATATATCGAATATCGTTAAGTCAAACTTCGGTTATGTCGAAGTATTTTGTTCGGTCCGACGGAATTCGACATAACGGACGTAAAATGTACCTTAAAATCACATTCCTGATCATGCCCTTTATAAAAGTGTCGCGTGTTTTATGCCACGTAGTTTAGTTTATTCAAATTTATTTTAGCTCTATTGCGAAACAAGTTCTTACAACTTATATTAATCAGTCTAGAGACCTTATTCATAATGAAGCTCATCGCCACGAGGGAGAGAGAAGAAGCAACGTGGGATTTAAATGCCTTGCATAAGGGCACAATCGTAAATGGCTCCAGCGGGGCTCGAACTCCATTACAATTGTTATATATATTATTGCAAATCTTGAGCAATACAGCTTTTGTAACAAACACAAGTGTAGGGTAACACACGTGTAACAGGTTGTGTAGGGTAACACACGTGTACCATGTTGTGTAGGGTAACACACGTGTAACAAGCTATGTAGGATAACACACGTCTGACGTCATTTGGAAGAATTGACCAAATAAAAGCACGACATATAATTATACAATGTAACTTTATTGATTGATTATATTCCAAATACATAACGACAATTGCAAGTTTAAATCCCAAATATATATGACTAGTATAGACGAAATTAGCAGCAAATGACACCGAGGTAGCATCGTGTTGTCAGCGTAGTGTCAGTTATTGTTGTTAATGAAGACATTGTTAGTGTATCCGACCCGACATTTATAGCCACTAACTCTCTGCAACTATAGGATCTATAAATACTAGAAATCAGCTAGCAACCGGGAGGGCAGCCGGGAAACAACAGCCTATTAATAATAAGCCTCGTTGTGTTGCTAATAATATAAACTGTCTGTTTACAAGTAGCAAGGGTCAATAATACACTGACTTGAGCGAATTCTAGTATTATATTGGAAGTGTATTGCTGTGCAGGCCCGTAGCCACACTGAGGCACACCGAGGCAGCTCGGTTTAAATTTCCAAAGCAAACAAAAAATAAATGAAAAATTAAATAAATAAAATTCAAACAGATATTCCTATGCTGTATAACATGTTGGTTTAAACATATGTATTCATTCATTATGTACAGCACATATCTATTGTATAGCTATACAAACGTTCATTATGTACAGTACATATCTATTGTATAGCTATACAAACGTTCATTATGTACAGTACATATCTATTGTATAGCTATACAAACGTTCATTATGTACAGTACATATCTATTGTATAGCTATACAAACGTTCATTATGTACAGTACATATCTATTGTATAGCTATACAAACGTTCATTATGTACAGTACATATCTATTGTATAGCTATACAAACGTTCGTTACGTACAGTACATATCTATTGTATAGCTATACAAACGTTCATTATGTACAGTACATATCTATTGTATAGCTATACAAACGTTCATTATGTACAGTACATATCTATTGTATAGCTATACAAACGTTCGTTATGTACAGTACATATCTATTGTATAGCTATACAAACGAAAATGGATTTAATCGGAAGCTTAAAGCTTATTGAGATTATCTCCATTAAATATATAAATGTGTGCACTATAGGCGATTGAGACATATACGTATTATGCAGTATTAAAATTTAGCTAGATAAATTTAGCTAACCCTAACCCAATGGGAGGGGGTAGAAAGCGAAGAAATAACACATACAGTTTTCAATATAGATTGTTAGAAACGTTTAGACCTTTCTATGAATCTATGGACAGCTAAAACTATTATTTCATTATGTCCAGGTGCCAAGGAATTATCACCAAATAGGATAACATTTAGAGATATTGTGTTGTGAAATCGTGTTAACTAGTTCAATATGTAATGTATAACATGTTGACTGCTAGAGAGCTGAAAAGTCAGTACATAAGTATACGTCTTAACTCATTCTACACCCCAACAATGTCACGGGAGAACATACCCCCTGACCACCCCCCTAGATTGCCTCGGTTGAAATGTACCTCTGGCTACGGTACTGTTGTGAGATATATTGTGCTTTTTATGTAACAATATCAAATATATAGAGTGGTGGAACCTATGCTCGGCGTAATCCTATACTCGGCGTATTTTTTCCATTTACATCCGTATTTAAAATATTTAAATAGTTTTAACCTATTTTCGCTGACAGAGGTGAATCATGGTTCAATAACATTCCATTGTGCCTACCGGTAGCCTAATGCAACTGTCACCTGACTTGTTCAGTAGCCGAATAAAAACAGACAACTTGTTGGGAATTTTTTTTCCACCGACATGTGCGGTTTATGAGCATTTCAGATGGCTATCCGGATTGGGAATAAATGTACAAATAACCAGAAAAAAGTTTCTTATGAGTTGTAATATTGTTAGTTATTGATGTTACTAAGTCAAAATAATATATTCAACATTTACCCATGCATAAATAAAAAAATTAAAAGTACGCCGTGCATAGGTGCCCTAAAGTATCTAGTTCCCCATGGAAACAGGTGCCGTTGCGATATCTGTATTTAGGCCATGGTTACGTAATGAAGCTAAATTTGTCAACAACAATTTTATGAAAGTTGTGTTCACGACTTAAGAAATTAATAATATACCGCAAGTGCATTTAACTTTTTTTATAGGCCATGATATGTAGGATTTACGCCGAGCATAGGTTCCACCACTCTATGCTTCACAAATTCACGATTTCAACTTTCACGAAATCACGATTTCAAATTCACAAATTTGAAGCTGAAATCATGAGTTCATGAAATTGAAGTTGTGAATTGTTGATGATCGACTCCTGAACTTGTGATACTTTAAATGAATGGTGAATTCGTAAAGCTAAAATCCTGAATTCCTGAATTTGAAAACGTGTAATCGTGTAGTAGAAATGATGCTGTTTGTGTGTGTGTTTACGTTTATTTATCGTCGCTACCGGTTGCCCATATGAGCGACGCCTCCTGAAGAGATTAGTCATTTTAGATTGTTTCACGATAGTGCAATGATACAGACAAAAACCCATTCCAGAGTCTCCCCTGGTTCTTTGATGTGCACGGAACCCATGAACCCAGGTTACAATGATACAGACAGAAACCCATTCCAGAGTCTCCCCTGGTTCTTTTACGTGCACGGTGCTAGTTGTTATGCTGCAATATACAGCTGATTTCCTTGAACTAAGAACAATGTGATCATTCAAGGCATGCTCACAAATTATATAACCGATACAGAAGTTGTTTACCTGGCATATCTTCTTATCGGAAAGTTTGGAGAAATAGCGAACATTCCAGGAGATTATCGATTTTCTTGATAATTTTGACATGTCACATACTGTCATTAGTTGAGTCGCTATATGGTCGAACTAGATGGGTATGAAATGCACGTGGCTTTGAAGCACGGGGCGATACAGATAACCTTTTGTACAGCAGTCTGCCTGCCGTTGCGAGTGCCCACCCGCCCGTCCGGCACGTACGCCCGCCCGCCCGCCCGGTATTATATTGTTTTTAAAATAAGTCCATATATGAAACGTTCCTATATCATATGACCGACAATCTGTAATACATCACAGACGGATCTGTAGTCCAGTGATAACACGCTGGACTGGTAATCCAGGGATCGCAGGTTCGATCCCCCGTCTGACCCTAATAAAATTAACAGTATTTCAGATGGGACGTTAAACCGAGGTCTCGTGTCGGTGCTTTACACCGTGCACGTAAAAGAACCAGAGGAGATTCTGGAATGGGTCTCTGTCTGTATCATTGCACTATCCTCCAAAATCTAAAGTAACTGATCTCTTCAGGAGGCGTCGCTCATATGGGCAACCGGTAGCGACGATAAATACACGTAAAAACACACGGTAATACATCTGGCATATAGCACCTGGGAGCGCCAAACATCATTACAACTAAAATGCGACTCCTACTAGAATGTTCTATTATTCCGTGAATGCTATGAGAGAAAGTATTCAATTTATCATGACAACAATGTTGTGTGTTGTGATTCGATGGTATGTCAGACATGGCATGTTCAGTTTGTATGAAGAGAGTAGTTATGTTGCTGTGAGTAACATTGCGTGTACATTATAGAAGTAATCTTCTATCTCTTGTTCAATCTCACACGAACATTCTATATTTATTCGGGACTAAGAGTGCACTGTGGTCATAGGTTCGATCCACCGTCTGACCATAATAAAATTAACATTCTTTTAGATGGGACTTTAAACCGAGGTCTCGTATCGATGCTGTACACCGTTCGCTTATATAAATTCCTTTCTATGGTGGAGTTTGCTCACTATATAGTTGTGCTGTACGGTAAGTAGACATGGTGGAGTTTGCTCACTATATAGTTGCGCTGTACGGTAAGCAGACATTGTGGAGTTTGCTCACTATATAGTTGTGCTGTACGGTATGTAGACATGGTGGAGTTTGCTCACTATATAGTTGCGCTGTACGGTATGTAGACATGGTGAGAGCATGCTCACTATATAGTTGCGCTGTACGGTAAGTAGACATGGTGGAGTTTGCTCACTATATAGTTGTGCTGTACGGTATGTAGACATGGTGGAGTTTGCTCACTATATAGTTGCGCTGTACGGTATGTAGACATGGTGGAGTTTGCTCACTATATAGTTGTGCTGTACGGTATGTAGACATGGTGGAGTTTGCTCACTATATAGTTGCGCTGTACGGTATGTAGACATGGTGGAGTTTGCTCACTATATAGTTGTGCTGTACGGTATGTAGCACATGGTGGAGTTTGCTCACTATATAGTTGCGCTGTACGGTATGTAGACATGGTGGAGTTTGCTCACTATATAGTTGCGCTGTACGGTATGTAGACATGGTGGAGTTTGCTCACTATATAGTTGCGCTGTACGGTATGTAGACATGGTGGAGTTTGCTCACTATATAGTTGCGCTGTACGGTATGTAGACATGGTGGAGTTTGCTCACTATATAGTTGCGCTGTACGGTATGTAGACATGGTGGAGTTTGCTCACTATATAGTTGCTGTACGGTATGTAGACATGGTGGAGTTTGCTCACTATATAGTTGCGCTGTACGGTAAGTAGACATGGTGGAGTTTGCTCACTATATAGTTGTGCTGTACGGTATGTAGACATGGTGGAGTTTGCTCACTATATAGTTGCGCTGTACGGTATGTAGACATGGTGGAGTTTGCTCACTATATAGTCGCGCTGTACTGTAAGTAGACATGGTGGAGTTTGCTCACTATATAGTCGCGCTGTACGGTAAGTAGACATGGTGGAGTTTGCTCACTATATAGTTGCGCTGTACGTATGTAGACATGGTGGAGTTTGCTCACTATATAGTCGCTCTGTACGGTAAGTAGACATGGTGGAGTTTGCTCACTATATAGTTGCGCTGTACGGTATGTAAAAATGGTGGAGTTTGCTCGCTATATAGTTCCGCTGTACGGTATTAGACATGGTGGAGTTTGCTCACTATATAGTTGCGCTGTACGGTATTCTGTACGGTATGTAGACATGGTGGAGTTTGCTCACTATATAGTTGCGCTGTACGGTATGTAGACATGGTGGAGTTTGCTCACTATATAGTTGCGCTGTACGGTAAGTAGACATGGTGGAGTTTGCTCACTATATAGTTGTGCTGTACTGTATGTAGACATGGTGGAGTTTGCTCACTATATAGTCGCGCTGTACTGTGTACGGTGGAGTTTGCTCACTATATAGTTTCGCTGTACGGTATGTAGACATGGTGAGAGCATGCTCACTATATAGTTGCGCTGTACTGTAAGTAGACATGGTGGAGTTTGCTCACTATATAGTTGCGCTGTACGGTATGTAGACATGGTGAGAGCATGCTCACTATATAGTTGCGCTGTACGGTAAGTAGACATGGTGAGAGCAGTTGTATTCAATACAGATTCATAAATATGCTGATCTAAGGGAGGTATTTTGATGTGCGTTAGATTGATATGATCTTGAACTGATAAATACAAAAAGAATGACATATCTTTGTATCACACACAGGACCGGGGAACGAAACCAGGAAACCAACCTTTGCCGCAAACTCATGTGTCAAATCGCTTAGTTGCTGCAGTGTAACCCTGGACACGCAGGAAGAGGAACTTGTTACTTTCGAATGACAGATGCCCGTCAACAAACAGAGGATTGTTAATTGTAAGTGCACATGGAAGGTCGGACAAGTAGAGCTGGCGTGTTCTATGGTATCTCGGACAGTATATAATATAGTGAAGATATGTCTCAATAAATCCCCAGATGCACAAAGATGAAAGATGCTCGTCAACAAACAGAATATTGTTAATTGTAAGTTCATATGGAAGGTCGGACAAGTAGAGTTTGCGTGCTCTATGGTATCTCGGACAGTATCAAATATAGTGAAGATGCACAAAGGTGAATCCACAATGTTTCTACGGTTGAGGTCGAAGATTAAGGAGCTGCATCCAAGACGTAAGCGGGTATGGAGGATTTGTTGTCTTCGGTTTCCAATGTTGTAAAGTGTTGATGATTTTGTGGGTCTGGTGTTTAGCTTCCCCTTAAATTCAAGTGTTGTGGAGACGTTTCTTACATCTGATGAAAGTCCAGTCCACTCTCGAATTGTTAAGGGAATAAACGTAGATCCATACGAGTGTGTGTTTGTGTGAATGAGACGGATCTGTAGTCCAGTGGTAACAAGGGCAACCGGTAGCGACGATAAATAAACGTAAAACGCACGTGAATGAGTGGGAACTTGTGAGAAGAGCGAAGTGTGTACGCTTGATTGTTATATTCTGGAATAATGTTGGAAAGATACTTAGGAGAAAGGTGTTCTTCATCTAGAAGAAAATAAGTAATCTTATTTTATTTCAAAACACGTACATAGAGTAGACACAAAATAAAGCAATGGTTTGTAATCATTGGCGTCTATGTGTGACCCTGACACTAGTGATGTACGCGGATGAAAGGAACAGTATATATACTACTTATGATTGCTTTCCTCGTGCTACATGATAAACTCACTTGTAACTGTTCTAACTGGCTATAATATTTGCAGTGTATATTGTTTTTGAGGCCCCGACAGATTAATTTTATAACACAACTTGTTGGGGGTTTTAATATATATATATACCATATTGATCTTAAGAAATAAAAAGAAATTGAGCAAGGTGAGGTGGAAGTCCAGGTGGAAGTCGTGATAGCGCAGTGGATGCGCGTTCGCTTCAGGTGCGAAAGGTCCGGAGTTCGAGCCCCGCTGGAGCCGTTACGATTGTGCCCTTAGGCAAGGCATTTAATTTCCACATTGCCTCATCTCTCCCTCGTGGCGATGGATTCCACCAGGAATGAGGTCTCGAGAGTGATTAATAGAAGTTGTAAGAACTTGTTTCGCAATCTAGCTAAAATAAATTTGTATAAACTAATTGAGCATCGATAACTCTGCCTGGGCCCACGTGTATTGACAGGCAATATATCAGTAAAACCCATGCATTGCTGTAAGTTCACCTGCCAGACTTGTCCGTAATCTAGGTCTGTCCAAGATCTTTAATGATGTGTGTGCATTGCGAGATACGCTGAGGACAATGGACACGTGCGTGGACTTATTTCCATACGGTATCAGGTTCCAAGACCAAATTAAACGAGTGTGGTTTATGAGCTATACAATGCTTCATTTCTTTACAAATATTGTATACAATGACTCGACGCTAAAGTCAGAGCTTATTCCCCAGAATATATTCGCTATAGTATGTAGCTTAAAGCGCCATTACATCGCAAAAAGCAAAATATAAATACAATATATATGCAATAGTATTGCTACTACAAATTCTTCCGAAATAATTCGAACACTAATAACTTTCAATCAACTCTCAAAGTTTAAAGTAGGATTTCGTATAACGGTGAATCACGCTCTTAAATTGACGTGTGTTGAAGTTATTGAATTATTGAAGTATATGCTAAACGCATGGTTCTAATTTAAATATGATGAGTCTAAAAATAAATATGCATTACTGTGAGATATAACGGTAAATCTGTACCATAAATCGTGTTGTTCAGGATACAAGAGTTGTATTGCGTATAGCTAGATGTTGACCCTATTTACATCATTTTGCTATGTAAAAATTAACGTCGTATACGACGCTTGTTTACTAGTTGAAATACTCAGTATTCAGTGTGACAAATATTTCTGTACACATTTACTAGTTTCATGTTGTAGTGTCGCTTTAATACATGCATTCCTTGATCTACATTATTGCTAACACTGTGACATAAATGAATGTTTAAGGCGGTCGAATTAGCGCAGTGGTTAGCGCGCTCGCTTCTCACCAATGCAACTCTGGTTCGATCCCGGCTTCGCAATCGTTGTAAAATAAATCAAGTTTAAACTTTTGAATGAATCTTCAGCGCACTAACTGCCATGCACACTAACTGCCATGCGTACTAAACTGCCATGCGTCCTAACTGTCATGCGCACTACTTTCATGCCTACTCGTGGAATGAAGTTGATATTGGCAGCACAAGTGATGTGTGCCTGTACTTTTATTGGTAGCAAGAGCTTAGCCTAGGCCAAACATAATCAAAGTATCAGACAAGAATTTGGAAAATGGCAAATGTAGCCATATATGAGATCCCCAAACCCTGGGAAGGACATGGATGGAAAGAAGATAGAGAACCACTCAAGTGTGCAGATGAAATAATATTACCACAAAAACTAACTGATGTACTGGAGAGAGATGCAACTGAACTCGATGAATCTGGAATATGCTGCAGATAGTAATACAGATAGCTCTTCTGAGGAGGACTGAAACAGTAAAAGTGATCATTTGCGATAATGGAGTGATGGGATATGCACGGTAAGGACATTAGCAGATTAGATTGTGTAAATAAGTGTCAGAGATAGGGCGCTAGAGATTTCCTATGATATATATTCCTACTGAGACTAAAATAAGAACAGGTGCTGATAAATATCTTCAAACACTGAAATAGAATCCACTTAAACATATGTTTCTAAAATAGTGACAAAGAAAACGACATCATGTGACAAAATGACGAGTTTTCATTTGAGTACATATCTTACAATATCTCACCAGCTATAAAATAAATAAGAAAATAGTGGCCCCGGTGAATGCTGAGGATGGTTCATGGTGGGTCTTCCTGAACACAGAACATCTTGTAGTTTTCATTTTCTGGGGTCATTTTAACCCACCCACTATTTAAGAACAATGGAAGTGGAACGTACAAGTTAAAATATATGTTAGAAATATTCAATATGGTATCAAATGTAACATTTATGACATAAAGATATGAAAACATTGTAAAATGTGAGTTACATAAAAAATATATTTTTTATTTTGGGGGTCATTTACCCCACCCACTTTTACGGCCATTTTGTTTTAGACAATTGTATATAACCATCTATGATTACATTAAATCACTTGCCTTTGACCAATTGCATCATTATATACGACATTTAAGGTAGTATGTCAAGATATATAAGTTTGAACAGGAATGAAAGTAAGTGTGTCTCAAAAAAACATAGATTTTAACTATTTTTCTCTGGATGAAGTCCAGTTTTCAAGAAACTATTGCAAAGAATGTCAAAAACTCTTTATAATCATGTATTTACATGCATCTGACATCATTAAGAAATATAAAACATAAATTAACACAACATTTCAAGAGAAATATACCCTATGGATATTAGAGTGTATTTTCAAAATTTGGCGGCCATCTTGGCGGCCATCTTGGCGGCCATCTTGGATTAAAACGTTGATCGTGACACTTTATTCTTTTGAGTACATGTCTTAAAATTTCACAAGCTACATAATACATAAGAAAATGGTGGTCCCGGTGGATGCTGAGGGGGTGCATGGTGGGTCCACCAGGCCCCCGAACTAGCATGCATGTTATATTAATGATATGTTGTTAATTAGGAAGAAGTGTACCTTATCAGGCGCGTAGTTGCCTTTACGCCACAACTCCTGGGCTTGCACATTATTTAAAGGATTTTTTTTTGCTGGATATACAGTAGCAGATAAACTTTTCTTTTGTATTGGTTTAAACATATTTATTCGATAATAATGTACATTACATATACATTATATCATCATCATCAATCCTCTTCACCCCGGTTGGGGTATAGGGCCTTCACCATTGCTCTCCACTTGGACCGGTCCGTTGCTGCTGCTTTGGCTTCCCCCCAGGACATCCTGCTTCGGCGCAGCTCACTGTCCAGAGTCCTTCGCCATGTCGTAACTGGTCGACCTCTTTTCCGTGTGCCCTGTGGATTCCAATCCAGTGCTTGGCGTGCTATGTTGGGCTGGTCTCGTCGTAGAGTGTGCCCTATCCACCGCCACTTCCTCTGTGTGATAGAGTCTGTGATGGGGTCCTGTCTTGTTTGCCGCCACAACTCCTGGTTGGTGATCTTTTCTGGCCATCTGATGTGTAGGATCTGTCTGAGGCAGTTGTTGATGAATACCTGTAGTTTGTGGTCAAGGCCCTTGGTGCGTCTCCAGGTCTCAGCTCCGTACAAGAGGACTGTCTTAACATTCGTCTCAAACAGTTTGAGCTTTGTCTTGAGGTGGATGTTATTGTTGTTCCATACTGGCTTCAACGTCACAAAGGCATGTCGTGCTTTCCCAATACGGGCTTGGATGTCTTCTTCTGTTCCCCCCGTTTTGCTGATGACACTGCCGAGGTAGGTGAAGGAGTCAACAGTATCGATTGGATGGCCATCTATCTGAATGGGTATGTTCCTTGTCGCGTTTACCCTGAGGCACTTGGTCTTCTTAATGTTGATCTCCATCCCTGTAGTCTTCGCAACTGTGTGTAAGCGTTCTGACTTCTGTTGCATGTGTTGGTGTGTGTGGGACAGGAGGCCTATATCGTCCGCAAAGTCGAGGTCCTCCAACTTCTCTGTAAGTGTCCACTGTATTCCTCTTGGTCTGTCTACTGTCGTTCTCATTATCCAGTCCAGTACGACGGAGAAAATGAGAGGCGAGAGCATACAGCCCTGACGGACGCCGGTGCTGACGGGAAATGGCTGTGAAAGGTTCATGTCATGGATCACATGGCAAGTGGTGTTGTTGTACAGGCTCCGAATAATGTTGATGATCTTTCCTGGTATGTCGTAGTGCCCGAGGATGCTCCATATGACGTCTCTATCAATCGTGTCAAACGCTTTCTTGAAATCGATGAAGTTGATGTAGATTGGAGACTGCCATTCGATGGACTGTTCAACGATGATGCGGAGTGTTGCTATCTGATCCGTGCATGATCTTCCTGCCCTGAATCCTGCCTGTTCTTCCCTCAGCTTGGCGTTCACTGCATTCTTGATCCTTTCTAGTAGGAGTCTTGTGAGGACTTTACTTGGGATAGACAGTAGCTGGATGCCCCTCCAATTATGGCAGTTGCTGAGGTCACCCTTCTTGGGTAGCTTGACGATGTGCCCTACTCTCCATTCTTCTGGAACCACTTCTTCATCCCAGACTTGCTGTAGAAGGTCTAGTAGTAGTGCTGCTGTGGTCTCAGTCGATGCCTTCAGTGCTTCTGGTGGGATGTTGTCTGGCCCCGGTGCTTTCCCATTTTTGATCTTGTTGATGGCCCTTGTCACTTCATTCCTTGTGATCTGTCCCATCTCTACTTCCAGTTCTGGTCCGTCTGCTATGTCTGGTGGGTTGGTCACAGGTGTACCGCTGAGTAGTTCCTGGAAATGGTCCTTCCACCTTGTCATCTGGTCTTCTGGTTTGGAGAGGGTGTTACCATCAACGTCCTTCACTGGTTTGTTGGGGTTGCTCCTTCTGCCGGAAAGTTGTCTAGTTATGCTGTATAGGGTCTTCATGTCGTTGTGGTATGCTGCTTCCTGTGCTTGTCCAGCCAGCTTGTCTACCTGATCCCGTTTGTCTTGTCGTGCACTCTTCTTGACTTCTTTGTTCTTGGTGCTGTATTCTCCCTGGATGTTCTGTTTCTGTGCTCTGGTTTTCGCCTGCTTCAGTCGGTGCCGAATTTCTCTTCTTTCTTCAATGATCTGGATGGTGTGGTCTGTGAGCCAGGTCTTGTACTTCTTCGTTCTAAATCCCATTACATTATATACAAAACAAAAATTGATTAAATCGGAAGCTTAAAGCTTATTGAGATTTTCTCCATTGCATATATAAAGTTGTGCACAAATGGCGATTAAGAGATAAACATATAATGTAGTAATACCAAAATATATAATAAGTAGTTGAAAATATAGCTTGTTATCAGGTGAAAAGCTAACACTAAAAGGGAGGTTGGGGAGGGTGGGTAGAAAGCGATGAACCATACGTAAGCACACTGTTTGAAGTGAATCACTCTGCTAGTGCGTCAGTCCCTGTTCACAGAATACTAAAAACGTTTAGACTTTTCTATGAATTTGTGGACAGCTAAGACTATTATTTCATTATGTTCAGATGGCAAAGAAATATCACCAAATAGGATCACATTTAGGGTTATATGACAGAGATGAGAAATAGTGTTAACTAGTTCAGGCCGTATATTGTAGTACTTGTGACATTCAAAGAAATAATGGTAAGTTGACTCGATTTGACCGCATTTGCATAGTGGTGAATCAATTATGTTTTTGGAGGAGAGATCATGTTTTAAATAACTACAATTTGAATAGGACAAGAGTCGCTTTTAAGTTGCATCTTGAACGATGAAAGAGATGATGCATGCTTGATTAATGGTGGTAAATCATTAAACGCTCTAACTACTGAAGGTAAAAAGGAGTTTTCATATAAATTGGTTCTAGAGCGTGGAACTTGAAGTTGATCTCCATTTCTCAAATTAGATCTACTAGTATCGACGTCAGGTGGACACAGAGCAGAGAGATAGTTTGGAGTGAGACCATTTTTCATCTTGAAAAAAAGAGTAAGTTTGTGATTGAGTCTTCTCCTATCCAGAGATTCCCACCCAACTTCAATCATCAATTTGTTTATGGACACAAGTTTCGTGGTACCAGTAATTATTCTTGCTGCTTCTTGATGAATTTTTTCCAGTTCGCCTTTAGCTAAAGTAGAAATATTATCAAAAATAGCATCACCATATTCAAGGAGCGGACGTATGAATGAAATATACAAGCATTCTAAGGAGCGGCGGTCTAGTGTAAATTTTAATTTACGAAGAATATTGATTCTCTGGTAAGCTTTAGAAGAAATTTGGTCAATGTGGTGTTTCCAGTTTAGATCATTGGAAATATGAATGCCTAGATGCCTTTGATTTGACACCTCATCGAGTATTTGGTTATCCATAGATAGAGGTGGATGGTACGGCTGATTATGTTTTCGAGATATTATCAGAGATTTTGTTTTGGACGGATTAAATTTAACAAGCCATTGTTTAGCCCAATTAGAAATAGACTCCAGATCGGACTGTAGAATAGCAGCGGCTGAGTTGGGGTTATCAACAACAATATAGAGACTAGTATCATCAGCAAATAGTTGGATATTAGCAGCTATGTTATTTACAATGTCATTAATATATATAATAAAGAGCAACGGGCCTAAGATGGATCCCTGTGGGACACCGGCAGCTATATGGTTCCACTTTGAAGTGTGACCAGAAATAACTACACGCTGTTTTGTATTGGACAAATATGAAGAGAACCATTTGTGTACTGAACCAGATATACCAAAATCGTTGAGTTTATGCAGAAGACCAACATGCCATACTCTATCAAAAGCTTTACTTATGTCACAGAATATTGCTCGTACTTCTTTTCCAGAGTCGATCGCTTGACTAAAGTTATTGTAAAGGAAGTTAATTGATTTACACAAGAATCTCCTTTAGTATTTGTTAGTGTATACATTTCACTTAAATGTGCACCATTTGATGTCTAGGTTTCAAAACATTCTGGAGGAAGAAGTCCCACGAGACAACCCTACCGTGATTAATTTAGTTCAAACTGGCTTGCACATCATTTTCTGCTGGAAATAATTTGAGATTTTATATATCTAGATTACGCTTAACTGCCCACTCTTTAACACTACAAACTGGGCGCTATGCGCGTAATATAATATCTAGAAATGAACGATACTATACGCTTGCAAACGAAATCCACAAATATTAATTACAATATATTGCATATTTAGCCTTGCCTCGAATAGAACAAAGTGTAAAATTTCATATAACGTGCTCTTCCTAATTTGCATAAATCTTAACTTTCATTTTACAGAACAATATTGCAGATAATTTATCATTTCTAAGACAATACCAACACAAGCACATTTTATTTCCTCCAATTCCAAGACAGCAAAACAAAGAATTATAGATATGCCACTGCTATAAAATTTAATATGCAGGTACACGACATTTGTACTGAGTGTCTACAAGTAATATATAGCCTACCTTGTATTAGACCGGATTGTACTGAGATATAGCGAGGACTTCGTATAGCCGTAACCTATAGCCTCTATTGTACGATACCGGATTGTACTGAGATATAGCGAGGACTTCTTATAGCGTAACCTATAGCCTACATTGTATGATACCGGATTGTACTGAGATATAGCGAGGACTTCGTATAGCGTAACCTATAGCCTACATTGTATGATACCGGATTGTACTGAGATATAGCGAGGACTTCGTATAGCGTAACCTATAGCCTACATTGTATGGTACCGGATTGTACTGAGATATAGCGAGGACTTCGTATAGCCGTAACTTATAGCTTACATTGTATGGTACCGTATTGTACTGAGATATAGCGAGGACTTCGTATAGCGTAACCTATAGTATGCGACCGGATTAGATCGCGATTGGAAGTGATACGATATTGGCAGAAATCGGTCAAGACATGCTGTAATGTCGGTCACACGTGTGTGTGTTTTTTTACGTCTATTTATCGTCGCTATCGGTTGCCCATATGAGCGACGCCTCCTGAAGAGATTAGTCATTTTAGATTGTTGGAGGATAGTACAATGATACAGACAGAAACCCATTCCAGAGTCTCCTCTGGTTCTTTTACGTGCACGGTGTACAGCACCGACACGAGACCTCGGTTTAAAGTCCCATCTGAAAGACTGTTAATATTATTAGGGTCAGACGGGGGATCGAACCTGCAATCCCTGGATTACCAGTCCAGCGTGTTACCACTGGACTACAGATACGTGTCTGACTTATATTGTCAACTATATGTGCTCGTAACTCGAAAATGAAGCAAGATAGACATATACATATATATATATACATATCGGAAGCCATTTATGTGATCAATTATATTTTGAAAACAAACTTACAATTAGCGCTATTTATGGAGCTTCTTTTATGAAATTTAGCATGGAAGGGTGATAATTGCCGTATTTGTTTGTTTTTTTATCCAATTGAAATGCGTAATTTATCAGATGTTTTGACTTTGATGTATTGAAAACATAAATCGTTAAATGTAGACAATTGTATAGAATTGCATAATCTGAGGGATTTTAACACATTGTGTCCTCAGCTGGACCTCATTAATTTTCTGTTAAGCAAGCAATTAAGTCGTGAAGACATAAATTGTTGCAAAATGTGTGTTGTTTCATAATATCAGTTGAAATTTCAATGCTTTGAGTCAGTTTTAGAATTTTAGATTTATTTTGAATATTTACCATAACTACAATTGTACATATGACCACATTATGTATACTCTATATTCAAATAAGTATGAGCCACCGACTATAAACTGACTATTCGCGCATTTCCAGACTTCAAAAAGTTGAACCTCCCTAGAACAACAACCTCTCTACAACAACCAATCTCGATGTATCCGGATGGTGTTTGCTCTAGAGAGGTTGGACTGTAGTTGCAATGGTACATCTATAGGAAACACCATGTGACCTTTCTAATAAGCATTCCCCGTGACCTTGAGGTTGACATTTCAAGGTCAAATCAATGACATGCGAACTCAAATCATTTAATTGTCCTTGTGTCAAATACAAATGATTGGATGCGCTATTCTCTAGCTGACTTGTTTGTTTATACAAATTTATTTTAGCTCGACTGCGAAACAAGTTCTCATAACATATATAAATCACTCTCGTGACCTCATTCCTGATGTATTCCATCGCCACGGGGGGGGGGGGGGAGAAGAGGCAACGTGGAATTTAAATGCATTGCCTAAGTGCACAATCGTAACGGATCCAGCGGGGCTCGAACTCCGGACATTTCGCACCTGTAGCGAACGCGCATCCACTGCGCCATCACGACTTCCACAACTTGTTTGTTAAGACAGGAACCATGTATATGTATACATACAATGGGCGCGTTGTTCTAATGATGACGTCATATATTTATATTCGTATAAAGAACAGCTTTGTTCAAGCGATTAAAACATGGAACGTGCCTTTAAAAAAGTTGACGTGTTGAACCTGTAGTAATCAATGTGTCTAATCCTTCACTCATCATTAATGTGCTTAATCACTCACTCATCAGTAAACTTCAAAAACAAAATAAAATGAGAAATAGATCATTCAATTATCTACAAGTTCCCACTCACCTTCATCATGTATTTCATCAGCAGAGATAATGGATTATGTCATGTTCGGATAATCTCGGACAGAACATTAATTGATTTGACGCGTTGCGTTGTTATTGTATGAACAGGTTGTTGTTTTCTTTTCTTACAATGGCAGCAATGAATGTCTTTGAAAATTGCTGATTCTCTGTTTTTTAGATGATGAAAAACGATTCCACGAAATGAGAACAGCTTTTCAGCCAGCTGATGTATCTGGTAATTAAAGTCATGTTAAGGTTTGAATGATTATGTGGAAGTCGTAATTTCGCTTCAGGTGCGAACGGTCCGGGGTTCGAGCCCCGCTGGAGCCGTTACGATTGTGCCCTTAGGCAAGGCATTTAAATTCCACGTTGCTACTTCTCTCTCCCTCGTGGCGATGGATTCCACCAGGAATGAGGTCTCGAGAGTGATTAATATAAGTTGTAATAACTTGTTTCGCAATCGAGCTAAAAATAAATTTGCATAAACTAACGTTTTAAAGCCGTGCTAAGAAAGACGAATTGACGTTATATGCGATTATCGCATGCTGTATATTAACAATGTTTAATAAGCTACGATGGAACTGAATCACGACCATTAAGTTCTTCGCTACACGTGAATACTTGAAATAATAAGATAAAATCCCCCACCATTGACAAAGTCACTTGAGAAAGCTCGTAAACGACTGTTGATACACATTATCATATGGTGTGTGTTTTTACGTTTATTTATCGTCGCTACCGGTTACCCAAATGAGCGACGCCTCCTGAAGAGATTAGTTATTTTAGATTTTGGAGGATAGTGCAATGATACAGACAGAGACCCATTCCAGAATCTCCTCTGGTTCTTTTACGTGCACGGTGTAAAGCACCGACACGAGACCTCGGTTTAACGTCCCATCTGAAAGACTGTTAGTTGTTATTAGGGTCAGACGGGGGATCGAACCTGTGATCCCTGGATTACCAGTCCAGCGTGTTACCACTGAACTACAGATCCGTCTGTATTAGTAAGCCACGTCGAAACTGAATCACGCCCATTAAGTTCTTCGCTACACGTGAAAACTTGAAATAATAAGATAAAACCCCCCACCCATTGACAAAATCACTTGAGAAAGCTCGTAAACGACCGTTGATACAGTGTCATATGGTGTTTGAGTTTGCGTTTATTTATCGTCGCTACCGGTTGCCTATATGAGTGACGCCTCCTGAAGAGATTAGTCAGTTTAGGAGTTTAGGAGGATAGTGCAATGATACAGACAGAGACCCAGTCCATAATCTCCTCTGGTTCGCTTACGTGCATGGTATAAAGCACAGACACGAGACCTCTGTTTAAAGTCCCATCTGAACAACTGTTAATAGTAATACGGTTTGTTGGGGGATCGTCATATGGTTCGCTATTTTTAGAACTTATATACATTACTATCACATGACTAGAATTGGCGAGTGAGTGGGGATAAAGCTGAACAACTTTCGGTCAAATTCGTGATATTTAAAACGACTAGATTAGTCACAAATTATTATAATTGTTTGAGTAATTTTAAATGTCTTTAAAGCGACACTACATTAATCAGTGAAATCACAAATTTTTCCTATTATATGGTATAATTATTTTCCAAATATTTGCCTCAAATACTGAGTATTTCAACAAATAAACAAATGTCGTATACGCGGTTTGTTGACATAGCAAAATAATGTAAACATATCTCGCGTTTAGTACCGACTCCGATGACAGAACAAACGTCCATTCAGGAGCATGGACGACTGTTATATGAAATCATACTTTCAATCCACAAAAAAACACTGTTTATTGAATATGTTAATGTGTTGGAATGTATTCGGAAGAATTTGTAGTAGCAATGTACGTGAACACTGCATTTTATTTCCTTTTTTCGATGTAATGTCTCTTTAATTACATGTGTTTAATTGCATGTGTTTACTGAGATTTAGGTAATACTGGTTATATAATGAGAACGTTACATGGTATAGAATCGTTAGAAGTTGCCGCCTTCAGTTGCGGATCACCTTTACTGCTAAATGCAAACCTTGTCGTCTGCAAATGTTGCCATATTCTGGTATAAACAACGTCATGCAGCAGAAACAAGTGTGGCATTTGAGTGTGTGTTTTAAGTTTATTTATCGTCGCTACCGGTTGCCTATATTATGAGTGACGCCTCCTGAAGAGATTCGTCATTTTAGATTTTTGGAGGATAGTGCAATGATACAGACAGTGACCCATTCCAGAGTCTCAGCTTGTTCTTTTACGTACACGGTGTACAGCACTGATACGAGACCTCGGTTTAAAGTACCATCTGAAAGACTGTTTATTTTATTAGGGTCAGACGGGGGATCGAACCTGCGATCCCTGGATTACCAGTCAAGCGTGTTACCACTGGACTACAGATCCGGATTACTGCCTCTATCCCTAACCTTTTATTCTAACAACTGAAAGAGCACCTGTTTACCGTTGTAGTGTTGTTTAACCCTGTGCACGCTAGCGGCAGATAAACTCACCTTGCAAACAGCATAGAGCCAGATCAGACGGCACAGAACAAGTAGTCTAATCAGGCTGTACGCTGTTTGCTATTCGGATAGCGTTACGCCGCGGCTGATCTGGATCTATGTTGTTTGCAAATGTGATTTTATTTACTCAGCAGGCAAAGGGTTAATTTGAATTGGGTGTGTTTAAGGTTCACGTGGTGTGCCTCCACACGATTTAAGCACACCAGTGTAGTTCATACCCAATGGAAACTATTAACTCGCGATTCATTCCTTAAATAAAATCGATTGTCTACTAAGTAGTTCCCTATAGTAGGGAATAGAGTAGACAATACATTATATTAAATACAGAATATGTTTCACGATCTAGATTATAACGCTAATATATAAATTATTCGGTACGAATTGCTTAGAGCGCAATGTATATAACATACATTCAACTATATTTGTACACTGCCTATTGTGAACTTATACACGATTGCGAAACAAGTTATTATAACTTACTAATACTAATCACTCTCGAGACCTCATTCCTGATGTAATCCATCGCCATGAAGGAGAGAGAAGAGGCATGTGGAATTTAATTGCCTTGCCTAAGGGCACAATCGTAATGGCGCCAGCGGGGTTCGAACTCCGGACCTTTCGCGCCTGAAGCGAACACGCATCCACTGCGCTATCACGACTTCCACGATTAATGATTGTGAACTATTTGTAATCGTTGTAACATGCATTTATTGTAGTATTTGCCTTTATTGATATCATGTTTGTTTCTTTTGTCATGTCAATGTATGTATGACATATATATGTTAGCATTCCAATACAGCTCTACTTTATTGTGCACTTTAAGAGATCCCCTGCGTCATCCTAAACTGATGTGTTACTTTCTTAACCAGAATCGTTAAAGCGACACTACCTACATCAATGAAAATGCAAATTTCTGCAGAATGTAATTTCCTATTATATGGTATCATTTTCTCCCCAAAATATTTGCCTCAAAAACTAGTATTTCAACTAATAAACAAACGCGGTTTGTTTACATAACAAAATAATGTAAATAGGGTCGACATCCAACGCGTATATCCCGAATAACACGATACATGGTACATATTTATCGTTATATGAAATCCTACTTTCAATTTTGGAAGCTTGCAGACCACAAGAACACTGTTTATTGATTCAATGTTACGCGAAGTATACGCGAAGAATGCATTGTATTTGCTTTTTGCGATGTACTGTCACTTTAACCATTCACATGTCCACAGGGTACAAACTCTCGATCAATGTTCTAACGAAATGTGTTGAAGTCGTGATAGCGCAATGGTAGCGCGTTCGCTTCAGGTGCGAAAGGTCTGACGTTCGAGCCTGCTGGAGCCGTTACGATTGTGCCCTTAGGCAAGGCATTTCAATTCCACGTTGCCTCTTCTATCTCCCTCGTAGCGATGGATTTCATCAGGAATGAGGTCTCGAGAGTTATTAATATAAGCTATAAGAACTTGTTTTGCAATCGAGCTAAAATAAATTTGTATAAACTAACGAAATTTGAATTGAAAAGCAGCATAAGCTACATGAATACTATTATTATAATTCAGTAGACTGACCTTATACTTGCATCGTTGACCTATGTTCTGTTGTATGCTTGATTCGTTGCCCGTATTTTAACGTGTCTAATACCTGTATGTTTGATCGACAACGTAAATGTTTAGGGAACCAATTCTCGACTTTTATCATAACAGCATATTGTTGTCAGCATACAATCTGAAATAAAATGTCAAAGACATGAGTTTATTTAGCAATGTCTTAACGCGTGCTTAATCACAGACGGATCTGTAGACCAGCCAGTGGTAACACGCTGGACTGCTAATCCATGGATCGCAGGTTCGATCCCCCGTCTGACCCTAATAAGATTAACAGTCTTTCAGATGGGACGTTAAACCGAGGTCTCGTGTCGGTGCTTTACACCGTGAACCCATTCCAGAGTCTTCTCTGGTTCTTTTACGTGCACGGTGTAAAGCACCGACACCAGATCTCGGTTTAACGTCCCATCTGAAAGACTGTTAATTTTATTAGGGTCAGCCGGGTTGTTCACTTAAGATAATTATTTACTTAAATAGTTTACACTTTATTTCATCCCTTAAGTGTAGAGAAACTACTGTTTGGTATAAATAGTCTAAGCAATGAAGAAAATAGCACACTTTTCAAACATATACACCCGTACATAAAAGCCACAAAGCGCTTTGTACCTGCAACTGATCGCTAATTTAGAATCTGCCTGACACACCATATATATATATATAATTATATATACACTACTATATCGGATCTCAGGCGGGGGGCTAGAGGGGGCTAGGACTGGGTTAAGACAGCGTGGGAATTTTTGTTTTTCCTTTTTGTGTTGATGGATTTATGAAAATAGTTTTCCTTCTCAGATTGTTTTTGTTTGATTCAATTTCTATTTTGAGTCCATACATTATTGTTTCCATCATATGTATGTCTATCTAAATTCCGAAATTTCTGTTTATATTAATAATGGTTTTTTCCGTTTATACATATCAACATAGAGTAAAATTGACGTACTCAGATGATATCGACCTTTTGTTTAATAAAGTTTGATTATTGGGAAGGGCCGTTTTCTAATGTTGGTTATAACTTGTGGCCCGACCCTTTTGCAATGTTACACAAATGTATGTATGCATCTTATACATTGTTAATTTCTATTGTGTATCATGCATGTATGTCAACTGTACTGTTTATTATGCATATGCAATAACATATGGTTAAATCAGATAGTTCTGCTAAAGAGGAGGTGTTGAGATAATTATTGAATTGAATGTGAACTTCTTAACGCTGTTGTATCTGACCACTGACCTGTCACGGACACATTGCCGACGTTATTAATATAGGTATTATAAGCGTGTGCAGTGTTGTAAATGTACCACAAACTGCGTTCTTAGATATAATGTACATATTGTTGAAGGATATACTGTGATACATCGCGTATGCTTCACTGTTCCAACCATGTATTAGTAAAGCTATATTGTTTGGCAATATTAAACTGAGACATTTGCATATTCCGTGAACTTACTTCGTTAATAATCGGAATTCCGAAGTAAAATATGAGCTTTAGATTATGGTACACTTACTTACTGACTTGATTCAAATATTAACGGTAAAAACCTAACGTATGTCCTGGTCGTAGTTCACGGAAACTTACGAAGGCTTTGGCGGAGATTAATGAGTCTCAGTTTAATGTTGCCAAGTAATAGTAATCTGTGATAAATATGTTTTAGTATACATAACACAGGAATAGTTGCAACAGCACAGATTTTACAGACGGATATGTAGTCCAGTTGTAACACGCTGGACTGGTAATCCAGGGATCGCAGGTTCGATCCCCCGTCTGACCCTAATAAAAATTAACAGTCTTTCAGATGGGACGTTAAACCGAGGTCTCGTGTCGGTGCTTTACACCGTGCACGTAAAAGAACCAGAGGAGATTCTGGAATGGGTCTCTGTCTGTATCATTGCACTATCCTCCAACATCATCAGCAACAACAACAACAACAACAACAGTAGCAGTAGCAACAACAACATCATCAGCAGCAACAACAACAGCAGCAGCAACAACAACAGCAGTAGCAACAACAACAGCAACAACAACATCATCATCAGCAACAACAACATCACAGCAGCAGCAGCAGCAACAACAACAACATCATCATCAGCAACAACAACATCAGCAACAACAACAACAACATCAGCAACAACAACAACAACAGTAGTAGTAGTAGTAACAACAACAACAGCAACAACAACATCAGCAGCAGCAACAACAACAACAACAACAACAACATCATCAGCAACAACAACAACAATAGCAGCAGCCGCAGCAGCAGCAACCGCAGCAACAGCAGCAGCAACAACAGCAGCAGCAACAACAGCAGCAGCAACATCAGCAACAACAGCAGCAACAACAACAACAACATCAGCAGCAACAACATCAGCAACAGCAACAACAACATCATCATCAGCAACAACAACAGCAACAACAACAACAGCAGTAGCAACAGCAACAACAACATCATCATCAGCAGCAACAACAACATCAGCAGCAGCAGCAGCAGCAGCAGCAACAACAACAACAACAATAGCAACAACACCAGCAGCAGCAACAACAACAACAACAACAACAGCAGCAGCAACAGCAGCAGCAACAACAGCAGCAGCATCAGCAACAGCAGCAGCAACAACAACAACAGCAGCAACAACAACAACAGCAGCAGCAGCAGCAACAGCAGCAACAACAAACAACAGCAGCAGCAGCAACAACAACAACAGCAACAACAACATCAGCAGCAGCAACAACAACAACACATCAGCAACAACAACAACAATAACAACAATAGCAACAACAACAACAGCAGTAGCAACAACAACAGCAACAACAGCAACATCATCATCAACAACAACAACATCAGCAGCAGCAACAACAACAACAACAACAGTAGTAGTAGTAACAACAACAACAGCAACATCAGCAGCAGCAACAACAACAACAACAACATCATCAGCAACAACAACAACAATAACAACAATAGCAACAACACCAGCAGCAACAACAACAGCAACAGCAGCCGTAGCAGCAGCAACAGCAGCATCAGCAGCAACAACACCAGCAGCAACAACAACAGCAACAGCAGCCGCAGCAGCAGCAACAGCAGCATCAGCAGCAACAACAGCAGCAACAACAACAGCAGCAACAGCAGCAGCAGCAACAACAGCAGCAACAACAGCAACAACATCAACAACAGCAGCAGCAACAACAACAGCAGCAATAACATCAGCAACAGCAGCAACAACAACAGCAACAGCAGCAACAGCAGCAGCAACAACAGCAGCAACAACAACATCAGCAACACAGCAGCAGCAGCAACAACAGCAACATCAACAACAGCAGCAGCAACACCAACAACATCAGCAGCAGCAACAACAACAACAGCAGCAACAGCAGCAGCAGCAACCGCAGCAGCAACAACATCAACAACAACAGCAGCAGCAACAACAGCAGCAGCAGCAGCAGCAGCAGCAACAGCAACAACAAACATTTCCTAGCATGACTAATTTCATCACAACATCGACGATCGTGTCCGACATTAACTATGAAGGTAATTTAATGCAAATACGCAAGGGAGTTTCGCCCTGAGATATAAATTATAGACGGTAGATTGTCTGGAGATCTAGAGAGATCATATCAATTCTAGCAAATTTGCTGGTTATCTTTTGACACTAAATGTCGACCCTGGCACTTTGGGGAATATTTTGGTCTTTGAGCTACTTAAAGGCAATCTATCGGAAATATTCGACTTCTTCTATGGAAGAGTTTCAATCCGTTTCATTGTTTTCTCATTCATTTGGTTGTGACCATCATCCTAACTGACATCACACCATCATCTTCAATGCATCAATCAGACAATCTATCAGCTTGTGGTGTTGTCATCCCAGCGAAAACATTCAATTTCTTACATGAAATATGTAATGCAATGTTACACGCACTGGTGAAATCAAGTATTCAAATAGGAAAAACAAATTTCAAAATTATTTCCATTTCGAGTTGTACTAATTTGATGGATTTTTGTATCCATGGCAACAAGAAACCTGAAATTCAATAAGCTTTTAGTTTAAACCGATTTTATTCGGATCAAATACATATATACATATATAAACACATTTATGCATTGGAACCGATATGGGTCGAGAAACAAGCTTAAAGCTTATATGAATCCCTTCCAGTAAGCTTTTAGCGTTCATTTCAATCAACTTGTATTTATTGTGTGCATAATTATTTGTAGTACATTATTTAGTTTATACAAATTTATCTTAGCTCGATTGCGAAACAAGTTCTTTCAACTTATACTAATCACTCTCGAGACCTCATTCCTGATGGAATCCATCACCACGATGTAGAGGGAGAAGAGGCAACGGGGAATTTAAATGCCTTGCCTAAGGGCACAATCGTAACGGCTCCAGTGGGGCTCGAACTCCGGACAGTTCGCACCTAAAGCGAACGCGCATCCATTGCCTGTAGTAAATTATGTTATATAATGTCGAATAAATATGTTTAAACCAACAAGAATACAAATTGACAATGTGTTATGCCGTTAGTAATGACAGTAGCATATATCTTGATTAGGATTCACGTATTTCCAGTGTTAAATATAGTATGCTCCGGCCTATTATATAACAACCAATTGATAGGGAGAAGAACTTATGTAAGTTTTCATTCCTTCTAATCCTTTTCAGTACAGAAGGATATGTAGTCTAGTGGTAACACGCTGGACTGGTAATCCAGGGATCGCAGGTTCGATCCCCCGTCTGACCGTCAGATTGTTGGAGGATAGTGCAATGATACAGACAGAGACCCATTCCAGAGTCTCCTCTGGTTCTTTTACGTGCATGGTGTACACCACCGACATGAGACCTCGGTTTAAAGTCCCATCTGAAAGACTGTTAATTGTATTAGGGTCAGACAGGGATCGAACATACAGATCCGTTTGTAAATGCGATTCGAAATTTTAGTTTAGTTATATCATATTTTATTGCATTCATTCTATATATACAATGTTCAGAACAAAAGAAATGAACACACTTGTATTAGTATGCATAGTATATACGAATCATGTCAAGAATTGCCAATACATGTTGAAGCAAATGTGTTGGTGTTTTACGTTTATTTATCGTCGCTACCGGTTGCCCATATGAGCGACGCTTCCTGAAGAGATTAGTTATTTTAGATTTTTGAAGGATAGTGCAATGATGCAGACAGAGACCCATTCCAGAGTCTCCTCTGGTTCTTTTACGTGTATGGTGTAAAGCACCGACACGAGACCTCGGTTTAACGTCCCATCTGAAAGACTGTTAATTTTATTAGTGTCAGACGGGAGATCGAATCTGCGATCCCTGGATTACCAGTCCAGCGTGTTACCACTGGACTACAGATCCGTCCAAATGGGTTGGGGCACACATATTAATGACATTAGTTACGGCCCACCCCAAGATATTTTAAAGTGATATGTTAATACATTTGTTCAATTGGCAATGCCGAAAACTGTTTATACTCTACCATAATATTGCGTTTGTTGATTTTATTCGACTATCAAAACATGTCAATAAATGTATGTCACTTGCGTCCAGATCACATATTTTTATTATTTAATCTATCTCATAAGAACGCTTCCGGGTCGGACCCATTAGCCCTCTCCTGCAAATCATACTTCCGGTACGAATACTTTAATTTAGATAGATATCGACACTCTTTTCACCGCTATTGCAAGTTCCATAGGCCACCATTATAACACACAGTGCCATTAGATTTCCCCCAAAAACAGTTTGGCACAAAAGACAGTAGTATTCAACAGAATGGCCTTTGAGCCACAGGAATATATGAAAAAATTCAATGGGGTTGACCAATTGCGTTTTTTTATTTCCCACTAAAGGCACCCACCCCCTCCTCTGAGGGTAATTTGGTGGTGAATGTTGCACTGACACCTGCATTTATAATATGCTGTTTATTTGTCACCAAATAGTCTGCAAATATTTTTAAATATTCCAAAATGCAGCTCATATATTAATTTATTAATTTAATATTTAGAAGTCATTTTCACTATTTGTGACAATCCCTACTCAGCCAATCAGTTCATGTATCAATAACTTTTAAGGGCTCCCTACACTGTTTCAACCAATCCCAGACCACTATATCAATAACACCGTCTGATCACATCTTGCGTTACCGTAAAGCTCTCTCGCCTCGGGCCCGCTATTAATCCAAGATGGTAGCCTCCGTTAATTTCTATTTTTTGATAAAGAACGTGTCATAACTTTATTAGTTACAGTGCGCGTTTCCAAATTCGTTCTCAGAATGTTCCGCACAATGATTGGAGGTCGGAATCCTCACAATGCCAGGAGGTCGGAATCCTCACAATGACTGGAGGTCGGAATCCGCACAATGACTGGAGGTCGGAATCCTCACAATGACTGGAGGTCGGAATCCTCACAATACCAGGAGGTCGGAATCCTCACAATGACGGGGAGGTCGGAATCCTCACAATGGCTGGAGGTCGGAATCCTCACAATGCCTGGAGGTCGGATTCCTCACAATGCCAGGAGGTCGGAATCCTCACAATGCCAGGAGGTCGGAATCCTCACAATGCCAGGAGGTCGGAATCCGCATAATGACTGGAGGTCGGAATCCTCACAATGCCAGGAGGTCGGAATCCTCACAATGACTGGAGGTCGGAATCCTCACAATGCCAGGAGGTCGGAATCCTCACAATGCCAGGAGGTCGGAATCCTCACAATGACTGGAGGTCGGAATCCTCACAATGCCAGGTCGGAATCCTCACAATGACTGGAGGTCGGAATCCGCACAATGACTGGAGGTCGGAATCCTCACAATGACTGGAGGTCGGAATCCTCACATTGACTGGAGGTCGGAATCCTCACAATGCCAGGAGATCGGAATCCTCACAATGCCAGGAGATCGGAATCCTCACAATGCCAGGAGGTCGGAATCCTCACAATGCCAGGAGGTCGGAATCCTCACAATGCCAGGTTATATTGGTGCTCGTTTATATGACCTTCATTAAATGTCGCATACGTTCGTCAGTAATTCTAGACGTTCAATTACATGCACACGTCTGACCATTGTCCCCTCTGGACGATCATAATATAACGTTGATTACAGTGCTGTTAACTCCGCTGCGCAAGTGCAGAGATGACCTCATCAAGTACAATTCAACAGATACACAATTATAGAACTCAATCACGTTGATTGCATAGACGTTTTCTCGAATGGGCAAATGCAGTAAACATATATTAGTTTGGATACGTTTAGACGCCACGTGGCTAAACAGGCGACACCTCTAGACGTATATTAGTCGTTTTCTAGGATCGTGCAATACAAGAAAACGTTTCAATTCAATAGGCATTCCTGGTTCATTTATATGCCTGTTGTATAGCCACTGAAAACACCCTAACATTGTATAGGTCCTCTTAAATGGTTTTCCTCTGTTTGTATCGTTGTATGCTTTGCACAACATGCTATATATTCGTATCCGCTTTCCCATCTTACGATTATTAAATTACTATATATCGACAGATATCCTACAGTATATCCAATGGGGTTAATAATTTTTAATTAATTAATTAACATGATTTTGATATGATCATAAGTATCATACCGCAACATCTAGTTATGGAATAACAATAAAAAAGAAAGGATTCCAAATGACTTACAAACAAAAATAATTCCACATTTTTTTTGGGTAATTTAAGTTTATTTAACGTCGCTACCGGTTTCCCATTTGAGCGACGGGCAATTTACCTAACAACACCTTTCCTGGGCAGGTTCCAGCGGTTAACCAGTACTTGGTGCACCAACCTCCGTAAGCAACTGCCAACTTTTTCATATAAATGAGACACGGATCTACACAGTTCGGGATACTTCGAGCTTTATCTACAAAGGGAGGTAACAGAAAAGGCAGCGATGTCGATCATTATAGGATATATCCGTGTGCAAATTAGCATCAATCCATGTGATTAGGATATGATAGGAAGGGTATATATGTAGTAATAACAGTAATTATGAGATATATAGGGCTTCTATCTTCAGCGTGGTGAATGTCTCCGGTTAAGTTTCCTGTGTTTGTTTGTCTTGGGGATAGAAAGTCGCAGCAACAGGTTAGACCATGGTCAATTCCTGCTATTATTGGTGGAAGAATATCCCGGGTACCCCTCCGAGCTATGTTTCAGACATTTACGGACACCTAGTTAGAACCACCGACCTACCGCAAGCTATCATAATAGCTTCAACATATAATAGTCCTCACTTGAAATAATTCGACGCCCGATTATATCCGACAGCGGTGAGGGGTAAGTTTAGTTTAGTTTATACAAATTGATTCGAGCTCGATTGCGAAACAAGTTCTTATAACTTATATTAATCACTATCGAGACCTCATTCCTGATGGAATCCATCACCACGAGGGAGATAGAAGAGGCAACGTGGAATTTAAATACCTTGCCTAAGGGCACACTCGTAACGGCTCCAGCGGTGCTCGAACTCCGGACATTTCGCACCTGAAGCTAATGCGCATCCACTGCGCTATCACGACTTCCACCAGGGGTAAGTTGTTTGAAAGCAACGATCTTAACCACTCGGTTACGGACGCAAACCATATTGTATCAACTAACCCAAATATATAATGCTTGTAATACAGATGTGTTCTAATAATAATAATATGACCCTATATATTGCCCAAACATCATACTGTCTGCAAATACAATTGACAGATATAGGTATGTAACTATATAATTTTTCCAGCTGGATATTTCGCGAGAAACTAACCAGACAAGCGAGTTGTTCGCAGTAAACTGTTATTGCTTAATGCCTATTTAACACGCTGGCGAGTCTAGTAGCAATGATACGCAAGCAACGGTGGAAATCGCAATACTTGTTGGGAACTTGATAGGGACGCAAACTACATTCATCGAACGCCAAGCCGCTACGTTTGTTTTGGACTGTTCAAAAAACTTCCATCTTCCGCGTTCTGACCAAATCAGGATTTATAACTCGTTACGAGCGTTACTAGAACGTTATTGTCTTAACGACAGGAACAGCTTAGTAAACTGGGTAAACAAGGGCGTTAATGTATGAGGGTAGCCCTTCTTTACATCTCCACTGTCCATGCCGTTCTCACCTATGTGGATTCGTGTGTGTGTCAAAAAACCGAGGTCTCGGGTCGGTGCTTTACACCGTGCACGTAAAAGAACTAGGGGCGACTCTGGAATGGGTCTCTCTCTCTCTCTCTCTCTCTCTCTCTCTCTCTCTCTCTCTCTCTCTCTCTCTCCTCTCTCTCTCTCTCTCTCTCTCTCTCTCTGTATCATTGCACTATCCTCCAAAATCTAAAATGACTAATCTCTTGGTGTGTTTTTACGTTTATTTATCGTCTCTAACCTTTGCCCATATGAGTGACGCTCCTGAAGAGATTAGTCATTTTAGATTTTGGAGGATAGTGTATGATACGGACAGAGACGCATTTCAAAGTCTCCTCTGGTTCTTTTACGTGCACGGTGTAAAGCACCGACACGAGACCTCGGTTTAACGTCCCATTTGAAAAACTGTTAATGTTATTAGGATCAGACGGAGGATCGAACCTGCGATCCTGGATTACCAGTCCAGCGTCCTACCACTGGACTACAGATCCGACTAATCTCTTCAGGAGGCGTCGCTCATATGGGCAACCGGTAGCGACGATAAATTAACGTAAGACACACAAGAACGCCACGCGATGATGCCATAGTGTTAATATGCTGTCTGCTATGTCCGGTTCACCGGTTATATAACTATCCAACAGTTCAAAATTCTCTACTTAAGGTGGAACTATAACAATTCAAACTAATCGCGTACTTCTACTGTTATTATAAACGTGTATTGCCATTGCTATATTTATTAGAATCGGAAAATTGCTTTCCTTAAATTGATTTCATACATATTTTGAAGATACCACTACAAGTCAAATCTGCACATTGTTAGATAGATCTAGTATCATTAATTGTCTCATTCCCATTTTCTACTCTGCTAGCCAATTCCATATACATCATATTCCATTACATATTAAATATAGTTTCTCTATTGTTCAGCTTTTACATTACTATATTATTCCAATGTGCAGTTCTCACTTATAGTGCTATCTTTTGATTGCATTTGATTGTATATATGTTGAGGGCCTCATGGTAGATTAACTTTTGTTAAATGAGTTCTCTCGTTAAATAAAGTCTTTATTATTATTATTATTATTATTATTATTATTATTATTATTAGTATATCACAGTCGTGTCAAATACTAGCATGTTCCATATAGAAGGCTATTCTTATGTCAAATGTTCGGTTAAATAAAATTATTGTCTGTTCGATATTCAGGAATTGAGTTTTTGGCAATCTGTTGGTGGGTGGTTCGTTTGTTGCGTACTGAGCATGGGACACATGGGGAGTGGTATACATGCTTCAGCGGGAAAAGCAAACGTCACTCGTTAGCAATCGTTAGCAATCGTTAGCAAGAACATTAAGTGTACGTGTCCGTCGTCCATCCCTCCTGTGCCCGCCATCCCTCGCTCCGTGTTTTGAGTTTTAATCGTGATGTATAAATTGGTTCCCACTCGAAATTATAAGCATATTTGATCCTACCGACATGCCTAATAATGGTCAACATCGGCCTGTCTAATAAACTACGCGTATGACGTCATATGTTCATATACAGAGAGAGAGCCCCATTCTAGAGTCTCCTCTGGTTCTTTTATGCGCATGGTGTAAAGCCTAATACAATGAACAGTCTTTCAGGTGAGACTTTAAGCCGAGGTATCGTGTCCGTGCTGTACAGCGTGCGCGTAAAAGAACCAGATGATACTCTGGGATGGGTCTCTGTCTGTATCCTCCAAAATTCTAAAATCACTAATCTCTTCAGGCGGCGTCGTTCATGTGGACAACCGGTAACGATAAATAGCGTAAAACCCACACACAGTTAGTTAGTTAGTTAGTTAGTTAGTTAGTTAGTTAGTTAGTTAGTTAGTTGTTACGTTTGTTATTGTATTGGGATTGGGCAACATATCAGATGTATTGGGGAGAATATAGGCGGCTATTAGGAAATTATATTGTAGGGCTAAGCAAGGCATTATCGAACCTCCGACATATTGTATAATTATCAAATATTAACACGTTGGACATTATGTTTTCCCAGTTTTTCATTGTTTGATATTGTTTTGTTGCGGTTTAAATGTTTAACTACTAATGAAACGTCGATCCACCATTTGTATATTAATTTAATGAACGACACATGAATCAAACAGTATGCGTCCAAATGGCTATATAGAATCAATTTGACAGTTATTTGGGTATAACAGACGGATCTGTAGTCCAGTGGTAACACGCTGGACTGGTAATCCAGAGATCGCAGGTTCGATCCCCCGTCTGACCCTAATAAAATTAACAGTCTTTCAGATGGGACGTTAAACCGAGGTCTCGTGTCGGTGCTTTACACCGTGCACGTAAAAGAACCAGAGGAGACTCTGGAATGGGTATCTGTCTGTATCATTACACTATCCTCCAAAATCTAAAATTACTAATCTCTTCAGAAGGCGTCGCTCATATGGGCAACCGGTAGCGACGATAAATAAACGTAAATAAAAATATATTTGGGTATAAGTACGCTATAGATACACGTAACACGATCTTCATGTTTATAAGATCACACATAGACGATGTTGATGAGGAAAATACAAAGCACTGATTGGACAATGTAACGAGAGGTGTTCTCCAATCCAATCACATTTTATATAAGTTTTAGGCCTACAAACACAGAGAGCTGATTGGTTTTCTGAGAGCACAGTCTTATGTCAATGTATGCAAGTGTCCTTGATAGTGTTCAAAACATGTTATAAGAATGCTTTCGATTGGTTCTTTGTTAATTACAGTACGAGACAGAGCATGTAGCTCCTGTTATTGTAAGATCAAACTGTGGAATCACATTGAAGCTTCATCTTAGTATATAAAGTTATGGATGCTAGGAATTCTGGGCATTGAAATATGACTCGTGTCTATTCTTCCAATTATTTTCATAGCAAGGGTTCTGAAAAAAGGCGGACAGTTTCGAATATGCACTCTTATCGTTACTAAATGGAGGTAAATAATTGGCTTTTTGTGTCCATAAACAACAATAGTTTATTGCGTAAAACATCTATAAGACGTTTAAAGCAAATACAATAGTTACACATTGTAGTGGATACACAAAAGTAATTACCAAGAGGTCTCTTTAATAAAATCGTGTTAAAGGATAACAGTTCGTTCGTAAACGAGACGTTCATCTGATATGATACGTCTCTCTCAACCAAGCATTTTATATTATATTCAATACAATACAAAACAATACAATACAATACAATACAATACAAAACAATACAATACAATACAATACAATACAATACAATGCAATACAATACAAAACAATACAATACAATACAATACAAAACAATACAATACAATACAATAAGTTTATTGCATAAAACAGTATACATGTTTGTAGCAATTAATTAAAACAGACAGTGACATGGAACTTTACAAAAGAGCACAATCACAAGTTCAAATATATGTGTAAAATATGCGTTAGTTTCGTTGCTTATTTGCAAAATAAATAAATTTGAAAGACCAATGGTGATTTTTTTGGATTTGCATGACAAAACATTAATAAATGTCTGTACAGTCGGCCAAGTATGGTAGTATCTTTTAATGAGTTTCGATCTTAGGTTTGAGTAATGTGGGCAAATTAATATGAAGTGATACTCATTTTCCAAGATTCTAGAATTACAATAAATAAATAATCTTTTTCAGAAATAATGATTTACTCGGGGTTTCATGAAGATATTCAAGATCCAACTACAAATAAACAGTTTATTGCTTCCTAACTGTTTATATTTTTTGAATTGTTTTCCATTTATGGATATATAGTTATAAATAAGTCACCATTACCGTGAGGATAAATTTACCAATGCAATATGTATATATGTGGTCCTCTCTACAGTCGAACTGTATGCTTAAAACGCCATTTTCGAGGAAAGTTCAAACAAATTTTCTTTCTTAAATTTGACAGAAAATGAATTAGCCGGATGTTTGTGATTACTCTATATGTCAGTGTTGCAATGAGATTGACGTTGAAGACGAATAACATTTTGCTCAGTTTTGATGAATTGACTCATTACTATGTTCTATATGAAACCAAGCATGTATACATCCTGTATTAATGTATTGAACATGGATCATGGAAAGGTGTTATTAACATTGGCCCTTTGCTTTAAGAATGCTTTAAATTATAGAAAGTCCATGCTGAATGGTATGTCTTCTTAGTACAACCAAAATGCTAACTTATGTTTTTTTCTCTATATTAATTTATAATCGTGAACTCTATTGATCACTTGTTTATTTATATAGTTATGTATAATTGATCAGCACTACCTACCAACCGGGACAGACGGATCTGTGGTCCAGTGGTAACACGCTGGACTGGTAATACAGGGATCGCAGGTTCGATCCACCCTCTGACTATAATAAAATTAACAGTCTTTCAGATGGGACGTTAAACCGAGGTCTCGTGTCGGTGCTTTATACCGTGCACGTAAAAGAACCAGAGGAGATTCTGGAATGGGTCTCTGTCTGTATCATTGCACTATCCTCCAAGCAATTTAAAAATGACTAATCTCTTCAAGAGGAGCTGCTCATATTGGCAACATATAGAACACACAATTAAATCACAAACAAACTGAGCCACATGTAATTCATTGTGTGTCGTCATTAATACGCTGCCTAGTTACGTCGCCCTTGGTGTTTTGTAATATATGTACGTTGTGCCAAAGTACATTTTTAACAAAATTCAAAACAGTGCAGCAAGAATCATCACAAGAGCTCGCCGTTACGGGTACATATCACCGGTGTTCAAGGAACTTCGCTGGATTCATGTAATATATAGAGTGGAGTTGTGTGTTTTACGTTTATTTATCGTCGCTACCGGTTGCCCATATGAGCGAAGCCTCCTGAAGAGATTAGTTATTTTAGATTTTGGAGGATAGTGCATGATACAGACAGAGACCCATTCCAGAATCTCCTCTGGTTCTTTTACGTGCACGGTGTAAAGCACCGACACGAGACCTCGGTTTAACGTCCCATCTGAAAGACTGCTTATTTTATTAGTGTCAGACGGGGGGATCGAACCTGCGATCCCTGGATTACCAGTCCAGCGTGTTACCACTGGACTACATATCCGTCTGTCAACATTTGATTTACGTCACTGTCTTATTTATATATATTTTATTTTGCCTTATTTTGACACCTGCTATACTTAACAGGCATACGATATTCAACGAGAGCAAGACTGGGTTCTCACAACATTAGAGACGGCCCTTCCAACACTAATAATAGTAACAGTCCTTCAGATGGGACGTTAAACCGAGGTCTAGTGCCGGTGCTTTACATCGTGCATGTAAAAGAACCAGAGGAGACTCTGGTATGTGTCTCTGTCTGTATCATTGCACTATCATCCAAGATCTAAAATGATTAATCGCTTCAGGAGGCGTCGCTCATATTGGCAACCGGTAGCAACGATAAATCAAAGTAAAAAACACACAATACGGCCCTTCTCAAACGCTATTGAGTATACACACATATCAACTGTCAAACAAGCTCATTACCAGAGAATATATAATGGCGGATGTTTTGAGTGCTATACTTTATTAAATTTGTCACTAAGATAAATAAATAATGTAATTTAGCTATGACACATGGTAAAGATGTTACTATAACCATATTATAGACGTTTTCATTAACTTGATATGAGAGAGTTAATGAACGTAACAAATAGATAGGGAATACAGAGAGAGAGGCGTTAGTGCGCATTCAGATACAAGTACAATAGAAACAGTCTGGAGAGGAATTAATATAAGTTTTCTGAAAACTTGTTTTCCAATCCAAACCATTCACAATTTATGTAATTTGTAACATATGTTGTGTTATACATGTACATTTATTGGAATAAATACTGTTTAATCAAACAGAAAAGGTTGAAAAGTGAATTCTAAGCATGTATGCAGGGTCTGTTTACTTGTCGAAACACCGCATAAGTATTAATTAGAATCGCTCAGTATTTTTAATATAACATTTTACACTTTACAACTACGATACAGTTATTTCCTTCCTAACCTGTGCTTAGAGGTTATTAGATTGATCTACGCACAAGTATACTCGCTATGTATTATATCTGTTGCAATGCAAATAGTAGAATTTTCGATTTCGGTACCACATTCACACACACAATTTGATTTATTGATTGTGTGGCTCTTATCCATTCCGAGAAACAGCTGCTAATTAGTTCAACCGCGATCTGATCGAGGTTGATAACTGATTTTTTAAAACATTTCTTAATTGCGCATTAGTGCTTTTTTTCCATTTCAGTATTTCAAAATTTCTGGTTTTAATAAGTATTTAATTTTCAATTAGCGACTGTTCCTCGGTTTTAATATGTAAATATAATACTATGTCAGTAGACTGTGATAGTTTGATTATCTGTGATTAGATTAGTCTCTTATAATTCTTTTATAATGAATGGTGTTGTACTTTGCCACGATAATTTGTTGTGTATATTTTATGTATTGTACAACGATGAGGCTGAAATAAACAATACATCTACACAATCAAACACAATATGATCCCACAGTGAAGGACCAGCATGGAGTTCATTTCAGCTATCGCTTAGATTGCATTTTTAGTTTTCTTTTATAAATCATCTTATTTGCCTGCATGGCTGTTGTCTTATTCTTTTATTATGTAGCTTCTTATGTTCATCTTATGTCTAATTTTACTGCTCGACTAAATAAGCATGTTCTGTTTTAGCATAGAATGTCTAATTTAATTCAAATTTTTATTTCCCATAGCCGTTTTACTCTTGTTATTCGTCCGCCTCCGTGGTCGAGTGGTTAAGGTCGCTGACTTGCATACCACTGTAACCTATCATCACTGATGGTCACGTGTTCGAGCCCCGCTCAGACCGTGTCTCATTTATATGAAAAAGTTGGCAGTTTCTTACGGAGGTTGGTGCACCCAAGTACTGGTTAACCGCTGGAGCCTGCCCAGGAAAGGTGTTGTTAGGTAAACTGCCCGCCGGCGATATAGCCCAAAATGGTGCTGATGCAGGCGTAAAACCCGAAATATAACATAACATAACTCTTGTTATTCATATAAACATGTTGTTATATAGTTGGTTATAAAGGCTCATCAGACATTATGTTATTTGTGATATATATTTCCGACACAAAATAAAATGTATCTTATTTTCATATCAGTCCAGTATAGGTCATAGCTCGATTGCGAAACAAGTTCTTACAACTTATATTAATCACTCTCGAGACCTCATTCCTGATGGAATCCATCGCCACGAGGGAGAGAGAGAGAGAAGAGGCAAAGTGTAATTTAAATGCCTTGCCTAATGGCACACTCGTAACGGCTCCGGGGGGTCTCGAACTCCGGGTCGTTTGCACCCGAAGCGAACCCGCTACCACTGCGTTATCACGATTTCCCTAGCTTTCTACAACTATCATTAGAGTGTTCCGACACATGTGCATAATTCATACTATACGGTAAGCTTATGGGATTGACTTATTGTGACCTAAAGGGAAACGCATCTAAATGCATATTACTGCCTGGAATAATATCATAGAATATGAAAATACAATAATCAGCCAATATATGACTGGAGATTTACGAATATAACAGTTAGCTTAAGAAATGTCTCACAGATGAATAACAACACTTTAAACGTATTTCATTTCTGACCGGAGTTGCGGGTATAACTAAGCTGAAATTTGATTAATACATTATATTGATATGTATTATTTATCGTCGTTGCCCCCGCCATACACCGCCCCCAACCCCGCTCCTGGTTAATGTGCCCGCCATACACCGCCCCCAACCCCGCTCCTGGTTAATGTGCCCGCCATACTCCGCCCGCACCCCGCTTCTGGTTAATGCCCCCGCCATACTCCGCCCAAACCCCGCTCCTGGTTAATGCCCCCACAATGCGCCGCCCCCGCTACTGGTTAATGCCCCTGCCATACTGTGCCCTCCCCCAACGTCCGCCCCCCACCCCGCTCCTGGTTAATCGGAGCGACGCTTTTGAGGATAGTGCCATATACAGAATATGCTTCAATTCTAGAAACCTTCCTGGTGTCATCACATACCCAGTGAATAACACTGATATATGCTACCCCTGTCTATGTGTGTGCTTTACGCTTATTTATCGTCGCTACCAGTTGTCCTTTTGAGCGACGCCACCTGAAGAGTTAGACATTTTAGATGTTGGAGGATAGTGCAATGTTACAGACAGATACCCATTCCAGAGTCTCCTCTTTTACGTACACTAAGTAGAGAGAGAGCACCGATACGAGACCTCGGTTTAAAGTCCCATCTGAAAGACTGTTAATATTATTTGAGTTTGACGGGGAATCGAACATGCGATCCCTGGATCACGCAGTCCAACGTGTTAACCACTGGACTACTGATCCGTATAACCCATATAAAATCAAAGACCACGTGCACCAAATGGCATACACACGGATCTGTAGTCCAGTGGTAACCCTGGCCTGGTAATCCAGCGATCGCAGGTTCGACCCCCACCCCGTTTGACCCTAATACAATTAACAGTCTTTCAGATGGGACGATAAACCGAGGTCTCGTGTCAGTCCTTTACACCGTGCACGTAAAAGAACAAGAGGAGACTCTAGAATGGGTCTCTGTCTGTATCATTGCACTCTCCTCCAAAAATCTAACATGACCAATCTCTTCAGGAGGCGTCGCTCATATGGGCAATCGGTAGCGATGATAAATAAACGTAAAACACACACCAAATGGCATGCACGCCTCTTCAAATCATCATATATAAGAGTAAACATTCCTTATATTAAACCTGCTACGTAATCCGTATCTTGGCATTTCAATTGTTGGGTCAGATATATAGAAGCTATAATGATTATCGAGTCTGACAAGTTATAAGAAAGTTCCGACAAGATGGCGCCATTGTATTCCCAGTCAGCGAACATTTTCACGAGTTTCAAGATTTGCTTTAACTCCCAATTCCAGGGAGGCCAGACAAGCATGCTGAGCACCAATTGTTTTGTCTCTAAAATCGAAAACAATTTCAGGCAAATGCTATTTGTTAATTGTGAATTGGATAGCAAAAACAACTAATTGTTGTTACCTTCCGTGCATCCGTAGTCACGTGCTTGGAATTTTACTAATGACGTCACCATTCT
The DNA here is from genome assembly GCA_014843695.1 of Archivesica marissinica. Lineage (NCBI taxonomy): Eukaryota > Metazoa > Mollusca > Bivalvia > Venerida > Vesicomyidae > Archivesica > Archivesica marissinica. The sequence continues at coordinate 64,367,500 of CM026403.1, read as the reverse complement.
CCAAATGATTGCCAGCAAATGGATCTTGTTAAACTATGACGTCAACCCTTTTCCAAATTGCTGCCATAAAATGGATCTTGTTATACTATGCTGTCAACATTTTCCAAATTGCTGTCATAAAATGGATCTTGTTAAACTATGCCGTCAACCTTTTCCAAATTGCTGCCATAAAATGGATCTTATTAAACTATGACGTCAACCTTTTCCAAATTGCTGCCATAAAATGGATCTTGCTAAACTATGCCGTCAACCTTTTCCAAATTGCTGCCATAAAATGGATCTTGTTAAACTATGCCGTCAACCTTTTCCAAATTGCTGCCATAAAATGGATCTTGTTAAACTATGACGTCAACCTTTTCCAAAATGTTACCATTGCATGGATCTTGTTTAACTATGACGTCAACCTTTTCCAAATTGTTACCATTGCATGGATCTTGATAAACTATGACCTCAACGTTTTCCAAATTGTTGGCATAACATGGAATTTGATAAACTATGACGTCAATCGTTCCCAAATTGCTGTCATAAAATGGATCTTGATAAACTATGACGTCAATCGTTCCCAAATTGCTGTCATAAAATGGATCTTGCTAAACTATGACGTCAACGTTTACCAAATTGTAAGCATTGCATAGATCTTGTACAACAGTAGCGTGAGAATTGTATCATGTGGAGCACATGCCATATCCATCCGCGTAGTGTGTAGTTGTGCACATGCCATATCCACCCGCGTAGTGTGTAGTGGAGCATATGATATCCATCCGCATAGTGTGTAGTGGAGCATATGCCATATCCATCCGCGTAGTGTGTAGTGGAGCATATGCCATATCCACCGCACCACTAGTGTGTAGGGAGCAATGCCATATCCATCCGCGATGTGTAGTGAGCAATGCCACCACCCAAACAAAAATCCGCGTAGTGTGTAGTGGAGCATATGCCATATCCATCCGCGTAGTGTGTAGTGGAGCATATGCCATATCCATCCGCGTAGTGTGTAGTGGAGCATATGCCATATCCATCCGCGTAGTGTGTAGTGGAGCATATGCCATATCCATCCGCGTAGTGTGTAGTGGAGCATATGCCATATCCACCCAAACAACAACATCCGCGTAGTGTGTAGTGGAGCATATGCCATATCCATCCGCGTAGTGTGTAGTGGAGCATATGCCATATCCATCCGCGTAGTGTGTAGTGGAGCATATGCCATATCCATCCGCGTAGTGTGTAGTGGAGCATATGCCATATCCATCCGCGTAGTGTGTAGTGGAGCACATTTTATTTTTTATTTTTATTTTTTATACTTTATTTATTTTACAACGATTGCGAAGCAAGTTTTCACAACTTATATTAATCACTCTCGTTGGCTCGGATGAAAGCGTATATGTGGTCATTCATGTGGGAGGAAACCGGAGTACCCGGAGAAAACCCACCTGTCCGATCTGACGACCATCGTACCATATCACATACTTCCCTGTCCGAGGATCGAACCCGGGTCGCATTGGTGATAAGCAAGCGCGCTAACCACTGCACTAATTGGACAGCCTAAGTGGAGCACATGCCATATCAATCCGCGTAGTGTGTAGCGTAGCACCTAGACTGAGGTCCACACCCAGATAAAACGATTTGAAAATGAGCTTCATTTTAGCCATTAAGATTCGCTCGCCCACATGGTTCGCCAGAGGCGAGGGTAAATAAGCTCAATCATCATCAACCATTAAGATTAGTTATTGCTCCCTGAATACACTTTACGGAGGTCCTATACATCAGTTCCCTCTGTTGTTTCTGTTGGATATTATGAACATATTTTTCGTCCGTTTTCTCAGTTTGTAAATATTTAATTATTAAATCAACATATGTGATAAAATATTGTTATTAATTAATTAACAAATGATTTTGATAAAATCACATCGATAATACCGCAACATCTGAAACGGTGAAACCAAAGGATTCCAACTATAAGGACCAATATACATTTCGGGATAAATCGGACTTTATCATCCAAGGGAGGTAATTGAATAAACGAAAGATGTCTATCACGAGCAAATTACCGCGCTAGTTCCTTAGACGTCATTATTTTTATTTTGTTTATTTTTCTAATATTTTTATTTACATCATTAGTATATGAATGTACTGTACATTGCAGTATTCACAGACATACAAACACGCTATTATAACTCAAACTGTATTACCCATGTATGTGTACAGTTAAAAAAATATTATAATATGATTGAAAGTTTTCTTATGTATATTCATATATTCCATTAGTGTTAAACCCCTTGCGGGGACCTTGACATGTTTTCCTTGGCAGGCTCAGTCGACCTAAGTGGTAAACCAGTACTTAGCAATGTGTGTGAGTTGCCTTGCTTAATGACACTACATACGTGGCCTGGCCGAGTATCAAACCCGGGATCGCTCGATTCCAAATCCGACGCTCTACCACTGGACCACGGACGCCACAAGAGACACGTCTTAACCCATTCAACACCAAGTAACTCACATGGACTGGTCCATGATATTCATAAACCAATAAATGAATCAGAAAATCACATGTGGACAAGTTCATTTATCAAAATGGGTAATTATGTCTAAAAATAGTCATATCACTGGCAAAAAGTGCAGATCCTGATGAGACGGCTCGTCATGAGCCGGCTCATCTGGATCTACACTTTTTGTAAGCCTATTTAGAGGTATGTGGTATTGAAAGGGTTAAGAGTATATAATGAGTGAAGATATAAGTAGATAGCAGTTATAGGACTAAGTGAGGAGACAGATAGTATTGGGAGAGTTGAGAGTTAAAAACAGCAGTTACTTTAAGATGTGCCATATCTGTACATTCATAAACGAAGTCTCTCTATTTTTTCACTTAATAGCTGTACACACTCCATTTTTGTTCATGTATTATAAGTCTATCATTGTTTATAGCTATTTGTATTAGACGTTATTTCTATATCGTGTGTGGCGGGTGCGTATACGGATTGTAGGAGGGGGTGTAAACTGACTGTGGTGATGGGGGTGCGTATACGGAGTGTA
>CM026403.1:64327639-64363470 GCA_014843695.1 Archivesica marissinica | reverse complement strand
ATAGGGACAATGTATGACAGAGAAGCGTATATGTAATAGGGACAATGTATGACAGAGAAGCGTATATGTAATAGGGACAATGTATGACAGAGAAGCGTATATGTAATATGGACAATGTATGACAGAGAAGCGTATATGTAATAGGGACAATGTATGACAGAGAAGCGTATATGTAATAGGGACAATGTATGACAGAGAAGCGTATATGTAATAGGGACAATGTATGACAGAGAAGCGTATATGTAATAGGGACACTGTATGACAGAGAAGCGTATATGTAATAGGGACAATGTATGACAGAGAAGCGTATATGTAATAGGGACAATGTATGACAGAGAAGCGTATATGTAATAGGGACAATGTATGACAGAGAAGCGTATATGTAATAGGGACAATGTATGACAGAGAAGCGTATATGTAATAGGGACAATGTATGACAGAGAAGCGTATATGTAATAGGGACAATGTATGACAGAGAAGCGTATATGTAATAGGGACAATGTATGACAGAGAAGCGTATATGTAATAGGGACAATGTATAACAGAGAAGCGTATATGTAATAGGGACAATGTATAACAGAATAGGGACAATGTATAACAGAGAAGCGTATATGTAGTAAGGACAATGTATGACAGAGAAGCGTATATGTAATAGGGACAATGTATAACAGAGAAGCGTATATGTAATAGGGACAATGTATGACAGAGAAGCGTATATGTAATAGGGACACTGTATGACAGAGAAGCGTATATGTAATATGGACAATGTATGACAGAGAAGCGTATATGTAATAGGTACAATGTATATCAGAATAGGGACAATGTATGACAGAGAAGCGTATATGTAATAGGGACAATGTATGACAGAGAAGCGTATATGTAATAGGGACAATGTATAGCAGAATAGGGACAATGTATGACAGAGAAGCGTATATGTAATAGGGACAATGTATGACAGAGAAGCGTATATGTAATAGGGACAATGTATGACAGAGAAGCGTATATGTAATATGGACAATGTATGACAGAGAAGCGTATATGTAATATGGACAATGTATGACAGAGAAGCGTATATGTAATAGGGACAATGTATAACAGAGAAGCGTATATGTAATAGGGACAATGTATGACAGAGAAGCGTATATGTAATAGGGACACTGTATGACAGAGAAGCGTATATGTAATAGGGACAATATATGGCAGAGAAGTGTATATGTAATAGGGACAATGTATAACAGAGAAGCGTATATGTAATAGGGACAATGTATGACAGAGAAGCGTATATGTAATAGGGACAATGTATGACAGAGAAGCGTATATGTAATAGGGACAATGTATGACAGAGAAGCGTATATGTAATAGGGACAATGTATGACAGAGAAGCGTATATGTAATAGGGAAAATGTATGACAGAGAAGCGTATATGTAATAGGGACAATGTATGACAGAGAAGCGTATATGTAATAGGGACACTGTATGACAGAGAAGCGTATATGTAATAGGGACAATGTATGACAGAGAAGCGTATATGTAATAGGGACAATGTATAACAGAATAGGGACAATGTATGACAGAGAAGCGTATATGTAATAGGGACAATGTATGACAGAGAAGCGTATATGTAATAGGGACAATGTATAACAGAGAAGCGTATATGTAATAGGAACAATGTATAACAGAATAGGGACAATGTATAACAGAGAAGCGTATATGTAGTAGGGACAATGTATGACAGAGAAGCGTATATGTAATAGGGACAATGTATAACAGAGAAGCGTATTTGTAATAGGGACAATGTATGACAGAGAAGCGTATATGTAATATGGACAATGTATGACAGAGAAGCGTATATGTAATAGGTACAGTGTATAACAGAATAGGGACAATGTATGACAGAGAAGCGTATATGTAATAGGGACAATGTATGACAGAGAAGCATATGTAATAGGGACAATGTATAACAGAATAGGGACAATGTATGACAGAGAAGCGTATATGTAATAGGGACAATGTATGACAGAGAAGCGTATATGTAATAGGGACAATGTATGAAAGAGAAGCTTATATGTAATAGGGACAACGTATGAAAGAGAATCGTATATGTAATAGGGACAGTGTATGACAGAGAAGCGTATATGTAATTGGGACAATGTATAACAGAGAAGCGTATATGTAATATGGACAATGTATAACAGAGAAGCGATTATGTATAGGGACAATGTATAACAGAGAAGCGTATATGTAATAGGGCTACTGTATGACAGAGAAGCGTATATGTAATAGGGACAATGTATGACAGAGAAGCGTATATGTAATAGGGACAATGTATAACAGAGAAGCGATTATGTATAGGGACAATGTATAACAGAGAAGCGTATATGTAATAGGGACACTGTATGACAGAGAAGCGTATATGTAATAGGGACAATGTATGACAGAGAAGCGTATATGTAATAGGGACAATGTATGACAGAGAAGCGTATATGTAATAGGGACAATGTATGACAGAGAAGCGTATATGTAATAGGGACAGTGTATGACAGAGAAGCGTATATGTAATAGGGACAGTGTATGACAGAGAAGCGTATATGTAATAGGGACAATGTATGACAGAGAAGCGTATATGTAATAGGGACAATGTATGACAGAGAAGCGTATATGTAATAGGGACAATGTATGACAGAGAAGCGTATATGTAATAGGGACAATGTATGACAGAGAAGCGTATATGTAATATGGACAATGTATGACAGAGAAGCGTATATGTAATAGGGACAATGTATGACAGAGAAGCGTATATGTAATAGGGACAATGTATGACAGAGAAGCGTATATGTAATAGGGACAATGTATGACAGAGAAGCGTATATGTAATAGGGACAATGTATGACAGAGAAGCGTATATGTAATAGGGACAATGTATGACAGAGAAGCGTATATGTAATAGGGACAATGTATGACAGAGAAGCGTATATGTAATAGGGACAATGTATGACAGAGAAGCGTATATGTAATAGGGACAATGTATGACAGAGAAGCGTATATGTAATAGGGACAGTGTATGACAGAGAAGCGTATATGTAATGCAAGATTGATTGATTAGTATGTATTATTATTATATTCATTTGTTTGTAGACCATAAACTGTATAAGTCTGTGTCTTAATAAACGATTCTTCCTCTTCTTCATAAAATCAAATTACTTTCAATAAATGATTGCATTGAAGCAAACCGAATGGATTAAATGTTGCTACTCTCGACAAAACGCTCGATCAATTGATAAATGACAAAACGCTTGATGAATTGATAAATGACAAAACGCTTGATCAATTGATAAATGACAAAACGCTTGATCAATTGATAAATGACAAAACGCTTGATCAATTGATAAATGACATGACTTGTGGAAGTCGTGATAGCTCAGTGGTAGCGCGTTCGCTTCAGGTGCGAAAGGCCCGGAGTTCGAGCCACCCTGGAGCCGTTACGATTGTGTCCTTAGGCAAGGCATTTAAATTCCACATGCCTCTTCTCTCTCCCTCGTGGCGATGGATTTCATCAGGAATGAGGTCTCGAGAGTGATTAGTATAAGTTATAAGAACTTGTTTCGCAATCGAGCTAAAATAAATTTGTATAAACTAATTGATAAATGACAAAACGCTTGATCAATTGATAAATGACAAAACGCTTGATCAATTGATAAATGACAAAACGCTTGATCAATTGATAAATGACAAAACGCTTGATCAATTGATAAATGACAAAACGCTTGATCAATTGATAAATGACAAAACGCTTGATCAATTGATAAATGACAAATCGCTTGATGAATTGATAAATGACAAATCGCTTGATCAATTGATAAATGACAAAACGCTTGATCAATTGGTAAATGACAAAACGCTTGATCAATTGATAAATGACAAAATGCTTGATCAATTGATAACTGACAAAACGCTTGATCAATTGATAAATGACAAAATGCTCGATCAATTGATAAATGACAACACGCTTGATCAATTGATAAATGACAAAACGCTCGATCAATTGATAAATGACAAAACGCTTGATCAATTGATAAATGACAAAACGCTTGATCAATTGATAAATGACAACACGCTTGATCAATTTAAAAAATGACAAAACGCTTCATCAATTGATAAATGACCAACGTAATATAGCAATTGAAAATGAGATTAAAAACTTAACAAATAAAATCCATTATTTTTATGAGAATCAAACAAACACGACAAAGCTTAGGTCAAAAGCAAATTACGTAATTTTTTTAGTAGAAAATGAAAAATGCACACCATAGTTTTACAACATAGAAAAGAAAAATGGAAAACAAAAATATGGACTAACATGACGTCAGAAACAGGTGATGTCTTATACGATACAGACAATATTTTACAGTGATATGTCACGACTTCTCGAACTTACAGTGATATGTCACGAACTTCTCGAACTTACAATGATATGTCACGACGTCTCGAACTTACAATGATATGTCACGACTTCTCGAACTTACAGTGATATGTCACGACTTCTCGAACTTACAATGATATGTCACGACTTCTCGAACTTACAATTATATGTCACGACTTCTCGAACTTACAATGATATGTCACGACTTCTCGAACTTACAGTGATATGTCAGGAACTTCTCGAACGTACAGTGATATGTCACGAACTTCTCGAACTTACAGTTATTTTGTTTAATTAATTCTATCAGCAGCACTATCTTGATACAAGCGCCGTATCCAGTTGTGAATTTTTTTTTTTTAGTTTATACAAATTTATTTTAGCTCGATTGCGAAACAAGTTATTTCAACTTATATTAATCACTCTCGATACCTCATTCCTGATGGAATCCATCGCCACGAGGGAGAGAGAAGAGGCAACGTGGAATTTAAATGCCTTGCCTAAGGACACAATCGTAACGGCTTCAGCGGTGCTCGAACTCCGGACCTTTCGCACCTGAAGCGAACGCGCATCCACTGCACTATCATGACTTCCAAAAAAACAATTCTTGACATATTTGATTTACGCGCCTGATCTGGATCCTCTTGGTGGTTTTTTATAATATGCATCAATTTGCTAGATATACTGGACTTGAGTTTCGCCCATACCTGCGATCCAGTTGGAGGCATTGTGCAATGTACGTATGAGATCCGTTTCGGATTTGACGCTGTGTGTTTCTGTATTCCATATATCTTGGATGTTGACTATATTGCGTTTTTACAAAAGGTTTCTTTTAACAGTTTAAGCTTTATTTATTTTACAACGATTGCGAAGCAAGTTCTAACAACTTATATTAACCACTCTCGTTGTCGCGGATGAAAGCGTATATGTGGTCATTCGTGTTAGAGGAAACCGGAGTACCCGGAGAAAACCCATCTGTCCGATCTGGCGACCACCGTACGAACTCACATACTTCCCGGTCCAAGGATCAAACTTGCATTTGTGAGAAGCGAGCGCGCTATCCATTGCGCTAATCGGACAGCCCTGCGCTAATCAGATAGCCCTGCGCATATCGGATAGCCCTGCGCTAATCGGATAGCCCTGCGCTAATCGGATAGCCCTGCGCTAATCGGATAGCCCTGCGCTAATCGGATAGCCCTGCGCTAATCGGATAGCCCTGCGCTAATCGGATAGCCCTGCGCTAATCGTACAGCCCTGCACTAATCGGATAGCCCTGCGCTAATCGTACAGCCCTGCTCTAATCGGATAGCCCTGCGCTAATCGGACAGCCCTGCGCTAATCGGACAGCCCTGCGCTAATCGGACAGCACTGCGCTAATCGGACAGCCCTGCTCTAATCGGACAGCCCTGCTCTAATCGGACGCCCTGCGCTAATCGGACAGCCCTGCGCTAATCGGATAGCCCTGCTCTAATCGGACAGCACTGCTCTAATCGGACAGCCTGCGCTAATCGGATAGCCCTGCGCTAATCGGACAGCACTGCTCTAATCGGACAGCCCTGCTCTAATCGGACAGCACTGCTCTAATCGGACAGCACTGCTCTAATCGGATAGCCCTGCTCTAATCGGACAGCACTGCTCTAATCGGACAGCACTGCTCTAATCGGATAGCCCTGCTCTAATCTGACAGCACTGCTCTAATCGGACAGCCCTGCAATAATCGGATAGCCCTGTACTAATAGAACAGCCCTGCAATAATCGGATAGCTCTACGCTAATCGGATAGCCCTGCTCTAATCGGACAGCACTGTGCTAATCGGACAGCCCTGTACTAATAGAACAGCCCTGCAATAATCGGATAGCCCTACGCTAATCGGATAGCCCTGCGCTAATCGGATAGCCCTGCGCTAATCGGATAGCCCTGCGCTAATCGGATAGCCCTGCGCTAATCGGATAGCCCTGCGCTAATCGGATAGCCCTGCGCTAATCGGACAGCCCTGCTCTAATCGGACAGCCCTGCGCTAATCGTACAGCCCTGCGCTAATCTGATAGCCCTTGCGCTAATCGGACAGCACTGCTCTAATCGGATAGCCCTGCTCTAATCGGACAGCCCTGCTCTAATCTGACAGCACTGCTCTAATCGGATAGCCCTGCTCTAATCGTACAGCACTGCTCTAATCGGATAGCCCTGCTCTAATCGGACAACCCTGCTCTAATCGGACAGCACTGCTCTAATCGGACAGCACTGCTCTAATCGGACAGCCCTGCTCTAATCGGACAGCACTGCTCTAATCGGACAGCCCTGCTCTAATCGGATAGCCCTGCTCTAATCGGACAGCCCTGCTCTAATCGGATAGCCCTGCTCTAATCGGACAGCCCTGCTCTAATCGGACAGCACTGCTCTAATCGGACAGCACTGCTCTAATCGGACAGCCCTGCTCTAATCGGACAGCACTGCTCTAATCGGACAGCCCTGCTCTAATCGGATAGCCCTGCTCTAATCGGACAGCACTGCTCTAATCGGACAGCCCTGCTCTAATCGGACAGCACTGCTCTAATCGGATAGCCCTGCTCTAATCGGACAGCCCTGCTCTAATCGGATAGCACTGCTCTAATCGGACAGCACTGCTCTAATCGGATAGCCCTGCTCTAATCGGACAGCACTGCTCTAATCGGACAGCCCTGCTCTAATCGGACAGCCCTGCTCTAATCGGACAGCAATGCTCTAATCGGACAGCACTGCTCTAATCGGATAGCCCTGCTCTAATCGGACAGCACTGCTCTAATCGGACAGCACTGCTCTAATCGGATAGCCCTGCTCTAATCGGACAGCCCTGCTCTAATCGGACAGCACTGCTCTAATCGGACAGCACTGCTCTAATCGGACAGCACTGCTCTAATCGGACAGCCCTGCAATAATCGGATAGCCCTGTACTAATAGAACAGCCCTGCGATAATCGGATAGCTCTACGCTAATCTGATAGCCCTGCTCTAATCGGACAGCACTGTGCTAATCGGACAGCACTGCTCTAATCTGACAGCACTGCTCTAATCAGATAGCCCTGCTCTAATCGTACAGCACTGCTCTAATCGGATAGCCCTGCTCTAATCGGACAACCCTGCTCTAATCGGACAGCACTGCTCTAATCGGACAGCACTGCTCTAATCGGACAGCCCTGCTCTGATCGGACAGCACTGCTCTAATCGGACAGCCCTGCTCTAATCGGATAGCCCTGCTCTAATCGGACAGCACTGCTCTAATCGGACAGCCCTGCTCTAATCGGACAGCACTGCTCTAATCGGACAGCACTGCTCTAATCGGACAGCCCTGCTCTAATCGGACAGCACTGCTCTAATCGGACAGCACTGCTCTAATCGGATAGCCCTGCTCTAATCGGACAGCACTGCTCTAATCGGACAGCACTGCTCTAATCGGATAGCCCTGCTCTAATCGGACAGCACTGCTCTAATCGGACAGCACTGCTCTAATCGGACAGCACTGCTCTAATCGGATAGCCCTGCTCTAATCTGACAGCACTGCTCTAATCGGACAGCCCTGCAATAATCGGATAGCCCTGTACTAATAGAACAGCCCTGCAATAATCGGATAGCTCTACGCTAATCTGATAGCACTGCTCTAATCGGACAGCACTGTGCTAATCGGAAAGCCCTGTACTAATAGAACAGCCCTGCAATAATCGGATAGCCCTACGCTAATCGGATAGCCCTGCGCTAATCGGATAGCCCTGCGCTAATCGGATAGCCCTACGCTAATCGGATAGCCCTGCGCTAATCGGATAGCCCTGCGCTAATCGGACAGCCCTGCGGATAGTCCTGCGCTAATCGGATAGCCCTGTGCTAATCGGACAGCCCTGCATTAATCGGACAGCCCTGCGCTAATCGGACAGCCCTGCACTAATCGGACAGCCCTGCACTAATCGGATAGCCCTGCGCTAATCGGACAGCCCTGCACTAATCGGATAGCCCTGCGCTAATCGGACAGCCCTGCGCTAATCGGACAGCACTGCTCTAATCGGACAGCACTGCTCTAATCGGATAGCCCTGCTCTAATCGTACAGCACTGCTCTAATCGGATAGCCCTGCTCTAATCGGACAACCCTGCTCTAATCGGACAGCACTGCTCTAATCGGACAGCACTGCTCTAATCGGACAGCCCTGCTCTAATCGGACAGCACTGCTCTAATCGGACAGCCCTGCTCTAATCGGATAGCCCTGCTCTAATCGGACAGCACTGCTCTAATCGGACAGCCCTGCTCTAATCGGACAGCACTGCTCTAATCGGACAGCACTGCTCTAATCGGACAGCCCTGCTCTAATCGGACAGCACTGCTCTAATCGGACAGCACTGCTCTAATCGGATAGCCCTGCTCTAATCGGACAGCACTGCTCTAATCGGACAGCACTGCTCTAATCGGATAGCCCTGCTCTAATCGGACAGCACTGCTCTAATCGGACAGCACTGCTCTAATCGGACAGCACTGCTCTAATCGGACAGCACTGCTCTAATCGGATAGCCCTGCTCTAATCGGACAGCCCTGCAATAATCGGATAGCTCTGTACTAATAGAACAGCCCTGCAATAATCGGATAGCTCTACGCTAATCTGATAGCACTGCTCTAATCGGACAGCACTGTGCTAATCGGACAGCCCTGTACTAATAGAACAGCCCTGCAATAATCGGATAGCCCTACGCTAATCGGATAGCCCTGCGCTAATCGGATAGCCCTGCGCTAATCGGATAGCCCTGCGCTAATCGGACAGCCCTGCATTAATCGGACAGCCCTGCGCTAATCGGACAGCCCTGCACTAATCGGACAGCCCTGCACTAATCGGATAGCCCTGCGCTAATCGGACAGCCCTGCGCTAATCGGATAGCCCTGCGCTAATCGGACAGCCCTGCGCTAATCGGATAGCCCTGCGCTAATCGGATAGCCCTGCGCTAATCGGATAGCCCTGCGCTAATCGTACAGCCCTGCGCTAATCGGACAGCCCTGCGCTAATCGTACAGCCCTGCGCTAATCGGACAGCCCTGCGCTAATCGGATAGCCCTGCGCTAATCGGATAGCCCTGCGCTAATCGTACAGCCCTGCGCTAATCGGATAGCCCTGCGCTAATCGTACAGCCCTGCGCTAATCGGACAGCCCTGCACTAATCGGACAGCCCTGCACTAATCGGATAGCCCTGCGCTAATCGGACAGCCCTGCACTAATCGGATAGCCCTGCGCTAATCGGACAGCCCTGCGCTAATCGGATAGCCCTGCGCTAATCGGATAGCCCTGCGCTAATCGGATAGCCCTGCGCTAATCGTACATCCCTGCGCTAATCGGACAGCCCTGCGCTATTCGTACAGCCCTGCGCTAATCGTAGAGCCCTGCGCTAATCGGATAGCCCTACGCTAATCTGATAGCCCTGCGCTAATCGGATAGCCCTGCGCTAATCGGATAGCCCTACGGATAGCACTGCGCTAATCGGATAGCCCTGGGCTAATCGGACAGCCCTGCATTAATCGGACAGCCCTGCGCTAATCGGACAGCCCTGCACTAATCGGACAGCCCTGCACTAATCGGATAGCCATGCGCTAATCGTACAGCCCTGCGCTAATCGGATAGCCCTGCGCTAATCGTACAGCCCTGCGCTAATCGGACAGCCCTGCGCTAATCGTAGAGCCCTGCGCTAATCGGATAGCCCTGCGCTAATCGGACAGCCCTGCGCTAATCGGACAGACATGCGCTAATCGTACAGCCCTGCGCTAATCGTATAGCCCTGCGGTAATCGGATAGCCATGCGCTAATCGTACAGCCCTGCGCTAATCGGATAGCCCTGCGCATATCGGATAGCCCTGCGCTAATCGGATAGCCCGGCGCATATAGGATAGCCCTGCGCTAATCGGATAGCCATGCGCTAATCGGATAGCCCTGCTCTAATCGGACAGCACTGCTCTAATCGGATAGCCCTGCGCATATCGGATAGCCCTGCGCTAATCGGATAGCCCTGCGCATATCGGATAGCCCTGCGCTAATCGGATAGCCCTGCGCATATCGGATAGCCCTGCGCTAATCGGATAGCCCTGCGCTAATCGGACAGCACTGCTCTAATCGGACAGCCTTGCTCTAATCGGATAGCCCTGTACTAATCGGACAGCCCTGCTCTAATCGGATAGCCCTGCTCTAATCGGACAGCCCTGCTCTAATCGGACAGCCCTGCTCTAATCGGACAGCCCAGCTCTAATCGGACAGCCCTGCTCTAATCGGACAGCCCTGCTCTAATCGGACAGCACTGCTCTAATCGGACAGCCCTGTACTAATAGAACAGCCCTGCAATAATCGGATAGCCCTACGCTAATCGGATAGCCCTGCGCTAATCGGATAGCCCTGCGCTAATCGGATAGCCCCGCGCTAATCGGATAGCCCTACGCTAATCGGATAGCCCTGCGCTAATCGGACAGCCCTGCACTAATCGGACAGCCCTGCACTAATCGGATAGCCCTGCGCTAATCGGACAGCCCTGCTCTAATCGGATAGCCCTGCGATAATCGGACAGCTTACTCGGAAATACTGTTATTTTTGAAACCAAATGTCTCCGGTAGAAATTCCGGAAAACACTGTGGAATGTAAGAAAGCAATAATACGAAAAATCAAGGATCAGTTTTCCTGTCAAAAAAAAAACCAAAATGAAAATAGAAAGGCACTAAATTTGGTATTGTCATATACAAACATAACTTACAGCACAATACATAATTAATTGGTTTTATATTTCTAAAATGGTAGCATAGACACATGTGGCATATGTATGTCTCTATTATGTTCATGTATCATATAGCATGTGTATCATGTACCATGTATCATGTAGCATGTGGCATGTGTCACGTGTCACGTATCATGTGTCATGTGTCATGTGTCTGCATGAAATGCAATTAACAACATGTTCCACATGAAAAAGAAACAAAGACATGTCACGTGTGACGTGACGTGACGTATATTTACAATACTTGTAAATACAAAACTACGAAATCAAGAGAAAATTAAGCTTATTTAGTTTTAAGACTAATTAATCTGCTGTTCAGTTCCCAAGACAAGAATTGGGTAAATTCCCGTTTCAGAAAAAAATAAGAGGGAAAGAAAGAAAGAAAGAAACTGGTGTGTGTGTTTTACGGTTATTGATCGTCGCTACCGGTTGCCCATATGAGCGACGCCTCCTGAAGAGATTAGTCATTTTAGATTTCTGGAGGATAGTGCAATGATACAGACAGATACCCATTCAGATCCCCGTCTGACCCTAATAAAATTAACAGTCTTTCAGATGAGACGTTAAACCGAGGTCTCGTGTCGGTGCTTTACACCGTGCACGTAAAAGAACCAGAGGAGACTCTGTAATGGGTCTCTGTCTGTATCATGGCAGGGTGACATATTATAATTATATAACCCACATTTATGAATCAATAAGCTGACAGTTTTGCAGTACTCTTATTTCCAGCTCTGTATAATCATATTTGAATAAGACGGGAAATAGTATTCAGTTAATTAAATTCGATTTACAAGTCTGTCTACTAGCGTATGTTTTATTATAAGCTGACATTGAAGTAAGGAACTGTAAAGTATACATACGATAAGAAACAAGTTCAATGATAAACCACACGTGTAAAAGTACCGCGCGAACGATGATAAACCACAGGTGGAACAAGTACCGAGGACGATGATAGACCACAGGTGGAACAAGTACCGCCCGAACGATGATAGACCACAGGTGGAACAAGTACCGAGAACGATGATAGACCACAGGTGGAACAAGTACCGTGCGAACGATGATACACCACAGGTGGAACAAGTACCGAGAACGATGATAGACCACACGTGGAACAAGTACCGCGCGAACGATGATAAACCACAGGTGTAACAAGTACCGAGAACGATGATAGACCACAGGTGGAACAAGTACCCCGCGAACGATTATACACCACAGGTGGAACAAGTACCGCGCGAACGATGATAGTCCACACGTGGAACAAGTACCGTGACCGATGATAAACCACAGGTGGAACAAGTACCGTGAACGATGATAAACCACAGGTGGAACAAGTACCGTGAACGATGATAGACCACACGTGGAACAAGTACCGTGAACGATGATAAACCACAGGTGGAACAAGTACCATGAGAACGATGATAAACCACAGGTGTAACAAGTACCGCGCGCACGATGATAAACCACACGTTGAACAAGTACCGAGCGAACGATGATAAACCACACATGGAACAAGTACGCGGGCACGATGATAAACCACACGTGGAACAAGTACCGCGCGAACGATGATAAACAACACGTGGAACAAGTACTGCGCGAACGATGATAAACAACACGTGGAACAAGTACCGAGCGAACGATGATAAACCACACGTGGAACAAGTACCGCGAGAAAGATGATAAACCACAGATGGAACAAGTACCGTGCGAATGATGATAAACCACACGTGGAACAAGTACCGCGTGAACGATGATAAACCACAGGTGGAACAAGTACCGCGTGAACGATGATAAACCACAGGTGGAACAAGTACCGCGTGAACGATGATAAACCACAGGTGGAACAAGTACCGCGCGTACGATGATAGACCACACGTGGAACAAGTACCGCGCGAACGATGATAGACCACACGTGGAACAAGTACCGCGCGAACGATGATATACCACACGTGGAACAAGTACCGCGTTAACGATGATAAACCACACGTGGAACAGGTACCGCGTGAACGATGATAAACCACAGGTGGAACAAGTACCGCGTGAACGATGATAAACAACAGGTGGAACAAGTACCGCGTGAATGATGATAAACCACAGGTGGAACAAGTACCATGAACGATGATAAACCACACGTGGTACAAGTACCGCGTGAACGATGATAAACCACACATGGAACAAGTACCGCGTTAACGATGATAAACCACACGTGGAACAAGTACCGCGTGAACGATGATAAACCACAAGTGGAACAAGTACCGCGTGAACGATGATAAACCACACGTGGAACAAGTACCGCGTGAACGATGATAAACCATACGTGGAACAAGTACCGCGCGCACGATGATAAACCACAGGTGGAACAAGTACCGCGTGAACGATGATAAACCACAGGTGGAACAAGTACCGCGTGAACGATGATAAACCACAGGTGGAACAAGTACCGCGTGAACGATGATAAACCACAGGTGGAACAAGTACCGCGCACGATGATAAACCACACGTGGAACAAGTACCGCGCGAACGATGATAAACCACACGTGGAACAAGTACCGCGGGCACGATGATAAACCACACGTGGAACAAGTACCGAGCGAACGATGATAAACCACACGTGGAACAAGTACCGCGTGAACGATGATAAACCACACGTGGAACAAGTACCGCGAGAACGATGATAAACCACACGTGGAACAAGTACCGCGCGAACGATGATAAACCACACGTGGAACAAGTACCGCGCGAACGATGATAAACCACACATGGAACAAGTACCGTGAGAACGATGATAAACAACACATGGAACAAGTACCGTGAGAACGATGATAAACCACACATGGAACAAGTACCGCGCGAACGATGATAAACAACACGTGGAACAAGTACCGCGCGAACGATGATAAACCACACGTGGAACAAGTACCGAGCGAACTATGATAAACCACACGTGGAACAAGTACCGCGAGAACGATGATAAACCACAGATGGAACAAGTACTGTGCGAATGATGATAAACCACACGTGGAACAAGTACCGCGCGAACGATGATAAACCACACGTGGAACAAGTACCGCGAGAACGATGATAAACCACACGTGGAACAAGTACCGCGCGAAAGATGATAAACCACACGTGGATAAGTACCGCGCGAACGATGATAAACCACACATGGAACAAGTACCACGAGAACGATGATATACCACACGTGGAACAAGTACCGCGTGAACGATGATAAACCACACGTGGAACAAGTACCGTGTGAACGATGATAAACCACACGTGGAACAAGTACTGCGTGAAAGATGATAAACCACACATGGAACAAGTACCACGAGAACGATGATATACCACACGTGGAACAAGTACCGCGTGAACGATGATAAACCACACGTGGAACAAGTACCGTGTGAACGATGATAAACCACACGTGGAACAAGTACCGCGTGAACGATGATAAACCACACATGGAACAAGTACCGCGTGAACGATGATAAACCACACGTGGAACAAGTACCGCGTTAATGATGATAAACCACACGTAGAACAAGTACCGCGTGAACGATGATAAACCACACGTGGAACAAGTACCGCGCGCACGATGATAAACCACAGGTGGAACAAGTACCGCGTGAAAGATGATAAACCACAGGTGGAACAAGTACCGCGTGAACGATGATAAACCACAGGTGGAACAAGTACCGCGTGAACGATGATAAACCACAGGTGGAACAAGTACCGCGCGTACGATGATAGACCACACGTGGAACAAGTACCGCGCGAACGATGATAGACCACACGTGGAACAAGTACCGCGCGAACGATGATATACCACACGTGGAACAAGTACCGCGTTAACGATGATAAACCACACGTGGAACAGGTACCGCGTGAACGATGATAAACCACAGGTGGAACAAGTACCGCGTGAACGATGATAAACAACAGGTGGAACAAGTACCGCGTGAATGATGATAAACCACAGGTGGAACAAGTACCATGAACGATGATAAACCACACGTGGTACAAGTACCGCGTGAACGATGATAAACCACACATGGAACAAGTACCGCGTTAACGATGATAAACCACACGTGGAACAAGTACCGCGTGAACGATGATAAACCACAAGTGGAACAAGTACCGCGTGAACGATGATAAACCACACGTGGAACAAGTACCGCGTGAACGATGATAAACCATACGTGGAACAAGTACCGCGCGCACGATGATAAACCACAGGTGGAACAAGTACCGCGTGAACGATGATAAACCACAGGTGGAACAAGTACCGCGTGAACGATGATAAACCACAGGTGGAACAAGTACCGCGTGAACGATGATAAACCACTGGTGGAACAAGTACCGCGCGTACGATGATAGACCACACGTGGAACAAGTACCGCGCGAACGAAGATAGACCACACGTGGAACAAGTACCGCGCGAACGATGATAGACCACACGTGGAACAAGTACCGCGTTAACGATGATAAACCACACGTGGAACAAGTACCGCGTGAACGATGATAAACCACAGGTGGAACAAGTACCGCGTGAAAGATGACACGATGATAAACCACACGTGGAACAAGTACCGCGCGAACGATGATAAACCACACGTGGAACAAGTACCGTGAACGATGATAAACCACACGTGGAACAAGTACCGCTAGAACGATGATAGACCATACGTGGAACAAGTACCGCGAGAACGATGATAGACCACACGTGGAACAGGTACCGTGAACGATGATAAACCACACGTGGAACAAGTACCGCGAGAACGATGATAGACCACACGTGGAACAAGTACCGCGAGAACGATGATAGACCACACGTGGAACAGATACCGTGAACGATGATAAACCACACGTGGAACAGGTACCGTGAAAGATGATAAACAACAGGTGGAACAAGTACAGCGAACGATGATAGACCACAGGTGGAACAAGTACCATGAACGATGATTAACCACAGGTGGAAATAGTCATGACATAGAAAGCTATTATTATAACTCGTGGTTAGCTGTACACGTGGTTAGCTGTACTCAAGGTTAGTTATACTCATGGTTAGCTGTACTCGTAGTTAGCTGTACTCAAGGTTAGCTGTACTCATGGTTAGCTATACTAATGGTTAGCTGTACTCAAGGTTAGCTGTACTCGTTGTTAGCTGTACTCAAGGTTAGCTATACTCATGGTTAGCTGTACTCGTAGTTAGCTGTACTCAAGGTTAGCTGTACTCATGGTTAGCTATACTAATGGTTAGATGTACTCGTGGTTAGCTGTACTCAAGGTTAGCTGTACACGTGGTTAGCTGTACTCAAGGTTAGCTATACTAATGGTTAGCTGTACTCGTGGTTAGCTGTACTCAAGGTTAGCTGTACTCGTTGTTAGATGTACTCGTTGTTAGCTGTACTCGTAGTTAGCTGTACTCAAGGTTAGCTGTACTCATGGTTAGCTATACTAATGGTTAGCTGTACTCGTGGTTAGCTGTACTCATGGTTAGCTGTACTCATGGTTAGCTATACTAATGGTTAGCTGTACTCGTGGTTAGCTGTACTCAAGGTTAGCTGTACTCATGGTTAGCTATACTAATGGTTAGCTGTACTCGTGGTTAGCTGTACTCGTGGTTAGCTGTACTCATGGTTAGCTGTACACGTGATTAGTTTTACTCCTGGTTAGCTGTACACATGGTTAGCTGTACTCGTTGTTAGCTGTACTCGTTATTAGCTGTACTCATGGTTAGCTGTACTCGTTGTTAGCTGTACACATGGTTAGCTGTACTCGTTGTTAGCTGTACTCATGGTTAGCTGTACTCGTTGTTAGCTGTACATATGGTTAGCTGTACTCGTGGTTAGTTGTACACGTGGTTAGCTGTACTCGTGGTTTGCTGTACTCATGTTTAGCTGTACACGTGGTTAGCTGTACTCGTGGTTAGCTGTACTCATGTTTAGCTGTACTCGTGGTTAGCGCCACTCGTGGCTAGCTGTACTCGTGGTTAGCGCCACTCGTGGCTAGCTGTACATGTGGTTAGCTGTACTCGTGGTTGGCTGTACTCGTGGTTAGCTGTACTCGTTGTTAGTTATATTCGTGGTTAGCTGTACTCATGGTTAGCTGTACTCATGGTTAGCTGTATTGGTGATTAGCTGTACTCGTGGTTAGTTGTACTCGTGGTTAGCTGTACTGGTGCTTAGCTGTACACGTGGTTAGCTGTATTGGTGCTTAGCTGTACACGTGGTTAGCTGTACACGTGGTTAGCTGTACATCTGGCTAGCTGTGCACGTGGTTAGCTGTACACGTGACTAGATGTGGTTAACTATACACGTGGTTATGTGTACATGTGGTTATTTGTACACGTGGTTATCTGTACACGTGGCTAGCTATGCACGTGGCTAGCTGTACAGGTGGCTAGCTGTACTCATGGTTAGCTATACACGTGGCTATCTGTACACGTGGTTAGCTGTACACGTGGATAGCTGTACTCGTGTCAAGCTGTACACGTGACTAGCTATACACCTGGCTATCTGTACACGTGGTTAGCTCTACACGTGGTTAGCTGTACACGTGGCTAGCTGTACTCGTGTCAAGCTGTGCATGTGACTAGCTGAACACGTGGCTAGCTCTACACGTGGTTAGCTGTACACGTGACTAGCTGTACACGTGGTTAGCTCTACACGTTGTTATCTGTACACGTGGTTAGCTGTACACGTGGTTAGCTGTACACGTGGTTAGCTGTACACCTGGTTAGCTCTACACGTGGCTAGCTGTACTCGTGTCAAGCTGTGCACGTGTCAATCTGTACACGTGGCTAGCTGTACACGTGGATAGCTGTACACGTGGCTAGCTGTACTCGTGTCAAGCTGTGTACGTGGCTAGCTGTACACGTGGCTAGCTGTACAAGTGGCTAGCTGTACACGTGGCTAGCTGTACTCGTGTCAAGCTGTGTACTTGGCTAGCTGTACACGTGGCTAGCTGTACAAGTGGCAAGCTGTACACGTGGCTAGCTCTTCTCGTGATAATAATGCTTTCAGTGATCATTCCGTGAAATGTAATTCGATAACTCACTGAAACAAACATATATCCTCTTAGTCGTCTTCTTCTAACGAGCTACGTCACCAGTGCACAGTTATTTCACTCTGTAGATAGGCGGCAGTGCACAGTTATTTCACTCTGTAGATAGGCGGCAGTGCACAGTTATTTCACTCTGAGGACAACCGTACCGATAGCAAATGTTCAGATTCCCTGTCGAATTGTCCTGCGTGCAGATCTGCAATAAAGAAGACATTAATTTCTGTCTACAAAGACCACAGCTTCACAAAAACATGACACAAAAGAACCTATTAAAATGTATTCCTAGGTTTACTTATATATGTTTTCATGTTTATACAACGAAAATACAGACGAATCTGTAGTCCAGTGGTACCACGCTGGACTGATCTAGGGATCGCAGGTTCGATCCCCCGTATTGCCTTAATAAAATTAAGTCTTTCAGATGGGACGTTAAACCGAGGTCTCGTATCGGTGCTTTACACCGTGCACATAAAAGAACTAGAGGAGACTCTGGAATGTGTCTCACTCTGTATCGTTACACTATCCTCCAAAAATCTAAAATGATTAATCTCTTCAGGAGGCGTCGCTCATATGGGCAACCGGTAGCGACGATAGATAAGCGTAAAACACACACACACACACACAACGAAAATAGGTGAACATTGGCGTAATTTTAACAAATTGCTCAACTATTCACAAAGCATTCGGTCAAAGGAAACAATTTGATTGCAACAGTTGTTGTTTCTTTAGTTACTCAACCTTTGAAATAAACCCTCAAATAGGTGGTCGACCACCTACTTGTTTCGCTATTTGCAATTATTTTTACCCTATTTGAATTCACATGCTGCAAAATGGCTACCCAAAGCTATCCGCCTGTCTTCGCATTTCCACCACATGCAGCATGCAATATCACCGAAGTCAAAAATGAGCTCACAGAATAATTTGTAAACATCCATGTTTAGCATCCAGAAGTTACAGCATCAACAATTCTCTGTTATGAACATCACACGTGTATTCAAATGTCTATTTTACCTCATTTTTAAGAATTTCTCCGAGTCAATTCGACCGAGTGGCTCAAAACAGTTTACTCAGCCTAATGACGTATGTGAACTTATGAATTATCAACTTTATGATTGTAAAACAACAAATAAATTGCCTATTAAATACATAGCAAAAAGTGAAAACATACAGTCTGTTCATTTATATTTCCAATCTTTCATTTCTTCTGATACCCTATCCATTGTGAAGAGGTATTCAAATCAACCTGGAACAGAGCAAGAATAGTCCAAATATAACGTGTCACATAGCCAGTGCTCACCTGTGAATAACGTCACTGTGTTTACACACTGTATTCGACAAATAACAAAGTACGTATATACAACATCATAAGCATTTATACTTTACCAAGTTGAAAGATGGATTCGTTTGTTTTATTCCAATTGTCATCTATTGTGTTGCATTTACGTAGTTTATCTTGGTTCAGAACATCTCCCAACATAAAATTTAATAGATAACGCTGACAAGTTAATGGAATATCAAAAATCAAAAATCAAAGAAATAACACTTATTTCTGAAACTGGTATGCTCTGATTCAATCTGCAATTCTTGTTGGATAATAACCATGTGATTGACAAGTTAATAATAAGTAGTTCCTGTTTTTTCCTACGCGGTGTATTATTCTCAATTCACCAAACTATGGTTTCTGCGCCTACAAGCACAATGCCTAATGATCAAAAATATAGAGTACATATATATGTTCCTAGGACTGTGTTTTGTCTGCCATGTTTAATGTCGACAACAGCGGGTATAGCCTAACAATTACACAGGACCTATTTTATCGTATTAATTGTACTTGTACTAACGTTAAGTGGTTATGCGGTTGTGTATTGTAGTGAAATGAGGTTCTCGATTGGGACTAAAACTTGACGACAAATGAATAAATGTTAATCACCGAAATAATGTGTTTTCCACTCGTTGTGTAATTTCTCTGATGAACCTCGATGAAATAAGTTCCAATCTTACACTACTAAACACAAATAGCTTCTATATCCTCTATATACATGCCTTAGTTAACGTGTAGCATTCAGTACATCTACAATACCAACCTAAATCAATGACAGATGTAGCACCATCTTCAGTGGGACGTATCATGTCATCCTGTGTAGTATGCAATGTTTAATAACAATGCAACAATAAACTGCAACAAGGAAACAGATTTATAAAATCTGGGTTAATACGTGGAATTAATCTAAAAACGTCAATCAAGAAAATTGCTTCTTTCCGCTAAATTGTTCTTTACAAGCAATTATTCCAAAGTATAATTATGACATACTCAATTTGCCGTAAAATAAAAGTATAATTATGACATACTCAATTTGCCGTAAAATAAAAGTATAATTATGACATACTCAAATTGCCATAAAATAAAAGTATAATTATGACATACTCAATTTGCCGTAAAATAAAAGTATAATTATGACATACTCAAATTGCCATAAAATAAAGTATAATTATGATATACTCAATTTGCCGTAAAATAAAAGTATAATTATGACATACTCAATTTGCCATAAAATAAAACTATAATTATGACATACTCAATTTGCTGTAAAATAAAAGTATAATTATGACATACTCAATTTGTCGTAAAATACTCACGTTTTGGAATGGTATAATTCGGCTAAGTCAATTAATGAGTGTATAAGTGGAAGTCGTGATAGCGCAGTGGATGCGCGTTCGCTTCAGATGCGAACGGTCCGGAGTTCGAGCCCCGCTGGAGCCGTTACAAGTGTGCCCTTAGGTAAGGCATTTAAAGTCCACGTTGCCTCTTCTCTCTCCCTCGTAGCGATGGATTCCATCAGCAATGAGGTCTCGAGAGTGATTGATATAAGTTGCAAGAACTTGGCCTGGTTGTTAAGGCTATGGAGATTGAATGTTTGAACATCGTCAGTCGTTCATTCTAGTATGGCCGGTTGGTGAACCGCCAGCTATTTAAATAATGGTTATATATTTCCATTGTGGCCTGGTCTGCACGGATAGTATTCGGATAATTCAGAAATGGCTGGCCCTTTCAACAGGTAGACATGTCTGGTCCTTTCAATCGGGGGTGACATTATTATAAACACACTCATAGGGGCATACGGCGAGATATAGCAAGCGTAAATTGCTTTTTTGTATGTGATTTCAGAATGTAATCAAAACAGTCCAGTCATTTAATATATAAAACACACACAAGAGCGATTCATTGATATAAATAATGCTTCCAAATATGTAATTGGAGAACAGACGGATATGTAGTCCAGTGGTAACACACTGGACTGGTAATCCAGGGATCGCAGGTTCGATTCCCCGTCTGACCCTAATAAAATTAACAGTCTTTCAGATGGGACGTTAAACCGAGGTCTCGTGTCGGTGGTTTACACCGTGCACGTAAAAGAACCAGAGGAGACTCTGGAATGGGTCTCTGTCTGTGTCATTGCACTATCCTCCAAAAATCTAAAATGACTAATCACTTCAAGAGGGTCGCTCATATGGGCAACCGGTAGCGACGATAAATAAACGTAAAACACACACAAGAGCGATTATTTGATATAAATAATGCGTCCAAGTATGTAATTGAGCACATGGGGAAATAGAATTTTTTGCATGCGATTTCAGAAAGTAATCAAAACAGTCCAGTCATTTAATATTCAAAACAAACTTAAGAGCGATTCATTGATATAAATAATGCGTATGTAATTGAGCACATGGGGAAATAGAAGATGAGATTTGGATGTGTTCTAAATGTTTAATCTCTAGTGAGTCCCGTGTTAGAACAAAGTTCTAGCTACAACAGGGAGACGATTGAAACACACAGCGAGCATGCCTTTTTGTTCTCTCGTATTTTGGTGATACATACACCAGTATGAGATATCAACATGTAAAGCTAATTTAAAAAATATACAAATAAAAGATACGCTAGAATAATTTTCCAATTATGGAACATTTTGTGCAAACAGTATCAATACAAATCAAAAGCAGGTTATGCTTCTGCTCAGATTTAAGTACAAGACTTCTTGCTAGCTATATATATATCCATTAATTGTATTCCCCATTTGGTTGGAGGTTGTACAACAACAAATAAATTTGCATATTAAATACATAGTAAAATGTAAAAACAGTCTGTTTATTTATATTTCCAATATTTCATTTCTTCTGATACCACATCCATTGTGAAGAGGTATTCAAATAAAACTGGAAAACAGCAAAATTGTTCCAAAAGTAATGGCTTGCATAGCCAGTACTCACCTGTGAATAACGTCACTGTGTTTACACACTGTATTCCTCCGCCAAATAATACAGTATACCAACCTTCAGTTTGCAATGGCCTGTATTCTTATACAACATCTTTTCTACGCATCAACTAGTCTGAAGTCTTCTCAAGTCACATAATTTCTCAAAAAGCACAAAAACTATACACAGTCTGTCATGAAAATGTATTTTTACGAAAAAGAAAAGTGAACAATATTAGTTATGTGGACTACATTCGAGTGAACCGCGGATGCATCTCTGCCTATTTACGTATATATATAACATATAACAAAAACCAAACTTGTGCTATTTAATTATTTCTTGCTTTTCATGTAATATAATAATAACAAACTACCATAACAATTTTGAGCGATGTGGAACCAGTATTTTCAACAGAAAACGGATGCACTTCTGCCTATTTACGTATAAACGTACAAACGATGGGTAAGTCTTCATTGTGAAATTGACTTTAATACAGTATCTCAGTTGTCTAACATGATATGCACGTAGTGAGGAGGCGGCTAATAACACTGTGTTACACTATATACCTCATACCCGGTACAATCCGCTTATACCCGGTACAATCCGCTTATACCCAGTACAATCCGCATATACCCGGCACAATCCGCTTATACCCGGTACAATCCGCATATACCCGGCACAATCCGCTTATACCCGGTACAATCCGCATATACCCGGTACAATCCGCTTATACCCGGTACAATCCGCTTATACCCGGTACAATCCGCTTATACCCGGTACAATCCGCTTATACCCGATACAATCCGCTTATACCCGATACAATCCGCTTATACCCGGTACAATCCGCTTATACCCAGTACAATCCGCTTATACCCGGTACAATCCGCTTATACCCGGTACAATCCGCTTATACCCGGTAAAATCCGCTTATACCCGGTACAATCCGCTTATACTCGGTACAATCTGCTTATACCCGGTACAATCCGCTTATACCCGGTACAATCCGCTTATACCCGGTACAATCCGCTTATACCCGGTACAATCCGCTTATACCCGGTACAATCCGCTTATACCCGGTACAATCCGCTTATACCCGGTACAATCCGCTTATGCTCGGTACAATCCGCTTATACCCGGTACAATCCGCTTATACCCGGTACAATCCGCTTATACCCGGTACAATCCGCTTATACCCGGTACAATCCGCTTATACCCAGTACAATCCGCTTATACCCGGTACAATCCGCTTATACCCGGTACAACCCGCCTATACCCGGTACAACCCGCTTATACCCGGTACAACCCGCCTATACCCGGTACAATCCGCTTATACCCGGTACAATCCGCTTATACCCGGTACAATCCGCTTATACCCGGTACAATCCGCTTATACCCAGTACAATCCGCTTATACCCGGTAAAATCCGCTTATACCCGGTACAATCCGCTTATACTCGGTACAATCTGCTTATACCCGGTACAATCCGCTTATACCCGGTACAATCCGCTTATACCCGGTACAATCCGCTTATACCCGGTACAATCCGCTTATACCCGGTACAATCCGCTTATACCCGGTACAATCCGCTTATTCCCGGTACAATCCGCTAATACCCGGTACAATCCGCTTATACCCGATACAATCCGCTTATACCCGGTACAATCCGCTTATGCTCGGTACAATCCGCTTATACCCGGTACAATCCGCTTATACCCGGTACAATCCGCTTATACCCGGTACAATCCGCTTATACCCAGTACAATCCGCTTATACCCGGTACAATCCGCTTATACCCGGTACAACCCGCCTATACCCGGTACAACCCGCTTATACCCGGTACAACCCGCCTATACACCCGGTACAATCCGCTTATACCCGTACAATCCGCTTATACCCGGTACAATCCGCTTATACCCGGTACAATCCGCTTATACCCGATACAATCCGCTTATACCCGGTACAACCCGCCTATACCCGGTACAACCCGCTTATACCCGGTACAACCCGCCTATACCCGGTAGAACCCGGTAGAACCCGCCTATACCCGGTACAACCCGCTTATACCCGGTACAACCCGCTTATACCCGGTACAATCCGCTTATACCGGTACAATCCGCTTATATCAGGTACAACCCGCTTATACCCGGTACAACCCGCTTATACCCGGTACAACCCGCTTATACGAGTGGTGCCTGCAAACTGTTATATACCATATAAAATTATATTATACAGTCCGTTAAAATGAAAGCGAAAGTAACGTTTCAACAAGTACATGGTAGCGGCGGATAACTCGGTTTTATTCGATATATCATATACAGTCTACTAATATGAAAGCGAAAGTAACGTTTCACCAAGTACATGGTAACGGCAGATAACCCGGTTTTATACGATATATCTTATAAAGTCTACTAATATGAAAGCGAAAGTAACGTTTCACCAAGTACATGGTAGCGGCGGATAACCCGGTTTTATACGATATATCTTATACAATCTACTAATATGAAAGCGAAAGTACAATTTCACCAAGTACATGGTAGCGGCGGATAACTCGGTTTTATACGATATATCATATACAGTCTACTAATATGAAAGCGATGTGTTTGGATGGGAAGAGACATGGTTTATGCCATAATCGTATAGTCCTCTTTTATCAAAGCGGAAGTAAAACGTCACACGAAATGGCGGCGGCGAAACACCCTGACACGTGTCTCATACAGACGACTACGGTGTTCTTGCATACCAGTTAACGTGTCAATTTTTTTAACATAACCAAATACTCTCTAACTATATATAACGAATAGCTTCCTGTAATGATTCTCTCTCGTCAATTCAATTTGTTGGCAATTTGAAGCAACTAAAGGGACGTTAATAATCCATTTTCTCACAAATTATACCAATCAATACAATAGTGTCAGCCTCATTTGAAGACGACACCTAATTGAATGCCGTCGGAAACAAGCAGTGGAATCGCTCTATTGTCACAGACGTTTGGTGGTTTCGCAATTTTATAAAAATAATAACAACTCAACTGTAAGCTACTGGAGACTTAATGAAATATATTTCCATGGTTACATTTCATAAAAAAACAATTCATAAAATGTATGATAAACAACAGTTTATCTACATCACAACTGGTAGGTGATCGGGAAAAAGGTATATTACATTATTTAATTTATTAAGTTTATACACATTTATTTTAGCTCGATTGCGAAACAAGTTCTTTCAAACTTATATTAATCACTCTCGATACCTCATTCCTGATGGAATCCATCGCCATGAAAGAGAGAAGAGGCAATGTGGAATTTAAATGCCTTGCCTAAGGGCACACTCGTAACGGCTCCAGCGGGGCTCGAACCCCGGACCGTTCGCACCTGAAGCGAACGCGCATCCACTGCGCTATCACGACTTCCTTTATTTAACAGTCATGTGGCTCCAAACGTCTGTGCTATTATAATGCCGTTGGTTACAAATACATTAACAGAGAACTGTTAGTGGACCTAGTTGAGATATGTGTGCACAGGAGACGATAACGGAACTATTACACGTAGCATCTCGTCACTCTTCAATTTATGTTTGTTTTACATTTATTTATCGTCGCTACCGGTTGCTCATATGAGCGACGCCTCCTGAAGAGATTAGTCATTTTAGATTTTTGGAGGATATTGCAATGATACAGACAGAGACCCATTCCAGAGTCTCCTCTGGTTCTTTTACGTGCATTGTGTACAGCACCGACACGAGACCTCGGTTTAAAGTCCAATCTGAAAGACTGTTAATTTTATTAGTGTCAGACGGGGGATCGAACCTGCGATCCCTGGATTACCAGTCCAGCGTGTTACCACTGGACTACAGATCCGTCTTCATTGGCACTCCCTCCACTAAATATCACTACATTGCCATTCTGAACATGCTATACACTTAATAAAATAGTGTGTAGCCTATTGCATATTGTACAGCCATCTTGAATTTCGACTTATTTTCAACCTTTGCTCTAGATGACATAAATGGTCGCGTAATACACCTTTTTAATGGTTTTCATGATGTGGAGGCCATTCGTGTGTAGCCTATTGCATATTGTACAGCCATCTTGAATTTCATCTTATTTCCAACCTTTGCTCTAGATGACATAAATGGTCGCGTAATACACCTTTTTAATGGGTTTTCATGATGTGGAGGCCATTCTTGTGTAGCCTATTGCATAGTGTACAGCCATCTTGAATTTCGATTTATTTTCAATTTGCTCTCGATGACATAAATGGTCGCGTAATACACCTTTTTATTGGGTTTTCATGATGTTTAGGCCATTCTGGCCGTCAAAGTCAATGCCAAAGCAAATATGTCACTTAAAAGTAGTTTTGGCAACGAATGGCGATTTTGATATTCGAATATTCGGACGGGAATGTATTCGAATAGTCGATTGAATTCTATCAAAAATTCGAAATCACTCAAACTCTTATGATAATTGCTTAAACGTCATCTTCTTCCTGTTAGGCCATGCACATATGACTACGACTCATTCAGTTATTGTTATCGGCCACTGTACATTCATGGGCGTTTTCCCAAATGAAACCATTGCCACTTGAACTGCTTTCCGTTGAAATGTGTTTGTTTTTCAAATGATTATTCAGATTAATGTTGTACCCAAATATGTTAAATGCAATTTGCATATATTACACCTAGCAGTTTGTTTTTGTTCTCAGAGCGAATGAAGTCTTTCCAAACGTGGTAGTAGTAGTAGTAATCTTTATTTACATCTCATCATTGTACATACAATATTTACAATAATATTACATGTATAGTTTACATAATAAAAGTACAATGCCACTCCGACATGGAGTTATAAGAGATGAACAAAAGTATACATACTCATTTATCACAGTGTGTTAGGGATAAAGCTGCAATATCCCTGATAATCGGATATTAAAAACTGCTCTAAGACAATTGTGTGACTGAGCGGGCGGAATTTTTTAGGTCAATATTGTTTTATTATTTATGTTTATTTAACGTCGCTACCGGTTGCCCATTTGAGTGACGGACAATTTGCCTTTCTTGGGCAGGCTCCAGAGGTTAACCAGCACTTGGTGCACCAATCTCCGTAAGAAACTGTCAACTTGTTCATATAAATGAGGCACGGCCTGAGCGTGGCTCGAACCAGTAACCATCATAAAAACCGTACTTTAAATAGTACTTTTTGGTAATATTGAGCAGTTAACTAAAATTCTAAGATGTTTGGTTGGGATTTTTGCAAAGTGTCTGTAATATTTCATTCTCTGTGTAAACAATTTTGACATCATAATTAAACACTACCTACCTTAGCACCTACTGTAAATATCCGATTACATGCCAGAGTGTCAATTAACACCTGTCACGGATGCGACCACATAGTTTATTCACACATCCTGGGACGATTGTTTTTGTATTGGATGGTTTCAGAAGAAAAGAAAGTATCTGATTTTACGACAGTTTATTTCATTTTTGAAAATATAATATTTTCCCGAATATTCGAATTGTATTCGGATATTCGGACGTCCTATTGCATATTCGTTGACATCCCTACTTAAAAGTCAAATTTGACTTAAAATCAGGAAAACTCACCACTATACACAGTTCCCACGGCCTGTGAAAACACTCTGAAATTAGTAAAAAACAATGGTATGATCTTATCTTGGCCGCCATTTTAATTGGCAAGTTTTATTAACTACAATTTCATGATTTTAATAGTAATACTTTAATTGAAATACCTTTATTAATTTTGGTTTCTTAATATAAAATTTGGTATGATTTTAAAGGTATTGAAACGCACTTTTTAAATATTAATTTATTTTTTGACAATGGTGTATGGATTCTAAAGTATACGAACTTAATTTGCACCTATTTTTGAAATCTCTTTTCACAGTTGAAATATTAATATACAGGTAAAATATTATTTATTCGTTATTGATACGAAAGTTGTGAAATGATACAAAATATGTCCATTGAGAGCTTTCCAACAATGTATGAACCATGGTGATTGGATGAAAAATAAATCGCTTATGTAGAAAACAAAATTACGTTACTATATATTATATATAATATCTGACCAACTTTGCCAATCAAAATGGCAGCCACAGTAGGAATGATGACGTCACACGTGAACTCAGTATTGTTGAATATTTGAACATTGCAATATCAAATGTCTACACCTGATACCAACCCTAATTGTAAGAATAAGACCGGATATTGGAACCGGATCTAACCAATATCTCACGAAATGAAATCGCAATAGTTAGATTTATTCTTTATTTCAGTCTCATCGTTGTACAATACATAAAATATACACAACAAGTTTTCGTTTCAAAGTACAACACCACTCATTATAAAAGAATTATAAGAGACTAATGTAATCACAGATAATCAAACTATCACAGTCTACTGACATATTATTATATTTACATATTAACACCGAGGAACAGGCGCTAATTGAAAATTAAATACTTATTAAAACCAGAAATTTTTAAATACTGAAATGGAAAAAAGCACTAATGCGCAATTAAGAAATGTTTTAAAAAATCAGTTATCAACCACGATCTGAACTAATTAGCAGCTGTTTCTCGGAATGGATAAGAGACACACAATCAATAAATCAAATGGATACATTATTTGCATAAATAAAAGGATCGTCTTTGAAGAATATATAAACAGGTTTTGGCAACAATTCTAATCAGAGGTATAGTAGTAAAAATAATTCTAAGCTGGTCGGATACAGGTTTGTTCCCAAAGTCATTTTCATATAATTAGGCTTTCTCTAAGAGAACAGCTCTCAAATCATCATACAGTGAACATTCTAATAATACATGACTTTCGTCTTCTAATACATTACAGAAAGGGCACTTACGTTCATCAAGTGGTAAATTCTCATACGTTCCGGTTTCTATACGTAATGGAGCAACTCCACATCTAAATTTACATAATGCTGATCTGTGACGTATGGGTAAAATCATTTTACAATATACTTCTGTTTGAAATTTAAATTTAAATGTACAATCGGATCCAATATGCAAAATATTGACACTGCTACGCGCCTCCGTAGTGTCTCAGACAGTCCAATATTTTACATATGTGTGTGTGTTTTACGTTTATTTATCGTCGCTACCGGTTGCCCATATGAGCGACGCCTCCTGAAGATATTAGTCATTTTAGATTTTGGAGGATAGTGCAATGGTACAGACAGAGACCCATTCCAGAGTCTCCTCTGGTTCTTTTACGTACACGGTGTAAAGCACCGACACGAGACCTCGGTTTAACGTCCCATCTGAAAGACTGTTAATTTTATTAGGGTCAGACGGTGGATCGAACCTGCGATCCCTGGATTACCAGTCCAGCGTGTTACCACTGGGCTACAGATCCGTCTGCATTTTACATATTGGATCGTTTTCGGCTTATATCCTATACATAGACATACCGTATCGACACCGAATACATATGACATCCGTGTAGTAAGTATATATAGCATGTATATTGGCTGTACTGGTGATTTATAGTATGTACAATATACAATATATACCACTTTTGAAAATATATTCTGAACGAGCTCATTGGTTTAAAGTTTAAACTTTATTTATTTTACAACGATTGCGAAGCAAATTTTAACAACTTATATTAATCACTCTCATTGGCGCGGATGAAAGCGTATATGTGGTCATTCGTGTTGGAGGAAACCGGAGTACCCGGAGAAAACCCACCTGTCCGATCTGGCGACCATCGTACCTTATCACATACGTCCCAGTCCGAGGATCGAACCCGGGTTGCATTGGCGAGAAGCTCATTGGTAGCAAGGCTCTGTGTTATGTTGGCCTCACTTCCAAGAATGCCATTTATCAACAATAATAAGTTACTGTTTAGTTCATACAAATTTATTTTAGCTCGATTGCGAAACAAGTTGCTACAATTTATATTAATCACTCTCGAGACCTCATTCCTGATGGAATCCATCGCCACGAGGGAGGGAGAAGAGACAACGTGGAATTTAAATGCCTTGCATAAGGGCACAATCGTAACAGCTCCAGCGGGGCTCGAACTCCGGACCTTTCGCACCTGAAGCGAACGCACTATCACTGCGCTATCACGACTTACACGTTACTGTTTCATGTATTGATTTAATTTGGATCAATACTTATATTTTCCATTAGTTTCAAGTTTGCGGAATATTATACAAAATTCGGCATTCAACAGAACATTAAACTTTGCGGATTTTTTTTTTATTTAAGTTTATTTATTTATATATCGGTTCCCCATTTGAGCGACGGGCAGTTTACCTAATAACACCTTTCCTGGGCAGGCTCTAGCGGTTAACCAGTACTTGATGGGTGCACCAACTTCCGTAAGAAACTGCCAACTGTTTCATATAAATGAGACACGGTTTGAGCGGGGCTCGAACCCGTGACCATCAGTGATGATAGGTTACAGTGGTATGCAAGTCAGCAACCTTAACACTCGACCACGGAGGCGGTCCTTTGCGGAATGTATGCAACATACAACGGTGTACGACGTTGCGGAATGCATGCAACATACAACGTTGTACGACGTTGCGGAATGTATGCAACATACAACGGTGTACGACTTTGCGGAATGCATGCAACATACAACGTTGTACGACTTTGCGGAATGTATGATTGATTCGACTTTGATTACTGCATACTCGAGTCGACTTAGTTTATACAAATTTATTTTAGCTCGATTGCGAAACAAGTTCGTACACCTTATATTAATCACTCTCGAGACCTCATTCCTGATGGAATCCATTGTCACGAGGGAGAGAGAAGAAGCAACGCGGAATTTAAATGCCTTGCATACGGGCACAATCGTAACAGCTCCAGCGGGGCTCGAACTCCGGGCCATTCGCACCTGAATCGAACGCGGTACGACTGCGCTATCACGACTTCCTTGCTGCATAGTCGAGTCGACTTCGCTAAATGAATAGATAAATAAAAGATTCGATTACTTTGTAAGATTAATTGGAAAGACAATACGATAATCAAGTGTACTAGCAGGTCGGAACGTCTTGAGAGGCACCCATAAAACGTGCTTGAAGCATGGTTCGATCCCCCGTCTGACACTAATAAAATTAACAGTCAGGCTTTCAGATGGGACGTTAAACCGATGTCTCGTGTCAGTGCTTTACACCGTGCACGTAAAAGAACCAGAGGAGACTCTGGAATGGGTATATGTCTGTATCATGCACTATCCTCCAAAATAACTAATCTCTTCAGGAGGCGTCGCTCATATGGGCAACCGGTAGCGACGATAAATAATCGTAAAACACACACAATTTTAACATATGTAAGATGCGTGTCTTGGCATTCTTTGAGTGTTCTGAATCACGATGTTGTGTTTGCCAAACTGTATTCATATTCCTTGCTTACTCATTGGCCGCCATTCCCGGCACTTTATTCTGAGCTAGCCTTGTAATGTTAATTATCAACATTTGATAGGAGAATTTTTGTCTGGTGGCAATGCCAAGCTAACACTCATCGTCTGGTACTGTTAATCCGGAAATGACACAATATGATACAGCCTATTATACAGGCACCTGTACATGAACGAGCCAGTAGTTTTAGGATGCGCACAAGGGTGAACCCGGACACTGAGCACTCTGCGTGCGTGCGTGCGTGCGTGCGTGCGTGCGTGCGTGCGTGCGTGCGTGCGTGCGTGCGTGCGTGCGTGCGTGCGTGCGTGCGTGCGTGCGTGTTTTACGTTTATTTATCGTCGCTACCGGTTGCCCATACGAGCGACACCCCCTGAAGAGATTAGTCAATTCAGATTTTTGGAGGATAGTACAATGATAGAGATAGAGAAGAGACCAATTCCAGAGTATCCTCTGGTTCTTGTACGTACACGGTGTAAAGCACCGTCACGAGACCTGGGGATAACATGGGGATAGATGATTATGTTGTCCGCAATGACACAAAAACAAGAGTCGACAGACACACGCAGGATAATATAGAAGCGGAAAATGTGTATGAAACTAAGATCTGTTTCAGTCAGTTTTCCAACAGAAAATGTTAGACATACGCAGGATAATATAGAGCGGAAAATGTTTATGAAACTAAGATCTGTTTCAGTCAGTTTTCCAACAGAAAATGTTAGACATACGCAGGATAATATAGAGCGGAAAATGTTTATGAAACTAAGATCTGTTTCAGTCAGTTTTCCAACAGAAAATGTTACAAAGCATAGCAAAGCACATTGCAACTAATAGTAACCATATACTCGGTGCAGCAACACATGACACAAACTAGTTATATAGGTTTGCTATGGAGCGGCTTTTAGAAATACAATCAATTTCAGAATTGTTCTGTCAAACAACAAGTTACACACTATCTCAGCAGTATTCGAAAATGGCAGATATACATCTGGATCACGGAAGTCCGTCCTGAAAGTTAATAGGTGAATTCTGAAACGGCTGATTACCTCATATGGAGCTTATCGCCATGTTGATCAGAGCAAGGTCTGGTTACATTAATATTTACAATACCAATTGCATGTTCCGTAATGAATGGGAATTGTGTGGGAGGGGGCGGATGTGCTGCATCATTGATTATTGGCAGATAAACTCCGGTGATGTCTATTGGCAAACCATACGAATGACAACATATACGCTTTCATCCGCGCCAAGTAGCTTGACTAATATTTAATGTCACAAAAATCAAAAACCATTGGTAGAAATTTAGCAAAATACATATATTTCGCAAATGTATATAGAAACTAAAATTAGTATAGCAGAGAGTATGTTAACATCTTGCTCTTTTGTAAATCCATGTCATTGCCTACATGTATACATGTACTTGCTATAGACTTTGGGTAGAAATTTAGCAAAATACATATATTTCGCAAATGTAAATAGAAACTAAAATTAGTATAAGCAGAGAGTATATTAACATCTTGCTCTTTTGTAAATCCATATTGTTACCTACATGTATATATGTACTTGCTATAGACATTGTATGAATGTTTAATGCAATAAAGGTATTGTTGTTGTTGTTGTTGTTGTTGTTGTTGTTGTTGTTGTTGTTGTTGTTGTTGTTGTTGTTGTTGTTGTTGTTGTTGTTGTTGTTGTTGTTGTTGTTGTTGTTGTTGTTGTTGTTGTTGTTGTTGTTGTTGTTGTTGTTGTGTTGTTGTTTGTGTTTGTTGTTGTTGTTTGTTGTTGTTTGTTGTTGTTGTTGGTGTTGGTTGTTGTTGTTGTTGTTG
Source organism: Archivesica marissinica (assembly GCA_014843695.1). Classification (NCBI taxonomy): domain Eukaryota; kingdom Metazoa; phylum Mollusca; class Bivalvia; order Venerida; family Vesicomyidae; genus Archivesica; species Archivesica marissinica. The sequence continues at coordinate 64,329,753 of CM026403.1, read as the reverse complement.
TTGTTGTTGTTGTTGTTGTTTTTGTTGTGTTGTGTTGTTGTTGTTTTGTTGTTTGTTGTTGTTGTTGTTTGTTGTTGTTGTTGTGTTGTTGTTGTTGTGTTGTGTGTGTTGTTGTTGTTGTTGTTGTTGTTGTTGTTGTTTGTTGTTGTTGTTGTTTTGTGTTGTTGTTGTGTTGGTTGTTGTTGGTGTGTTGTTGTTGTTGTTGTGTTGTTGTTGTTGTTGGTTGTTGTTGGTGTGTTGTTGGTTGTTGTTGGTTGTTGTTGTGTTGTTGTTGTGTTGTTGTTGTGTTGTTGTTGTTGTTGTGTTGTTGCTGTGTTGTTGTTGTGTTGTTGGTGTGTTGTTGTTGTGTTGTTGGTGTGTTGTTGTTGTGTTGTTGTTGTTGTTGTGTTGTTGTTGATGTGTTGTTGGTGTGTTGTTGTGTTGTTGTTGTTGTGTTGTTGTTGGTGTGTTGTGTTGTTGTAGTTTGTTGTTGTGTGTGTTGTTTTGTTGTGTTTCAACACCCAACCCACAACCCCCCCCCTGTGTTTTACCATGTTTGTTGTGTTTGTTGTTGTTGTTTTTTTGTTGTTGAGTTGTTGTTGTGTTGTTGTGTTGTTGTTGGTTGTTGTTGTTGTGTGTGTTGTGTTGTTGAATGTGTTGTGTTGTTGTTCGTTGGCCCCCATGTTGCACCTGTCCCACCTGTCCCACGTGCGACCCCCACGCTCCCACCGTTGTTCGTTTGTTGTGTTGTTGTTGTACCGACCGCGTTGGGTGGTTGTTGTTGTTGTTGTTGTTAATATAAGATGGTTTGGACCCCACCCACTTGTTTCGCAAATTGTAAAGATAATAAGGTTTTAAAAAACCCACACCCCCACACCACCTCCCCCCCCCCACCCCGCCAAGACCGACAGACCACCACCCCCGCCCCCCCCCCCGATCCCCGGACAACTGTCCTGTCTGCGAGTGCACTACAGTGTAGATCAACATACATTAGAATAGAACTTGTATTGGACAGAAACGACCAGGCATCAAATAAGTCAGATCAAGAAAGCCCTGCAGTACTCGCCCAATTCTGCGTATGCTAGAATATCGTGCTATGTCAGTGACAGCTATCTGACACAACTCATTCCATGAATGCAAATAAGCAAATCTTAGCATGCATCTTACCAGAATAGTTCAACATCCTGGAAATGACATCATTATTAGTGGAGCCTTTAGTTAAAAGATGGACGGATCTGTAGTCCAATGGACTGGTAATCCAGGGATCGCAAGTTCGATCCCCCGTCTGACCCTAATAAAATTAACGTCTTTCAGATGGGACTTTAAACCGAGGTCTCGTGTCGGTGCTGTACACCGTGCACGTAAAAGAACCAGAGGAGACCCTGGAATGGGTCTCTGTCCGTATCATTGCACTATCCTCCAAAAATCTAAAATGAGTTATCTCTTCAGGAGGCGTCGCTCATATGGACAACCGGTAACGACGATAAATAAACGTAAAACACACAGTAATGAGAGAGACATTGATGGTTACAATCAAGCATCATGTATTGTGACCTTGTTGACAATGGTACAGGCCTAATGATATACATGTATTCTAAATTTAAATTAATTGTTTATGGAATTGTTCCATTAGCGATCACGAAGAGTCAATGTCTGCAGGACTTTACCACCCGCTATCCAGCAACTCGTCATTAACGATCACGGAGAGTCAATGCCCGTAGTACTTTATCAGCCGTTATCCAGCAACTCGTCATTAACGATCACGGAGAGTCAATGTCTGCAGGACTTTACCAGCCGCTATCCAGCAACTCGTCATTAACGATCACGGAGAGTCAATGCCTGCAGGACTTTACCAGCCGCTATGCTACAACTCGTCATTAACGATCACGGAGGGTCAATGCCTGCAGGACTTTACCAGCCGCTATCCAGCAACTCGTCATTAACGATCACGGAATCAATGTCTGCAGGACATTACCAGCCGCTATCCAGCAACTCGTCATTAACGATCACGGAGAGTCAATGCCTGCATGACTTTACCAGCCGTTATCCGGCAAGTCGTCATTAACGATCACGAAGAGTCAATGCCTGCAGGACTTTACCAGCCGTTATCCAGCAACTCGCCATTAACGATCACG
>CM026403.1:64266315-64326639 GCA_014843695.1 Archivesica marissinica | reverse complement strand
AGCTTAGCTTAGCTTAGCTTAGCTGGAGCTTAGCTTAGCTTAGCTTAGCTGGAACTTGGCTTAGCGGGAGCTGAGCTTATCGGGAGCTTAGTGCTGAGCTTAGCTTAGCGGAGCTGAGCTTAGCTGGAGCTGAGCTGAGCGGGAGCTGAGCGGGAGCTTAGCTGAGCTGAGCTGAGCGGGAGCTTAGCTGAGCGGGAGCTGAGCTTAGCTGAGCGGGAGCTGAGCTGAGCGGGAGCTGAGCTGAGCTGAGCGGGACCTGAGCTGAGCGGAGCTGAGGAGCAGAGCTGAGCTGAGCTGAGCTGAGCGGGGAGCTGAGCTGAGCTGAGCTGAGCTGAGCTTAGAGGAGCTGAGCTGAGCTAGAGCATGAGCTGAGCTGAGCTGAGTGGGAGCTGAGCTGAGCTGAGCTGAGCGGAGCGAGCTGAGCTGAGCGGAGCTGAGCTGAGCTGAGCTGAGCTGAGCTGAGTGAGATGAGCTGAGCGAGCTGAGCGGGAGCTGAGCTGAGCTGAGCTGAGCTGAGCGGAGCTGAGCTGAGCTGAGCGGGAGCTGAGCTGAGCGGGAGCTGAGCTTAGTAGAGCTGAGCTGAGCTTAGTAGAGCTGAGCTGAGCTGAGCTGAGCTTAGTAGAGCTGAGCTGAGCTTAGTAGAGCTGAGCTGAGCTTAGTAGAGCTGAGCTGAGCTTAGCTTAGTAGAGCAGAGCTGAGCTTAGCTTAGTAGAGCAGAGCTGAGCTTAGCTTAGTAGAGCAGAGCTGAGCGTAGCTTAGTAGAGCTGAGCTTAGCTTAGTAGAGCTGAGCTGAGCTTAGTAGAGCTGAGCTGAGCTTAGTAGAGCAGAGCTGAGCTGAGCTTAGTAGAGCAGAGCTGAGCTGAGCTTAGTAGAGCTGAGCTGAGCTGAGCTGAGCAGAGCTTAGTAGAGCTGAGCTGAGTAGAGCTTACCTGAGCAGAGCTTAGTAGAGCTGAGCTGAGTAGAGCTGAGCTGAGTAGAGCTGAGCTGAGCTGAGCGGGAGCTGAGCTGAGCGGGAGCTGAGCGAGGCTGAGCTGAGCTGGGAGCTGAGCTGAGAGCTGAGCTGAGCTGAGAGGGAGCTGAGCTGAGCGGGAGCTGAGCGGGAGCTGAGCTGAGCGGGAGCTGAGCTGAGCTGAGCGGAGCTGAGCTGAGCTGAGCGGGAGGCTGAGCTGAGCGGGAGCTGAGGCTGAGCTGAGCGGGAGCTGAGCTTAGAGGAGCTGAGCTGAGCTGAGCTGAGCGGGAGCTGAGCTGAGCTGAGCGAGGGAGCTGAGCTGAGCTGAGCTGAGCGGGAGCTGAGCTGAGCGGGAGCTGAGCTGAGGAGCTGGAGGAGCTGAGCTGAGCTGAGAGCGGAGCTGAGTGAGCTGAGGAGGGAGCTGAGCTGAGCTGAGCTGAGCGGGAGCTGAGCTGAGCTGAGCTGAGCTGAGCTGAGCTGAGCTGAGCGGGGAGCTGAGCTGATGAGCGGGAGCTGAGCTGAGCTGAGGGAGCTGAGCTGAGAGGAGCTGATGAGGGAGCTGAGCAGAGCGAGCTGAGCTGAGCGGGAGCTGAGCTGAGCGGGAGCTGAGCTGAGCGGTAGCTGAGCTGAGCTGAGCGGGAGCTGAGCGGGAGCTGAGCTGAGCGGGAGCTGAGCTGAGCTAATTTGAGCTGAGCTGAGCTGAGCGGGAGCTGAGCTGAGCGGGAGTTGAGCTGAGCTGAGCTGAGCGAGAGCAGCTGAGCTGAGCTGAGCTGAGCTGAGCGGGAAGGTATTCGAATATTCGAGTATTCGTTAGAATTCTTACAACAATTAAAAATCACTCAAACTCTTATAAAAATTGGCAAACTAACCTAATTTCTGTTTTACGCGTCAACGCCAGCTTCTTCAAATGATTATTGAGATTGATATTGTATGCGGAAATGGTAAATCCAACGTGCATAGATTACACCTAGCAGTTTTCGTATTCTCATAGCGAGTCAAGCATTTCCAAACGTGTGACTGAGCATGTGGCATTTTTGAGGACAATATAATATTTTTTCCAGAATATTCGAATACTGGAATAGTATTCGAATATTTGGACGTTCAAGTGAATATTCGAATATTCATTGACATACCTATACATGGTATATATATAAGAAATGAATTAATGTTGTAACAACTTGGAAGACCCCGGATGTCTCTCTGAGCAGTATTGAAGGCACCCTAGTAGGACCACTGAGCTACCGCAAGCCAGTTGGACAGCTTAGCTTGCTCACTTGACACCCTCAGTGGGATTCGAACGTACAGCGGTGAGGGAGGGGGAATTGATAGGAAGTGGATGACCGAAACCACTCGGCAAAGGCTCCTTTTATATCATTACTGGTGACGTAACGAACACGGTGAGTGACATGACTGGCTTTTCTATTACCTCCCTTGGCAGATAAATTGCGATATATCCCGAAATGTAAATCTGTCAATTTGGAATCCTTTGGTTTTTATCATGTTCAAACAAGATGTTGCGGTATGATAACTGTGATTATATCAAAATCATGTTAATTAATTGATAACATTTTTTTAGAGATATGTACGATTTGATGTAGTATAGGGTATCTTTCGAAAGATATTAGTAATTTAGTAGCCACATGTATAGGATTAGAAAGTGGATGAAACTACATAGCATATTGAACAAAGTAAACAACGATAAAAACAGAGGAAACAAACTTTAGATGACCTATATATATATTGGCAGTATTCAAGGGCTGTAACAGACCGATGTCTCTCATCGCATGATAGCAAACATTACCGAAACAGTGACTTCATTTTAGTTTATACAAATTTATTTGAGATTATCTTCCACCCAGGACAATCGTCATAGTGTATTTCGTTAACTAATTTTACTTTGTTGTGTCATCGCATTAATGTAAATATTCATCTTTCATTGTACATTAAACTTATTAATATTGTACATGAGTGTTGACTGTGTCTCTGTGTCTTTGCCGGCTCATCCTGTACGTATATGCTTTTTATGTTACGTTAAGCGTCCGTCACACCATGACGTTCTGGTCAACGTTCTCTGAACGTTCTAATCGTTCAATTATCGAGCGTTCTAGGGTGAGTTGAACATATCTGGCGTGTGATTAACGCTTGACTAGCGTGTGACCAACGCATGAGGAGCGTGTAACAGCAATCAAGTAAGACACCCCTGAAAACTAAACTATTAGCGTGTGCTGACGTTTCACTGGCGCACGACGAACGATTAGTCAACGTTAGACGAGCGTGTTGAGCGTGTAACTATCGTGTTAATAACGACATACTAGCATTTTGCTGGCATGTGAACGCCATATGACGTTCATTTGACGTTAGTCACACGCTGCGTGCGCTAGGGGTCCGTTCTATGGTCGTTGACAGGTCGCCAGTGAGTCGTGCACTGCAACGCAAACGATTAATAACAACCAAGTAACGCTAGGGTAGCGACTGACTAACGATAGCCGAACGTGTGCAACGTTCGGCGAACGTTAGTAAGACGTTCCACGAACGTTCTTTAGCGTTCTCGAGCGATTGAAATTAAACGTTGAAGAACGCTGGTCTCCATGAGAACCTGTGTGCATGTTCAAAACTTATTTTCGGACCAGCGTTCTCTGCTGATCACAGACGATCACCGACGATTACCAGCGTTCACCAGTGTTCACACAACGCTCTTCTGGCGCTATACCGACCATGGACGATTAACAACGTTTTCTCAAACGTCATAGAACACTGACCAGAACGTTATGGTGTGACGGCCCCTTTAAGAACAATGGCACAAATGCCGATGGGTGTATATAAGAATTACATTAGACTGGGCGAGGCCTTCTTAGGGGAACTGTGTTGCCCAATATTGTAAATCTAATTTTGAGAATGCTTAAATGACATTAATTAATCTTGATTCTTTTTTGTTACTCAATTAGTTGTCAAATATTAACCATCTACACATATTAGTTCTGTAGGGATGGAACTTTCCAAGAACTAATCATAATTTGGGAATATACAGTCAAACCTGGAACTTGAAAATAGTATTTGTAGACAAGTGGTATTTCTTAGTCCTTAAAATGGTGAATAAATTGGAAGGACTGTGCCAACAACATGGACACATATCAGTCGGCGTAACACCACGTCTGATCAGGATCTATGTTATTTACTATCCAGCCATGTACTTTAGTTCTACTATCCGAATAGCAAACAGCGTATCACCTGGCTCTAATACTGATTGCAAAGGCGACTTTAACCGTGGTCAGCAGGTTAAGAGTTAACATGAACTGATATGAATTGATAATGACTTGGTGGGTTGGTTATCCAAATATTGTAATATAGAATATTACAAATTACAAAAGGCTCGCCTGTATAGCAAAATTCCAAAACTCATTTCATACAATATTGTATGAAATCACCTCGAGTGTAAGCTCCTTTTTATCACATTACCATAGTAACAACAACCATACATTTGAAGAAACAATAAGTTTCTGTTTGCCAGTATGATTTTGAACCTTATTACATTAAGCTGCATCCGTACGCCCTAGTAAATAGTCCCTGATAATCGTACAATTTCGTACAAATAATAGACACACTATTTAATCACTGTATTCTGCTAGTTCATATTTAGCAATTTATTGATGAAACAGTTTATTTTCAACAAATAACGCATGGACGGGAAAACAACATGTAATGTATATTGCAAGCTGTCAGTGTCATGCCGCGACCAATCAGAATCCTTCCAGGGGTTAAACGTGTGGTCGTATACACATTTATGACATGACTGTATTACACTGAATACAAGCAAAGCTATGTTATAGCTGATTTTAATAGATGCTCCTTATTCGCATGCGGTCTGCACAGATTGTACCGTATCTGTATATTAAACTAAATATCTTATAAGGCAAAAATGAAATCCGTATATCTTATTAAAATACATTGCATAATACACATACCGTTATTGCAAACATGTGATTTTTAACTTATTCAAAGGTTCCTATGCGGTATTAATATAATATAATATAACATATATTAATATATATAATATACCCAAAACACAGATTTGTGAAATTTCTGAAGCAACAGTTGTGGATGATCTTTTTACATATATTTGCCAGGATACATCTTCAGATACCTCTCTCGAAGACCTGGGTGTCAACGTTGACAATACAAATTTGTCTCCGTCTCAAGTTTTGCGGTTTCAACAAGTCCTGGGTAAATGGAAACATGTATTTTCAAAAGACAGTCAGGACTTGGGTAAAACAAATCGTGTACAGCACAAGATAGTGTTAGAGGACAATACACCGTTTAAAGACCAATACAGACGAATCCCTCCAGCCATGTATGAGGAAGTGCGTCAGCACATAAAGGAAATGTTGGAGGCAGACGTTATTAGAGAGTCTGATAGTCCTTACTCTTCTAACGTTGTGTTAATTAGAAAATCCTCCGGTGCACTCAGGTTTTGTGTGAATTGGCGTCGATTGAACAACAATACCCGAAAGGATGCTTTTATGTTACCCAGATTCGACGAAGCTATTGATGTCATTTCTTCTGCCAAATATTTTAGTAAACTTGACCTACATTCAGCCTACTGGAAGGTCGAAGTTGCAGACGAGGATAATGCCAAAACAGCTTTTAGTGTCGGAGCACTGGGGTTTTATGAGTGGAACCGGATGGGTTTCGGACTCACCAATGCACCCGCAACCTTCCAGCGACTGATGGAAAAATGCATGGGTGATATGCATCTTAGAGAATGTTTAATTTTCTTAGATGACATCCTTATTTTCTCATCTACATTTAAGGAACACCTAGAGAGGATTGAATCCGTCTTTCAACGGTTGGATCAGCATCACTTGAAGCTTAAACCTTCAAAATGCGAATTCTTCAAGAAATCCGTAACTTACTTGGGTCATGTCGTTTCTGATCAAGGTATTTCTATGGATCCCGGTAAAGTTTTCGCCGTTAAAGATTGGCCAGCATGTCACGATCTGAAATCTCTCAGACAATTTCTTGGATTCTCGGGCTACTACAGAACATTTATAAAGGATTATGCCCAGATTGTACAGCCGTTATTAGAAGGACATGGTTTTAACCAGAAACAATCCAAGAAAAAGACCAAGAAGAAGACCAAGACACCCGTTCCATGGATATGGTGTGATGCCCAGCAAGCTGCCTTTGATACAATCAAAGATAAATTAACATCACACCCAATCTTGGCATATGCAGACTATGCCCAACCTTTTATTCTGCACATGGATGCATCCTCCCTTGGATTAGGAGCAGTACTGTACCAGGTCCAAGACGGGAAGGAGCGTATTATTGCATACGCATCCCGAAGTTTGAGACCCAGTTAGAGGAATTATCCCGCACACAAGATGGAATTTCTAGCCCTTAGGTGGAGTATCGCAGATAAATTACATGACTACTTGTGTGGGAATGACTTTAAGGTGATTACTGACAATAATCCCTTAACCTATGTCAACACCTCTGCAAAGGTTGATGCAACAGGCCACCGTTGGCTAGCAGAATTAGCCAATTACAATTTTTATATTGAATACCGTAGTGGCAGCCAAAACGGAGACGCAGATGGATTATCTCGTCGATACGTTTTTCAAGAAGAAATGAAAGCGATTTTTCAAGGTGCTGTAAATTCTACACCACTTGTCGACTGTGTATCAGATTCGGCAGCTCCTCATTCGGCCGATGAGGAAATGTTTGAATCTGAACATGTTAACAGGATTGACTGGAAAGCTGAGCAATTGAATGATTTTACCATTTTAAGGGTGATTGACCTCCTCGAAAGCGGTTTTCTTCCCAGAGGGAGAGGATCCGAGTCAAAAGCTGTACAGCGTTTTCTCCGAGAATGGAACAGACTTCATCTCGATGAGGGAATTCTGTACAGAACCGCTTTCTTGGACGGCCAGTAAGTTCGTCAACTTGTTTTACCTGTATCCCACAGGACTATTGCCTTGAATGGTATTCATGACGATGCTGGTCACCACGGCAAGGAAACGACGCTTTGGCTGGCCAGACAACGGTGTTACTGGCCTGGGTTGGAAGAGGATGTCAACAAGTACATCACCAATTGTAGCTCATGTATTAGATGAAAGACCCCTGTCAAACCTTTCGCAGAGCTTGTACCAATATTTACCTCTAGACCTATGGAGCTAGTGTGCATCGACTTTTTAAAGCTCGAACCTAGCAAAGGTGGTGTGGAAAACATACTGGTTATAGTGGATCGCTTCACCAGATATGCTCAAGCAGTGCCATGTCGCAACCAGACTGCACAACCCACTGCCAAGGCCTTGTATGACCATTATTTCCGTTTTTATGGTTTTCCCGAGCGACTTCACAATGACCAAGGTCGAAATTTTCTTAGTAGGACTGACTATACAGGAACTGTGCAAGCTCACGGGCATTTGTAAAAGCCGTACAACCTTATGTGTAATGGTTCAGCAGAACGATTCAACGGCACTCTTCTGCGCATGTTTGGTACCTTAGAGGAACACCAAAAGAGCGACTGGAAATCGTATATCGCCCCTCTTGTTCAGGCATACAATGGTACCAAGAGTGACGCAACCGGTTTTTCGCCACACTATTTAATGTTTGGGTGGCATCCTCGACTTTCTGTCGATGCCTACTTAAGCACAGATCCACAAGAAATTGGTGAATTCACACCTACGACATATGTAGCCAAACTAAAGAACCGGCTAGAATATGCATATAGGGCAGCTGCCAATGAAGCTGGCAGGCAGGCTGCCAAGAACAAGGGCAGGTACGACTGTAAAGTTCGTGAGTCCAAGATAGAAGTTGGAGACCGTGTACTTGTAAAGAAAGTCGGTATCAAGTGGACACATAAGCTAGCAGACAGATGGGATCGCGACCCTTATGTTGTGCTAGCTATGTCGAACCCCGACATACCAGTATTTCGTGTACAACCTGAGAATTGTAAAGGACCAATCCGGACTTTGCATAGGAATATGCTCCTGCCATTCAATAGTGTACCCAGAGATACACCGACGGTGGATGTAAGTGTAGAATCTGAGATAGGCTCTATCCGCAAGGATTTGGGCAAGAACCAATCTCAAGATAAACAGGCGGACACCACCAGTACATGTACCTCACGCAATCCAATCTGATAGTTCTGATTTAGATAGCGAAGGCGATAGCGTCAAACTATACAGACCTCCAGCTTTGCGAAAGCATAATCACCCTGGATTGCTGCCTCCAACGATACCTAGGACGGTTACTGCGACTACTGATAGTCCAACCCATATTCCTAGCCGTATCGTCGAGAACAATCCAGGAGTGCAACACTCAACCAGATCTAACTCTGCGACATCGAGCTCAGAACCCTCTGTACCCAGTTTACCTGGTACCGGTAGTGCGATACCTGAATCTTCACAGATTCATGATATATCTGATAACACCGCCTCGGAACCATCGGTACAGAGATCTGTCTCACATTTAGAGTCCATAATAGACCAACCTGTTGTCGTCCCTGCTGGCAATGCCCAAACTCCTGAACTGACCCGTCGTCCGGTGCGCCAAAGGAAGCCACCGGACCGGTATGGAGAATGGGTGGTCCCTTTGACGGCAGTACCAAACACTGACAAGGTTGTGTACTATGTGTAAGACAGTGAGAGATATTGAGTTTTTAAGTGTTTCAAAATATACCGTATTCTGGTATTTCGCTGTGTTATTTCAGTAGTATTATTTCTGGTATTTTACTGTGTAAGTGCAATGTTTGAATCATTCTATGTCAGTATATATACAATGCGCGTACATTGTGCAAAAAACAGCTATTTTGCACACGATACTAAGTATTGTGATTGTCTAATGAATATATTATAAATATTCCCGCCTAAAAATCAACAAGCTATTTAGGCGCGCAAAAAGATGATTACATGAGATATTAATTTGTGTATCGCTAATTTATCTTACCGCGAGAAATTATTATGTAATAGTTGTCGGTTTCTTTTGATGAGGCACCAATATATCTGGCTGTTTCGTTAAAGTTACGATTTTGATTGCGTAAGGTAACAGGTGGTCAGCGCCACGCTGTCTGACTTAAATGTATATAATTCCGAGTAATTGTGATGAGAAATTAGAACACAATAGGCTGTCCTTATGCAAGGATTGATTGTGTATCTCAAATAGAAAACAATTACTGTTTATATGACGCTAAAGGCGAGATGCCTTAATGTATATTAATTTAATATACTTATAAAACGAACTATAAACTGAACTTAAGTGTTATGGACACAGTGAATAGCGATTGATTAACTAGCACCGTATGTCTTAAATAGAATACGTGAAAGCTAAGATACAAGATGAGCTGCTATCTGTATATTAATTTAAATATACTTATAAAACGAACTTAAGTGTTACGAACACTTTGAATAGCGATGGATTAAATAGCACCGTATGTCTTGAATATAATACGTGATAGATGATATGATATAGATAAGAGATACAAATTATCTCTAAAATATAGCGGTAATAAATTGATACCAGAACAGTTCGGAGAGATATTGAATTTATCAAAAGACGCGAGCGGCTGATCTAATTAGACAGTCTAATTGAGATACCCTTGATTGTATATTGAAGATTAAAAATGTAATCCAATTATCGACAGGGCGGTGATCTAATAAAGACACTAGAAATTAATGAGGCTTGAAGTGATTATGATATAGATAATAAATCATAGATTCGCGGGACGTAAATATATGAAATAGAAGATATAACAGACGACCAGTAAAATAGATAGAAAAAGAACATTGTGTTACGTGGTTATTGTATTGATAGAGAAATGAAATATACCCCTAGACAACCGACCAGAGAGTTTATATAGTTTAAACCTTGGAAAGAGCCGTAAATAGACCAGACGTAGATAAGAGCCGACGAGGGGGGACGCCACAACATTAGTATTACATTTCATTATGTCATTTGGAATGGTTGTTTTTATTTGATAGTAAATGTTCATGTTTGTACAATTTGAAGGTTAATCTTACCTTTACATAGTTGGAACAGATTTGTAGCATATGCCCATTATGTTGGACATATACCTTTAAGCCAGCCATATTGAACATACCCATGTACGATGTAATACTTAACTAATGATCGTTACATTAGTATCTTTAATTACATTGTATTGGTTGTTATGTTTTTATTTCAGTTTGTAAAATTATTTCAGTTGACAATGTCGGATGTTGGATAGTGAATGATGCAGTAAATAAAATTGTTATTATATAGCTTGATTATTTGGATTGATCTACAATATTCGTTTAGTTTCAGGTAATTAAAACGTCAGGAGACCTTTTCTCCAAGAGGGGGAACTATGTAACCCATGTCATATTTATCTTAAAGGGTAATAATTATTGATATTTAGTACATGTACATTATAATATTTCCAAACCCTGCTGCAAGCGTACCACCCAATAGTTTCCCCTATATGGCCTAATAACATCACTTGTCTGAATCATATCATAATTATATAGCCTGGCCCCATACTATGTCTTTGTATAATATATACTAGTCTTCACTACTATTGTGTATAAAGTATTATGGGTGAGTGATTGTGAGTGACGATCAGGTCAGATGTGTGAATGAGTGAACTAACTCAACTAATTAGGTGCACTTTCCAACTAACCTGTTCAAGACCCTTATCCCACACTCTTACTCTACTAGTTAACCGGATAAGTTGTGAAGCTATCCTTTTTACATACTAGTAACTATACATATATAAATTATATGTGTCAGCTGATAGCCAGACTCTGGTAATGTAATGTTCTATCTTTAATATTTTACATTGTAAAATATTTATTTGAAATGCTGAATTGTGTATTGAGTAGAATGATTTGTACATAATAATATTATGTATGTATTGTATTTTACAGGCTCTTTATATCCATATATATATAAGGAATACGAAAATAAGAAAAAACCCAGAGTTTGTTATTCCTAGAATGACCCCCCTGTATATTAACTATATGAGTGAGGGGCGTCACTTTTCCATGCCATAGAATAATAACCCCCCTGTATATTAACTATAAGTATGCGTGTGTGACTATATGACTGAGGGGGGTCAATTTAGTTGATTTTGTGAATTTCTTCCATTTATTCTGAAATATATTATGGATAAACAGACAAAGATACAAATATAATTATACAGTTATGTTATATTTATATTTCGGGTTTTACGCCTGCATCAGCACCATTTTTGGCTATATCGCCGGCGGGCAGTTTACCTAACAACACCTGGACAGGCTCCAGCAGTTAACCAGTACTTGGGTGCACCAACCTCCGTAAGAAACTGCCAACTTTTTCATATAAATGAGACACGGCCTGAGCGGGGCTCGAACCCGTGACCATCAGTGATGATAGAGTTACAGTGATATACAAGTCAGCGACCTTAACTACTCGACGACAGAGGCGGACATAATTATACAGTACTTTTATTGATCAAACATCGGTAAAATACAGAATACTTTATTTGTACTTACACTCTCAAATGTGGGTAAAATGTGCTAAAACCATCTTAAATAAAGTAATATATTAATGTGTACGTGTGTGGGTGTGTATTCGTAATGAGAGACGTCGGTCAGTTACTTCCCCTGAATACTCCCTAAAAGTAGATAGGTACTATTAAGTGTTTTCCTCTGTTTTTATCGTTGTTTCCTTTGCACAACATGCTAGCAATTTTATTCCACTTCTTGTGATTATTAAATTACTATATCTCGACAGATCTCATACAGTATATACAATGGGTACTTATTTGTAAAAGAATGTTATCAGTTAATTAACACGATTTTAAATCACATTTATCATACCGCAACAACATCTGGATAGTGAACAACAGTAAAAACAAAGGATTCCAACTAAAAGGACCTATTCACATTTGGGAATAAATCCGACTTTATCTGCCAAGGGAGGTAATAGAAAATTAGAGATGTCTCTTATTGTATTAAAGTACTTTTCAATATTGTTGTATTAGTAATTGTATTAAAGCTTTTGGAAAGTATTCATATTCGTATTCAATACATCTTATGAGTATGCAACCCTATCCCTGGTGATAAGCAATTCGGTGATATACATAAAGGATGGATTCCGTTACTGCAAAACGTAAGGATAGTGGTTTTCTAACTAATACATGATGGCAATTATTTTAGAAATTGTGATGGCCAGCTTGAACAGGAATACGACATTAACCATTTCCTTCATAGAGATTTAGGTTAATATACTATTATATCTTGATACAAACGACAGCCATTTACCTATCATGCAGTAGTTGCCATATCTATCCCACCTCCATAGATATTACTGGGACCACACACGATTTTGGCCTTTATTATGAACATTGGTTTGGCTACTACATTATCAATGTATGTCGTATTGGTAATGACGTCAAGAGGTGCTTCTATGAGGGGAATGGTTAAACTTGTAAATAACAATGCAAATTCTCATCAACAATTACTAGGCGTGGCAGACGTACGACAGTATATTAGATTCGTCTCATTATAGGATACAAACTAATCATGTACGCATTTCTATACCATACAGAGACATAAAGGTATCACATTCTTGGTGTAATAGTTATCTCTCATTTTGTTATATTTCATGTAAGTATATGTCTCTTAGACTCAGTTAGAGTTTCATGTAGAAACATTTCCCATTTGATCTAAGCCTTTTCAGATACATGTGTGATGCAAACAAATATAATTATGTAATATTGACCTGAGCCTTTTCAGATACATGTGTGATGCATGTATTCAAATCAATATAATTATGTAATGTTGGTTTCTCATTATAATCTTACAAAATGTGAACGAACCATGTCACACATGCCACCCAAGTTTGTGGAAATATAGTCAAACCCGTGTTAGTGGTCACCTCCATTAAACGAACCATGTCATACATGCCACTCAAGTTTGTGGAAATATACAGTCAAACCCGTGTTAGTGGTTACCTCTATTAAACTGCCAACCTGCAGCGAGTTATCCAATATGTTTTATTAAACATTTAACCCCTATTAAGCAGCTGTATGTGCTAAGCAGCCACTTTCTGTAATTCTCTTGGATGGCTGCTTACGACAGGTTTACCTGTACTATAAATTTGAGGTGCATTGAAGCTTCCACTCGTCAACAGGCTTAAATCTCCACTACATATAATCAAACCTGTCTTAAGCAGCCAGCCAAGGGAGTCACAGAAAATGGCTGCTTAGCACATGTGGCTGCTTAATAGAGGTCAAATGTATAATAAAACAGCATATTGGGAATCTGGAAACTGGCTACCTAATACAGGTTGGCTGCTTAATAGAGGTGACCACTAACACAGGTTTGACTGTATAATAAACTGGAACAAATTGTTCACTTCTGTTAGATATATATATGTTCTGTGGTGATTGTTGTAGTCCACAAATTGGTAGCACATTATCAGGTGGAGTATATGTGAGCCACGCATATTTCCTAGTCCCAGCATTGTCATATCCAGTTGGACTATACACGCATATATTGGTGGCGAGCATGCAAGCTGTTGCTATAATTTCCATTTCAGTCGCCCACTCACCAAGTGAATCCATGTTACTTGTATCACAGTAATTGTCATATCCAGTTGGACTATACACGCATATATTGGTGGCGAGCATGCAAGCTGTGGCTATAATTTCCATTTCAGTCGCCCACTCACCAAGTGAATCCGTGTTACTTGTATCACCGCCAGAACGAGAAAGACACCAGACAAATGGTTTAATAAACAGATTGTTTAATCAGTAAAATTACGCGACTTAAACGCGTCAATGGCGGAGAATCAGACAAGGGAAGTAACCGTGTAATAACCAACAAGTATAACATACTGGCGATACCTCTTTTTTTTAAAAGATTAAATCCAGTACTCAAATATATACTGAATTATTCAGTATAACTTTCATGATACAATGTCAAGCTACCTTTCATGATACAATATCAAGCAAGTAATACTAGACGAGAAATTATATGATAAACAGTAGTGTTAAAGGTAAGCACAGATGCTATTATAATAAACCAAACTATTATCCATATAGTAATTAGAAATAACAAACAGAAACAAAACTATGTACTACAAACTTCTACCTGAAGAGTTAAATTGTCATAAACAGTGATACATAATCACTACACTTCCAAATTATAGGTACTAGTAACTGACATAAACTGAAATACTGGTTCTGCTAGCCTCACTGCTAGGACATACTATCAATGTTCACTAAAATAACCTAATGTAATCACTGTTTGTAGTGTTGTTTCCCTACTAAATATAGTCAGATAGGTAAGCCGGTGGCTTTCTGATGCGTTGTGGCCTTTTTTGTATGTTATGACTGTCATCATGAATGTCACCGGTGTTCTCGAGACCTGGAGATGATGGTGGTCCTGGTACACCAATCAAGATAGGAATGGGAGCAACGTCTTGTTGACTGGTATCAGGTGTGGACAATGTTGTTGGAATTGTAACTAATGACGGGGGTTCACTGATTGTAGGACTAGATTCACTCTCGTCATCAGACATATGACTATGATCAAAAGGCACAAACGAATGCTCGGAATGAATATCACTGAAATCACTTGGAATACGGTAACACTCGCTTTGTTTCACTTTATAACTAGAGGCACGTAACTGACTACCGGAGAACTTTTTCACAAAACACCACTCTCCATCACATGAAACCACAAGATACCTATTACGGGCTTTCAACTTGCTTTTATCACAGAACAAATACACTATATCACCTACACACACACACGATCTGATGGCCTGTGGCGGTGATGTTTCGACTTGGAATCTTCGCTGTGTTGATGATTCAAATTTCTGGACTCGTGTTGCTGTAGAATGAGCTCTCTGTCAGAAATGGGGAGTTGATCATGGGTGAACTGTGACCTCTGTGTCCATAACTCGCGAGCCGAAAGACCAGATTTTCGTAGACGTGAGTTTAATCTTGCGACAACAATGGCAAGGTCTAATTTCGAGATTGGGCCTCCTCCGGGTTCATAGCGTAGTATTTCATGTTCTATCTCTTGGATAGCTTTCTCTGCGACAGGATTTTTGTTAACGTTTTTAACGCGCCCGATCTCTAAAACAATGTTCAACTTTTGTAATGAAGTGTCTGACTGAAGAGATATAAAACCAGGCGCAGGGTCTACACGAATAATAGCTGGGGGACCATCTAAGGGATGCAACTCTGTACACATACACATTAAGGCTTCACGGATTGTGTCCCTTCTTTCGTCGGTGATGATACAGGCTTTTGTGTAACTTGTTACAGTTTCACGCACCACAAGAATAGTTTGTAAATTGCGTTTCAAAATATCTGCTGCGAATGAAACACCTATGACATCTGGGGGGTCCTCAGCAGTACCTGTTGACAGCAAGTGGCCATACCCACAGATCGTTGAAGCTGTTGGAGGACGTATACGAGTAGTCAATGATACCAACGAACCAAAGCTCATACGTCAACATGATCATGTTGGGTTTGTAAGAAATACAACTTGCCCCCAGACAGAAACATTGAGTGACCACAATACACACACTTCTCAAAGTGAAAGCAATCAGTTACACATTGAAAGTGTTTCCATTGATCCAGATAACATACTCGCCAGTATGTTATACTTGTTGGTTATTACACGGTTACTTCCCTTGTCTGATTCTCCGCCATTGACGCGTTTAAGTCGCGTAATTTTACTGATTAAACAATCTGTTTATTAAACCATTTGTCTGGTGTCTTTCTCGTTCTGGCGTGGTGGCAGCGGTCTTAAAGTACTTACGACGCAATCGCTTTACTCTACAGACTACAAAAACAGACGAGAAATCGGCATTTTCCATTACGAAGGACAGACAAGGGAAGTAACCGTGTAATAACCAACAAGTATAACATACTGGCGCACAGTAATTGTTATATAAGGATACATTAGAGACTACTTCATTATTTGCCCTTGTGAAAGAATGGACATGTTGACGTCAAATATCAGGTTCAGTCTGTGTTCCAGTTAGAACATGGCTCAGTGTGCGGAAATAACAGTTACCATCTCCACGAATTTGTATACTGTCTCCCGGTGATGTGTCTACATATTTCTGTGATGGAGCCACATTAGAAAGTGGGTTTCTAACTTTCAGATGAAGTGCTGTTGCCCTTTCCTTTTGCCATACTGATCCTACAGGATTGTACAATAAACCTGGGGTATTGGCAATTTTAGTGATTGTACACGAATTGTCCATGCTTGTAGTTCTTAGGGATGATGACATACTACATGTAGACGTGTTCTCAGGTGATTTGTTTATAATTCCGACATGTATTTGACAGTTCAACTGTGTAGTGGTCGCATTTGCTACTGTCAGTTGGTTGCTTGTTGCACAAAAATCACCAATACAAGATGGACACTGGGGAAGTTGGATATTTGTTGCATATGTGGTATTATTATATGGTATTACTCAGGGCCCGCGCTGGCAATAGCCAGAGTAGCCATTGGCTAAAATATGGCAAAATTGGCTAATAAAAACTCAGTTTGGCTAAAATAAGAGCCAGAGCAGGCCCTGTATTACTCTGTCTGCATTCACTTGTGCGGTTGTGCTGGATGGTCTCACTGGTGACAGGACATTAGATAGATTCTCTTGGGCTAGGGTTTTATCCCGCTTTAATTTCAGACGCTTGTATGGCGTCTTCCTGATTGCATTTAGTCCCAGCTTCTCCTTGGCCTTTGTTGTTGTGCTGGATGAACTCTCTGGTGGCTGGACATCTGATGGACTCTCTGGTGGCTGGACATATGATGGACTCTCTGGTGGCTGGACATATGATGAACTCTCTGGAGGCTGGACATATGATGGACTCTCTGGAGGCTGGACATATGATGGACTATCTATTGGCTGGACATATGATGAACTCTCTAGTGGCTGGACATATGATGGAATCTCTGATGGCTGGACATATGATGTACTCTCTGGTGGCTGGACATCTGATGGACTCTCTGGTGGCTGGACATCTGATGAACTCTCTGGTGGCTGGACATCTGATGGACTCTCTGGTTGTGCGTTCTTTTGTTGCTTGTATGGCTTCATCCTGGTCGCATTCACTAGTGTCTTTTTGCGCATGATTCTGTATGTACCCTTTTCCCTGACCTCCACAATTTTGAATGGGCCGGTCCATTTTGTAAGAAGTTTGTCTCCTTTACGATTGTTTCTTCTGGAATTGTTTATTAGTACCATATCCCCAAGAGCATATTCTGGTGTTTCATGCTTTTGGTCATAGTACTTCTTCTGTGATTTCTGTGCTGCGATAATTTTTTCACTGGCATTTAAGTGTATTTCTTTGAGGTGGATTGAAGCTTCCACAGCTTCCACTCGAGCAGTTAGGGAGGATTCTTCCATGTCATCTTCTTTAGTGTTGATGTTAGGCCCTGTAGGAAATATGTCTTCCACCAGCAACCGTGGTTTCTTGCCGAAAGCCAAGAAGTATGGGAATACCCTGTCGACTTTTGTACCGAAGATCGATAAACCAATAAAGCTGAATGGATGAAGTCGTCCCAATTGTTTTGCTCATCATTGGCATATTTCACTAATGTACATGTGTATTGATTGACAAGTGTTTGATTAAACCTTTCTGTCAAACCATTTGCTTGGGGATGATATGCACTTGTCCTGCGATGGTCGATGCCAATTAATTTGCAGATTTCATCATTGAGCTTATTGCAAAACTCACGGCCTTGGTCTGTAATCAGGATGTCAATAGACGAATACCTGCAGATAACCTTGATGACGAAGCTAGCAACAGTGGCCGCAGTTTTGTCCGCTATAGCTTCTGCCTCAGGCCACTTTGTTAGGTAGACTGTTAGTACAATGATGTATTTATTCCCATGTTGTGTTTCTTTAAAATGGTCCAACAAGATACATCCCAAATTGATTGAAACTGCTAGCTGGTGCTTGAACAGGATGTAGTTTCGATGGAACTTTCTGAAGACGACTTGATCTTTGGCATTCATCACAGGAACCTGAAATTAAAAATGTACAATACATGTTTTGTTGCACATCAGAATACTTGTTGTATATTCTAATGTACATATATATGGGGGTCATTATTTTATGATATGGATAGTGACCCCCTCCCACTCATATACTATACACATATAGGGATCATTATCCTATGATATGGGTAGTGACCCCTCCCACTTATATAATCTACACATATGGGGGTGATTATTCTATAATATGGATAGTGACCCCCTCCCACTCATATAATATACACATATAGGGATCATTATCCTATGATATGGGTAGTGACCCCTCCCACTCATATAATCTACACATATGGGGGTGATTATTCTATGATATGGATAGTGACCCCTCCCACTCATATAATCTACACATATGGGGGTGATTATTCTATTATATGGATAGTGACCCCCTCCCACTTATATAATCTATACATATGGGGGCGATTATCCTATGATATGGATAGTTACCCCCTCTCACTCATATAATCTACACATATGAGGGCGATTATCCTATGATATGGATAGTTACCCTCTCTCACTCATAATCTGCACACACTTATGATGGTCATTATTATATGACATGGAAATGTGATCCACATATGGGGACATTATTTTATGATATGAACTGCTCCCACTCATATAGTCTGCACATATATGGGTCATTATTCTATGGTATAAAAGTGACACGCAACCCAAATCATATAATCTACACATATGGCGGTCACCATTCTATGACACAGAAAAGTGTCCCATCATTTGTATAGTCTCAACATATATGTTATGTTATAGTTCGGGTTTTACGCCTGCATCAGCACCATTTTGGGCTATATCGCCGGCGGGCAGTTTATATAACAACACCTTTCCTGGGCAGGCTCCAGCAGTTAACCAGTACTTGGGTGCACCAACCTCCGTAAGAAACTGCCAACTTTTTCATATAAATGAGACACGGTCTGAGCGGGGCTCGAACCCGTGACCATCAGTGATGATAGGTTACAGTAGTATACAAGTCAGCGACCTTAACCACTCGATCACGGAGGCGGACAGTCTCAACATATAGAGGTTATTATTATATATTAACATATGAAGTATCTGTATGCACATGGTAGGACAGTCACAACTTAAAGCAGCATTACATCGTATGATATAACAGATATTTGAAAAAATTTACGTATGGGTAGCAATGCTGCTACACATTCTAACATTATACTTTGTATGCTTATGTTCATTTGGTAAACAGTGTTTTTTTGCGATAAAACAAACTCGAAACCGAAAGTAGGACTTTCCGAGTCGATCGGTCACGCACTTGTTTACAACCGGAATGCATCGTCCCCATTTGTCCCAAGTTGACTTTTTAATTAAATTACTTGATATGTTGATTCATACCTCTGTTAGCTAAGTATTTTAGGGACATTTCTACATCCACGGGGTTCGACATTAGAGGAAGATAGATAGAGAGTGTTTCATGTTCAAAATAGATACGTTGTTTTAGAAGCAGGTTAAGAAAGTGTAATGATTATGCTACTACACGCCGGCTTGAAATATGTTCAAAATCAGTTATACCGTCGTCTGTTAAACTGTGGAACAATCTTGATTTGCATTTACGAAATACGGATTCGATATCAGCCTTTAAATATAAGCTAAAGCAAAAATTCAAACCCCCAACAGTGCCCACGTTCTACATGTCTGGGGAAAGATTATATCAGGTCCTTCATACAAGAATACGTAATAAATGCAGTAATTTAAACGCAGATTTATTCAATAATCAGTGTGAATGTGGACACAATATTGAGTGTACATGTGATATATCGAATGCAGAACATTATTTTTTCAGGTGCCCTATATTTTCGTTACTACGCCGACAACTGTTTATTGACACACGTCAGCATCATCCTCTAAATACTGATAAACTACTTTACGGATTCAGAAACCTTCCAGATAACGAGAACGAAACTATCTTTACACATGTACAAAATTATATCAAACAAACTAAACGTTTTGCTGTTAACTAAAGGATGTGTAGTTAGTTACCTAATTACTGTCTATTCCAAGAGCAATGGAACGTACTAGTATAATTATTATCTTAGTTAGGTTATGGGCGTGGACATGCGAGCAGCACAATCATATCTTTGTTTTTTATGAAAATATTTTCTTTCTTTTTTTTTGGACTTTGGTCTATTTACGGCTTTTTCCTCTTTACATTTTTTACATTGTTATTAATAAATCAATTGATTTAAAATTTCCAAAACTATGCACGCTACTTCTTAAGAATCGTAGAAAAAGTCTGCCCATTCTGTTACATATGTTTGATCTAAGGGGAGGGTCGTCACTAATGTTGGTTAAACTTGTGACCCAACCCATTTGCTTCTTATAAATTATAACAGTTTCACTAATATAATATTCGTTACATTTCATTTGTTGTATATTGTGCATTTTGTGTATTTGTATGTTATTCGAAAGCAATAAAATATGTTTAAACAAAATACGTTGTTTTCTACATCCTCTGTTGTTTCACGCATGCGCGCTGTGCGTGTTGACATTTCGTGTGTTGATAAACAAATTCGCGTATACGACGGTTTAAATTTATTGGAATTGTATCGTTTCTGAGCGACTATTTCGATTTTTGTAAACACACACACATTACTATTTATATTTTACCCAAAACATCCTTTATTACGATGTAATTCTACTTTAATGTTATTGAATTCGCATGATTGAAATGAACCTCTCTTAACATTGTGTATGGGTTAGCAAAATTAACAGGACTTTGACAGTCAAGTACATAATGCAACTTACCAATATAGTCTTCTACATCTTTGTAGTGTGCTGGCCAATAGTATCGCTCGGTGATGTTTCTGTCGGTTCTATTGATTCCAAAATGACCTGCTGTTGGAACTTTGTGACATGCATACAGAATTGTTTTCTTCTCAGAGTATTTTATCACACGTATTAATCCATATGTTTTATGTTTGTAATTCAATGTGCCATCCAGTGGAAGTCGTGATAGCGCAGTGGATGCGCGTTCGCTTCAGGTGCGAAAGGTCCGGAGTTCGAGCCCCGCTGGAGCCGTTACGATTGTGCCATTAGGCAAGGCATTTAAATTCCACGTTGCCTCTTCTCTCTCCCTCGTGGCGTTGGATTCCATCAGGAATGAGGTCTCGAGAGTGATTAATATAAGTTGAAATAACTTGTTTCGCAATCGAGCTAAAATAAATTTGTATAAACTAATGTGCCATCCAGAAATAAAAAGCTGCCACATTTTCGCCTAACGTTTCTTTTTGAATTACTGTTGCTTGATAGTTTTTCGGGCCAAACCTTTTTATGGTCATCACTATTTAGAAGTATACATATATTGTGGCGTCCCCCCTCGTCGGCTTTTACTCTACGTCTGGTCTATTTACGGCTCTTTCCAAGGTTTAAGCTATATACACTCTCTGGTCGGTTATCTAGGGGTATATTTCATTTCTCTATCAGTTCAATAATAACGTAACACAAAGTTCTTTTCTATCTATTTTACTCTATCGTCTCTTTTTATATTCTCCTATTTCGTTTATTCACATCTCGTGAATATCTGATCTCTTATCAATATAATAGTCACTTCAAGCCTCATTAATTTCTAGTGTCTTTATTAGATCACCGCCCTGTCGATAATTGGATTACATTTTTAATCTTCAATATACAATGAAGGATATCTCAATTAGACTGTCTACGTTGATCAGCCGCTCGCGTCTCTCAATAACTTCAATATATCACAGTACTGTTCTGGTATCAATTTATTACCGCTATATATTAGAGATAATTTGTATCTCTTATCTTATTATATTAGCTATCACGTATTCTATTCAAGCAATACGGTGCTACTCACTCCATTAATAGTCACTGTGTCCGTAACACTTAAGTTCAGTTTATTGTTCGTTTTATAAGTATATTAAATTAATATACTGAAGACATCTCGTCTTTAGAGTCATAGAAACAGTAATTGTTTTCTATTTGAGATACACAATCAATCCTTGCATAAGGACAGCCTTTTGTGCTCTACTTTCTCTTTAATTTTACTCGGAATTATATACATTTCAGTCAGTGAGCGTGACGCTGACCACCTGTTACCTTACGCAATCAAAATCGTAACATTAATGAAACAGCCAGACATATTGGCGCCTCATCAAAAGAAACCGACAACTATTACATAATCTCTCGCTGTGAGATAATATTTACGTACATCAGCCTCGCGGTAAGCTAAATTAACGATACACAATTTAAGTTCTCATGTAATCATTCTTTTTGCGCGCCAAAATAGCTTGTTGATTTTAGGCACGAATATTGCATAAATATAGTACGGTCATTTCTATTTATAATATATACATTAGACAATCACAATACTTAGTATCGTGCGCAAAATAGCTGTTTTTGCACAATATCCAGGTAGTCTTCTTCATCCATTGTTGGAATTTTGTAGTAATTAGCCTACATAGATTGTATTACATAGCTTACAAGGACAGACTAAGGAAACTTTGATTAGGAACTGTATTTTATCAATGTACCTGGAGCATTACTAATATTGCTTGTGTGTGTGATTTACGTTTATTTATCGTCGCTACCGGTTGCCCATATGAGCGACGCTGCCTGAAGAGATTAGTTATTTTAGATTTTTGGAGGATAGTGCATGATACAGACAGAGACCCATTCCAGAGTCTCCTCTGGTTCTTTTACGTGCACGATGTAAAGCACCGACACAAGACCTCGGTTTAACGTAACTTCTGAAAGACTGTTAATTGTATTAGGGTCAGACGGGGGATCGAACATGCGATCCCTGGATTATCAGTCCAACGTGTTACCACTGGACTACATATCCGTCTGTAAAAAAAAACAATTAAAATTGTTAAAGAAATAATTATACATCAATTTCTGCTGAAGAAACATCGATAGTGTGAGTGTGTTATACGTTTATTTCTCGTCACTACTGGTTGCCCATATGAGCGACGCCTCCTGAAGAGATTAAAATCATTTTAGATTTTTGGAGGATAGTGCAATGATACAGAGAGAGAGAGCCATTCCAGGGGGTCATTATTCCATGGCATCGAAAAGTGACCATCTCGCTCATATAGTCTACACATAGAGGGGTCATTATTCTATGGCATCGATGTTCAGTGGATAAATAGAGGTCATTGTTCTTATTTGTTTTATGTTTGTCTGTGTAAATAGTATGCATTATGTGAAACTCCTAGTTATACAGCACCCACCACCTCATTATCATCTTTAGAAATTGATAAAGAGACAAATTATCTGCATATTTTATTTTTCAGATTCAATATATTTATATTATTTTGTACATCGTTGAATCAAAATATATATTGTTAGGCCTTAAATAGTGCTAATTTACATTTATTTATAAATTTTTCCGGAAGGGGGTCAATATTCTATGGCTGAATAATGACCCGTGGAGCATTATTTTGAGGGGGGTCAATATGACACCGGGCCTCTGTTAATTTCTATATATCACATGTACACTAACCCGGGCCTCTGTTAATTTCTATATATCACATGTACACTAACCCGGTCCTCTGTTCATTTCTATATATCACATGTACACTAACCCGGTCCTCTGTTCATTTCTATATATCACATGTACACTAACCCGGTCCTCTGTTCATTTCTATATATCACATGTACACTAACTCTGTTCATTTCTACATGTCACATGTACACTAACCCGGGCCTCTGTTCATTTTGTTATGTCTTATTTTGAGAAAATGAACAAAGTTGGGTTCATTCATCTGCATATACATGCAATCTTCCTCGTTCACAGCAAATGGCGGATTCCATTTTGACTCTGGAATAGTTACAACTTGCGGTGCAGGTTTGTTTGAAAGTCCTTCGCAGAAATATTTTACTGTCAACATGACCGATTTATAATGTTCTACTTCGAGAGTAAAGTTGGCAGCTTGGGCCATTATCGTTTCATCAAATATTTTATAAAACGTGTCATAGACGACATAGTCCAGGAAACACGTGGATTTGAATTTCATCAATTCCGTGGAATTCAATATCACTGGATTATGCGAATGGCTATTAGTCTGCAGGTAGATAATATCTGATAACTCCCAATTCAATGTTCGTTTCATGAGAATAAGTGATTCCTCGAATCGTTCCGTTACTAGAACAAGCTTGAAGTCTTTCTTTAATAAATCAAGATGACTTTTAACTCTGTCAGTGTCATTATGTCGGGCATATGTTGAAAATCCGAAGTCTATACCCATTGAGTTTTTGGTTTTTGAAAACAGGCTAGCGTCATACAGATCTGGTTGGTTTATAAGATGATGCATAAAGTCTAGTCTCGGGACTTTCTTAAGGTACCGCAAATGAAATACGTCACGATAGTAATACGCGGCACTTGTCATACGTGCCAGCGGCTCACGAATAATTCCGATGTTTACCGAGTCAGTCTGAAGTACTGATCCGAAAAGTTTCCGGCTGTATACGGAATGGCATGCTAGAATATCCTTGTGGTTGCCGGGGCTTACATGCAATATTGCTGTCGTGTTTCTAAAAATATGACCCGGTGTTGGCAGTGCAAATGTTAAATTGTATTTCAAACCAAATCGAAAGAACATATTTTGCATAGTCGTAGAACCCGCTTTATAAACTTTCAAAAATCCGATATGGGTGATCATTTGATTTTGTTGTGCAGCTAAATGCGTTGAATGATTCGCTTTCACAAGGACATCTGAAATACTAGATGCTGAAATGTTTTGTGAAATAGTTGAAATTTCCCGTATATACTCCGATATATGAGAAGGCATGTTCTCCGCATTCCAGTCTATAGCAGACGACAGTATGGTAGCGTGAGCTCCGGTGTTCTCTGTTGTCCTCGTTGTCTGATAGCTGTTCATAAATTTGAGGTTCACGTTTTTCAAAGCGACAGGAAACTGTAGAACTGTTACCATAGTAACTATGGCCAATATTGCCAAGCTGAAAGAAAACAAAAATGCTTTAAATAGAGTATTTCAAACCTTATATATATACGTATAGGGCCACATGTAAACGCTCGCCCACATGATTCGCCGGAGGCGAGGGTAAATAAGCTCAATCATCATCATCATGTAATCCAACACTTATATATTTGGTTTAATGGGATTATTTGTGAAAGCATGTTGTTCACAATTGGACCACGAATAACGTAACATTTCTTTTATGCTTTCCAGTGAATGATAATAGTTTTCTCAGTGAAAGAAAACTCCATCTCTGCAACCGGTTGCGTTTCGTATTCCAGCGCGGTTAGATGTAAGTTTGTATTTTAGCTATTTTCTGACTATCATGAACAGTTAATTAATAAGTAATATATTCTAATGAATTTGTTTTGTCCGTAGTTTTTAATTGACAGCAAACAGAAACTAATTTGAAAATTATACAGAGACTATTTCTTATTACAGGACGTTCACAATAACAGATGTGGTTGTGCGGTTGTGTAATGCAATGAGGCTCCGGACGGGCATTTAAAATGAATATAATTTGAAAACAAACATTATATTAGCCAAGGTCATTGGAAATCATAAAAGAAAAAGAATATTTATGTTTATTAGTATAAGGTAAGATTTTATTTCATCTCTTGATCAACGAAATATGTATTAGTGTAACGCCACTCGTGGAACTACACATTTCGGTGATCACTCGATGAAATAAAATCCTATCTTACACTAATAAACACAGCTATCCTCTATACCATACGCACATACTAAATATTTCTTTTTATTTCATCAGCAAAAATGTATAAAACATCACCACTTAAAATCAAAATTCAGAAATACCACAGGAACTTGAAATGTTATCCATAAGCCACCAAACGTCTCGTAGAGGGGATGTCCAAGATTAGAGTTACGAGACCTTTGGTGGCTTATGGATAACATTTCAAGTTCCTGTGGAAATACCTAAATTAGTATATTTTAGAATTGCGAATTATACTTATAATTGTATGTGGCTTAAGTCCAGATTCAAAAGCCCGTTAGTTTTTGACATTTGGAATACTGCATGTTGCCGTTAGGCGGTTCTCATTTTCATACCAGTTGTATAACTAAATTCTAACATTACCGTGTCATTTTCTGTATACGCAAAGAAGGAACTTACCGTGTTTAGATCTGGAATAAAACTATTTTTGCGCTTTTTAGATATTTTGGTCATATCGAAATAATATTTGTATTTGCGCTATTTATAGACGAATACAACATCGTGGTAGCGCAGATATGCGCGTTCGCTTCAGCTGCGAAAGGTCCGGAGGTTGAGCCCCACTGGAGCCGTTACGATTGTGCCCTTAGGAAAGGCATTTAAATTCCACATTACCTTTTTTCTTTCCTCCATGGTGATGGATTCCATCAGGAATGAGGTCTCGAGAGTGATTAATATAAGTTGACAGAACTTGTTTCGCAATCGAGCTAAAATAAATTTGTATAAAAATACAACATGGTTTGTCGTTCTGAGCGCCGGAAATAACAACATAGGCATACGGCTTGCATGGTTAATTCATTAGCGTCAGAACACCAAACCATGTTTTTATTCGCCAATAAATCACTGAAAGACAAGTAGTATTTCTAAATAAAAGTGTACAAAACATGCATACAATATAAATCCTTACCATTGGAATATGCTCCACCGGGTGCCCGTTCTGTAACATAGTAAAATACCATACTTGACTCTGAAATGCCAAATTAGATCCTTGTAATACATAATAGAACTATATATAGAAAAATAACAAGAGGACAGAAAAACGTGCCAACAATCGTTTCACCAAAGTGTATGTTTTAGTCTAAGTATATGTTATTTGCCAAGTTAAGTTTAAACATATGTTATGTGTAGGGTTTAATTTAAACATATGTTATGTGTAGGGTTTAATTTAAACATATGCTATGTGTAAGGTTAAGTTTAAACATATGTTATGTGTAGGGTTTAGTTAAACATATGTTATGCGTAGGGTTTCGCTTAAACATATGTTATGTGTAGGGTTTAGTTTAAACATATGTTATGCGGAGGGTTTAGCTTAAACATATGTTATGTGTAGGGTTTAGTTTAAACATATGGTATGCGTATGGTTGAGTTTAAACATATGTTATGTGTAGGGTTTAGCTTAAACATATGTTATGTGTAGGGTTTAGTTTAAACATATGTTATATGTAGGATTTAGTTTAAACATATGTTATGCGTAGGGTTTAGTTTAAACATATGCTATGTGTAGGATTTAGTATAAACATATGTTATATGTAGGATTTAGTTTAAACATATATTATATGTAGGATTTACTTTAAACATATGTTATGCGTAGGGTTTAGTTTAAACATATGCTATATGTAGGATTTAGTTTAAACATATGCTATATGTAGGATTTAGTTTAAACATATGCTATGTGTAGGGTTTAGTTTAAACATATGTTATGTGTAGGATTTAGTTTAAACATATGTCATATGTAGGATTTAGTTTAAACATATGTTATGCGTAGGGATTAGTTTATACATATGTTATATGTAGGGTTTAGTTTAAACATAAGTTATGTGTAGGGCTTATTAAACATATGTTATGTGTAGGGTTTAGATTAAACATAATATTATGTGTAGGGCTTATTAAACATATGTTATGTGTAGGTTTAATTTAAACATATGTTATGTGTAGGGTTTAGTTTAAACATATGTTATGTGTAGGATTTAGTTTAAACATATGTTATGTGTAGGATTTAGTTTAAACATATGTTATGTGTAGGATATAGTTTAAGCATATGTTATGTGTAGGATTTAGTTTAAACATATGTTATGTGTAGGATTTAGTTTAAACATATGTTATGTGTAGGATTTAGTTTAAACATATGTTATGTGTAGGATATAGTTTAAACATATGTTATATGTATGATTTGGCTTAAACATATATTATATGTAGGATTTAGTTTAACATATGTTATGTGTAGGGTTTAGTTTAAACATATGTTATGTGTAGGGTTTAGTTTAAACATATGTTATATGTAGGATTTAGTTTAAACATAATATTATGTTATGCGTAGGGTTTAGTTTAAACATATTCTATGTGTAGGATTTATTTTAGACATATGTTATATGTAGGATTTAGTTTAAACATATGTTATGTGTAGGGTTTAGTTTAAACATATGTTATATGTAGGATTTAGTTTAAACATATGTTATGTGTAGTGTTTAGTTTAAACATATGTTATGTGCAGGGTTTAGTTTAAACATATGCTATGTGTAGGATTTAGTTTAAACATATGTTATGCGTAGGGTTTAGTTTAAACATATGGTATGCGTATGGTTTAGTTTAAGCATATGTTATGTGTAGGGTTTAGTCTAAACAAATGCTATGTGTATAATTTAGTTTAAGCATATGTTATATGTAGGATTTAGCTTAAACATATGTTATGTGTAGGGTTTAGTTTAAACATATGTTATGTGTAGGGTTTAGCTTAAACATATGTTATATGTAGGGTGTAGTTTAAACATATGTTATATGTAGGGTTTGGTTTAAACATATCATCCACACACTCAGTAACCCCAGCTAGCTCATTCACTCTCTTAGTAACCCCAGCAGGCTTATCCACACTCTCAGTCTCAGTATCCCCAGCAAGCTCATCCACACTCTCGGTCTCAGTCACCCCAGCAACCGCATCCACAATCTCAGTCTCAGTAACCCCAGCAAGCACATCCACACTCTCAGTCTCAGTAACCCCAGTAAGCTCATCCATACTATCAGCCTCAGCAACCCCGTCAAGACCAGGGCATCAAAATACCCCGCTTGATGTGTTCATACACAGGATAGGATAACACGTACAGGAACTACTGAAGAATGATATAAGAGAGGGTAGTTTTCGAGAATGGTCAGGACATTTAGCTTTATCAAGCATGCTTCCAGTAGGGTTTATTTCCACTGATATGGGAATATTCTCGATCGTTTACAAAAGTAGAGATGGCCGAAATGTGTTTTACTTGCGTCAATAAAACTAGTGCATAAAGTGTAGTTGATGGTGGGTGAGAACAGTTCTACCCTCCATGGCATCACAGTCCAGTTCGTTATGGGTACCTGTATTCTTAGGATATCCATATTAATGTGATAGGGTTCATCACCCTTCATGGAGTCCAACAAGGGGACACATGAACAAGAGTGGAATATTCTGCTCACATATGATTTGGATATCCTTGCACGAGTAGTATACCTTATCCGTGTTTAATTGTTAATGCGTCCACCTAGGATGCGTGGGGTCGAATATTATGATATGACCCGTTGTTGAGCTGCCAGTTTGTTAAATAATGGTTACTGATTGCCTGGCGAATGGCCTGTAAGGTGAAGTACTGATGTTCATAACAGGTGTCTCATAAGTCATAAATGACTGACTGACCCTTTCAATATGCATGACACTACCACAAACAAAGGCATTTTAATTCCAATTCGACACCTCACAGGACCGGACATCAAACGTCACAGTTCAGAATGGATCGCTATTGTATCCGCCTGATTAGCCAGCACTGAGTCAGCGTCTTCTACTTGTAGCGCAGGCAATAGTTGAAACAAAATGGTTGTTAACATATAGTTTTCAGAATATAGCTTTCAGACGTGCAGTAGCTAAAATGTAAATCAGTCATGTATTGCAATAATTGAACATGTATATTGTGTATATTGACTGCTCAAAGGTGTCACATGGAGTTTAGAAAACAAGTAAAATGTTTGTACAAATGTAGGAACATAACAGCTTAGGTTGAAGTGAACAGTTTTGAGCCTCGGTGATACTGCATATTGCCTGTGCTGGAAATGTGAAGCTAGGTGGATAGATTCGGGCAGCTATTTTGCAGCACGTGAATTCAAATAGGGTAAACATAATTGCAAATAGCGAAACAAGTATCTATTTGCACGGTTTATTTCAAAGATTGTGTAACTAAAGAAACAAAAACTGTTGCAATCAAAATGTTTCCTTTGAACCGAATGCTTTGTGAATAGTTGACCAATTTGTTAACATTGCCTCGGATTGTCACCTATTTCCGTGGTATAAACATGAAAACACATATAAATTTAAAGTAGGAATACATTTGAACTGGTCCTTTTGTATCATGTGTTTGTAAAGCTGTGGTCTGTGTAGAAATAAATGAATGTTTTCTTTATTTTACATCTGCACGCAGGGAAAGTTGGCAAAGAATCTAAAAAATTCTATCTGTACGATTTTCCGCGGAGTGAAATAACTGTGCACTGCCTCTATAGAACCACATTTACTGCACTTAGAACCACATTTATTACAACAATTTCTACATTTATTGCAAGAGTTGCTACGTTTAGAACGGACGCGATGCGAGTAAAGCCACATTTACTACATGTATTGCAAGAGTTGCTACATTTAGAACGGACGCGATGCGTGTAAAACCACATTTCGTACATGTATTGCAAGAGTTGCTACATTTAGAACGGACGCGATGCGTGTAAAACCACATTTACTACATGTATTGCAAGAGTTGCTACATTTAGAACGGACGCGATGCGTGTAAAACCACATTTACTATATGTATTGCAAGAGTTGCTACATTTAGAACCGACGCGATGCGTGTAAAACCACATTTACTACATGTATTACAAGAGTTGCTACATTTAGAACCGACGCGATGCGTGTAAAACCACATTTTCTACATGTATTACAAGAGTTGCTACATTTAGAACCGACGCGATGCGTGTAAAACCACATTTACTACATGTATTACAAAAGTTGCTACATTTAGAATCGACACGATGCGTGTAAAACCACATTAATTTTTTACTACATGTACTACAATAGTTGCTACATTTAGAACGGACGCGATGCGTGCAAAACCACATTTACTACATGTATTGCAAGAGTTACTACATTTAACACCGACACGATGCGTGTAAAACCACATTGACTACATGTATTACAAGAGTTGCTACATTTAGAACCGACGCGATGCGTGTAAAACCACATTTACTATATGTATTGCAAGAGTTGCTACATTTAGAACGGCCGCGATGCGTGTAAAACCACATTTACTACATGTTTTACAAGAGTTGCTACATTTAGAACCGACGCGATGCGTGTAAAACCACATTTACTACATGTATTACAAGAGTTGCTACATTTAGAACCGACGCGGTGCGTGTAAAACCACATTTCCTACGTGTATTACAAGAGCTGCTGCTATCAAGCTCAAATTGATAGCCTCTTCATTCCTATTAGATGTACAGTTTGTATATACAATAAGGGAGTCAATTTATTTATAGAGACTTCAATTTCATAACTAATAAGTAACCGTTTTCAACCTTACTAAATTTCGAATAGTTTATACATTTATAATTTAGAATTTTTGTTCGTTACAATTAAGCACATCAAATACTTCATATCTTTACACTGATAATTACTGCAATTCACACTAGATAGATGGCTGCCCAATCTGGGTAGGTGTGCATTCGAATCCAGCACTAGCTGATATACCCCCGAGATGCCGGATGCATTAAGCTAATCCAGAATCTGAAACAGGTTAAATAAATAACAATTACACTTTTCGTAAAATTTAAATTGTGAATTTGATCTTTTAATTATAGGTAGTAGTCTCTAATATTCTTTTATTCTCTTTAATACGCATTGATGTCGCACTATATTGTATGATAGCCGACTTAAATATTAATTGTATTGCAATAGGGTCTTCTCTTGTATAACAAGGGAGGTAAATTGATCAAATAGAGCACTATTTTGCTAAGATGCCATTTGCGGCACTAGTATATAGATGCATGAAACTGCACACAACTGTCTATGTTAATGTAACCGAGACCGGCGAATAATAACTAGAATATTCACATTACACATAATGAATATACTGACCAAGCAATAATACGCTAAACTTTGTAGTTGACCTTAGATAATGTCCGTCATTGCAAAATAGTTGTTTCTTACGTCTAGTATAATTCATATGGGCTCATTTACGAGTGTGTGTTGAATAGCACGTGCGACGGTTTCTAAGGCATTTATGAGATGTTGGCAAAATGGAAGAAAACAGCTTTCTTTAATGATTTCCACAATCCATGCCATAAACAATTCAACATGAGTTATCGCGTCTAGAATAGCATTGACTTCCCGCCAGCCACTTTATCAAGGAACTATCTGTTTCAATAGTTCTAATAAACAATTGTCTAAATACGACATGCATCGTATATCCGCAATTAGCGTAACACAGTGAAACAAAAACGGACACTCATGAAAATGGCGACTTGAAGACATTGAAAACCCTGTTAACTATGTGCTCGTATCATTGTTAATCCATTGTATTTATCTGTATTCTAAGCAGGCAGCATTGCTGGATATATAGGTGTTAAATATACGTACGTTTACTATGCTCAGCCGTATTATTACAAATATAAGCACTGCAGTATTGTTTTACAAATTCATACTTGTACACGTGTTATCTTGAATATACGAGATAATCTATTGTACTATTTCATTACATATTATTGTACATATTCATATTATTTTACGTAGTCGTTATATAGGCCTACATAGAAATACATTGTCTACAAAGGCTATTTGTTGCTAACTGTTCCGTCACATTTAATGCATCAATGTTACCAACATTATATATCCTAGGACACCCCCTCTATTAAAAAAAAGATCTTTATTTATCCTAAGATAGAGGTACGAGACCTTCGGTGGCTTATGGATAACATTTCAAGTTCCTGTGGTCTGTGCAACACGTAGGGCTCTGACGTATACACGCTGTGTTATAAACATTATGTTGGGCGGTACATTAATTCCAGGTTCCTTGTATAGATTAAAATGTACTATACATATGATCATTCTTTTATAATGAATGGTGTTGTACTTTGCCACCATAATTGGTTGTGTATATTTTATGTATTGTACAACGGCGAGTCTGAAATAAAGTATAAATCTATGACATTTAAAAGAACGATCACGGATGCTACTGATAGTGGGCAGTCGTCTATAGCCAACAAATAAATTGACTAATTAAATATAGTACTGGGGGAAATTGCCATGAATGAACATGATCAATTGCGATGTGCTTGAGTGACCAAGTTCTTTTCACGTTCTTTTGTGGTTAAATTCCATGCATTTAGCGATCGTGAAAAGGTTCGAACCGCAGGTTACGCCAAGAAGGACGAGTTGAAAGCGAAAGAGCTGGGTATCGGTGTCCAGCTTCCGAAGGAATGGCGTGACGCTCACAAAGAACTATATCCTATAATGCAGAAGGAAAGAATGAACGGAAAAACAGTAACATTCATTGGTAACAAACTGTACATCAATGGAACTCTACATACGCCAGCATCCTCCACTGCTTAACGGAGTCGTGAAGAAAATTTGGACATATTGTGTTGGAACATAAATGGTTTAACAAGAAAATTATCAGATTTAGACTTTTTAGATATTATAAATGTTCACGATGTTGTAATCTTGTCTGAGACATGGATATCACCTAAAACATGTTATAACTTAAATATACCAGGATACTGTGCTGATCATTTATTCGGAAACAAATCAGTTAACACTAGAAAAGGGCAGATACAGTGGTGGTATCTCTATCTACTATAAATCGAACCTCAGAGACAAAATTCATATAATAGAAAAGCAGCAATGTTGTATCGTATGGGTCAAGTTTTGTAGAAGTTTGTTTGATTTTGATACTGATGTTTACCTCTGTAATGTATATGTAAAACCGATTGTTTCTAAGGTTAAAAATCAGGACGATGTTGATATATTTGAACAAATCGAATTAGGTATTGAAAAATATAATATATATGGGAAAATATTCATAAATGGAGATTTAAATGGTAGAACTTCTAACGAAGCAGATATTTCAATACACGATCGTTTTTTAGATACTCATACTGAATCATTATCAAATGTTTACACTATTCCGAGGGCAAATAAAGATAAAATCCTAGACGCATATGGTAAGCGTATTATACATTTATGTAAATCTACAAACTTATTAATTGGTAATGGTAGATTATATAAAGATGCCGATGTAGGGGAATTCACATATCTTTGTACAAATGGAGCAAGCGTTGTAGATTATTTCTTACTCAAATATGAAGACATTATTAATATACACAATTTTCAGGTCATGCCACCAAATGAATTTTCGGACCACTGGGCACTTAATATTTGTATAAAACGTGTACGCCCACAATCCGAAAGCGAATCATGTGATGATAGCACCGCCCCAAAAGTAGTCCTAGTATGGGATGTCACGCGCATTGATACATTCCGAATTAATATACTCGATAATAGTACAACATTGCAACGGATTACTGATAACTTAAATAATAGTAGCATTGATGAGTCAGTAAATTCCTTTACAGATTATATGCGAAATCATGCATTTAGCGTGTTTGGGAAACCCCACAATACAAATATAAAAAAATCAAGAAAGCGTAACGGTAAAAAACAGTGGTTTAATCAGAACTGCTATGAGGCACGCAAATCGTACAATAAAGCTAGAAATACATATATCCGAAATAAAACTTCAGAAAATAAAGTTAGTTGTCTTGATAATAAACGCAAGTACATAAAAATTAAAAGCAAATATAAATCAAATTTTAAAAAAATAGAGGGCACGCGTATTTCTGAGTTGGCAAAATCAAGCCCAAAATCGTTCTGGAATCATGTAAAAACACAATATAAAAATCCTTCATTGTCTTCAGATTTAAATATAAATGATTTATATGCCCATTTCAATAACCTGTATGGTTCTCAGTCACAGGGGGACGCAGATGTGTTACCTGATGAAAATATTACAATGGATGAAGATTTAGATGCCGAGTTTTTATTATCCGAACTAAAAGCAGCAGTTTATTCTCAAAATAACTCAAAAAGTCCAGGAACTGACAAACTTATCGCAGAAGTATTTAAACATTCATTTGACATTATCTCACCATTTATATTAAATCTTTATAACAAAATATTATCCGATGGAATATTTCCTGAAAGTTGGAGCGAAGGTATCATTGTGCCCATATTTAAAAGTGGTAACTGTAATGAGGCCAACAATTATAGGGGAATAACATTGAGTAATATTTTGGCAAAAATATATTCGAAACTTTTAGTCAATCGTCTTACAAATTGGTCTAAGAAACACAATAAGTTAATCGATAATCAATTCGGTTTTCAGAAAGGTAAATCTACAACAGACTGTATTTTTATTTTGCACGCCCTAATTTCTAAAACATTAAGTAGTAAGAAAAAACTGTATGTCGCATTTTTAGACTGGGAAAAGATGTTTGACCGAATAAACAGAGTATATCTATGGCAAAAGTTAATGAACGAAAATATTAGTTCAAAGTTTATAAATGCGATTAAATCAATGTATAGTGTTGTCAAGTCGTACATTCGGTATAACTCTCTTAAATCCGAAAATATTAATTCTAACATCGGGGTGAAACAGGGGGACCCGGCTAGCAGCTTACTATGTTTATTTTTCTTAAATGATATTATAGATAGTATAAACAGCAATATAAATGGTATATTAGCAATTGAAGAGCTACACATATTCTTATTACTATTTGCAGACGATGCAGTCGTATTTGCTCACGATCCCGCTTCGCTTCAATCAATGTTGACCGATATTGAAACATATTGCAACGTTTGGGGTTTACGTCTTAATATAAACAAAACTAAAATCGTGATATTCGAAAATGGACGTCACACATGATTTCTATATTTATAATGCACTTATAGAAGTTGTTACGTCATTTAAGTATCTTGGAGTTCATTTATTTAAAAATGGTAACTGGAATCGTACGCAAAAACGAGTAGCACAACATGCCTCGCATTCCATGCATAATCTGTTTATTGTTTACAATCAGTTAGATTTACCAGTTTCAAAGCAAACGCAATTATTTGACACTCTTGTCGCACCGATATTAAACTATTCTGCTGAAATATGGGGGTATCACTTGGGTCCAGATGTTGAATCCTTACACTCTAAATCTGTAGAAAAGTTTTACATGTAAGACGCTCAACAAATCTGGATGCATTATACGGTGAACTTAATGATTAAATATTGGATTAAACTATTAACTCTCAGTGATAGATCATTATTATTCAAAACATATAAAATGTTAAAAACAGATACTGATACTGGACTTACCTATAATAAAAACAACTGGGCTTATCAAATTAAAAATATTCTAGATCAATGTGGTCTAACATATCTTTGGCAGCATCAGTTTAATATGTTACTAAATTTTAATCAAATCAAACAAAGACTACTAGATATATATCAACAAAGCTGGTATTCAACATTAAATAACTCAACACGACTAGAAACATATTGTTTATTTAAACATTCTTTTAAATTTGAATCATATCTGGATATCATAACTGAAAGTAAATATAGAACAGCACTAACTAAATTTAGAACATCATCACATGATCTTTTTATAGAAAAGGGACGTTACTTAAATTTACCTAGGCACCAACGACTATGTACTCAATGCAATATGAATATGATAGAAAGTGAATTTCATTTTCTCCTAATATGCCCTAAATATACTGACTTAAGACACAAGTATTTTAAAAGATATTACTATACCTGGCCTACGTTACAAAAATTGACCAACCTTTTAACAGCTGAATCAAATGAATTATTATTAAAACTGTCCAAATTTATTTACTTTGCAAATTTACTAAGAAAGTAACTTCATTACACAATTAAAATTATTTGTATTTGTTAAGCACTTCTCTGAATATCCATGACTGTCTACTCATATATATTGTGTATTTGCTATAAGCATATGACTATGTTTTATGCAATAAATTATTGTTGTTGTTGTTGTTGTTGTTGTCTTTTCAAGTTTAATTAGTTTATGCTACCTTATTATCCTGTTCATTGCCCACTAGCCTACTCAAAATTCAACGTGTTATATTAATAATGTCAATAAAAAATAGAAAATGTTTGCTGAATATTGCTCGATTTGTGAAAGAAATAAATAAAAATAATCTTGGAAATTAAATTAGATTTGTCTACTGATCATTTACTGTACTGATTTGTTTGTGTGTTTTGTTATAAGTAAGTAAATAGTTTATTATAGTGACATGTGCATTAACATATTTCAATACATACATACATGTGATTTTGGAATGTATGCTGTATCAAGATTTAAGACAAATCCTATTTAAGAAAGCAACAGAGATGAACTTTTACTTTGCTGCTCTTTCTCCAACTGATAAGCTAATATTTATATTTTCCAACGCAGAAATTATGAGATTAAGTGCCAAAACCTGTTTTAATATTCTACAAAGACGTTATTTTTACCTTTGTACATAATGCTTCAATTTTTCTTAATAATCCAATGTATTTTTAATACCAGCTGAATAGTCTATGCTAATCAGTTCAATTCTGATCTGATCAGAGTTGATATTTGCTTTTTCAAAACATTTTTTAATATGCGCAATAGTGCTCTCATACAATCATCAGCATTTTATGATATCATTTTGATTGTAAGCTTATTTTAGGTTAGATTAGCGTAGGCTATTCAGATTTATCATGTGTTGTTTACAAATACATGTATGTATATACATATGTTATATCATACTATATTATTACAACTGCATAATGTGATGTGTTTTATACTTTGATAAATACCGTCTCTTGTAACTCATTTATGAGTGGCAATGTACTATACCATGTATTATTTTAATGTTGTTCTGTTATTGTTGTACATTGATGAGACGTAAATAAATTAATAAAACTTTAATAAAACTACATAAATACATGAATATAGCACCCGACCCAATGTCACCTACATATTAAATTGTTATACATATAAACATCATATAGAAGTCACAATGATTACATCAACAATATGATATTCAGTCCTTTTAAGTATGGCATGGTATTTATGACTGTACTGTTAGCAATGGTAATGGTTGCAACAATGATTATTATAAATTCACACCTTTATAATAAATTTCGACTACTCGAGAGTAACTGTAAATGGACAGGTAATCATTGTTAATATATAACTGTACACACTGAAAATAAAATCCATATACTGTGAGATCTGTAACAAATAATTAAATTCAAGTCATCATCATCATCATTATCATCATATATGTATAAATGGTATATTTATTGTCATGTGTATATATTTATAGTCTTTGCCATTCGTTAGTGAAATTGTAAATGGCCAAAAGGAAAATGTTTTGCCGATTGCTAATAAACTTGAACTTGAATTATCTAGTTTAAACATATTTTATTCATCAATATTTACATCATGTTGTAACATTAATATACAAGAACAGATGGATTAAGTCGGAAGCTAGTAGCTTATTTAGATTTTCTCCATAAAATTGAATTATCTACATATCTATATATATTATCTGTGTATGCTACGCTTAGGAATGAATACCTGTGGTGATTTAATCAAATTTTATGAATACCTGTGATATTGAAAATTATTACCTAATGCTCTATATAACTTGTAATTCGTTATGTTTGCCTGTTTCATTGCATTTTTTATCCTTCGCTCAGGTCTGAGCAACAGTTCGAACTGTTGACCGGGCAATAACTTGAACTGTTTCATACTAGACTTTTGAACCAATCATACTCTGAGTATGCTTTCACTGTGCGCAGTAGGATGCGCAATAGGGTGTTATGGAAGTCAAAGTAAAAAATACGTCCCGAATACATTTTAGCTCTGACTGCGCTTGAAGTCATCGATATACATTATGTGACGCCCTCCTTTGCGTTCATTAATTCCGTTCTGTATTTTATTGCATACTTACCGGCGTACCGGCTTTTAGACCAAAACCAAGCGTTTAAAAATGATGATTGATTAGTCTTCAGCCGACAAACTGGGAAAAACAGAAATTTATCTTGAATTATGGCCCAG
This sequence comes from Archivesica marissinica, assembly GCA_014843695.1. Lineage (NCBI taxonomy): Eukaryota > Metazoa > Mollusca > Bivalvia > Venerida > Vesicomyidae > Archivesica > Archivesica marissinica. The sequence goes on along the minus strand of CM026403.1, from coordinate 64,287,789 downwards.
GCTAGGTTTGAAGACATGACTGGAGATGAACTCAATGTATTATTAGAAAATAGGGACTCTCTGAGTACAAAAAACGTTATAAAGCATTAGGTAATAAAACAGTTATTTCATGGGTGTTTGGGGAACAGTCAAAACTATTGTCCCGAGGTATCAGGGAAGACATTTCGAACTGTTGCCCGAGGCCGTTACGATGTATCAGGGAAAACATTTCGAACTGTTGCCCTCGGACTAACGGCATCGGGCAACAGTTCGAAAGTCTTCCCTGATACCTCGGGACAATAGTTTTGACTGTTGCCCAAACACCCATGAAATAACTGTATACTATCGCACCCTGTCCATTGAACAGTTATGCAGACTAATTTAATTTTCGTTTGCAGACGATTAGACTACTCTACATTAGTTCACAGATTTAATGCACTATCGGTAGTATATATGCATGCATTTTACGCGTTCGCGATTATTGTATATAATATTGTTGTTGTTGTTGTTGTTGTATGTTGGTTTTGTGTGTGCCTTTTGTATATGTTTTGATAGCTAAGTCAGATTTCCTGCATGTTAATTTACTCCCTGTCGGTCTTCATTGTCCGTCTGTGTCGGAATCCAATCACACGTCTGTCCGTGCATGTATGCGAGTGCGACTGTATGTCTGTCTGTACGATTGCCCGTATGTCGTAGGTATGCCCTTATTTTTTTGTTTCGTTTTGTTTCATTATTTGTGTAGGCTATGTGTAATATTGTCTGTCTGTCTATACCGAATATGCGTCAGACTGTTAGCATTTATCCTACCTTCATGCGAAATAACGTACAAAAACGGCCTGCCTAATACATTTTGCTTTATTAGTCAGTGCCTAATACAGCTTTCATGACGGACTACTTTTATTACCCACATTACGGTTTGTAAATAAACAATGCGTCTGTCGTCACATTGTCATTGTGTTGTCTGCTGAGTTTGGGAAATGTCCCAAGAAGAAAGTCGTATACAGGCAAACTTTCAGGTTGTTTGGGATGAATTAACAGCACTCGATGAGACCCCTCTGGAAACTACTGTTAGAAATATCAATGCGCAACATATTACCAAGTGCGTAGCCAGTTTGTAAGCTGTCATGGCTAGTTTGTTTGTTTTTGTGTCGGGTGCACACTCATAATGTAAAGCCTCGCCTTTTATTTTTTCGGAGACGAGCCTAATAAATTAAAATTTATAGGACAGTAACCTAATATTCTCTTATGTATGTCTGTATATCTGTTTGTCTAATGTTAATAAAGTGCATAACTTTGATATACTTGAGTACATTGTGCACAACACGTTATTTGGATATATGTATGTTACTTTACTTTGCTAGCTCGCAATTTTAAAAGCACTTGCGTATCGCCTGTGCAGATGGAATATATTGAATAATTATGAACTAATTATCTGAATTCTATTTTCTATAATAATTCTCATCCGTTGTTGACATGTGTCAATTAAAACTACGCAGTTTTTGTCTAAAACAAATCATTGTATGTTACGTGTATATTTACCATTCTAGAAATTTATTCTCGAATTGATTTGCACTACTTACAGAAAGTGCAATAGTGTAATGTTGTTTTTCTATTGCTTTTATGTTGTGTTTTTCCTCACTTCGTCACGCCCCTGTGTTTATATTGTTACATGGTTTTTGGTCCAGTGGTCGGTATGTCTGTTTAGTACAGTGGTACTGTATCCGTTTAGGTGATTGGTTTAAGTACTTATAGATCAGCCATTGGACTGTTTCACATATTTTTCACATTTTGTAATGTGATAGAAGATGAACATCACGTTTTATTGGAATGTGCCATATATAATGATCTAAGAAGGCAATATTAGCTGACCATAATTTCTGTAATATGGCAAAACGTGATCAATTTCTATTTCTATTCAGTAATCAATCAGTGATAAGACTTTGTGCCAAAACCTGTTTTAATATACTACAGCGTCGTTACTTTTACCTTTGTAAATAATGCCCGTTTTGTGTTAATTACTATATATCTATGATTTTTACAGACTACAAGAAGCAGCTGCTAATTGGGTCATTCTCGATCTGATCCTGGGTGATAACTGATTTTGTAAGATATTTCTTAATAGCACACTAGTGCTTGTTTTTCGATTCAGTGTTTTATACCATTTTGTTTTATTTCGTATTTAAATATAAATTAGCAACTGTTTCTTGGCTTTAGAATGTAAATAAGCATTAACTAATAGTAGTGTGGGATTTTATAATGTGATCTGTTTTGTTGCAATATGTCTCTTATAATTCTATTCAGAATGGCTATGTACTTTTAATATGATTGTTTACATTTGTGTTTGCATTACATGTATGTACATAGATGAGACTTTAATAAAGATTAAAACTAAACTATCTAGGCAGTGTGTACGAATATAATATGTATTTCATCAACATAGTTTACTACAGTTTCTTATCATTTTGATAATTGCAGGGTCACGTTCGTGTGTATGTATAGTATTGCCTAACACAGTGAATTACTACTTCGTATTCAACACCATGTTAGCAGTATGTAATAACGTAAATAGTGATTTCGCAGCAGGAGATACTTTATATGTATATATAAATGGGTAATGTATGTCAGAGATTTACAAATGCAATACAAGATTGATTGGTTAGTATTTAGTATTATTATATCATTTGCTTGTAGACCATAAACTGTTTATGTTTGTGTCTTAATAAACGATTCTTATTCTTCTTCCTTATTTCTCAGCTCTATTAATAATTACAATACAATACAATACAATACAATACAATACAATGAGTTTATTACATACAACAGTATACATGTTTGTAGCAATTAAGTAAAAACAGGCAGTGACATGGAACTTTACAAAAGAGCACAATCACAAGTTCAAATATATGTGTAAAATATGCGTTAGTTTCGTTGCTTATTTGTAAAATATATAAATTTGGAAAGACCAATGGTGATTTTTTTTGGATTTGCATAACAAAAGATTAATAAATTTCTGTACAGTCGGCCAAGTATGGTAGTATCATTTATTAATGGATTTCGATCTTAGGTTTGAGTAATGTGGGCAAATTAATATGAAGTGATACTCATTTTCAAGATTCTAGAATTGCACTAAATACTTAATGTTTCCTTTCGTGGTAGGTGTATGTGTCGACCACGTTCGACAGCTAGATAGTGAGGATGTTTTAAATCGTGTAAGATAAATTCTGTATTTTTTATCTTTAATATAAGATACGGTTCAAAGATAAATTCATTTTTAATTCTAACACGACCCAGCTAATAACATACATACTTGTAGAGTAAAATCTACCTCGGGTTATTCTGCGATTTACCTACCTTGAACTATGCTGCGCGCGCACCGTGATTTGGCTATACCACCTGTGTGTAAAGTTTTATGCATGAAAGTCACGTGATGTTTGTAAATACTACCGTGGGAATTCGCGGACGTGAGCTATTTTTAGAATCAGATAATCTCTTGTCCGTCTTGTTTTTCTGTTAAGTAAGGTATCAGTTACTATTCTGTACAGTGTTATTGACAAAATAAATAAAATTATTGATCAGTTACAACTTTTGTTACATTTATGCACTAGATTGATATTTTCCATAAAAAATAACGTCACCTTACGCGGGAGGATATTTCGAAAGCCAAATGCAGCGGAGTAGAACGGCGTTTGAAGAAAATACTCCTTTGATTCTCGTCTAAAATTATTAGAAGTAAGTCTTGATATATTTCTACGCATAAGAACTTCAAACTCGGGTTATTCTGCGATATACCACGTTGATACTTATTATTTCTTAAATATACTGTATGTCTCTAAACGTCCAGAGTTATTGATATCAGTGTTGTATTGCACGTGTCATAATCTTTTTCTATAACCTGTTTTCGTGGGTAATTACTTAATATTGTTGTTGTTTTGTTTTTTGTGTTTGTATTTAATTTGAGAATAGATGGTGACAATATTAACTATGCATGTAACATAGTATCAGATCAGATGCTACATAATAATATGCCATTTCGCCATATCCCATGCTGCCTGTTATATGAATAGTATGGCTAGACAAACTACTTGAGTCCTTGGTTGACTAGCAGACAACATAATATTATACAGCATACATCCAGATTGATATGCAGTGTAATGCTGTTGCTGATCTGGAACCATGTCGCATGCAAAGCCTTTTAATTTACTCAGCCGGTAAGTTTCCACAAATAATTGAGTGTAAAATATATGGATGATTATTTTATTTGGTTTGATTTAATTAATTTAGTAGAAAATAGTTCTTTAACAGCATTGTTTCAGGTTTATTATTTTAATTATATATATTTATTTTGAATATTTCATATTCGGTACAGTACTACATTGTAGTTGCTTTGTGTCCGGATTAATACACTATATATACTATACTATACTATACTATACTATACTATACTATACTATACTATACTATACTATACTATACTATACTATACTATACTATACTATACTATACTATACTATACTATAACTATACTATACTATACTATACTATACTATACTATACTATACTATACTATACTATACTATACTATACTATACTATACTATACTATACTATACTATACTATACTATACTATACTATACTATACTATACTATACTATACTATACTATACTATACTATACTATACTATACTATACTATACTATACTATACTATACTATACTATACTATACTATACTATACTATACTATACTATACTATACTATACTATACTATACTATACTATACTATACTATACTATACTATACTATACTATACTATACTATACTATACTATACTATACTATACTATACTATACTACTATACTATACTATACTATACTATACTATACTATACTATACTATACTATACTATACTATACTATACTATACTATACTATACTATACTATACTATACTATACTATACTATACTATACTATACTATACTATACTATACTATACTATACTATACTATACTATACTATACTATACTATACTATACTATACTATACTATACTATACTATACTATACTATACTATACTATACTATACTATACTACTATACTATACTATACTATACTATACTATACTATACTATACTATACTATACTATACTATACTATACTATACTATACTATACTATACTATACTATACTATACTATACTATACTATACTATACTATACTATACTATACTATACTATACTATACTATACTATACTATACTATACTATACTATACTATACTATACTATACTATACTATACTATACTATACTATACTATACTATACTATACTATACTATACTATACTATACTATACTATACTATACTACTATACTATACTATACTATACTATACTATACTATACTATACTATACTATACTATACTATACTATACTATACTATACTATACTATACTATACTATACTATACTATACTATACTATACTATACTATACTATACTATACTATACTATACTATACTATACTATACTATACTATACTATACTATACTATACTATACTATACTATACTATACTATACTATACTATACTATACTATACTATACTATACTATACTATACTATACTATACTATACTATACTATACTATACTATACTATACTATACTATACTATACTATACTATACTATACTATACTATACTATACTATACTATACTATACTATACTATACTATACTATACTATACTATACTATACTATACTATACTATACTATACTATACTATACTATACTATACTATACTATACTATACTATACTATACTATACTATACTATACTATACTATACTATACTATACTATACTATACTATACTATACTATACTATACTATACTATACTATACTATACTATACTATACTATACTATACTATACTATACTATACTATACTATACTATACTATACTATACTATACTATACTATACTATACTATACTATACTATACTATACTATACTATACTATACTATACTATACTATACTATACTATACTATACTATACTATACTATACTATACTATACTATACTATACTATACTATACTATACTATACTATACTATACTATATATACTATACTATACTATACTATACTATACTATACTATACTATACTATACTATACTATACTATACTATACTATACTATACTATACTATACTATACTATACTATACTATACTATACTATACTATACTATACTATACTATACTATACTATACTATACTATACTATACTATACTATACTATACTATACTATACTATACTATACTATACTATACTATACTATACTATACTATACTATACTATACTATACTATACTATACTATACTATACTATACTATACTATACTATACTATACTATACTATACTATACTATACTATACTATACTATACTATACTATACTATACTATACTATACTATACTATACTATACTATACTATACTATACTATACTATACTATACTATACTATACTATACTATACTATACTATACTATACTATACTATACTATACTATACTATACTATACTATACTATACTATACTATACTATACTATACTATACTATACTATACTATACTATACTATACTATACTATACTATACTATACTATACTATACTATACTATACTATACTATATACTATACTATACTATACTATACTATACTATACTATACTATACTATACTATACTATACTATACTATACTATACTATACTATACTATACTATACTATACTATACTATACTATACTATACTATACTATACTATACTATACTATACTATACTATACTATACTATACTATACTATACTATACTATACTATACTATACTATACTATACTATACTATACTATACTATACTATACTATACTATACTATACTATACTATACTATACTATACTATACTATACTATACTATACTATACTATACTATACTATACTATACTATACTATACTATACTATACTATACTATACTATACTATACTATACTATACTATACTATACTATACTATACTATACTATACTATACTATACTATACTATACTATACTATACTATACTATACTATACTATACTATACTATACTATACTATACTATACTATACTATACTATACTATACTATACTATACTATACTATACTATACTATACTATACTATACAGTATCAACAATGTCAAGAAAATCTGGATCCGATAATTTACGTGTTAGTACATTCATATTGCAATATAATGTTTAGCTGCTCTTCCTGAAGGAATATTGAACTTGAAAACATTTTACCTGAATCGATTTGGAGTGAAATTAAAGACCACCCTAGGACATATTTATTATGTAATCTGTATCAACCACCGAATTCTAGTGTTGAGATGTGGGAAAGGATTAATATTTGCATGGATAAGGCTATTGAATTATCTAACAACATTATTTTGGTAATGAAGATCAATTGAATCCAATTAATCATAAATTTAAAGATATTTTGTTGTTAAACAATATGACGAATGTGATAAATGAACCTACAGGAGTAAGCCCGTGTTCACAAACGTTAATAGATCCTATTGGTATATCATCTTCTTTACACTGTCTACATTCAGGGTTATTTAATACTGAAAAGAACATAAGCGACCACTTCGGAACATTTGCATATAATAATTCAAAATTGATTATTATAGTATACCTTTTAAACGACGAGTTTGGAGTTACAAACGTGCACATTTTGATTTACTCAATGCAAATGTTCGTAGTACTGACTGGTCATTTTTAAAGTCCACTGATGTTAGTACTGCAGCTCGTGAATTTACTGAAACTTTTTTTAATTTGGCAATAGCATGTATACCCAACAGTGTTGCGACAATTCGTTCTGACTTCGACAAATTAATAAAACTTAGAAATAAAATAAACAATATGAAAAGACATGCTAAAGAATGTTTCTTTAATAACATTGAATTTAATCTCAGTGACTGCAAATCCTCGAATCCCCGTCAGTATTGGAAACCTGTAAAATCACTAGTTAAAGAACACTCTTCAAATTGTGACACATTAACACCCTTAATTAAAGATGATGACTCGTTTGCATTCACAGATAACGATAAGGTTAGTACTTTGACTGATTTCTTTGTAACAAGTTCATATATCGATGACACACAGGCTACATCTATTTCAAATCTTGTTGTCAATAAAGCGAGTGGACCTGATGAAATAAGTCACCGAATGCTGAAAGAATCCCGTTTTACTCTTTGTAAACCATTGACTATTTTGTTAAACAGATCTCTAGAACTTAGTAAATACCCGGAATTCTGAAAAATGCAAATGTACTGCTATTATTTAAGAAGGGTAAAAATCAAGCATATCCAACTACAGGCCAGTGTCAATTATTAGTTGTCTAGGTAATGTAATAGAGCGTATTATGTTTAAATATTTTTATTATTTTCTGCATAAAAATGAACTTATATACAAACATCAGTCAGGATTTCTTCCAGGACATTCTACAGTATATCAACTAATAGACATATATCATCAAATCTGCAAAGCTTTTAATGAGAGAAAATCCACGTGTATTGTCTTCTGCGACATCAGCAAAGCATTTGACCGTGTCTGGCATAATGGTCTTCTCTTCAAGCGCGAAAATCTGGATTGATCCATTTATGGTAGCGTGCACGAGCACCAAATTCCATATAGTTTGCATATCAAAAATTCGTAAATGTCCGGTTTGTTAATATATAGCCCGTCTACTCCTGTTGAGGTGATATGAAAACATGGCACCAGTTTATGATATCGCGTTTAAATTCCCGGTCCTCGTATTTTATCGCAATTACATGTGTTCTTGCGTGCGTGACGTGCGTGCCGTGCGTGTCGTGCTGCCGTGCGTGCATGGGTCAACTTTCTAAACATGCGACCGATAGTCTTACGGAAATATAACGTTACTTTAAACTAAATTGTTAAACTAGGATTTGGATTTGAAACGATAGGTGTATGAGTTTTCGTCTACATACAGGTTCGTCTATCTATGCAGAGGTTTCGTCTATTTTGGCAAGACCTTCCTCCACCCCCACCCCATCACTTTAAATAATTGTGTATCTATACAGGATGACGTTGCTTATTAATTGAAAGTTTGTGTAATATATTTTCGCGACATTTATTTATGGTGATATGAATATGATTTCTTAGCTGACAACTTACCCTGTATGTTCTACAGTAATAACACGTACAGTGATGAAATAGTGGTTGAGAGTTCATGTGTGAATTGCAGGCAAAATATACTTAAACGCAGAAGAAAGTGTGCACGTTTCTTTTTATGATAGATATAGTTATATCGGTTATAAATCTTTCATAATATTATGTGTAGCACGTGAAGCACGCCTGTCACTGTGTTGAACAATGTCTACATCTGTCAGTATTGTTACGTAACGTCCCTATACAAGCGTTTTGCACGATTTGCCCGTGCAATGTCTGGACAAATGTGAAATCGGTCAAATAATCTCTCATTACTTTCTTACAACATCTAGGAGTAAGAAAAACACACAGCAATTTGAATATTTTCAAAACTCGCCATGCCCAGACTCTCTCAGCGTCAACGGATTGAAGCTTTGATGATGCATAGTAGAGGTGACTCCATCGACACTGTTTCACGGGGAATTAATTGCCACAGCACAGAAACACAGTAAGTAAACTTCGTGCCAGGTTCCAGCAAACAGGAACAGTTGCCGATCGTCCTCGAACCGGCAGGCCTCGTGTAACTGACGTCAGATTAGACCGTCATGTTGAACTGACTCACACCAGGCGTCATTTCCAAAGTGCTAATGCTACAGCGAGAGAGTACGGTATTAGCAGGGACACAGTTCTGAGGCGTCTGCGTCATTGTGTTCGGCCTATCAGATATAGACGGGGTTACATTCGTAATGTACTCGAACGTCGTCATCGCGTTGCTCGTTGAACTGGGCACGGCTTCATATCCGTTGGCAAAGACGTCATTGGGATAGAATTGTCTTTTCCGTTGAATCTTGGTTTAACCTGAGTCATCATGATGGGAGGGTGAGGGTATTTAGGAGGAGAGGTGAGTGATTTGCTGACGCCTGTGTTGTAAAGAGAAACAGGTTTGGCGGGGGCAGTGTTATGGTTTGGCGCGGGATCATGGGAAACAGGAAAACTGATCTGGTTATTGTTAATGGCAATATTAATGCAGCCGAGTAAATTAACCAGGTGTTAAGACCAGTAGCTGTTCCATTCATTAATCAGCATGCACCCGCCACATTGATGCACGACAATGCACGTCCGCATACGGCACAGCTAACGCAGCAATACCTAAATGCAAATGGCGTTAACGCCTTGCCTTGGCATGCCGTTTCTCCTGACCTCAACCCAATCGAGCATATTTGGGATGTGCTTGGTCGTAGAATTAAGTCAAGACATGTCGCCAACAATTTGCAGGACCTACAGAATGCTCTGCAGATGGAATGGAACAACATACCTGCACACGTCGTACAACGTTACGTCAATTCCATGAGACGCCGTATTGTACAGGTTATCCGACAAACTGGCGGCCATACCCATATTAATCAAATAATCACAACAAAACCATTAGGAGAGCTGCAAAACGTGATTATACTCACAATAACACCAATATGTTTGTGTATTTTTCATTTTGACCCTAAACACATGTAACCGAATTCTGTGCATCTATAGTAACCGCTATGTTTACGTATAATATTATAAGTATAGCGGAAGTCGTGATAGCGCAGTGGATGCGCGTTCGTGTCAGGTGCGAAAGGTCCGGAGTTCGAGCCCCACTGGAGCCGTTACGATTGTGCCCTTAGGCAAGGCATTTACATTTCACGTTGCCCCTTCTCTCTCCCTCGTGGCGATGGATTCCATCAGGAATGAGGTCTCGAGAGTGATTTATATAAGTTGAAATAACTTGTTTCGCAATCGAGCTAAAATAAATTTGTATAAACTAATAATTTTAAAAAGTATTATTTGAGTTTGTAGGCACTTGAATAAGCTAAACAGTGGTACCAAACATCATACCATTTCTATTATGGATATAAGGAATATTAAGAAAAACCTCTATGCACACTTTCTTTTGTGTTTGAGTATAGATCCAATTTCCATAAACTGGTAAGTACTGCTTGTAGCTGCAATTCTACCCTTGATTTGCACAAGGCCCACTCTGGAGCATTGCAATGCAAAACCAGTCTGTTGTGGTGGAGCGACTGACAACTTTCTCACATATCATTAGTATCGTTTGTCCCTGATAGGGAACGAACATGCGGCATTGTAGATAGCGACGATGGCGAGTTCTAGTTACGGTATGCTAGACCACTCGACCACGGAGGCTCTAGATAAGTTGTATTCTTATAATCTATTAAATAGCTCGAAGCTTCTGGAACCGGAAGTTATTCATGCCGTTATTAATGTTTTGTTATAAATGTAGATCACTTTTGTATATCATGTATTATTAATTTATTATAGTTGTACTGTATGATATATGTATGTCAGTTGGCACATTTGTTTCTAAATGTATATATGAAGCTTATTTGACATTACTCAAGGCGTTGCCGCTGCACCGGACCGGACACTATCTTCATCCAAAGAACATGATCCGGAACCACGACTACCTCTGACTCATATTGATTAAAATGAATCCAAACAGGTTTAAGTGTAACGCAATGGGCAGGTTTAAGTGTAACGCAATGGGCAGGATTATGTGTAACGCAATGGGCAGGATTAAGTGTAACGCAATGGGCAGGATTAAGTGTAACGCAATGGGCAGGTTTAAGTGTAACGCAATGGGCAGGATTAGGTGTAACGCAATGGGCAGGATTAGGTGTAACGCAATGGGCAGGATTAAGTGTAACGCAATGGGCAGGTTTAAGTGTAACGCAATGGGCAGGTTTAAGTGTAACATTCAAACACACATAAAGGGATAGCCTGGGAACAGGCTTCGACATATTTTGTCTGATCAGTCAAATAAATATATTTTAACACCAAGACTATTAATTGGGCCGTATTGAGTTTCTGATAATATCAACGCCTGGGGAAACTGGACGGATTGTCCGTGTAATTATTGACTAGCATTAATCATATTAATAGGCCTATTAGCACGTGACTTAATTAATGACGTACTTGAATCGAAAGCGAGGCAGTGCAGTGTTGATAACACTTTATAATTGGCCGCCAAGTACAAAGTGTGTCTGATTTGACATATTTACTCAAGTTTTAAGTCATCCCTACTTCAATTACGCCGAATAGACCCATTAAACGTAATAATTAACATCCGCCATCTCGTCGATATAACACAGAAACGGGAAATTATATGTTTGCGATGTAAATGAGGCTATGGGAGAATTCGTGTATATTCGGAAATGATCGTGTATAATCGAATCGAAATGGATACCATTGGCTCTGTATACATATTTTTACATACATGGTCGACATACCTAATAGATTGATACAGCGTAATGTGTGTAATCTGTTATTTGGATTGATCAACTAATTATGTTCCACCAATTGGTTTTGATTTGGACAAAGAAACAAATATGGCCACCATTTAAACCCAATTCTTCAAATAGCAGGTTTAATTTTCTAACGGTATATATCCGATATTATTAAATCTTTAACCAATGAAAATGAGTTTACAAAATCTGAAAGAGCTTATGAACCAATTAATAGTGTATTGCCATAAGGTAACAATTACTATTCATGTAAACTAGGGATGGTAACGAATATTCGAATATTCACTCGAACGTCCAAATATCCGAATACTGTTCCAGTACCAGTATTCGAATATTCGGAAATAAATATTATATTGTCCTCATAAATGCCACCCGCTCAGTCACACGTTTGGAAATGCTTGAATCGCTCTGAGAATAAGAACACCGCTATGTGTAATCTATGCAAATTGGATGTAAGATATTCGAGTACAATAGCAATGTGAATAATCATTTGAAGATGACATTTACGCGTAAAACAGAAATTAGGTTAGTTTGGCAATTTTGATAAGAGTTTGAGTTTATGATATAATTCTATCGAATATTCGAATACCTTCCCGACCGAATATTCGAATAGTGTAATCGCTATTCGTTGCCTTCCCTAATTTAATCCCTTGTCATGAAATGTGGCCAACGTTTCCTTAATGTGGATGTCCCCCGAGATGTTCGACGAGCTACTAGCCAGAGTGGTCCCCAGGATCACCAAGCAACAAACCTGGTACAGGGAGCCCCTGGAGTATTGCATGAAGCTTGCCCTGACTGTGCGTCACCTTGCATCTGGGAGCAAGTATGCCGCGATGAAGTTCGGTTTGAGGGTCCCTCAAAACACCCAGTCACTCCTCGTCCGAGAAGTCTGTCAGGCCATCATCGATGAATACATGGACGATGTGATGATTTGCCCTACCACTCCTGGTGAATGGCGACCGTATTTGGGCTCAGCAGCGAGATCATGGCTTTCGACGATGGTCCTGGGGATGATGGTGCAGAGATGATCTTGCCTCTACCTCGGCCACTAGCAGACTTCCTGGTTGTTGACTTCTTTGTTTTCTTGGGTGCCATGTTCTTAGTTCGATGACTACTGTACGAATGCGGTACTGTACAAATCGACAGAACGTCACGTGATCGTTGGCAACACGCCGAGCGCGCTGCGCATAGGTTTCTCATAAGTTACTCATACGTTGGGCATAAGTCGAGAACGATGGACTTACGCTGGCTATTCGCTGTCATAAGTTATTTATAAGTTAGTGATAGGTTACTAATAGGTTACACATACGATACAAAAACGTTCAATACGTTATGCATACGTCCAATGTATTCATACGGTAGAATTGTCGATACCTTTTTGGGCGTATGCCGAAGTGTTGACATTATTTTATGAGTTTTCATACGCTATGTAGAAGTTTCTCTAAAACGTTATAGTGTGACAGCACCATAACGAGTTACCTGTTGACAACTTGGCTTATGCTAGATACAATTAGTATGTCCGTTTTAAGAATATAAGAGTGTAAATGTTAAATATATAATTCTTACACTTTCCAGACACTCATCCTTCTCCTAGGGGTGTGGGGGGAGCTCGAACTCAGCACCCTACGACGACATCCACACTAGAAGAAATCACTGTACCCTCTAGCAATTGCGTTTTGCTGACTCAGAATAAATCGTATTTATGTGTTTCTGTTCTTCAACTGCAAACAGAAATTATTATTCATAAGACATGTATTCCAGTGTAAGCTTTATAATTCATAAGACATGTATTCCATTGTAAGCTTTATTATTCATACGGCATGTATTCCAGTGTAAACTTTATTATTCATACGACATGCTTTCCAGTGTAAGCTTTATTATTCATAAGACATGTATAATGTATTCCAGAGTAAGCTTTATAATTCATAAGACATGTATTCCATTGTAAGCTTTATTATTCATACGCCATGTATTCCAGTGTAAACTTTATTATTCATACGACATGTATTCCAGTGTAAACTTTATTATTCACAAGACATGTATACCAGTGTAAGCTTTATTATTCATACGACATGTATTCCAGTGTAAGCTTTATTATTCATAAGACATGTATTCCAGTGTAAGCTTTATTATTCATACGACATGTGTTCCAGTATAAGCTTTATTATTCATACGACATGTGTTCCAGTATAAGCTTTATTATTCATACGACATGTGTTCCAGTGTAAGCTTTATAATTCATAACACATGTGTTCCAGTGTAAGCTTTATTATTCATACATGTGTTCCAGTGTAAGCTTTATTATTCATACATGTATTCCAGTGTAAGCTTTATTATTCATACGACATGTATTCCAGTGTAAGCTTTATTATTCATACGACATGTGTTCCAGTATAAGATTTATTTTTCATAAGACATGTATCATGTATTCCAGTGTAAGCTTTATTATTCATACGACATGTGTTCCAGTATAAGCTTTATTATTCATAAGACATGTATTCAAGTCTAAGCTTTATACTTCATAAGACATGTATTCCAGTGTAAGCTTTATTATTCATAACACATGTGTTCCAGTGTAAACTTTATTATTCATACGCCATGTATTCCAGTGTAAGCTTTATTATTCATACGCCATGTGTTCCAGTGTAAGCTTTATTATTCATAAGAAATGTATTCCAGTGTAAGCTTTATTATTCATACGACATGTATTCCAGTGTAATCTTTATTATTCATACGACATGTATTCCAGTGTAAGCTTTATTATTCATACGGCATGTGTTCCAGTATAAGCTTTATTATTCATAAGACATGTATTCCAGTGTAAGCTTTATTATTCATACGACATGTATTCCAGTGTAAACTTTATTATTCATGCGACATGTATTCCAGTTTAAGCTTTATTATTCATACGCCATGTGTTCCAGTGTAAGCTTTATTATTCATAACACATGTGTTCCAGTGTAAGCTTTATTATTCATACGACATGTATTCCAGTGTAAGCTTTATTATTCATACGACATGTGTTCCAGTGTAAGCTTTATTATTCATAACACATGTGTTCCAGTGTACGCTTTATTATTCATACATGTGTTCCAGTGTAAGCTATTATTATTCATACATGTGTTCCAGTGTAAGCTTTATTATTCATAAGACATGTATTCCAGTGTAAGCTTTATAATTCATACGACATGTATTCCAGTGTAAGCTTTATTATTCATACGGCATGTATTCCAGTGTAAACTTTATAATTCATACGGCATGTATTCCAGTGTAAGCTTTATAATTCATACGGCATGTATTCCAGTGTAAGCTTTATTATTCATACATGTGTTCCAGAGTAAGCTTTATTATTCATACATGTGTTCCAGTGAAAGCTTTATTATTCATACGACATGTGTTCCAGTGTTTTATTCATACAACATGTATTCTAGTGTAAGCTTTGTTATTCATAAGACATGTCTTCCAATGTAAGCTTTATTATTCATAAGACATGTATTCCAGTGTAAGCTTTATTATTCATAAGACATGTATTCCAATGTAAGCTTTATTATTCATAAGACATGTATTCCAGTGTAAGCTTTATTATTCATAAGACATGTATTCCAGTGTAAGCTTTATTATTCATAAGACATGTATTCCAGTGTAAGCTTTATTATTCATACGGCATGTATTCCAGTGTAAGCTTTATTATTCATACGGCATGTATTCCAGTGTAAGCTTTATTATTCATACGACATGTGTTCCAGTGTAAGCTTTATTATTCATAAGACATGTATTCCAGTGTAAGCTTTATTATTCATACGCCATGTATTCCAGTGTAAACTTTATTATTCATAAGACATGTATTCCAGTGTAAACTTTATTATTCATAACACAAGTGTTCCAGTGTAAGCTTTATTATTCATACGACATGTCTTCCAGTGTAAGCTTTATTATTCATACGACATGTATTCCAGTGTAAGCTTTATTATTCATACGATATGTATTCCAGTGTAAGCTTTATTATTCATAAGACATGTATTCCAGTGTAAACTTTATTATTCATAACACATGTGTTCCAGTGTAAGCTTTATTATTCATAATACATGTATTCAAGTGTAAGCTTTATTATTCATACGACATGTATTTCAGTGTAAGCTTTATTATTCATACATGTATTCCAGTGTAAACTTTATTATTCATACATGTATTCCAGTGTAAGCTTTATTATTCATAACACATGTATTCAAGTGTAAGCTTTATTATTCATACGACATGTGTTCCAGTGTAAGCTTTATTATTCATAAGCCATGTGTTCCAGTGTAAGCTTTATTATTCATACGCCATGTGTTCCAGTGTAAGCTTTATTATTCATACGACATGTATTCCAGTGTAAGCTTTATTATTCATAACACATGTGTTCCAGTGTAAACTTTATTATTCATAAGACATGTATTCCAGTGTAAACTTTATAATTCATAAGACATGTATTCCAGTGTAAACTTTATTATTCATAAGACATGTATTCCAGTGTAAACTTTATAATTCATAAGACATGTATTCCAGTGTAAACTTTATTATTCATAAGACATGTATTCAAGTGTAAGCTTTATTATTCATAACACATGTATTCCAGTGTAAACTTTATTATTCATAACACATGTATTCCAGTGTAAGCTATATTATTCATACGCCATGTATTCCAGTGTAAGCTTTATTATTCATAAGACATGTATTCCAGTGTAAGCTTTATTATTCATAAGACATGTATTCCAGTGTAAACTTTATTATTCATAACACATGTGTTCCTGTGTAAGCTTTATTATTCATAAGCCATGTATTCCAGTGTAAGCTTTATTATTCATAAGACATGTATTCCAGTGTAAGCTTTATTATTCATACCACATGTGTTTCAGTGTAAGCTTTATTATTCATAAGGCATGTATTCCAGTGTAAACATTTTTATTCATACGACATGTATTCCAGTGTAAGCTTTAGAGAACCGCTGTCTACAAATGTGTTAACTTATTCATGATTGTGGGTTTAATGTCGAACCAACAGCTTAGGTCACGTGACATATGGCGACTCTCCAGCTATTAGTGGTGGATGAAGATCTCGAGTGCACCTCTGTGTAGTATTTCAGGCACGGACGGACACCCGGGTAGAACCACCGATCCTCCACAAGTCAGCTGGATAGCTTCCTCACGTGAAATAATTCGACACCACGAATAGGTTTGAATAATTTGGTCAACAACCCTAAAGCCAATTTTCTCATTTAAATGCATCGCTACTACATGTACACATTCTTTCGAAAATATTTTAACAGTGTTTTTGTTAAGGATTTCATATAAGTGTCACATACGCTCCTGAATTGATATTTGTTTTCCTTGGAGTCCAGACCTGGGGTCAATTACATAGCAACGTAATTAATTAAATTACCAATTACATGACAATGTTACCATTACAAATACAATTAACAACTCGACAACTGAGGCCCACTTCATTTTTAAATCATCAAGTTTACACAATAAATTACACAGTAATCAGTTCATTGTTGTCGCATCTTCACACTTACACAATCAATTACACAGTAGTCAGTTCATTGTTGTCGCATCTTCAAACTTACACACTCAATTACACAATAGTCAGTTCATTGTTGTCACATCGTCACACTTACACAATCAATTACACAATAGTCAGTTCATTGTTGTCACATCTTCATATTTACACAATCAATTACACAGTAATCAGTTCATTGTTGTCGCTACTTCACATATATACAACAATCAGTTCATTATTGTCGCATATACACACTTACACAATCAATTACACAGTCATCAGTTCATTGTTGTCGCTTCTTCACATATACACAACAATCAGTTCATTGTTGTCGCATCTTCACACTTACACAATCAATTACAGTCATCAGTTAATTGTTGTCACATCTACAAACTTACACAATCAATTACACAGTAGTCAGTTCATTGTTGTCGCATCTTCAAACTTACACACTCAATTACACAATAGTCAGTTCATTGTTGTCACATCGTTACACTTACACAATCAATTACACAATAGTCAGTTCATTGTTGTCACATCTTCATATTTACACATTCAATTACACAGTAATAAGTTCATTATTGTCACATCTTCACACTTACACAATCAATTACACAGTCATCAGTTCATTGTTGTCGCTTCTTCACATATATACAACAATCAGTTCATTGTTGTCGCATCTACACACTTACACAATCAATTACACAGTCATCAGTTCATTGTTGTCGCTTCTTCACATATACACAACAATCAGTTCATTGTTGTCGCATCTTCACACTTACACAATCAATTACAGTCATCAGTTCATTGTTGTCACATCTACAAACTTACACAATCAATTACACAGTAGTCAGTTCATTGTTGTCGCATCTTCAAACTTACACACTCAATTACACAATATTCAGTTCATTGTTGTCACATCGTTACACTTACACAATCAATTACACAATAGTCAGTTCATTGTTGTCACATCTTCATATTTACACAATCAATTACACAGTAATCAGTTCATTGTTGTCACATCTTCACACTTACACAATCAATTACACAGTCATTAGTTCATTGTTGTCGCTTCTTCACATATATACAACAATCAGTTCATTGTTGTCGCATCTACACACTTACACAATCAATTACACAGTCATCAGTTCATTGTTGTTACCTCTACACTTACGCAATCAATTACACAGTCATCAGTTCAGTGTTGTCACATCATCACACTTACACAATCAATTACACAGGAATCAGTTCATTGTCGTCACATCTTCACACTTACACAATCAATTACACAACAATCAGTTCATTGTTGTCGCATCTTCAAACTTACACAATCAATTACACAATAGTCAGTTCATTATTGTCACATCGTAACACTTAAACAATCAATTACACAGTAGTCAGTTCATTGTTGTCACATCTTCATATTTACACAATCAATTACACAGTAATCAGTTCATTGTTGTCACATCTTCAAACTTACACAATCAATTACACAGTCTTCAGTTCATTGTTGTCGCTTCTTCACATTTACACAATCAATTACACAACAATCAGTTCAGTGTTGTCGCATCTTCACACTTACACAATCAATTACACAGTCATCAGTTCATTGTTGTTACATTTTCACACTTACGCAATCAATTACACTGTCATCAGTTACTTGTTGTCACATCGTCACACTTACACAATCAATTACACAGGAATCAGTTCGTTGTCATCACATCTTCACACTTACACAATCAATTACACAACAATCAGTTCATTGTTGTCGCATCTTCAAACTTACACAATCAATTACACAATAGTCAGTTCATTGTTGTCACATCGTCACACTTACACAATCAATTACACAGTAGTCAGTTCATTGCTGTCACATCTTCATATTTACACAATCAATTACACAGTAATAAGTTCATTGTTGTCGCATCCCCACACTTACACAATCAATTACACAGCAATCAGTTCATTGTTGTCGCATCCCCACACTTACACAATCAATTACACAACAATCAGTTCATTGTTGTCGCATCGTCAAACTTACACAATCAATTACACAGTCATCAGTTCGTTGTCATCACATCTTCACACTTACACAATCAATTACACAACAATCAGTTCATTGTTGTAGCATCTTCAAACTTACACAATCAATTACACAATAGTCAGTTCATTGTTGTCACATCGTCACACTTACACAATCAATTACACAGTAGTCAGTTCATTGCTGTCACATCTTCATATTTACACAATCAATTACACAGTAATAAGTTCATTGTTGTCGCATCCCCACACTTACACAATCAATTACACAGCAATCAGTTCATTGTTGTCGCATCCCCACACTTACACAATCAATTACACAACAATCAGTTCATTGTTGTCGCATCGTCAAACTTACACAATCAATTACACAGTCATCAGTTCATTGTTGTCACATCTTCACACTTACACAATCAATTACACAACAATCAGTTCATTGTTGTCGCATCTTCACACTTACACAATCAATTACACCGTAATCAGTTCATTGTTGTCGCTTCTTCACATTTACACAATCGATTACACAGTCATCAGTTCATTGTTGTCACATCTTCACACTTACACAATCAATTACACATTAATCAGTTCATTGTTGTCGCTTCTTCACATTTACACAATCGATTACACAACAATCAGTTCATTGTTGTCGCATATTAAACACTATTACACTTACACAATCAATTACACAATCAATTACACAATGATAGTCAGCGTCTTCTTTATCATGCTATATCCTCCAACAATTAAAATGAGTATATATTATATATATTATACATACTATATATTAGCCTATACGTCGTGAAGCGTCGCCTCCGATTAAGCATGTGGCAATATATAAACGGATATTATGATATCAGCATGCGTCCTTAATGAGTTAGTATCCAATAATGAACATATTAATCAATCCATTAAGTTTGGAAATGGGATATTATTTGTGGAGCTATTAACTTCTTTCCGTATGATGGTAATCAAAAAACCAATACCCCTGTAGCTCCGCCTCCGAGGCACACATGCGCAATAACGCCGGTAAATCACTTAATGTTGTAAATACCACAGGAACTTGAAATGTTATCCATAAGCCACCAAAGGTCTCGTAACTCTATCCTAGGACACCCCATCTATTAAAAAAAAGACAGGAATGCAACGTAAACAATACCCACCCACTACTCACGACATATAAATGCTATAAGCACCGCACGATAATCACAACATTATCGGGAAGAGTCCATTGACTTGTTATAGGTGTTTTTATGTTACTATTTTATAGGCAAACGTTACCATTCAATTGTATAGACTACACAATAGTCAATTTGCATAGGACGTAGTAATATAAAACAACCTATACCAAGTCAATGGACTCTTCCGATAATGTTGTGATTATCGTGCGGTGTTTATAACCAAGACCGTGTGACAGTCACACTCCCGGGG
>CM026403.1:64242716-64265315 GCA_014843695.1 Archivesica marissinica | reverse complement strand
AGTCTATGATAAATAATACGCATTAAATTGTTAATGCCGTTATGTAACAGGACCTGGTGGAAACTAATATAGTCGCACGTGTTGCAATATTTATATGTTGCGACCTTCAAGATAAATGGGTTTATCTCTGATAAATGACAAATATATATCGTGATCTGATTGACTGGTCGAGAAAAGGAGTTTACGTACAAAGCAGTTCAATGTGAATGCTATGATTTCTGGAAAGTAGGTCAACATTGAAAAACAGGTTCTAATATTAATAATTACACCAAACAGACTACATCTATCTTCCAGTATCATAAAGAAATATTTCTAAATCAAAACGATATTACTTACTTGTTATTATTATTAGACATATAACGTTGCTAACATTATATCACAGGCTGCAAAACATGAAATCCTGGTCTATTCTGTTCGCCGTAAAATGGTGCTATTTTTTATTAAATTGTACATGTATGTATACAATTACTGTGTAGTGATTTTTTTTGCCAACAACGCCCAACACCAAACATATTTTCCCAATAACAACTCACTAACATTTCACCCCATGGATTGATGTTCCTAAACTTAACGGACTATTATAAATAAACAAATATAACAAAAGTATATGGAACTATTTTAAAATAGTTTAATATTGTTGGGTTCGTCTGTGAGGTCGGACGATTCTATTACATGATGGGGGAGATGGGTTTTTATCTGCATTTACAGACACTGATATTATACATAAATAGAGTTATATCATTTTAACAACATATTAATACTAGAAGAACGACTTAGTAAGTTAATAATATGACAAGAAATGACATGTTTGACATGTATACAACATTGTTATATTTTATTACATCCCTAATTGCTGGGTAAATCCATTTTTACCCCAATTCCAATAATACAAAAGAATAGTTATACAGAATTGTTATTCGTATGAAAATGACGAGAAGCCTGGTCATGACCTCTAGGGTGGCAGCTATGTGCAGGCAGTGAAGATTCACACTGAAACTGATTTCCTGAAATGTCAATGTATCATGAGGCCAGGCCCGTAGTCACACTGAGGCACGCCGAGGCAGCTACACCGAGGCAGCTGCATCGGTAGTAATTTCCAAATTTCAGAAACTCGCTTCTATACACCAACAATTTTAAGGGGAACATACCCGCGGATCGCCCCTAGATTACCTCGGTTGAAATTTGCCTCTGGCTATGGTACTGATGATGCTGCCTACATACACAAGTCCTCGAGCTCCTGTATATACATGTATGTAAAGCGATATGTTTTTCAATGTGACACGGTTACTGCTATACATTGTTACTAGTTCTACTCTAATACAATAACCATTATGATATTGTACATAATTATGTTTATTATAAACATTAATTTAAAGCGACATTACATCGCAAAAAGGAAATAAAATGCATTTTGTTCACGTATAAATGCATTGCTACTACAAATTCGTCTGAATACATTCGAACACTAACATTGAATCAATAAACGGTGTGTTGTGGTATACAAACTTTCAAAAGTGAAAGTAGGATTTCATATAACGAACATCCACGCTCCTGAATTGACGTTTGCTTGTCATTGGAGTCATTATTAAACGCGCGAAACTTTCGTTTAGAGATAAGTTAGCTAAGATTAGGCATACATGTGAGGTATCACGGTAAATATGTACCATAGCTCGTGTTATTCAGGATAAACGCGTTGTATTACGCATGAATGTCGACCCTATTTACATTATTGTATTATATAACAAACCGCGTATACGACATCTGTTTATTTGTTGAAATACTCAGTTTTTGAGGCAAATATTTGGAAACAATATTACGATTATAATAGCAAATTACATTCTGCAGACATTTGCGTTTTCACCGATGTAGTGTCGCTTTAAACTAGAATTATGAATTCCTTGTATGAAACCGGAAATATATATTCATATAACTATGTAATTGTACACTTGATTTCCATAAAAAATAGAATTATGAAATCAATTAAAAATATAGGCCTATTGAAGAAAAATGACCGATACTGGGATTCGATCTTCGGTCCTCTGGACCTCTATCCAATATTCTAAATCTTCAACTATAGCCGTCAACATGATAAACGACATAAATGTGTACAGGTGCACGAGCGTTATTGATAAGCGTTCTTGTAAACATGGGTGTGGTTTTGGACAGTATGTATGGTGGTATGGGAACTATATATACATTCAATCTGGTGGATGCATCATGTGACGATAAGTCAAGCTAGCCAGCAATATTAGCCAGCAGTAATTTCGAGCAAACAATAAGGGTTAAACAACACCAATTTACAGGAATTATAAAATATGTCTCTAATAAATTATGGGTATTGTATTTTCTCGAACATGTCCCAAGTGCATGTATACATGTATACAGCTACAGTATAGTGACACATTCCTCATAGGGGACATGTCCCATGTGTATGTATACATGTATATACCTACATAATAGTGACACATTCCTCATAGGGGACATGTCCCATGTGTATGTATACATGTATATACCTACAGAATAGTGACACATTCCTCATAGGGGACATGTCCCATGTGTATGTATACATGTATATACCTACAGAATAGTGACACATTCCTCATAGGGGACATGTCCCAAGTGTATGTATACATGTATATACCTACAGAATAGTGACACATTCCTCATAGGGGACATGTCCCAAGTGTATGTATACATGTATATACCTACAGAATAGTGACACATTCCTCATAGGGGACATGTCCCATGTGTATGTATACACGTATATACCTACAGAATAGTGACACATTCCTCATAGGGGACATGTCCCATGTGTATGTATACATGTATATACCTACAGAATAGTGACACATTCCTCATAGGGGAAATGTCCCAAGTGCATGTATATATGTATAAATTTACAGAATAGTGACACATTCCTCATAGGGTCATGTCCGACGTGCATGTATACATGTATAAACCTACAGAATAGTGACACATTCCTCATAGGGGAATTGTCCGTCGTGCATGTATACATGTATAAACCTACAGAATAGTGACACATTCCTCATAGGGGGCATGTCCCAAGTGCATGTACACATGTATAAACCTACATAATAGTGACACATTCCTCATAGGGGACATGTCCCAAGTGTATGTATACATGTATAAACCTACAGAATAGTGACACATTCCTCATAGGAGACATGTCCCATGTGTATGTATACATGTATATACCTACAGAATAGTGACACATTCCTCATAGGGGGCATATCCCAAGTGTATGTTATGTTATGATTCGGGTTTTACGCCTGCATCAGCACCATTTTGGGCTATATCGCCGGCGGGCAGTTTACCTAACAACACCTTTCCTGGGCAGGCTCCAGCGGTTAACCAGTACTTGGGTGCACCAACCTCCGTAAGAAACTGCCAACTTTTTCATATAAATGAGACACGGCATGAGCGGGGCTCGAACCCGTGACCATCATTGATGATAGGTTACAGTGGTATACAAGTCAGCGACCTTAACCACTCGACCACGATGGCGGCCCAAGTGCATGTACACATGTATAAACTTACAGAATAGTGACACATTCCTCATAGGGGACATGTCCCAAGTGCATGTACACATGTATAAACCTACAGAATAGTGACACATTCCTCATAGGGGCATGTCCCAAGTGCATGTACACATGTATAAACCTACAGAATAGTGACACATTCCTCATAGGGGACATGTCCCAAGTGCATGTACACATGTATAAACTTACAGAATAGTGACACATTCCTCATAGGGGACATGTCCCAAGTGCATGTACACATGTATAAACCTACAGAATAGTGACACAATCCTCATAGGGGGCATGTCCCAAGTGCATGTACACATGTATAAACCTACAGAATAGTGACACATTCCTCATAGGGGACATGTCCCAAGTGCATGTACACATGTAAACTTACAGAATAGTGACACATTCCTCATAGGGGACATGTCCCAAGTGCATGTACACATGTATAAACCTACAGAATAGTGACACAATCCTCATAGGGGGCATGTCCCAAGTGCATGTACACATGTATAAACCTACAGAATAGTGACACAATCCTCATAGGGGGCATGTCCCAAGTGCATGTACACATGTATAAACCTACAGAATAGTGGGGGTTTTTGGTTTGTAACACATTCCTCATAGGGGACATGTCCCAAGTGCATATACACATGTATAAACCTACAGAATAGTGACACATTCCTCATATGGGACATGTCCCAAGTGCATGTACACATGCATAAACCTACAGAATAGTGACACAATCCTCATAGGGGACATGTCCCATGTGCATGTATACATGTATAAACCTACAGAATAGTGACACATTCCTCATAGGGGGCATGTCCCAGGTACATGTATGCATGAATAAACCTACATAATAGTGACACATTCCTCATAGGGGGTATGTCCCAAGTGTATGTATACATGTATAAACCTACAGAATAGTGACACATTCCTCATAGGAGACATGTCCCATGTGTATGTATACATGTATATACCTACAGAATAGTGACACATTCCCCATAGGGGACATGTCCCAAGTGCATGTATACATGTATAAACCTACAGAATAGTGACACATTCCTCATAGGGGGCATATCCCAAGTGTATGTTATGTTATGTTATGATTCGGGTTTTACGCCTGCATCAGCACCATTTTGGGCTATATCGCCGGCGGGCAGTTTACCTAACAACACCTTTCCTGGGCAGGCTCCAGCGGTTAACCAGTTCTTGGGTGCACCAACCTCCGTAAGAAACTGCCAACTTTTTCATATAAATGAGACACGGCCTGAGCGGGGCTCGAACCCGTGACCATCAGTGATGATAGGTTACAGTGGTATACAAGTCAGCGACCTTAACCACTCGACCACGGAGGCGGCCCAAGTGTATGTACACATGTATAAACCTACAGAATAGTGAAACATTCCTCATAGGGGGCATGTCCCAAGTGCATGTACACATGTATAAACCTACAGAATAGTGACACATTCCTCATAGGGGGCATGTCCCAAGTGCATGTACACATGTATAAATCTACAGAATAGTGACACATTCCTCATAGGGGGCATGTCCCAAGTGCATGTACACATGTATAAACCTACATAATAGTGACACATTCCTCATAGGGGACATGTCCCAAGTGCATGTATACATGTATGAACCTACAGAATAGTGACACATTCCTCATAGGGGGCATATCCCAAGTGTATGTACACATGTATATACCTACAGAATAGTGACACATTCCTCATAGGGGGCATGTCCCAAGTGCATGTACACATGTATAAACCTACAGAATAGTGACACATTCCTCATAGGGGACATGTCCCAAGTGCATGTACACATGTATAAACTTACAGAATAGTGACACATTCCTCATAGGGGACATGTCCCAAGTGCATGTACACATGTATAAACCTACAGAATAGTGACACAATCCTCATAGGGGGTATGTCCCTAGTGTATGTATACATGTATAAACCTACAGAATAGTGACACATTCCTCATAGGAGACATGTCCCATGTGTATGTATACATGTATATACCTACATAATAGTGACACATTCCTCATAGGGGACATGTCCCAAATGCATGTATACATGTATAAACCTACAGAATAGTGACACATTCTTCATAGGGGGCATATCCCAAGTGTATGTACACATGTATAAACCTACATAATAGTGACACATTCCTCATAGGGGGCATGTCCCAAGTGCATGTACACATGTATAAACCTACAGAATAGTGACACATTCCTCATAGGGGGCATGTCCCAAGTGCATGTACACATGTATAAACCTACAGAATAGTGACACATTCCTCATAGGGGGCATGTCCCAAGTGCATGTATACATGTATAAACCTACATAATAGTGACA
Organism: Archivesica marissinica; assembly: GCA_014843695.1. NCBI lineage: Eukaryota > Metazoa > Mollusca > Bivalvia > Venerida > Vesicomyidae > Archivesica > Archivesica marissinica. Next base: position 64,259,404 of record CM026403.1, on the reverse strand, counting down.
CATTCCTCATAGGGGACATGTCCCAAGTGCATGTATACATGTATGAACCTACATAATAGTGACACATTCCTCATAGGGGGCATATCCCAAGTGTATGTACACATGTATATACCTACAGAATAGTGACACATTCCTCATAGGGGACATGTCGTATGTAGCCTACATGCATAGCCTACATGTATACACCTAAATAATCATGGCATGATTGTATAGGAAGACATGTCCCAAGAACATATATACAAGAACCAGAGGCGACTTCAATAGAGTGATCAGAGCAAGACAAGGTGATGTCATCAGCTAGGTCTACATAAGGGATAACAGGTAGTCAGTATGTGCTCACAGACGGATCTGTAGTCCAGTGGTAACACGCTGGACTGGTAATCCAGGGATCACAGGTTCGATCCCCCGTCTGACCATAATAAAATTAACAGTCTTTCAGATGGGACGCTAAACCGAGGTCTCGTGTCGGTGCTTTACATCGTGCACGTAAAAGAACCAGATGAGACTCTGGAATGGATCTCTGTCTGTATCATTGCACTATCCTCCAAATTCTAAAATAACTAATCTCTTCAGGAGGCGTCGCTCATATGGGCAACCGGTAGCGACGATATATAAACGTTTTAACACACACTATAATTATGGCCGCATTTTTTCTACTTATATAGTGACCGCATTTTCTCTCTACTTATATAGCGGCCGCATTATAGACGGCGCCTTTACAAGGGGAAGTAATTATTCTACAGATTTTAAATGTAAACTGCTAATGAAAGCTCACTAACGAAAGCTGGCTGGTTTGTGTTCAGTTGAATCAATTACCTGCAAATCAGGTCAAGATTCTCTATTTTGTTTTACCAGGTAAATATTTTCGTAACAACGTTTGCTTGTTGAGCTGTAATTACAGGCCGCACTGTTTGATGTATTTATTATCAACAATGTAACTGTCACGTCACGTATTTGTTTGAAATTATAATAGTGTAGTTTTTATACTTTACACTAAACTGGTAAATGCACAATTCAATTGCAATATGTAGGTCAACTGGCCAACAACATGGGTATGCGGTTTAGCGTAAAGAAATGCTACATGTACATCCACAGGCACCAGACACAATATTTTTTTTAATTTTTGGCCTATGGTCATATAGTAAGTAATATATAATATTATATATAACTTACTATATGACCATAGGCCAAAAATAAAAAAAATATTTTGTGTCTGGTGCCTGTGTGTACATCATGAGTGTCAACCACAAATCTAGCCACTTCTATGAACTTGACAAGCACATCCTGAAGAATGTTGAAGTAAACCCATACCTTGGTATCATTTCGCAATACCATGAAATTTGGACCACACAGTACCAACATTACTAAGAAAGCAAGTTCCACGTTGGGATTTCTTCGTCGAAATTTGAAGCACTGCCCACCGTCCAGCAGAAAAACCGCATACCTCTCACTCATTAGATCATCACTAGAGTACAGCTCCATTGTATGGGACCCCCATAGATCTACAGACCCCCATCTACAGAAGGACGTTGACAAACTCGAACGTGTACAACGAGATTCATCTCTGAGACTACAAATCACTGGACCAAGGATGCATCACAAGAATGCTCCATAATCTGAACCTACCACCACTGCAGGACCGAAGAAAGACAGCGCCACTGGTCTTCTTCAAAGTAACCGAGGGTACCAGCAATGCCCTGTCATGATTTTCTGACCCACATACATGGTGACAAGAGGCCAAAAACATTTAGTGATTGTGTAGCTGACAAGACTCAGTAAATTCAAAGTGCTATACGGTCATTAATTGTGAAACCAAAAGAGACGTATATAAACATTCATTCTTCCCACGAACATCTGTGGAGTGGAACAATCTGAGTGATAACATTGTGTACGCAGAGACAGTTACAGGCTTTAGAACAGCCCTTTTACATTGGGACTAAGTTACATGTCTAGGTCCCCGAGAGGGGTTTGACATTAATGGAACATACATAAGTTATTTTCGTTATATATCTATATATACTCCAAATTATTCAACAATGCAAAGCAAGTTTAACATACCCAAATGTTGCTTGTTCCAAATTTCCACTTGTCACTGGGTCTTCATGGAGTAAATAAATAAACCAAACCCATATCCGAGATTCGTAGTTTATATCGTGTATCAATACATAAAAAGAGACATGTAATAACAATAACAACTAATAGAAACATGTATATGAAATATATACACTTATCCACCCTGAAAATATCACAGCCGCTATCACAGATTGCATATATTATAAATACATTAGCTTACTAATAAATGGTTTCTTACCAGAATCGACTGTATAATACTCTTACGAATATTTATATAGGACATCAGAGGTAGATCTAAACAAAGATAGTATGTATACACTATTTCATTCCGACATTGTTGCAAGACAAAGTCGATGCGTACATCTTTTTCTCCAGTGCGCGGATTATTAGAAAGGGCGGCACCACGTGTTTAGTTGGGGTTAATAGTGGATTAGTGATTTGACATCATATGTCATTCTCCCGTACTATCACTCGGACATAATTACATGACGTTACACCACAGTAGATAACACAATAGACTGGACACACATGGGTAACTGTCATAGAAGAGGAAGGAACAGCTACCGTACATATATAGATAAGAGAGCATTGCTTGCAGTACAATAATAATACACAATATAGCTTTTCTATATAACATATAAATAAGGCCTGGGCTACACACTTTTACACACTCCAAGATGTTATCCAGAGAACTAAATTTCCTTTCCGTGTTGATCAGATAAATACAACATTTCTTAACAGTCCCGGGGATTAATTATACTGATATGAGGAACACAAGTTATCTATCTGATAATTCTAATTTGCATAATAATGGTTGGGATTTGCCAATGTGTGTTTTACGTTTATATATCGTCGCTACCGGTTGCCCATATGAGCGACGCCTCCTGAAGAGATTGGTCATTTTAGAGTTTTGTAGGATAGTGCAATGATACAGACAGAGACCCATTCCAGAATCTCCTCTGGTTCTTTTACATGCACGGTGTAAATCACCGACATGAGACCTCGGTTTAAAGTCCCATCTGAAAGACTGTTAATTTTATTAGGGTCAGACGGGGGATCGAACCTGCGAGCCAATGTTCCCTTACAACAAATAATCGTTCCAATGATAACATCATATCTGTAAATAAATCCATTGATAAAGAGGCCACAGTTACACAGTTGTCAATATTGTTACTTTCAGTTTGTTACAAAAAAAGGTTTTTGAGCCCTTGCTAGTATAACTATAAGCATAGTCAGTTTTTACAAATTGGTGTATTTTTCAGGTAGATTGAAATTTTGTGTGTGAGACCAACATCACAACTCAAGCATGTCGTTTCCAGTGTCAAATCAACCGCAGAAAAGTAAGTGCAACAGATATGTAACAAGCTTTTCCTGTATAGCATCAACCCCCTTTTCCTGTATGACATCAACCCCTTTTCCTGTATGACATCAACCCCCTTTTACTGTATGACACAACCCCCTTTTCCTGTATGACATTAACCCCCTTTTCCTATATGACATCAACCCCCTTTTCCTGTATAGCATCAACCCCCATTTCCTGTGTAGCATCAACCCCCTTTTCCTGTATAGCATCAACCCCCTTTTCCTGTATAGCATCAACCCCCATTTCCTGTATAGCATCAACCCCATTTTCCTGTATAGCATAAACCCCATTTTCCTGTATAGCATCAACCCCCTTTTCCTGTATAGCATCAACCCCCTTTCCTGCATAGCATCAACCCCCTTTCCTGTATAGCATCAACCCCCTTTTCCTGTATAGCATCAACCCCCTTTTCCTGTTTAGCATCAACCCCCTTTTCCTGTATAGCATCAACCCCCTTTTCCTGTTTAGCATCACCCCCTTTTCCTGTATAGCATCAATCCCCTTTCCTGTGTAGCATCAACCCCCTTTTCCTGTATAGCATCAATCCCCTTTTCCTGTATAGCATCAATCCCCTTTCCTGTATAGCATCACCGCCTATTCCTGCATAGCATCAACCCCCTTTTCCTGTATAGCATCAACCCCCTTTTCCTGTTTAGCATCAACCCCCTTTTCCTGTGTAGCATCACCCCCTTTTCCTGTATAGCATCAACCCCCTTTTCCTGTATGACATCACCCCCTTTTCCTGTGTAGCATCAACCCCCTTTTCCTGTATAGCATCAACCCCCTTTTCCTGTATGACATCAACCCCTTTTCCTGTATGACATCACCCCCTTTTCCTGTAGACACCAACCCCCTTTTCCTGTGTAGCATCAACCCCCTTTTCCTGTATGACATCAATCCATTTTCCTGTGTGACAACAACCCCCTTTTCCTGTGTGACAACAACCCCCTTTTCCTGTATGACATCAACCCCCTTTTCCTGTATAACATCAACCCCCTTTTCCTGTATGACATCAACCCCCTTTTCCTGTATGACATCTATCCCCTTTTCCTGTGTGACATCAACGCCAGACAAGTCTACAGTACTGTGTACTTAATATATCTGTAGTATATTCTGTGTCCGATGTATGAACTGTGAATATTCTAATACCAGTCTACAGTACTGTGTACTTAATATATGTGTAGTATATTCTGTGTCCGATGTATGAACTGTGAATATTCTAATACCAGTCTACAGTACTGTGTACTTAATATATGTGTAGTATATTCTGTGTCCGATGTATGAACTGTGAATATTCTAATACCAGTCTACAGTACCGTGTACTTAATATATCTGTAGTATATTCTGTGTCCGATGTATGAACTGTGAATATTCTAATACCAGTCTACAGTACCGTGTACTTAATATATGTGTAGTATATTCTGTGTCAGATGTATGAACTGTGAATATTCTAATACCAGTCTACAGTACCGTGTACTTAATATATGTGTAGTATATTCTGTGTCCGATGTATGAACTGTGAATATTCTAATACCAGTCTACAGTACCGTGTACTTAATATATGTGTAGTATATTCTGTGTCCGATGTATGAACTGTGAATATTCTAATACCAGTCTACAGTACCGTGTACTTAATATATGTGTAGTATATTCTGTGTCCGATGTATGAACTGTGAATATTCTAATACCAGTCTACAGTACCGTGTACTTAATATATCTGTAGTCTATTCTGTGTCCGATGTATGAACTGTGAATATTCTAATACCAGTCTACAGTACCGTGTACTTAATATATGTGTAGTATATTCTGTGTCCGATGTATGAACTGTGAATATTCTAATACCAGTCTACAGTACCGTGTACTTAATATATGTGTAGTATATTCTGTGTCCGATGTATGAACTGTGAATATTCTAATACCAGTCTACAGTACTGTGTACTTAATATATGTGTAGTATATTCTGTGTCCGATGTATGAACTGTGAATATTCTAATACCAGTCTACAGTACCGTGTATTTTTATGAACTGCAACCTGCAAATTATTGACTACTAAATCTTAGTGATGTTTTTTGCTTACAGTGGAGATGGGGGGGATTGCACCAGGGATGGTTGGGTTGCCACCGAGTCTGCAGTACCTAGCAGGACTAGATCAGCTCATCATCAAGCAGAAGATCGAAGCTCTTGAAGGTACATTGTAACTTGCCATATTGGTCAGTTGATCGGCATAATTTATTCTACTAGGAAGTGTAGCGTGCTATATATGCTTGCCTGGATACCACACCATGGAACAGCACTGTGATCAGGGTACCATTCCATGGAGCAGCATGTTATGTCGTGTGATCAGGGTACCATTCCATGGAGCAGCATGTTATGTCGTTTGATCAGGGTACCATTCCATGGAGTGGCACACTATGTATGCTGGCCTAGACATCATTCCATGGAGCAGCATGTTATGTCGTGTGATCAGGGTACCATTCCATGGAGTGGCACGCTATGTATGCTGGCCTAGACATCATTCCATGGAGTGGCACACTATGTATGCTGGCCTAGACATCATTCCATAGAGTGGCACGCTATGTATGCTGGCCTAGACATCATTCCATGGAGTGGCACGCTATGTATGCTGGCCTAGACACCATTCCATGGAGTGGCACGCTATGTATGCTGGCCTAGACATCATTCCATGGAGTGGCACGCTATGTATGCTGGCCTAGACATCATTCCATGGAGTGGCACGCTATGTCCTGTGATCTGGTATCAGTCCATGGAGTGGCACATTGTGTCCTGTGATCAGGGTACCATTCCATGGAGCAGCATGCTATGTCCTGTGATCAGGGTACCATTCCATGGAGTAGCATAAGTTTTCTTGTAGATTTATTGAAAATATACTGATATGAAGCATCTTTCAATAATAACGTGTATGTATTACAGTACTGACAGGATTTGAAACAAGAAACCGTTACGCAGTGATGAACAACCAGGGTCAACAAATCTTCTTTGTTCAGGAAGGTAGGTGCATGTGTTCTAGCTTTCTTTGTACATGAAGGTAGGTGTATGTGTTCTAGATTTCTTTGTTCAGGAAGGTAGGTACATGTGTTCTAGATTTCTTTGTTCAGGAAGGTAGGTACATGTGTTCTAGATGCCTTTGTACAGGAAGGTAGGTGCATGTGTTCTAGATGCCTTTGTACAGGAAGGTAGGTTCATGTGTTCTAGATGCCTTCGTACAAGAAGGTAGGTACATGTGTTCTAGATGCCTTTGTACAGGAAGGTAGGTTCATGTGTTCTAGATGCCTTCGTACAAGAAGGTAGGTTCATGTGTTCTAGATGCCTTTGTACAAGAAGGTAGGTTCATGTGTTCTAGATGCCTTTGTACAGGAAGGTAGGTTCATGTGTTCTAGATGCCTTTGTACAGGAAGGTAGGTGCATGTGTTCTAGATTCCTTTGTACAGGAAGGTAGATACATGTGTTCTAGATGCCTTTGTACAGGAAGGTAGGTACATGTGTTCTAGATGTGTTTGTACAGGAAGGTAGGTTCATGTGTTCTAGATGCCTTTGTACAGGAAGGTAGGTTCATGTGTTCTAGATGCCTTTGTACAGGAAGGTAGGTGCATGTGTTCTAGATTCCTTTGTACAGGAAGGTAGGTTCATGTGTTAGTTTATATAAATTTATTTTAGCTCGATTGCGAAACAAGTTATTTCAACTTATATAAATCACTCTCGAGACCTCATTCTTGATGGAATACATCGCCACGAGGGAGAGAGAAGAGGCAATGTGGAATTTAAATGCCTTGCCTAAGGGCACAATCGTAACGGCTCCAGTGGGGCTCGAACTCCGGACCTTTCGCACCTGAAGCGAACGCGCATCCACTGCGCTATCACGACTTCCTTCATGTGTTCTAGATGCCTTTGTACAGGAAGGTAGGTATATATCTAAATTACCTTTAACATCATCAATAACATGACATTTACCTTTAGACTTTATAGTTTACACAGTGTTTAGTGTGGTAGATTTATCAACATGGCATATGTTGCAGAGTCGAGCCTGTGTGAGCGATGCTTCTGTCCACAGAACCGAGGTCTTCAGCTCCATGTGACTGATAACAACAGCCAGGTAAGTGAATATATGAAACAACTCGTGTATCTGTCATAGCATCAATTAATCATGAGTTATCGTCCAGTGTCCGTCATGAGTTATCGTCCAGTGTCCGTGCAATAAACGATATCTCCTGCTGAAGCACTTGTCCAGTCATCATGATTCTTCATAGCCATGATCATTGGGTGTTCCTCTTTCAGCATTGCTCATATGAGTTTTCTTCTAGTAAGCACAATGCCAGGAACTGTGATATTGGGCATGAATTTGTAGCATCACCTAGTGAACCACTACTTACTGGGGTCATATTTGATTCCACTTTCAGTTGAATACTGTTGATAGCCTCTAGGTCATTTAAAATGACAACTATTAACCAGGGCCCGCGCTGGCAATAGCCAGAGTAGCCATTGGCTAAAATATGGCAAAATTGGCTAATAAAAACTCAGTTTGGCTAAAATGATAAACACGACAAAAATCTGTCAACAACTTTAACCATATCAAAACCATGTCCAGTGTGCAGGTCAAGGTCACACATAGAACATAGACCATCTAGCTCTCTTCTGTTCGAAAGAACAGTTTTATATCGTTCCAGTGGTATTATATAGATATTTTTCAGATTATTTCTTTGAAGCTGTGAGATATTAGCAATATAGTAGACTGTATTTAAATATATTACATAATTATCTCCTGCTTGTATATGCTTAGTTTAAACATTATTTATTTCAGTATGTTTACATATAATCAAAAAATGAACATTTTCATATAATTTGCAGCAGTAGACTGAAAGGGATTAGAACGAAAGAAAACTTATATAGTTCTTCTCCCTATCAATTGATTGATATACAATAGGCAGGAGAATAATATATATATAACAATGAAAATACGTGAAATCTAGTCTAGGTATATGCTAAAGAATTTCAGAAGTTATTGTATTAGTGAGTCAATAGTTTTGGATGTGAAAATGGTTAATATTTAAAGGAATATTTAAAGAAAGTTCAAGAACATGAACTATCAAATCGAAGCACAATTGTATATGATTGTATAGTAATAGTGTTTGTCTCATAGATTGCACTCTTGTTCCACATTAATAAAGTGGCGGGGATATTTCTCTCTCAGACTCTATCTGGGTTAGAAATCAGGTTTCAAGAGACATCTATAATATTGTGGTTTTCAACACGATTGTTATTTTTATGCAAACTTGTCCACCTACATTTTTGTATGTTGTGAAATAATGCTTAAATGTTCAGCTTGTTTCTTACACTGTGTTGGATCCCCCGTCTGACCCTAATAATAATAACAGTCTTTCAGATGGGACTTAAAACTGAGGTCTCGTGTCGGTGTTTTACATTGTACACGTAAAAGAACCAGAGAAGACTCTGGAAAAGGTCTCCGTCTGTATCATTGCACTATTCTCCAAAAATCTAAAATGACTAATCTCTTCAGGAGGCTTTGCTCATATGGGCAACCGGTAGCGACGATAAATAAACATATAAAAAATTATGCTGTGTTAAACGCTAGTTGCTAGAATTATGACAGTAGCTGTAAATTTGCAAGTCTAAATCATAAAATTATGTAAAACAAATAAAATCTGTTTGGTGTCGACTTTGAATGCTGTGTGTACATGGTATCGTCGGTGCAGTTTATTTGATGTTTTTGTTCTACAGGAAGTTATTCAGTTTAGCCGTGAATTTAAATTCTGTACGGGATGCTGTTGGTGTGGAGAAGGATGTTGCAGCATGACCATCAATGTTGAGTCTCCTGTTGGAAGAATTATTGGCAAAATTAGAACTGGGTATGTACTTGTACAAACTTTAAACAATTCTTGTGTATGCTTTACATAAAGCTCTCCGATTAGTGCAGTGGTTAGCGCGCTCGCTTCTCACCAATACAACCCGGGTTAGGACCAGGAAGTATGTGAGATGGTAGGGCGGACGCCAGATTGGACAGGTCGGTTTTCTCCGGGTACTCCACATGAATGACCACATTTACACTTTCATCCGTGCCAATGAGAGTGATTAATATAAATTGTTAAAGCTTGTTTCGCAATCATTGTAAAATAAATAGTTTAAACTTTTTTTATGCAAATCTTTATGTGCTACGCAAACTCTTGTGTGTTGTATAAAGTCCTTTATGTGCTACGTAATCTCTTGTGTGTTGTATAAAGTCCTTTATGTGCTACGTAATCTCTTGTGTGTTGTGTAAAGTCCTTTATGTGCTACGTAATCTCTTGTGTGTTGTGTATAGTCCTTTATGTGCTACGTAATCTCTTGTGTGTTGTGTAAAGTCCTTTATGTGCTACGTAATCTCTTGTGTGTTGTGTAAAGTCCTTTATGTGCTACGTAATCTCTTGTGTGTTGTATAAAGTCCTTTATGCACTACGTAATCTCTTGTGTGTTGTGTAAAGTCCTTTATGTGCTACGTAATCTCTTGTGTGTTGTATAAAGTCCTTTATGTGCTACGTAATCTCTTGTGTGTTGTGTAAAGTCCTTTGTGTGGTGCACAAACTCTTGTGTGTTGTATAACGTCCTTTGTGTGGTGCACAAACTCTTGTGTGTTGTATAAAGTCCTTTGTGTGGTGCACAAACTCTTGTGTGTTGTATAAAGTCCTTTGTGTGGTGCACAAACTCTTGTGTGTTGTATAAAGTCCTTTGTGTGGTGCACAAACTCTTGTGTGTTGTATAAAGTCCTTTGTGTGGTGCACAAACTCTTGTGTGTTGTATAAAGTCCTTTGTGTGCTATGCAAACTCTTGTGTGTTGTATAAAGTCCTTTGTGTGCTATGCAAACTCTTGTGTGTTGTATAAAGTCCTTTGTTAGATACAAACTCTTGTGTGTTGTATGAAGTCCTTTGTTTGGTGCACAAACTCTTGTGTGTTGTGTAAAGTCCTTTGTGTGGTGCACAAACTCTTGTGTGTTGTATAAAGTCCTTTGTGTGGTGCACAAACTCTTGTGTGTTGTGTAAAGTCCTTTGTGTGGTGCACAAACTCTTGTGTGTTGTATAAAGTCCTTTGTGTGGTGCACAAACTCTTGTGTGTTGTGTAAAGTCCTTTGTGAGATACAAACTCTTGTTTGTGTTATGAAACTCTGGTGTGTATGGATAACGTCCTTTGTGTTGTATAAAGTCCTTTTTGCAGTATAAAACTTTTGTGTGTGTACAGTAAAACCCCTCTAGTCCGGACTTAATCTGGACTGGACAAAAAGTCTGGTTTAGAGGGGGCTATGGAACATAGGCAGTTTTATATATAATACATGTACAATATACTATAATGTGCAACATAGGAACACGAAGATAAAACAAACATAATAAGTATACACTGGTACAAACGAGACATGTACTCTCTGCAAGTACCTGGAACGAGACATGTACTCTCTGCAAGTACCTGGAATGAGACATTTACTCTCTGCAAGTACATGAAACGAAACATGTACTCTCTGCAAGTACCTGGAACGAGACATTTACTCTAGTACCTGAAATGAGACATGTACTCTCTGCAAGTACCTGGAACGAGACATTTACTCTCTGCAAGTACCTGAAACGAGACATGTACTATCTGCAAGTACCTGGAACGAGACATGTACTCTCTGTAAGTACCTGGAACGAGACATTTACTCTCTGCAAGTACCTGAAACGAGACATTTACTCTCTGCAAGTACCTGAAACGAGACATTTACATTTACTCTCTGCAAGTACCTGAAACGAAACATGTACATTTACTCTCTGCAAGTACCTGAAACAAGACATGTACATTTACTCTCTGCAAATACCTGGAACGAGACATGTACTCTCTGCAAGTACCTGGAACGAGACATGTACTGTCTGCAAGTACCTGGAACGAGACATGTACTATCTGCAAGTACCTGGAACGAGACATTTACTCTCTGCAAGTACCTGAAACAAGACATGTACATTTACTCTCTGCAAGTACCTGGAATGAGACATTTACTCTCTGCAAGTACCTGGAACGAGACAGGTACTGTCTGCAAGTACCTGGAACGAGACATGTACTGTCTGCAAGTACCTGGAACGAGACATGTACTGTCTGCAAGTACCTGGAACGAGACATTTACTCTCTGCAAGTACCTGGAACGAGACATGTACTGTCTGCAAGTACCTGGAACGAGACATTTACTCTCTGCAAGTACCTGGAATGAGACATTTACTCTCTGCAAGTACCTGGAACGAGACATGTACTCTCTGCAAGTACCTGGAACGAGACATGTACTGTCTGCAAGTACCTGGAACGAGACATGTACTGTCTGCAAGTACCTGGAATGAGACATTTACTCTCTGCAAGTACCTGGAACGAGACATGTACTGTCTGCAAGTACCTGGAACGAGACATTTACTCTCTGCAAGTACCTGGAATGAGACATGTACTGTCTGCAAGTACCTGGAACGAGACATGTACTCTCTGCAAGTACCTGGAACTATACATGTACTGTCTGCAATTACCTGGAACGAGACATTTACTCTCTGCAAGTACCTGGAACGAGACATTTACTCTCTGCAAGTACCTGGAACGAGACATTTACTCTCTGCAAGTACCTGGAACGAGACATTTACTCTCTGCAAGTACCTGAAACAAGACATGTACATTTACTCTCTGCAAATACCTGGAACGAGACATGTACTCTCTGCAAGTACCTGGAACGAGACATGTACTCTCTGCAAGTACCTGGAACGAGACATGTACTCTCTGCAAGTACCTGAAACGAGACATGTACTCTCTGCAAGTACCTGGAATGAGACATGTACTCTCTGCAAGTACCTGGAACGAGACATGTACTGTCTGCAAGTACCTGGAATGAGACATGTACTCTCTGCAAGTACCTGGAACGAGACATGTACTCTCTGCAAGTACCTGGAACGAGACATGTACTCTCTGCATGTACCTGGAATGAGACATGTACTCTCTGCAAGTACCTGGAACGAGAAATTTACTGTCTGCAAGTACCTGGAATGAGACATGTACTCTCTGCAAGTACCTGGAACGAGACATGTACTCTCTGCAAGTACCTGGAATGAGACATGTACTCTCTGCAAGTACCTGGAACGAGACATGTACTGTCTGCAAGTACCTGGAATGAGACATGTACTCTCTGCAAGTACCTGGAACGAGACATGTACTCTCTGCAAGTACCTGGAACGAGACATGTACTGTCTGCAAGTACCTGGAACGAGACATGTACTCTCTGCAAGTACCTGGAATGAGACATGTACTCTCTGCAAGTACCTGGAATGAGACATGTACTCTCTGCAAGTACCTGGAACGAGACATGTACTGTCTGCAAGTACCTGGAACGAGACATGTACTGTCTGCAAGTACCTGGAATGAGACATGTACTCTCTGCAAGTACCTGGAACGAGACATGTACTGTCTGCAAGTACCTGGAATGAGACATGTACTCTCTGCAAGTACCTGGAACGAGACATGTACTCTCTGCAAGTACCTGGAATGAGACATGTACTCTCTGCAAGTACCTGGAATGAGACATGTACTCTCTGCAAGTACCTGGAACGAGACATGTACTGTCTGCAAGTACCTGGAACGAGACATGTACTCTCTGCAAGTACCTGGAATGAGACATGTACTCTCTGCAAGTACCTGGAATGAGACATGTACTCTCTGCAAGTACCTGGAACGAGACATGTACTCTCTGCAAGTACCTGGAACGAGACATGTACTCTCTGCAAGTACCTGGAATGAGACATGTACTCTCTGCAAGTACCTGGAACGAGACATGTACTCTCTGCAAGTACCTGGAACGAGACATGTACTCTCTGCAAGTACCTGGAACGAGACATGTACTGTCTGCAAGTACCTGGAATGAGACATGTACTCTCTGCAAGTACCTGGAATGAGACATGTACTGTCTGCAAGTACCTGGAAGAGACATTACTCTCTGCAAGTACCTGAACGAGACATGTACTCTCTGCAAGTACCTGGAATGAGACATGTACTCTCTGCAAGTACCTGGAACGAGACATGTACTCTCTGCAAGTACCTGGAATGAGACATGTACTCTCTGCAAGTACCTGGAACGAGACATGTACTCTCTGCAAGTACCTGGAACGAGACATGTACTCTCTGCAAGTACCTGGAATGAGACATGTACTCTCTGCAAGTACCTGGAATGAGACATGTACTCTCTGCAAGTACCTGGAACGAGACATGTACTCTCTGCAAGTACCTGGAACGAGACATGTACTCTCTGCAAGTACCTGGAATGAGACATGTACTCTCTGCAAGTACCTGAAACGAGACATGTACTCTCTGCAAGTACCTGGAACGAGACATGTACTCTCTGCAAGTACCTGAAACGAGACATGTACTGTCTGCAAGTACCTGGAACGAGACATGTACTGTCTGCAAGTACCTGGAATGAGACATGTACTGTCTGCAAGTACCTGGAACGAGACATTTACTCTCTGCAAGTACCTGAAACGAGACATGTACTGTCTGCAAGTACCTGGAATGAGACATTTACTCTCTGCAAGTACCTGGAACGAGACATGTACTCTCTGCAAGTACCTGGAACGAGACATGTACTCTCTGCAAGTACCTGGAACGAGACATGTACTCTCTGCAAGTACCTGGAACGAGACATGTACTCTCTGCAAGTACCTGGAATGAGACATGTACTGTCTGCAAGTACCTGGAACGAGACATGTACTGTCTGCAAGTACCTGGAACGAGACATGTACTCTCTGCAAGTACCTGAAACTATATCAAAGAGAATAGAACAGGGAAGTATGTGAGAACAGGGAAGTATGTGAGAACAGGGATGGAAGTATGTGAGAACAGGGATGGAAGTATGTGAGAACAGGGAAGTATGTGAGAACAGGGAAGTATGTGAGAACAGGGAAGTATGTGAGAACAGGGAAGTATGTGAGAACAGGGAAGTATGTGAGAACAGGGAAGTATGTGAGAACAGGGAAGTATGTGAGAACAGGGAAGTATGTGAGATGGTACAGTGCTCGCCAGATCGGACAGGTGGGTTTCCTCCCACACGAATGACCACATTTAGGCTTTCATCCGAGCCAACGAGAGTGATTAATATAAGTTGTTAAAAACTTGCTTCGCAATCGTTGTAAAATAAATAAAGTATAAAAAAAGGAAAGAGAAATTAATTTCAACTTTTATTTCGGATGTTAAGTTTGTTTGGCACAATTGCACATGTACAAATTAACATCATTAAAGCTGTCTTATTTAAACACACCTTATTGTGGGCTTTGGCAAAGTCTCACATTTGTAGATCAGTTTATGTTTGCCCTATAAATATAATTCTATCCTTCTACGCTTAGGGATGTGCTGCTATGCTTCATATTGTAACCAAATAATTTTTAATTAGAATGAACAATTTTGTTTAAAGGAGTGTTTTACGTTTATTTATCGTCGCTACCGGTTGCCCATATGAGCGACACCTCCTGAAGAGATTAGTCATTTTAGATTTCTGGGGGTTTAGTGCAATGATACAGACAGAGACCCATTCCAGAGTCACAATGATACAGACAGAGACCCATTCCAGAATCTACTCTGGCTCTTTTACGTGAACCGTGTAAAGCACCAACACAAGACCTCGGTTTAAAGTCCCAGTTTATAGACTGTTAATTTTAATAGAGTCAGACGGGGGATCGAACCTGCGATCCCTGGATTACCATGAACAATTTTGGCTAATGGAGAACTGATAATAAAACTTTAAAATGCACTCATTTAATACTGTATTTGTTTTTGGTTTAAAGTCCTTTGTGTGGTATAAAACTCTTGTGTGTGGTTTAAAGTCCTTTGTGTGGTATAAAACTCTTGTGTGTGGTATAAAGTCCTTTGTTTGGTATAAAACTCTTGTGTGTGGTATAAAGTCCTTTGTTTGGTATAAAACGTTTGTGTGTGGTATAAAGTCCTTTGTTTGGTATAAAACTCTTGTGTGTGGTATAAAGTCCTTTGTGTGGTATAATACTCCTGTGTGTGGTATAAAGTCCTTTGTTTGGAATAAAACTCTTGTGTGTGGTATAAAGTCCTTTGTTTGGTATAATACTCCTGTGTGTGGTATAAAGTCCTTTGTTTGGTATAAAACTCTTGTGTGTGGTATAAAGTCCTTTGTTTGGTATAAAACTCCTGTGTGTGGTATAAAGTCCTTTGTTTGGTATAAAACTCCTGTGTGTGGTATAAAGTCCTTTGTTTGGTATAATACTCCTGTGTGTGGTATAAAGTCCTTTGTTTGGTATAAAACTCATGTGTGAGCACTCTGAGAGCAGAGCGATGGGGGAGTTTACGATTTGTCCAATAAACACAGAGAGTATGCTGCAGTGAGAGACATATTGTACGGCATACTTAATATCAAGAAATGGGAGGAGTTGGCTGCAGCTAAGATATAACATGTTTACTTATCACCTTGACGACATGTGTAGTATGAAGTCCTATTTGTTGTAGTAAACACCTTTGTTAATTTTTGTGAATTTTCCAGAGATTCAAAGTGCCAGCCCCACATGAAGATATTTGATGCTGCTGACAGCCACATGTTTACAATATGGGGACCATGCTGTCCCTGTCAGGCTGTGTGCTGTCCTGATGACATCAACTTCCCTGTAAGTACAAGCTGGGGACCAGGCTGTCCCTGTCAGGCTGTGTGCTGTCCTGATGTCATCAACTTCCCTGTAAGTACAAGCTGGGGACCAGGCTGTATGCTGTCCCTGTCAGGCTGTATGCTGTCCTGATGACATCAACTTCCCTGTAAGTACAAGCTGGGGACCAGGCTGTCCCTGTCAGGCTGTGTGCTGTCCTGATGTCATCAACTTCCCTGTAAGTACAAGCTGGGGACCAGGCTGTATGCTGTCCCTGTCAGGCTGTATGCTGTCCTGATGACATCAACTTCCCTGTAAGTACAAGCTGGGGACCAGGCTGTCCCTGTCAGGTTGTGTACTGTCCTGAAACTTCCTAACCTACTGTATCTGGGAACCTCCCCACTTGGGTTCATCCAACCTACTGTATCTGGGAATCCCCCCTTGGGTTCATCTAACCTACTGTATCTGGGAATCCCCCCACTTGGGTTCATCCAACCTACTGTATCTGGGAATCCCCCCCCTTGGGTTCATCCAACCTACTGTATCTGGGAATCTCCCCCCTTGGGTTCATCCAACCTACTGTATCTGGGAATCCCCCCCC
>CM026403.1:64212349-64241716 GCA_014843695.1 Archivesica marissinica | reverse complement strand
ATGTTATGTGTAGTGTTTAGTTTAAACATATGTTATTTGTATGTTTAGTTTAAACATATTGTATTTGTAGGTTTAGTTGAAGCATATGGTATTTGCCATGTTTAGTTTAAGCATATGGTATTTGCCACGTTTAGTTTAAACATATGCTAACACAAACTGAATGACATCTACATGTATTAGCAGTTTAGCACCAAACAGCTAAATACTTATTGCTACTATTTGTAATGATAGTGTATTAATCCGGACACAAAGCAACTACAATGAAGTACTGTACCGAATATGAAATATTCAAAATAAATATATATAATTAAAATAATAAATCTGAAACAATGCTGTTAAAGAACTATTTTCTACTAAAATAATTAAATCAAACCAAATAAAATAATCATCCATAGATTTTACACTTATTTATTTGTGGAAACGTACCGGCTGAGTAAATTAAAAGGCTTGGTTTATACAAATTTATTTGAGCTCGATTGCGAAGCAAGTTCTTACAACTTATATTAATCACTCTCGAGACCTCATTCCTGATGGAATCCATCGCCATGGAGGAGAGAGAAGAGGAAATGTGGAATTTAAATGCCTTGCCTAAGGGCACAATCGTAACGGCTCCAGCGGGGTTCGAACTCTGGACCTTTCGCACTTGAAGCGAACGCGCGTCCACTGCGCTATTACGACTAGTAGACGGCCGTTACATATAAGTGAATCAGTAGATTGACAAAGCTGGATAAGACGTTTACCATGCGTGTCTAACACGTGATCTGTGTTTACTCTCGGTCTATAAACATTAGATTGTACATCAATATTGTTGTCTAAAAACCTATCAAAGACGATATAGTCAGGTTCATTTGAAGTTCTACTATTTGGAAGTCCTGATAGCGCAGTGAATGCGCGTTCGCTTCAGGTGCGAAAGGTCCGGAGTTCGAACCCCGCTGTAGCCGTTACGATTGTGCCCTTAGGCAAGACATTTAATTTCCACGTTTCCTCTTCTCTCCCTCGTGGCGATGGATGCCATCAGAAATGCGGTCTCGAGAGTAATTAATATAAGTTATAAGAACTTGTTTCGCAATCGAGCTAAAATAAATTTGTATAAATTAATAGATCCTATTGGTGTATCATCTTCTTTACACTGTCTACATTCAGGGTTATTTAATGCTGAAAAGAACATAAGCGACCACTTCGGAACATTTGCATGTATCAAGATTGATTATCATTATAGTATACCTTTTAAACGATGAGTTTGGAATTACAAACGTGCACATTTTGATTTACTCAATGCAAATTTTCGTAGTACTGACTGGTCGTTTTTAAATTCCACTGATGTTAATACTGCAGCTCGTGAATTTACTGAAACTTGTTTTAATTTGGCAAAATCATGTATACCCAACAGTGTTGCAACAATTCACCCCAAAGACAAACCATGGTACAACTCACAAATTAGAACAGTATGTAGACAACGTTACAGGCAAAAACGATTAGCTATATCTTCAGAGAAACTTTCTGACTTCGACAAATTTATAAAACTTAGAAATAAAATAAACAATATGAAAAGACATGCCCGGAATGCTGAAAAATGCAAATGTACTGCCATTATTTAAGAAGGGTAAAAATCAAGCATATCCAACTACAGGCCAGTGTCACTTATTAGTTGTCTAGGTAATGTAATAGAGCGTATTATGTTTAAATATTTTTATAATTTTCTGCATAAAAATGAACTTATATACAAACATCAGTCAGGATTTCTTCCTGGACATTCTACAGTATATCAACTAATAGACATATAGTATCAAATCTGCAAAGCTTTTAATGAGAGAAAATCCACGTGTATTGTCTTCTGCGACATCAGCAAAGCATTTGACCGTGTTTCTGGCATAATGGTCTTCTCTTCAAGCGCGAACATCTGGATTGATCCCTTTATGGTAGCGTGCACGAGCACCAAATTCCATATAGTTTGCATATCAAAAATTCGTAAATGTCCGGTTTGTTAATATATAGCCCGTCTACTCCTGTTGAGGTGATGTGAAAACATGGCACCAGCTTATGATATCGCGCTTAAATTCCAGGTCCTCGGATTTTATCGCAATTACATGTGTTCTTGCGTGCGTGCGTGCGTGCGTGCGTGCGTGCGTGCGTGCGTGCCGTGCGTGAGTCAACTTTCTAAACATGCGACCGATAGTCTTGCGGAAATATAGCGTTACTTTAAACTAAATTGTTAAACTAGGATTTGGATTTGAAACGATAGGTGTATGAGTTTTCGTCTACATACAGGTTCGTCTATCTATGCAGAGGTTTCGTCTATTTTGGCAAGACCTTCCTCCACCCCCACCCCATCACTTTAAGTAATTGTGTATCTATACAGGATGACTTTGCTTATTAATTGAAAGTTTGTGTAATATATGTTCGCGACATTTATTTATGGTGATATGAATATGATTTCTTAGCTGACAACTTACCCTGTATGTTCTACAGTAATAACACGTACAGTGATGCAATAGTGGTTGAGAGTTCATGTGTGAATTGCAGGCAAAATATACTCAAACGCAGAAGAAAGTGTGCACGTTTCTTTTTATGATAGATATAGTTATATCGGTTATAAATCTTTCATATGTGTAGCACGTGAAGCACGCCTGTCATTGTGTTGAACAATGTTTACATCTGTCAGTATTACTACGTAGCGTCCCTATACAAGCGTTGTGCACGATTTGCCCGTGCAATGTCTGGACAAATGTGAAATCGGTCAAATAATCTCTCATTACTTTCTTACAACATCTAGGAGTAAGAAAAACACACCGCAATTTGAATATTTTCAAAACTCGCCATGACTAGACTCTCTCAGCGTCATGATGGGAGGGTGAGTGTATTTAGGAGGAGAGGTGAGTGATTTGCTGACGCATGTGTTGTAAAGAGAAACAGGTTTGGCGGGGGCAGTGTTATGGTTTGGCGCGGGATCATGGGAAACAGGAAAACTGATCTGGTTATTGTTAATGGCAATCTTAATGCAGCCGAGTAAATTATCCAGGTGTTAAGACCAGTAGCTGTTCCATTCGTTAATCAGCATGCACCCGACACATTGATGCACGACAATGCACGTCCACATACGGCACAGCTAACGCAGCAATACCTAAATGCAAATGGCGTTAACGCCTTGCCTTGGCATGCCGTTTCTCCTGACCTCAACCCAATCGAGCATATTTGGGATGTTCTTGGTCGTAGAGTTAAGTCAAGACATGTCGTCAACAATTTGCAGGACCTACAGAATGCTCTGCAGATGGAATGGCACAACATACCTGCACACGTCGTACAACGTTACGTCAATTCCATGAGACGCCGTATTGTACAGGTTATCCGACAAACTGGCGGCCATATCCGTATTAATCAAATAATCACAACAAAACCATTAGGAGAGCTGCAAAACGTGATTATACTCACAATAACACCAATATGTGTGTGTATTTTTCATTTTGACCCTAAACACATGTAACCGAATTCTGTGCATCTATTTTAACCGCTATTTTCATAATGAATAATAATTCTGTATAACTATTCTTTTAGTTATAATTGGTATTGGGGTAAAAGTGGATTTACCCAGCAATTAGGGATGTAATAAAGTATAACAATGTTGTATATATGTGAAATATGTTCTATTTATGTCATTTCTATTCATATTATTAACTTAGTAAGTCGTTCCTCTAGTATTAATATGTTATTAAAATGATATAAATATATTTATGTATAATATCAGTGTCTGTAAATGCAGATAAAAATCCATCTCTCCCATCATGTAATAGAATCGACCGACCTCACAAGCGAAATCACTAAAATCAAAATAGTTCCATATACTTTTCTTATATTTGTTTATTTATAATAGTCCGTTAAGTTTAGGATCATCAATCCATGAGGTGAACTGTTAGTGAGTTGTTATTGGGAAAATATGTTTGGTGTTGTGTGTTGTTGGCAAAAAAATCACTACACAGTAATTGCATACATGTACAATTAAAAAATAGCACCATTTTACGGCGAACAGAATAAATCTGGACCTGGACGTGGTGTTTTGCAGTCTGTGATATAATGTTACCAACGTTATATGTCTAATAATAATAACAAGTAAGTAATATCGTTTTGATTTAGGAAATATGTCTTTATATGGTACTGGTAGACATGTAGTCTATTTGGCGTAATTATTAGAACAGTGTTGACCTACTTTCCAAAAATCATAGCATTCGTTGTACGTAAAATCGTTTTCTCGACCAGTCATTCAGATCCCGATATATATTTGTCATTTATCAGAGATAAACCCATTTATCTTGAAGGTTGCAACATATAAATATTGCAACAAGTGCGACTATATTAGTTTCCACCAGGTATGATATATGTACTGTTACATAACGGCATTAATGCGTATTATTTATCAAAGACTTGTAAGTCTGTTAAAGCCTGTGGTGGGTGGGGTATTTGAAAAAATGGGCGAATCTCACCTGTCGACTTCAAACAGCTAAATGATATGCACAACGGTTAGACACTATATTTTGCAGCCTGTGATATAATGTTAGCAACGTTATTATTATTATTATACCACATTTATATAGCACCCTTTTCATATCAGATACGATCAAAGGTGCTTTACAATAAGTCTGCAAGTAAAAACAGTAAAACATGTAATAAAACAATAGTATAACTTAAAGTAATGTAAAAATGTATCCTAACTAATTTAGTCAGTGAGGTTTTAAAAAAAATGTAAGGGTCGCATACTAGGCCCACCCTCGCCTGCCAGAGGCCCCTGTCCCCATGGCAGAATAGGGAAAGCGTGGGTGGACTTCAAAGCAAGAACTAAAAGGCATACGCCATAAGACTAAGATATGCAGTTAAAGAATATGTATACCAGATATATATGTTAAAAGATTTAAGGATTGTTTGTTAAAACAATATAAATAAGCACAAGATAAAACTACATGTACTTCAAACATTCTTAATGTTGAAGTTGTCAAAACACTTCTATATGCACACCAGTTTAGTGTCCGTGTATTTGTAAGAAAAAGTGTGTTTTAAGTGATGTCTTAAAACTAGATACTGATCTAGACTCTCTGATTCCTGCCGGGAGAGCATTCCATAGTCTTGGTGCAGCAGTAGCAAAGCTTCTGTCACCGTACATGACTTTGCGGCCTCTTGGCACCACGAGTGTAGTGGCATTGTTCTGCGACCGCAAGTTTCGTGTGGGTACATACACATGAAGTAGATTTTGGATGTATACAGGTGATTCACCATGCAAAGCTTTGTATACTGTGACCAGCATTTTAAACTGAACCCTGTATTGCACAGGCGGCCAATGCAGTTGCTTCAAGACTGGAGTAATGTGGCTGTGGCGAGAGGTCCTGGTGATAAAGGCGGGCTGCAGTGTTCTGAACGTGTTGTAACCTGTTCAATATTGCCTTTGGCACACCATGCAGAAGAGAGTTGCAATAATCTAAGCGTGAGGTAACTAATGCATTCACAAGTGATTTGGTGGCATCGATGGTTAAATACTGTCTAATATGGCCTATTGGTCTAAGCTGCCCATAGCAGGACCGGCAAACGGAGTTGACATGTTGCTCCATGCTCATCTTTGCGTCGAACCACGCTCCGAGGTTTCTTACACAGTTTGAGGGTTTTATATACGTTTATGGATACATCAGGAGTAAACTTAGAGTTGTCATTGGATGAGAAAAGTATCACTTCCGTTTTGTCTGCGTTGAGCTTGAGCATGTTTCTGTGCATCCCCGCCACAACGTCGTTGAGACAGTTATATGTCTAATAATAATAACAAGTAAGTACATAATATCGTTTTGATTTAGGAAATATTTCTTTATTGTACTGGTAGATAGATGTAGTCTATTTGGCGTAATTATTAGAACCTGTTTTTAAATGTTGACCTACTTTCCAAAAATCATAGCATTCACTTGATTCAGTTACATTGAACTGCTTTGTACGTAAAATCTTTTTCTCGACCAGTCATTCAGATCCCGATATATATTTGTCATTTATCAGAGATAAACCCATTTATCTTGAAGGTCGCAACATATAAATATTGCAACAAGTGCGACTATGTTAGTTTCCACCAGGTACGATATTGTCGTGTTACATAACGGCATTAAATTGATTAATGCGTATTATTTATCAAAGACTTGAAGCCTGTGGTGGGTGGGGTATTTTGTTAAAACAAATTGTGTTCCCGTGATACATCATTACATTCCGTTATCAGTATGTTAATATACTATTATTATGTTGTGTTTGTGTATTTATGTGTATGTGTTTTTGCATTGTTTAATGCATTTAATGAGTTTGGGTATGTTGGGATCTTTTAAAAACTTTACAATTATGTACACCTGTGTCTGTGACCTGGATTCCCCATTGAATTGTTGAAGAAAAATGGGTGGCGTCCTTGTAGTAATATTTAGACTTGAAAAATGTGACCTTTTACTATCCAGGCACAGGCACAGGCACAGGCACAAGACACACTTTTTTTGTCCTATGATCATATAGTAAGTAACATTACTTAATATATGACCATAGGCCAAACAATCTTTTTTGTGTCTTGTGCCTGTGTATCCATAATCCAGGCATTTTTCAAATTCTAAATGCTACTAAGCCTCAATTACGCGTAGCATATTTTATGTTCTAAAAAAGAGTTGTTTTTATAAATTGTTAACAAGATGAACACACATACCGTAGGCGTTGTATTGAATTCTGCACAGTCTATTACGCCTCTTGACATTATACAAGAAATCAACGTTTAAATTTCATGGCAGAGTTTCGCCATTCCAAATCGTCCATTTTGAATATTTGATTGTTGCGAAAAATAGAAATAATTAGACGAAAATGTTTACAAGATTTATCTCCGTGCCATTACGGTGAACCAAATAAGATTTTGTTTAATATTCAATTGTTCATACGCATGAAATGTACTAAAACTATTTCATTTGGATTTCTTTTGTGAAGACTGCCCAGAACAAATGGGAGAATTTCACCTGTCGACTTCAAACAGCTAAATGATATGCACAACAGTTAGACAATATATTTTAAGCGTTCTTAATATCTATGTTTAGGATTATTCTTAACACCAATGCACACATTTATAACCGTTCATGTCCGAAAAGCTTCAAAATGTTGGTCAATAATCCCACCATCGGATCAGGGCGGAAATTGCTATGCAAAAATGAGCTTTAACGATAAGACCTCGAACTAACAGAAGAAAAATATTTTATGTAGAGGTCTTATATATATATTGTATAATTATATATATCAGTTACATATATAGGACTAGCGTCCTTGGTCCATTGGTAGAGCGTCGGATTTGGTATGGAACTGTCCCGGGTTGTATGATCGGTCAGGTCACATATGTAGTGTCATTGTTGCAAGGCACCTAACACACATTGCTTAGTGTTTGTCGGCTAACCCTGCCCATGAAAACATGGCTAGGTCCGTGTAAGGGGTTTGATATTAATGGAACATACATACATACAAAAAAGTAAAATGGTGCAGGGATTGAACCCACGACCACCCGCTTGCAAGTTGGCTCTCCTAAGTGGGCATGTGCAGTCTGATGTATAGACTGTGCCGAATCGCTACACTTCTCCCTCCTGTTCTTTGTAAATGTACTGAAAAGTATGAGGTGCTGAGAATTACTCGCAAAATAAAGCTACTCATTGTCCTTTACACCATCAACAACACTAAAGATAACCGATGCTGCTACATTGTAAATACCCCTGGCAAGGCAAACGTTTCTTTCCTATGGTTTTAAGCAGAAAATGTCAGTAACACGCTATATCTGCAATGACTTCTAATTATACAACAACACCAATGTTTATTTAGCAAATCCACATACTATATGCCTTTGACTAACAACAAGGAGTGTAGCAAACATGTTTAACTCCCTGAAAACCTGTGTCCTGGGGGCTTGAACACATTGCTGCCGTCTTGCAAGCCATCCACACTTCCAACTGGATTAACCAATTAACTGGGCAGTCTGAAGAACCGACACCAACTAAAGTAATTGCAATGTCATAATAATCACTGATACGATTAGACAGTTTAGCATTTCATAACTGTCGGTTTATATGCAAAACACACCTTTTATTCTACTAGGTTGACATCACAATGTCCAGGAAGTGGAAACACAGCGTGGTAGACTCGGTTCCAGACAACATGCTACATTGCCTCTATCGCTAACACAATTATGATACAAAAATGATGATGCAGCGCATTTATCAATTTGTAATGGATGGGTTCCACCTTGGTTGTGTTGACTTAGACGAGGGAGCGGCTGGGAACCTGTCAAGCCGGAACTGTCCACCAGACTGTATAGATGTGATGACTGAAAACCTATCATTATCAAAAAAGGGTAAATTACTGTGCAGACTAGTAATAATTATATTTACATTTAACTCTGCACGCTGGCTAAAGTAAAGACTACATGTATAAGTAGCTCAACAATTTTAGCAGTCAACAATTTATTAATGTGTTTTTCTTGTTTGTAGTTTTATGGGGGTATTCAGGAAATAGTCAAGTGATTTGCATTAGTATTGTGTCATTATTAATCTACACTACTGAAGCACCTCGTCGAAAATTATATTTGTTGATGAACAAACCCGCGTCTTTTGAGTGAAATCTGGCTGGATGCGGCAAACGTTTTGTGAAATTATTATATAACATACATATATACATGCATGTTTTTTTAAAAATTGTGTTTTATTTGAAGAACATTTATTATATATATATATAAAGACTCTGGATAGGCGCTATACTTGGAACAGATTTCTTTACAATTGTTGCATATAGGGCCACTTTATTGATCAGTGCGAAATATGACGTCCTACTGAATAGAATCCCTGAACTACCATTTATATACTAGTACCTCCAAACATTTCATATCCCAGTGTTACTATCCCTGAATACTCCCAAAAAGTATATACATCTTAAGTTGTTTCCTCTGTTTTATCTGTGTTTTCTTTGCTCAACATGCTATCAGTTTTCAAATGGAAAACTCAATTTCTCAGCAAGAAAAACTAATATTAATTTGTTTTTCAATGAGTAAATATTCAAAAAGGGTGACAGCACTTTCAACTGGGCGTGGTTTTCGTCGACATTTGTATTACCCTGCTCCTGTTAAAACATCTCACTGGTGTACATGTACATGTTTTATTAGTTTTAGGACATTCCAACCTAGGATGTTAAGTTACAGATTCAAGCTCAATGGCATTCCTTGGATTTCATCATGGTGTAAGTATTTGCCAAAACAATCCACTTTTAGTTTATACAAATTTAGTTTAACTTGATTGCGAAGCAAGTTCCTACAACTTATATTAACCCTTTCCCACATAGAAGCACCTCTTGGTGCCATTACCAATACGACATACATTGACAATGTAGTAGCCAAACCAATGTTCATAATGCAGGCCAGAATCTCATGTTATCCCAGTAATATCTATGGAGTTGGGATAGATATGGTGACTACTTATCCACTGCACTATAGCTAAATGGCTGTCGTTTGTATGGAGATATAATAGTATACTAACCTAAATCTCTATGAAGGAAAGTGTTAATCCATCGCCACAAGGCAGATAAGACAATAATTATGTGAAATTTAAGTGCATTGCCTTGCAATTGTAACTGCGAATTCCTCTTCTACATTCTCTGTAATTTTATTTTCATTATTTAACACCCTTTGTTAGTAGCATCTCTGTATGTTTAACACGCATAGCGGAATGATCTCCGTCTGCCCGTCACACACGTCAAATCTCTTGAACCGCTGGCGGAATCCTATAATCACTTGACATGTATGTTGCTCGAGATGATGTGCAGAGCATATGTTTCAGGCATGTCGGGTAATGTTGATACATGTATGTGTGAGAAATAGGGCTGCCACGTGTACAGATTTTTGTAAACGTGTACACGATCCTTTGTACACGGCATGACATCATTTACACTTTGTATATTCTCCATGATTATATCCCGCCCCCGGTATTTCCCGGCCAACCCTGACATGTACTAGGTCTCACAAAATTCAGTGAAACGGTCGATGCTATGATTTTATTACGTCACTAAGCTTCATTATACGATGTCATCAATTAAGATAGTGTACACGGTTACTCAATTAGTACACTTGTATTGCTATTACACGACACGGCTCCGTTTACACGTGTAACAGTGGAAACCCTAGTGAGAAATACTCCTCATGTCAGACACATCAAACTTTGTATGCATTTTAATCATTTGTCTGACCAGTGTCAAGCTATTAATATCACAATATCATGGCCTGTAATTGGTGCCTATGGTTTCTAGGGTGCCAAAACAGTTTGTAGTGAAACTCAGATTACATATGTTGATGATAATATGAAGAAATTGTCATTAATATGCAACGGATTGACATAACATTTAGTTTCAGTCCTTGTATATACAACAAGCCTGCCATAATTGAATTGTGCCAATGTCTGAGATTTTTGAAATCACAAAAGTTAGTATGCGAGGAAGATAATGCGAATTCACAAATGGAGCAACAAACAATAAACCTTTAGTTCCTGCCGTTGTCACCACTTTCGAATAAGCACTGCTGCATACAATTATGTACATTCAAACATAAAAATAGTACGTCCAGGTTTATAAAACTATTTTCAAATTCTGTACCATAGTGTTAGGTTGATACCCAGAATCAGCCAATCAAAAATGCTTGATATTCATCTTGAGAGTTGAGAATGTTTTATAATTTTGGAACATGTCGTAGCATTTACAATTGTATATGGTGGGGGGGGGGAGAGTTGGGGTGTTACAATTGGCTGATTAGTGATATGGTATGGTTCACAAGGTAATGATCATCCTGAAAGGTAACGGCCCCACACTATGCCATGATGTGGGATAGGTCATGTTGATTGTAGCAATTACGAAATGGTCGTCTACATGTTTGGCTGAAGTTTATCACAACTTTGTGATTTATTGACAACTTGTTCTCACAATTGATACCATGTTCTTTGCCTGTCTTGTTTGCCGTTTTTTCTTAATCGCTTCTCAAAACTTATACTTGATTCCACGAAACTGCCAATTGCCATTCAATATGTCTACCATTTTAAATTCATTTACTATTTCTATTATAATTCCCATAATGTTTGATGATTTTAAGATTTCCAATATGGTGGATTATTTTTGCAAGTACCAGGAACATGTAGATAGGATCCTGGAAATACACATGAAGTCTAGCATTCAACAAACTCGGAGATTGGTCCACATTATAGATTTGTCCGATCAGATCATGTTTCCAAGAACCCACGTTATTGTAGTGCACACATGTACTCGCAGTAAAGCCACTAAAAATTATAATACCAAAACTTATATTATGACTAATGGCCAGCAAGCCAATGTCAATTACAGCAATCTACAGCTGTTGGGCCTGTATATACAATAACAATAATTTATATAGTGTCTTTTACAGGAATACATATTTGCTGCAGATGGTCACAGATGTTCGGTTGTACTGTATCATTCCGTATGTGAACAGTCTAATGTGTCATAGTGGTTGTCTGTGATGAGACATAGCAAAATAATAAGATGATCATTGTACCATTTATTGTGATTTGTGGAAAACACTCAATACAGTGTCTTGAATGTGTTGGAATATTAGTGAAATACATGTCACGATAGAGAGCAATAACATATTTATTTACTGTAGGCTATGCAGGTCAATTTGGTTTAACATTTAAACATACATTCTTGAACACAGTAGTTGAAGTTATACTTCTCTGTAAATTTTCAAATTTCTAACTGTATGAATAGAAGTCACTTATTCCTAACTTCTTCCCAAGATTTCAGCCAAGCTTAATCACTGACTGCCTGACCCAAATAACCATCCATTTAATTACATATTTAAATTATGGAGAAATATTTCCCAACCACTTGACCTGCTTACTCCTACAGATTGGCGGTAGTTTCTATGGAAAACAAGTGGAAATTACGCACAATGTTCAAAATAGCCGTTATCAATTTTCGATAATAACCTTTTTCGATGTTTAAAGCGGACATCACAATATAGCATCCCCTCATGTAGTTTATAGATGCGTAAATCCTGAAAAACTTTAGCAAGTGTTGAAGAAACTACATATATGGTTACCGCCCGTCCGACGTCGTCACAATGAACATGTTCAAGCAACCATAGGGTCTATTGTCACCATTTATGATTTAGTATTTACTTGTCATCATGGTACAAATTCTTTCATCTGAAAATATTACAAATTCTTCGGAAAATCTACCACCGACATTTAGTAAGATTGATCAATGTACAATATAATGATATTCATAGTTGTTGCATGACACCCTTGTGTGAACAATGGAGTCAGGTGAGCGATATAGGGCCATCGTGGTCCACTTTATTGTTAATAAACTAAAACATCATAAATATTTGCTCAAGTTGTTAGAAATGTATAATTTCTTATGCAATTGCATGTATATATGTATTTAGACTATATAACTTATGTTCATCAATGTTTTATGATTTGTATCTTTTTGAATATCTGTGTAGAAACATTGCTGTCATGTACTATGATGATATTTGTAGTATCTTACTTGCATTAAACATGTTTATTTCTTAATATTGTTATTAAGTGATTCCCTGATGCAAATCCCCCAACCCAGGTCACAGAAGATAACACAACTGTTGACTATAGAAATTCCTTGTTTTTTTCCACCAGACTCTAGGCCTACATGTACTTATAAACAAGGACAACATGACTTCGTAGCAACATTTTGTCAATATATATGTTTTTATGTCTTAATGTATTTTACCTAACCACTGCTTCCTAATTTTTAATTTCCATTAACTGCTACTTTCTTGTCTAACCTTTTCACCCCTATTTACAGGTCGAATATACAAATGTAAGTTTCCCCTACCACCCTTCACCACCTATGCAAGTGACCTAGCATATTGAATATACATTAAGATTTAAAGGCATTCTTTAGCTAATTTGGTTTATATACATGTAGTCAGTGCAACAACCCTTTTCTAAAACACTGTCGACATGTTTGCTATATTGTCGTTTCTTGTGCTTAACAGTAATCCATGCATAGTTATTCTTAGTATAAATAGTGTGTGTTTTACGTTTATTTATCGTCGCTACCGGTTGCCCATATTAGCGACACCTCCTGAAGAGATTAGTCATTTTAGATTTTGGATTATAGTGCAATGATACAGACAGAGATCCATTCCAGAGTCTCCTCTGGTTCTTTTGCGTGCACTGTAAAGCACCGACACGAGACCTCGGTTTAACGTCCCATCTGAAAGACTGTTAATTTTATTAGGGTCAGACGGGGGATCGAACCTGTGATCCCTGGATTACCAGCCCAGCATGTTACCACTGGACAACAGATCCACCTAAATGGTGTCCACACGTTGGTTGTTTTATATGCCTGTTGTATAGCAACGAAGCGAGTCTCTCGTTTATAGTCCCATCTGAAAGATTTGATATTGAGAGGGTCAGGCTCATCACTTTTAGATGATGTTTATTTTAAACGTTTTAGAAAACTTAATCGCCCAAATGCGATGGCGATTTTTAAATATGGGGGGTTGAGATGTCTTGCTAATATATACATCCATTCTCTAACCCCTACATTGTTATTTATAGCAGATGAGTATTGCTATGGCAACAATTGTTGTCATAGCTTTTCTTGCTAACAGTATTATTTGGGTTTGTAGGCAATTGAATAAGCTAAACAGTGGTACCAAACATCATACAATTTCTATTATGGATATAAGGAATATTAAGAAAAACCTCTATGCACACTTTCTTTTGCGTTTGAGTATAGATCCAATTTCCATAAACTGGTAAGTACTGCTTGTAACTGCAATTCTACCCTTGATTTGCACAAGGCCCACTCTGGAACATTGCAATGCAAAACCAGTCTGTTGTGGTGGAGCGACTGACAACTTTCTCACATATCATTAGTATCGTTTGTCCCTGGTAGGGAACGAACCTGCGGCCTTGTAGATAGCGACGATGGCGAGTTCTAGTTACGGTATGCTAGACAACTCGACCACGGAGGCTCTAGATAAGTTGTATTCTTATAATCTATGAAATAGCTCGAAGCTTCTGGAACCGGAAGTTATTCATGCTATTATTAATGTATTGTTATAAATGTAGATCACTTTTGTATATCATGTATTATTAATTTATTATAGTTGTACTGTATGATATATGTATGTCAGTTGGCACATTTGTTTCTAAATGTATATATGAAGCTTATTTGACAATACAGAATGCGTTGCCGCTGCACCGGACCGGACACTATCTTCATCCAAAGAACATGATCCGGAACCACGACTACCTCTGACTCACATTGATTAAAATGAATCCAAACAGGATTAAATGTAACGCAATGGGCATGTTTAAGTGTAACGCAATGGGCAGGTTTAAGTGTAACGCAATGGGCAGGTTTAAGTGTAACGCAATGGGCAGGATTAAGTCTAACGCAATGGGCAGGTTTAAGTGTAACGCAATGGGCAGGTTTAAGTGTAACGCAATGGGCAGGTTTAAGTGTAACGCAATGGGCAGGTTTAAGTGTAACGCAATGGGCAGGATTAAGTGTAACGCAATGGGCAGGATTAAGTGTAACGCAATGGGCAGGTTTAAGTGTAACACTCAAACACACATATAGGGATAGCCTGGGAACAGGCGTCGATATATTTTGTCTGATCAGTCAAATAAATATAGTATAACACCGAGACTATTAATTGGGCCGTATTGAGTTTCTGATAATATCAACGCCTGGGGAAACTGGACGGATTGTCCGTGTAATTATTGACTAGCATTAATCATATTAATAGGCCTATTAGCACGTGACTTAATTAATGACGTACTTGAATCGAAAGCGAGGCACTGCAGTGTTGATAAAACTTTATAATTGGCCGCCAAGTACAAAGTGTGTCTGATTTGACATATTTACTCAAGTTTTAAGTCATCCCTACTTCAGTTACGCTGAATCGACCCATTACCACTTAAACTTAATAGTTAAAATCCGCCATCTCGTCGATATAACACAGAAACGGGAAATTATATGTTTGCGATGTAAATGAGGCTATGGGAGCATTCGTGTATATTCGGAAATGATCGTGTATAATCGAATCGAAATGGATACCACTGGCTCTGTATACAATATGGGTATTTTTACATACATGGTCGACATACCTAGATACAGCGTAATGTGTGTACTCTTTTATTTGGATTGATCAAATAATTATGTTCCACCAATTGGTTTTATATGGCGACCATTTTAACCCAATTCTTCAAATAGCAGGTTTAATTTTCTTACTGTATATATCCGATATTAATAAATATTTAACCAATGAAAATGATTTTACAAAATCTGAAAGAGCTGATGAACCAATTAATAGTGTATTGCCATAAGGTAACAATTAATATTCATTTAAACTAGGGATGGTAACGAATATTCGAATATTCGCTCGAACGTCCGAATATCCGAATACTGTTCCAGTACCAGTATTCGAATATTCAGAAATAAATATTATATTGTCCTCAAAAATGCCACCCGCTCAGTCACACATTTGGAAATGCTTGAATCGCTCTGAAAATAAGAACACCGCTATGTGTAATCTATGCAAATTGGATTTAAGATATTAGAGTACAATATCAATCTGAATAATCATTTGAGGAAGATGACATTTACGCGTAAAACAGAAATTAGGTTAGTTTGGCAATTTTTATAAGAGTTTGAATGAGTTTGAGTTTTTGATAGAATTCTATCGAATATTTGAATACCTTCCCGACCGAATATTCGAATAGTGTAATCGCTATTCGTTGCCTTCCCTAATTTAATCCCTGTCATGAAATGTGGCCAACGTTTCCCCCAGAAAATCAGTACTGACAAGTATACAGAGCTAATCATACGGTGCATATAAGCAGTCACCACGGCAACATCGTCTATCATGTACATATCTCACCACACTGTATACCATTGCCATTACAGACTGATACGTAGTCCAGTTGTTAATCAAGGGATCTCAGGTTCAATCTGTATCATTGCACTACCCCCCCCGCCCACCCAACAATCTAAAATGACTAATCTCTACAGGATACGTCGTCGCTCATATGGGCATCTGTTAGCGACCATAAATAAACGTAAAATCACACACAAAGCGACAGCATGTATTCTGTTCAAGGATGTTTGTGACAGTACTCTCATGGCGGACCATCACCGACTCGAAGGCTTGTCCTCGACACCGGTGACAGTGGCTAAACGGTCAGATTGGTAATGGTTATATGCCGTACTTTGTGGTTCCGAAATGGGACTGAACCATATATAATTATTCTTAACGAGTTACCTGTTGACAACTTGGCTTATGCTAAATAAAATTTGTATGTCCGTTTTAAGAATATAAGAGTGTAAATGTTAAATATATAATTCTTACACGTTCCAGACAATCATCCTTCTCCTAGGGGTGTGGGGGGGAGCTCGAACTCAGCACCCTACGACGACATCCACACTAGAAGAAATCACTGTACCCTCTAGCAATTGCGTTTTGCAGAATAAATCGTATTTATGTGTTTCTGTTCTTCAACTGCAAATTATTATTCATAAGACATGTATCATGTATTCCAGTGTAAGCTTTATTATTCATACGACATGTGTTTCAGTGTAAGCTTTATTATTCATAAAACATGTATTGCAGTGTAAACTTTATTATTCATACGACATTTATTCCAGTGTAAGCTTTATTATTCATAAGACATGTATTCCAGTGTAAGCTTTATTATTCATAAGACATGTATTCCAGTGTAAGCTTTATTATTCATACGACATGTATTCCAGTGTAAGCTTTATTATTCATAAGACATGTATTTCAGTGTAAGCTTTATTATTCATACGACATGTGTTTCAGTGTAAGCTTTATTATTCATAAGACATGTATCATGTATTCCAGTGTAAGCTTTATTATTCAAACCACATGTGTTTCAGTGTAAGCTTTATTATTCATAAGACATGTATTCCAGTGTAAACTTTTTTATTCATACGACATGTATTCCAGTGTAAGCTTTAGTGAACCGCTGTCTACAAATGTGTTAACTTATTCATGATTGTGGGTTTAATGTCGAACCAACAGCTTAGGTCACGTGACATATGGCGACTCTCCAGCTATTAGTGGTGGATGAAGATCTCGAGTGCACCTCTGTGTAGTATTTCACGCACGGACGGACACCCGGGTAGAACCACCTATCTTCCACAAGTCAGCTGGATAGCTTCCTCACGTGAAATAATTCGACACCACGAATAGGTTTGAACCTATAGCGGTGAGGGGCGAATAATTTGGTCAACAACCCTAAAGCCAATTTTCTCATTTAAATGCATCGCTACTACATGTACACATTCTTTCGAAAATATTTTAACAGTGTTTTTGTTAAGGATTTCATATAAGTGTCACATACGCTCCTGAATTGATATTTGTTTTCCTTGGAGTCCAGACCTGGGGTCAATTACATAGCAATGTAATTAATTAAATTACCAATTACATGACAATGTTACCATTACAAATACAATTAACAACTCGACTACTGAGGCCCACTTCATTTTTAAATCATCAAGTTTACACAATAAATTACACAGTAATCAGTTCATTGTTGTCGCATCTTCACACTTACACAATCAATTACACAGCAATC
Organism: Archivesica marissinica; assembly: GCA_014843695.1. NCBI lineage: Eukaryota > Metazoa > Mollusca > Bivalvia > Venerida > Vesicomyidae > Archivesica > Archivesica marissinica. The sequence goes on along the minus strand of CM026403.1, from coordinate 64,224,029 downwards.
AGTTCATTGTTGTCGCATCTACACACTTACACAATCAATTACAGTCATCAGTTCATTGTTGTCACATCTACAAACTTACACAATCAAGTACACAGTAGTTAGTTCATTGTTGTCGCATCTTCAAACTTACACAATCAAGTACACAATAGTCAGTTCATTGTTGTCACATCTTCACATTTACACAATCAATTACACAGTAATCAGTTCATTGTTGTCACATCTTCAAACTTACACAATCAATTACACAATAGTCAGTTCATTGTTGTCACATCGTCACACTTACACAATCAATTACACAGTCATCAGTTCATTGTTGTCACATCTTCAAACTTACACAATCAATTACACAGTCATCAGTTCATTGTTGTCGCTTCTTCACATTTACACAATCAATTACACAGTCATCAGTTCAATGTTGTTACATCTTCACACTTACACAATCAATTACACAGTCATTAGTTCATTGTTGTTACATCTTCACACTTACACAATCAATTACACAGTCATCAGTTCATTGTTGTCACATCGTCACACTTACACAATCAATTACACAACAATCAGTTCATTGTCGTCACATCTTCACACTTACACAATCAATTACACAACAATCAGTTCATTGTTGTCGCTTCTTCACATTTACACAATCGATTACACAACAATCAGTTCATTGTTGTGGCATATTAAACACTATTACACTTACACAATCAATTACACAATCAATTACACAATGATAGTCAGCGTCTTCTTTATCATGCTATATCCTCCAACAATTAAAAATGAGTATATATTATATATATTATACATACTATACATTAGCCTATACGTCTTGAAGCGTCGCCTCCGATTAAGCATGTGGCAATATATAAACGTATATTATGATAGCAGCATGCTTCCTTAATGGGTTAATGTCCAATAATGAACATATTAATCAATCCATTAAGTTTGGAAATGGGATATTATTTGTCGTGGAGCTATTAACTTCTTTCCGTATGATGGTAAACAAAACACCAATACCCCTGTAGCTCCGCCTCCAAGGCACACGTGCGCAATAACGCCGGTAAATTACTTAATGTTGTAAATACCACAGGAACTTGAAATGTTATCCATAAGCCACCAAAGGTCTCGTAACTCTATCCTAGGACACCCCATCTATTAAAAAAAAGACAGGAATGCAACGTAAACAATACCCACGCACTACTCACGACATATAAATGCTATAAGCACCGCACGATAATCACAACATTATCGGGAAGAGTCCATTGACTTGTTATAGGTGTTTTTATATTACTATTTATAGGCAAATGTTACCATTCAATTGTATAGACTACACAATAGTCAATTTGCATAGGACGTAGTAATATAAAACAACCTATACCAAGTCAATGGACTCTTCCGATAATGTTGTGATTATCGTGCGGTGTTTATAACTAAGACCGTGTGATAGTCACACTCCCGGGGTTTGTTATTTGAAGGAAACAAAAATATACCTCGAGCAGTCGCTGAACTTTAATATCTACCCGCTGAACAAAAGATAATCGATTTTTTCTACACAATCTTGCAAGACATCGGTGACATTGCGTTACGTATTTGCCCACGGATATGTTTGATTAACTGTTGGCCAGGGTGGGCCCCAGAATAGCGCAGATAGACACTAACTATAGAAGAGCTATAGAACCTGGTGTGAAGTTGACTGCCACCCTGAGACACCTTGCAAGCGGCATAGACTACCCAAGCCTGTCCTATGACTTCAGGGTATCGCCCCATACGGTAGCCACCTTCCTTCCCCTGGTGTGTCAAGCTATTGTGGATGAATACAAGCATGAAGCTATTCCCTGTCAAAGCACAGCTGAAGAATGGAAGGCCATTGCTGATGACTTTGAGAGAATGTGGAATGTGTCACATGCAATTGGAGCTCTCGATGGTAGGCATGTACGCATCAGAAAACCAGCCAGATCTGGATCACTGTACTACAATTACAAAAAGGTTTGCTCCATCGTCCTTCTGGCCTTGGTCGACGCGAACAGCAAATTCCTGTGGATCGATGTCGGTGGTTTGGGACATCAATCTGACGCTCAGATATTCAACGCAAGTGAGTTGAAATAATACAGTACGAGCAGTTCGACCATGCTCTCAATCAGTTCTCGCTCGAGAAGACTGAACCTCGCTCATCCACTCTCTAGCCTCGATCTTGCTCGCTCTTTCGACGCTTTCGATCAGGGGGTCACTATTCTACGGCATGGAAAACTGACCCCACCTCACTCATATAGTTAATATACAGGAGGGTCATTATTCTATATGGCATGGAAAAGTGACCCCCTTCACTCATATAGTTAATATACAGGGGGGTCATTATTCTATGGCATGGAAAAGTGACCCCCCCCCTTCACTCATATAGTTAATATACAGGAGGGTCATTATTCTATATGGCATGGAAAAGTGACCCCCTTCACTCATATAGTTAATATACAGGGGGGTCATTATTCTATGGCATGGAAAAGTGACCCCCCCTTCACTCATATAGTTAATATACAGGGGGGCATTATTTTATGGCATGGAAAAGTGACCCCCTTCACTCATATAGTTAATATACAGGGGGGTCATTATTCTATGGCATGGAAAAGTGACCGTCCTCACTCATATAGTTAATATACAGGGGGGGTCATTATTATATGGCATGGAAAAGTGACCCCACCCCCTTCACTCATATAGTTTACATACAGAGGGTCATTATTCTACGGCATGGAAAAGTGACCCCACCTCACTCATATAGTTTACATACAGGGGGTCACTATTCTACGGCATGGAAAAGTGACCCCACCTCACTCATATAGTTAATATACAGGAGGGTCATTATTCTATATGGCATGGAAAAGTGACCCCTTCACTCATATAGTTAATATACAGGAGGGTCATTATTCTATATGGCATGGAAAAGTGACCCCCTTCACTCATATAGTTAATATACAGGAGGGTCATTATTCTATATGGCATGGAAAAGTTACCCCCTTCACTCATATTGTTAATATACAGGGGGGTCATTATTCTATATGTCATGGAAAAGTGACCCCCTTCACTCATATAGTTAATATACAGGAGGGTCATTATTCTATATGGCATGGAAAAATGACCCCACCTCACTCATATAGTTAATACACAGGAGGGTCATTATTCTATATGGCATGGAAAAGTGACCCACTTCACTCATATAGTTAATATACAGGAGGGTCATTTTTCTATATGGCATGGAAAAGTGACCCCCTTCACTCATATAGTTAATATACAGGGCATGGAAAAGTGACCACTCTCACTCTTACTGTGTAAACATAGGGGGGTCATTATTCTATGGCATGGAAAAGTTTCTTGCACTGGGAGGCACGCGCTATATAACATAATGTTATCTGTCCTTGCTCATACAATAATAAAATATTATGTATTATGAATGGCGTCTTAGTGTTAATACAAATAAAACTAAGGTTGTAATTTTTGGGGCAAGAAATCTTAGAAATTTTCAATTTAACCTCGGGGATATAATTCTCGAAATCACAAACAATTACCACTATCTAGGGACTACTTTTTCCAGTAACGGTTCATTTTTTCAAGCACGCAAACATGTCGTACAACAAGCAAATAAAGCCATGTATCTCCTCTTAACAAAAATTAATAATGCGTGCCTTCCTTTCGATCTAATAACAAAACTGTTTGACCATACCGTCCTCCCTATCTTAACGTATGGTTCAGAGGTTTTTGGATTTGAATCTCTAGAAATTATTGAAAAGGTACAATGTGAGTTTCTAAGAAAAATAACAGGTGCTCGGAAATATACTCCAAAATATATGCTATTTGGAGAAACAGGTGTTGTACCCATATCAATTTCAATAAAATGCAGAATTATTTCATTTTGGAATAGACTGGTGTCTGGAAAAGAGTATAAATTATCTTTCAAACTATATCAATATATGTTACATCAACCAGATATAGAATTTAAATGGCTGTCGGAAATAAAAAAGATTCTCGAAACCGCTGGACGATTGGATATCTGGCTACATCAGCCACTATTTAATGCACCAAAGTTACATAGTAGTATTAAACAAATCTTGGTTGACCAATTCTTACAGGAATGGAATTCAAATCTTCAGTTGTCAAATAAAGGGAACATTTACGCTAGTTTTAAAGATAGACAGTGTTTAGAGTATTATCTTAAAGCTCAACCGAAATACGAACGAGATATTATATTCAAATTCCGTACAGATAACACACATTTCCCTGTTGAAACAGAGCGCTGGGATGGGACTGCCTTTGAAGACAGGAAATGTTCTTTATGTAATAAAGATGTACTTGGTACCGGTAAACATTACCTGTTGGAATGTGACTATTTCAATGATTCGAGACAGCGCGTCTTGAATAATTTCCGCCTAGACAATACAGATTTTAATTTTAAGAGTATCATGACAATGTCATCTGTAGACAGACTTAAACAACTGAGCATGTTTTTAGCCATTTTGCAAAAAAATGTAAGGCGAGTTTAATGAGTCTCGTACAATACCATGTATAGCCATCATATAAAGCTCCTTATTTGTCACACAATACTTCTACATATATACTACATACTAGATAATTTCTTTGTATTCGTGTTATGTATAAATGTAAACAGTACCTTTCATCCAAGTAATCAGCCCGAAGTAGCGAATCTTTTCTGTATTTACTCTGAAAACCCACTGTAAACACTCGCGAAACGTGTGCACTCATGTTCATTGACGGCCGATAGTCGTATTAAAATTACTAAGCGATCAGTCAATGAAAACATGTGGCTTCAATCATCTTCTGACGAAATGACGCCAATAATTATAGATAAACCCTTGGCGCATTTGCAAAGTAGTACTGTGTACATTTCTTTTGTTTGATCTAAGATCCAACTTTATCCTATACATGTATATAGGATTTAGTTTTCTTTAGTTATAATTGATGGGGTGTAAATGTTTCAAATGCTGACCCCCCATGTACATGACGTCTCAATATCTATCTTCTTTTTCAGCAAACAAACCGGGAATAACTTTTATATTATTTCTGATTTCTATTTTGTAAAATCTCCTTATGTATTGAAAAATACCTGGGTGAAATCAAATGTTTATTGTTTGTTGTTGTTGTTGATTGCAGTGATGATGATTGAGCTTATTTACCCTCGCCGCCGGCGAACCATATGGGCGAGCTTACTAAGAAGTTTAGTTAACACTCATAAATTATAAACTAAGGTGATTAAGTTGTGTGTGTTAATAATACGATTTGAACGCTCAGCCCGGCCATAGATTAGGCTACAAGCATCAACATGTATAGGGTCAGTACAGGAGTCACTCTATATTGTCTCACATCTCATATTCGTAAATGTATGAATATGTTTGATGTATAATATTATTTGAATGCTCAGCCCAGCCATAGATTAGGCTACAAGCACCAACATATATAGAGTCGGTACAGGAGTCACGCTGTACTAACACGCATCTTAATTATATAATGTGTGAATTAGATGAGTAATGTTATTTGATAACTCAGCCCGACCATAACTTAGGCTACAAGCATCAAAGTACATAGGGTCTGTTTAGGAGTCACTCTAAACTGTCCTCGTATCTCTTGTAATTATATATCTTTTCCATGTTCGCTAATCTCTATGTCCTCGCACGCGATGCGCGACCAATTCTCGACCCGATTTATTATGTTTCGCTGTTTATATGTCACAAATCTTCAAAAACGAACATCAGAAACAGTTTAACGTTTGAATGTTTTCGGCTAGATCCAGCGTTTGTAAGGATGTTTTTCATTGATAGAAAAACTATCCGTTTTTTGGTCCTAGCTCGAACTGATTGGTTGATTTACTATCCTTTTTTGAAGCCTAGCTCAGAGCAAATTTGTGACTGCAAGAACCTGTACTCATGTTAATATTACAAACTGTGATTATGACTAAAATAATTACATACTTTATGCTTAAAATATACAATGTTTAAATGAAAACATTACGTCTAGCTTAGAGTTATCTACACTTGAATAGTTCATATCAATTCAAGAGGCTATATATAACCACAACATTCTGTAGATATATAATGTTGTGGTTCTATAATTCTATGTTAGAATTTTAAATGTGTGTGCCCAGATGATCCGTCTGCTGATGTTTCTCAACAGCCTAATATGCGAACAAATATAAGCAGTTCAGACACTTTCACTGAACCCAGGATACAATATGCTCCATTTATATATTTACAAGGGTTCAGTGTACACAGTAAAAAAGTAAAAATAAAGATGTATATAATGTACAAAAGGATGGAGTCTTTATGACATATTAGGCTATTAGAGCAGATTATCATGTCCCATTCCCAAATATAGGTTGAAGATGAAAGCCTCATGAACTTAAAGTTAAAAGTCTCTCTGCCTGTGCGTTACAATAAAAAATGGTACTAAAAACAGTGCTTCCATTTCCGCAGAAAATGTTCTGTATGTATAATATATACAAACGGTTTCCTTTCAGGACCACGTTAAAACTACCATTATAATATAAAAATATATATATCATTTTATTTAAAACATTCGTTGGTAACGCACAGAGCAGAGTATTTAAGATACTGGTTGCTTTCGTATTTCCTGATATTTATTTGATTGACGTCGCATCATGTACGATGGTGAACAGCCTAGGAGGGATCAAATTGGAACCAGCAATGCACGCAGAAATCTAATTTATTGGACTGTGTGCAATTGGACAGACTGCTTAATGATATGTTTAGATTCTACCACTTGATTTATTGTTGTTATTATCCCCAGGGAGTTATATAAGTGTTTGTTTATTATAGTGTCACCCCTATTTAAAGGGCCAGTCATTTCTGACTTATGAGACACCTCTTTTTATGAACATCAGTACTTCCCGAATCCTATGCTTGTATGCCAGGCGCCAGGCTGGTAGGCAATCGGTATATATGTACATTTAGAACATTGGCATGAAGCTTTTACACAAATCATGCATTTGTTGGTACAAAAAGGCTTATAGTTTACTAAGCTGAACATGTGCATGGGTTTAGGCCACATTCATTGTAAAAGATAAGAATTGATATTTTACTGTCCACTACTAAATTTGTGGACTTATTAATGGTATCGCTTAGTCTTTTAAGAATGTTTGATGAGGATCTTGAGTCATATAGATATATCAGCTATCCCCGTCACTAAAATGTATTTAGAGTAAGTGACTTATAGTGGGATAGCATAAGTTAGAAAGACAGATTGAAATACACAGATAGAAGGAAGAAGTAGTTCCATGGGCACGTGTCCATCAGAGAATTGATGGCTCATAAATTTACCATGCACATATTCAGGTATATATTGTGTCATGCTCAACCTGGGAGAAAAGTCCTTGCACTCCCATGTTATCATGGACACATATCCTACTAATAAAAGACAAACTAGTAAAATTATGATATTATGATAGCTTTATCCCTGGGTATATATCATTATGATTTTAACTGTTGTTCTATATAGATAGTAAGTATACTTTATTAGACCGTTCACAGGTGATAGAGATACATGTTATAGTAGCGAGCTTACTCCCGCAATACCGAAAAGGAAGCCACATGGCTATATTTATCTGTCTGCAAGATTGGCTCACATTAGAAAATTTAAGTAATTAGAGTAGACCTAGGTTGCATAGAGACTGAATTATTCCAGCATTGAGGCAGTGAGCGGAATCACTAACAGTAAGTGTCCGGGATGTCCGGAACACCCCAGACACCCGCCAGCCTTGATCAGGTCGTCAAGTGTCCGCAGTGTTCCTTACCTCGATTAAACAATGAGGGTTTCTCCGCAAACCCAGCAATCCAATAGACAAGGATGTATAATAGGAATATATTGACGACGTAGGTACAGTCTGCCCAAATTGCTTAATAATATTATTTTTTTATTTTATTTATTTATTATAAGTATGATTAATGTTTAGTTATTTATTATTTATTTAATAAGAGAGTACTCCTTTGTTATGTATATAACAAGTTTTTTACAAAGAGAAGACACTGGAATACTATAGGTGTCGCGGTGGTACTGTAGTCTCAGACTTAGACTGGCGGTATGGTCAATCCACACCAGCTGAGGTCGATAATCTGTTTTCCAGTAACCCACAAGGCTATGGATTTGCTATTTGTTACACAAGAATTAGAGAGAGATGAAATATCAAGATGGGATTGATTTAACCATTGCACAGCTTGTTTCGCAATCGAGCAAAATAACAAACTATAATAATTATAAAAAATTAAAAATTAAAAGTATGACAACCTGTTAACTCTGAATGATGGAATACTGTAACTTAATTGCATTAGCATCATATTTGAGAATCTATGTATATTTGATTATAAGACCATAAATAGCCCCAAAGCATGTCTACCAATGTCTATACTAGTTCATTGTGTGTTTTACGTTTATTTATCGTCGCTACCGGTTGCCCATATGAGCGACGCCTCCTGAAGAAATTAGTTATTTTAGATTTTGGAGGATAGTGCATGATACAGACAGAGACCCATTCCAGAATCTCCTCTGGTTCTTTTACGTGCACGGTATAAAGCACCGACACGAGACCTCGGTTTAACGTCCCATCTGAAAGACTGTTAATTTTATTAGGGTCAGACGGGGGATCGAACCTGTGATCCCTGGATTACCAGTCCAGCGTGTTACCACTGGACTACATATCCGTCTGTTATATACTAGTTACCTATGTTTATCAGTTTATATAGTTGTCAATTCAATCAAGGCTCAAACATATTCATTATGGTCTTTAAACTACATTGTACATACTTACTTACCAATCAACTAACGAGCAGCGTCAATTACAGCAATTACTCATAGCTATTTGAGAGGGCGTTACATGTGCGGCAAACTTATAATTAAGTGTTAATGATTACTTTATACAAGCCTTTTTTATCAAGCCTTTATGTTCTCAGAACAGAACATCTCTTTTATTTCACTCTATACATGTATAAACATGCAAATATGAGGTTTTCACAATTGACAAAACATACAAACGAGGCTACAATACATTTAGACATACTGAGAAATATACATTTTATCAAAATATATCCGAAAACAATTGAATAAACATTAACAGTCTTAGCAAAGGAGAACGCTACATTCTAACCTTTTGGATATTACATTTTACGAACTTACATAATTTAATGAATTCTGGCTTATTTTTAGTACACATTAGATTTTCCAGTTTAAACATGTTTGGTCTACGGTAATATATAGGCTTCAAAAATCTGTTCCCTTCGTCGTTAAATTGCGGACATTCAAATACATAATGGAATTCGTCGCCAATTTTATCCTGACAAATGTTACAAAATCTTTGATTTATAGGCGTTCTTAGCCAATTTCCAGTTTCTATTGGTAGTCGATGATTTCTAGTTCTAAATTTTATAAAATAGTACAAAAGTTGATTTCCTAACTCCGCTAAGTAGGGTTCGATACCGAATGTCTTTTTAAAAACTCTGTAAAACATACTATTACTCGAGTTATCAATTTTAGAATACCATTCATTAAGAAATAGATCTTTTAATTTTTGTTTCACAGCCAGTTTAAGCCAATTAAAATTTGCTTGTATATTGTCAAGCCACACATTTACAAGGCCACATTTTATCAGAATAGTTTTAACATTGTACATCCATGGATATTCTTTTTTAAAATGTGTCATCATCTAGTCCAATTGTGGAAAGTAGTGTTTGTTTATAAACAAGTGTAGATAATTTGTGGACTATTCCATCATTTGTACAGAGTTTCGACCAGAATGCTATAACTCTTGCTTCAATAATCGAGTGACAAGGGCATACATCCAGTTTCTCCATAGACAAAATAGTTAGGGGTTGATCTTTTTAACTTAGTATATGTTTTTAAAAATTTAATTGTACTCGTTCTAATATATTTAAATTTCCAAATCCCCATAGTTCTGCTCCGTATAGTAAAATTGGCTTAATTGTTTTATTAAATAACTCAATTTGTAAATCTATTGGAAGGTTAAGGCGGTTTGCATTTTTGATAAGACTATACATTGCTCTGGTAGCTTGATTTGCTATATGTTTTTTTCCGTTTAAAAAGGATCCACTTCTATTAAAATATATACCAAGATATGTGTACTCATTTACTGCCTCTATGGGTTCATTTTTAAATGTGAAATTATAGACAGGCTGTCTTCCTTTGGAAAATACTACTATTTTTGTTTTGGAAGTATTAACTTTGAGTTTCCAGTTATCACACAGTACTGTTCGTATGTATTTAATGCTTCCTGTAGATCGTTTGCTGATTCAGCAATAATAACTGTATCATCCGCATAAAGCAGAATAAATATTTTTAAAAGACTGAAAAGTTCGTTTGTATTTCTTTCATTTTCCATTATTATTCCTTGTACATTTCTATTATGTTGAAAGAAAGATTCCAAGTCATTCAGAAATAATGAAAACATCAAAGGAGATAAGTTTTCGCCTTGACGTACGCCAATGTTACACGGGAAAAAGTTAGAATAATTTGAATTTACTTTGACACATGACTTTATATTACTATACATATTTTTAATAACCTGGAGACATTTTCCATTTATATTTGCGTTTACTAATTTTTTCCATAAACCATTTCTCCACACAGTGTCAAATGCTTGTCTTAAATCAATAAAGGAGCAAAACAACTTTTTTCTGTTCTTATTGAGATATTGGATAATGTGCTGTAAAACGAATAAATGGTCTGTTGTTGAGAATCCTTTTCTGAATCCTGCTTGTGTATTATTAAGTATATTATTTCTTTCAACATAGTCTGTTATTCTTTTATTTAAGATACAGGTAAAAACTTTTCCTAGGCAGCTTAACAAGTTTATTGGTCGGTAGTTTTCGGGTTTTGTTATATCACCTTTATTTTTATATATGGGATTAATAATACCAATGGTCCATAGTTCTGGAATAATACCAGTGTCATAAATGAGATTAAAAAGTTTAACATAAATGATTTTCACTAAAGAAAACGATGCTTTTATTTGTTCATTTACTATTTTATCATAGCCACTAGCTTTGTTATTTTTCAGGTTTTTAATTGCGAATTCTATTTCATTTTCTGTTATAGGTACATTTACCTCCTCGTTATTTCCATTTGCTAGGTTATTTTCCATTCCACCATTATCATTAGTGTTATCGTCATTTACAAAATTTACATTTTTAAAGAAATTATAGAGATCGGTTAGGTCCGCCTCGCTTTTCTTATTTGATTTTTTATTTAAAATTTTCCAATATTTTCTAGGATCTGTACTTTTTACTTCACGCAATTTCTTTATATTTGATCTTTTATGTTTATTGTAAAATTGCTTTAATGTACTTTTATAAATGTTTGCATTTCTTTTTAGATTTTCTTTTGTTTCGTTATTTTTTCTTAGTTTATAAAGATATTTTGCCGTGTGAAAATTCTTTCTTGCTTTATTACACCTTGGTCCAAACCAAGAATATGTATTAATAGTATTGTTGGTATGATTATTTTTAACATTTGTATCACCAAACGTTTCACTAGATGTCTTTAAAAATAACGAGGATATATCCTTAACTATATCGTCAACATTTTGCTAGCTAAAATTACCTTCAGCTGTAACATCTTCAATAGCGTCTTGTATGCTTTGTATTTTAGCCATATCAAG
>CM026403.1:64116829-64211349 GCA_014843695.1 Archivesica marissinica | reverse complement strand
TGTTATTTGAAGGAAACAAAAATATACCTTGAGCAGTCGCTGATCTTTAATATCTACCCGCTGAACAAAAGATAATCGATTTTTTCTACACAATCTTGCAAGACATCGGTGCCATTGCGTTACGTATTTGCCCACGGATATGTTTGATTAACTGTTGGCCAGGGTGGGCCCCAGAATAGCGCAGATAGACACTAACTATAGAAGAGCTATAGAACCTGGTGTGAAGTTGACTGCCACCCTGAGACACCTTGCAAGCGGCATAGACTACCCAAGCATGTCCTATGACTTCAGGGTATCGCGCCATACGGTAGCCACCTTCCTTCCCCTGGTGTGTCAAGCTATTGTGGATGAATACAAGCATGAAGTTATTCCCTGTCAAAGCACAGCTGCAGAATGGAAGGCCATTGCTGGTGACTTTGAGAGAATGTGGAATGTGTCACATGCAATTGGAGCTCTAGGTGGTAGGCATGTACGCATCAGAAAACCAGCCAGATCTGGATCACTGTACTACAATTACAAAAAGGTTTGCTCCATCGTCCTTCTGGCCTTGGTCGACGCGAACAGCAAATTCCTGTGGATCGATGTCGGTGGTTTGGGACACCAATCTGACGTTCAGATATTCAACTCAAGTGAGTTGAAATAATACAGTACGAGCAGTTCGACCATGCTCTCAATCAGTTCTCGCTCGAGAAGACTGAACCTCGCTCATCCACTCTCTAACCTCGATCTTGCTCGCTCTTTCGACGCTTTCGATCAGGGGGTCACTATTCTACGGCATGGAAAAGTGACCCACCTCACTCATATAGTTAATATACAGGAGGGTCATTATTCTATATGGCATGGAAAAGTGACCCCCTTCACTCATATAGTTAATATACAGGAGGGTCATTATTCTATGGCATGGAAAATTGACCCCCCCTTCACTCATATAGTTAATATACAGGGGGGCATTATTTTATGGCATGGAAAAGTGACCCCCTTCACTCATATAGTTAATATACAGGGGGGTCATTATTCTATGGCATGGAAAAGTGACCGTCCTCACTCATATAGTTAATATACAGGGGGGGGTCATTATTATATGGCATGGAAAAGTGACCCCACCCCTTCACTCATATAGTTTACATACAGAGGGTCATTATTCTACGGCATGGAAAAGTGACCCCACCTCACTCATATAGTTTACATACAGGGGGTCACTATTCTACGGCATGGAAAAGTGACCCCACCTCACTCATATAGTTAATATACAGGAGGGTCATTATTCTATATGGCATGGAAAAGTGACCCCTTCACTCATATAGTTAATATACAGGAGGGTCATTATTCTATATGGCATGGAAAAGTGACCCCCTTCACTCATATAGTTAATATACAGGGGGGGTCATTGTTCTATGGCATGGAAAAGTGACCCTCCCCCCTCTCTCATATAGTTTACATACATACAGGGGGTCATTATTCTATGGCATGGAAAAGTGACCCCACCTCACTCATATAGTTAATACACAGGAGGGTCATTATTCTATATGGCATGGAAATGTGACCCCCTTCACTCAAATAGTTAATATACAGGGGGGCATTATTCTATGGCATGGAAAAGTGACCCCCTTCACTCATATAGTTAATATACAGGGGTCATTATTCTATGGCATGGAAAAGTGACCCCCCTTTACTAATGTTAGTTAATATACAGGGGGGTCATTATTCTATGGCATGGAAAAGTGACCCCCTTCACTCATATAGTTAATATACAGGGGGTCATTATTCTACGGCATGGAAAAGTGACCCCACCTCACTCATATAGTTAATATACAGGGGGGTCATTATTCTATGGCATGGAAAAGTGACCCCCTTCACTCATATAGTTAATATACAGGAGGGTCATTTTTCTATATGGCATGGAAAAGTGACCCCCTTCCTCATATAGTTAATATACAGGGCATGGAAAAGTGACCACTCTCACTCTTACTGTGTAAACATAGGGGGGTCATTATTCTATGGCATGGAAAAGTTTCTTGCACTGGGAGGCACGCGCTATATAACATAATGTTATCTGTCCTTGCTCATACAATAATAAAATATTATGTATTATGAATGGCGTCTTAGTGTTAATACAAATAAAACTAAGGTTGTAATTTTTGGGGCAAGAAATCTTAGAAATTTTCAATTTAACCTCGGGGATATAATTCTCGAAATCACAAACAATTACCACTATCTAGGGACTACTTTTTCCAGTAACGGTTCATTTTTTCAAGCACGCAAACATGTCGTACAACGAGCAAATAAAGCCATGTATCTCCTCTTAACAAAAATTAATAATGCGTGCCTTCCTTTCGATCTAATAACAAAACTGTTTGACCATACCGTCCTCCCTATCTTAACGTATGGTTCAGATGTTTTTGGATTTGAATCTCTAGAAATTATTGAAAAGGTACAATGTGAGTTTCTAAGAAAAATAACAGGTGCTCGGAAATATACTCCAAAATATATGCTATTTGGAGAAACAGGTGTTGTACCCATATCAATTTCAATAAAATGCAGAATTGTTTCATTTTGGAATAGACTGGTGTCTGGAAAAGAGTATAAATTATCTTTCAAACTATATCAATATATGTTACATCAACCAGATATAGAATTTAAATGGCTGTCGGAAATAAAAAAGATTCTCGAAACCGCTGGACGATTGGATATCTGGCTACATCAGCCACTATTTAATGCACCAAAGTTACATAGTAGTATTAAACAAATCTTGGTTGACCAATTCTTACAGGAATGGAATTCAAAACTTCAGTTGTCAAATAAAGGAAACATTTACGCTAGTTTTAAAGATAGACAGTGTTTAGAGTATTATCTTAAAGCTCTACCGAAATACGAACGAGATATTATATTCAAATTCCGTACAGATAACACACATTTCCCTGTTGAAACAGAGCACTGGGATGGGACTGCCTTTGAAGACAGGAAATGTTCTTTATGTAATAACGATGTACTTGGTACCGGTAAACATTACCTGTTGGAATGTGACTATTTCAATGATTCGAGACAGCGCGTCTTGAATAATTTCCGCCTAGACAATACAGATTTTAATTTTAAGAGTATCATGACAATGTCATCTGTAGACAGACTTAAACAACTGAGCATGTTTTTAGCCATTTTGCAAAAAAATGTAAGGCGAGTTTAATGAGTCTCGTACAATACCATGTATAGCCATCATATAAAGCTCCTTATTTGTCACACAATAATTCTACATATATACTGCATACACAATAATTCTACATATATACTACATACACAATAATTCTACATATATACTGCATACACAATAATTCTACATATATACTACATACATCATGTTATTATGTGTGTTATAGCGTCATACTTTGACGCTGATACAACCTTAAATTAACATTTAAGAAGTTAACATAAATTCTAGGAAATACACATATAGCTACCATCATGATACGCATCTGCAATATTATACATGTATAACTATGCATAGCTTATATCATTTTGTTGTTATTTTGTTTGTATTTCAGCATCACGATAATGGATAATTTCTTTGTATTCGTGTTATGTATAAATGTAAACAGTACCTTTCATCCAAGTAATCAGCCCGAAGTAGCGAATCTTTTCTGTATTTACTCTGAAAACCCACTGTAAACACTCGCGAAACGTGTGCACTCATGTTCATTGACGGCCGATAGTCGTATTAAAATTACTAAGCGATCAGTCAATGAAAACACGTGGCTTCAATCATCTTCTGACGAAATGATGCCAATAAGTATAGATAAACCCTTGGCGCATTTGCAAAGTAGTACTGTGTACATTTCTTTTGTTTGATCTAAGATCCAACTTTATCCTATACATGTATATAGGATTTAGTTTTCTTTAGTTATAATTGATGGGGTGTAAATGTTTCAAATGCTGACCCCCCATGTACATGACGTCTCAATATCTATCTTCTTTTTCAGCAAACAAACCGGGAATAACTTTTATATTATTTCTGATTTCTATTTTGTAAAATCTCCTTATGTATTGAAAAATACCTGAGTGAAATAAAATGTTTATTGTTTGTTGTTGTTGCTGATTGCAGTGATGATGATTGAGCTTATTTACCCTCGCCGCCGGCGAACCATATGGGCGAGCTTACTAAGAAGTTTAGCTAACACTCATAATTATAAACTAAGGTGATTAAGTTATGTGTGTTAATAATACGATTTGAACGCTCAGCCCGGCCATAGATTAGGCTACAAGCATCAAAATGTATATGGTCAGTACAGGAGTCACTATATACTGTCTCACATCTCATATTCGTAAATGTATGAATATGTTTGATGTATAATATTATTTGAATACTCAGCCCGGCCATAGATTAGGCTACAAGCACCAACATATATAGAGTCGGTACAGGAGTCACGCTGTACTAACACGCATCTTAATTCTATAATGTGTGAATTAGATGAGTAATGTTATTTGATAACTCAGCCCGACCATAACTTAGGCTACAAGCATCAAAGTACATAGGGTCTGTTTAGGAGTCACTCTAAACTGTCCTCGTATCTCTTGTAATTATATATCTTTTCCATGTTCGCTAATCTCTATGTCCTCGCACACGACGCGCGACCAATTCTCGACCCGATTTATTATGTTTCTCGCCGTTTATATGTCATTGTTTATGGTTCAAACAGTCACAAATCTTCAAAAACGGACATCAGAAACAGTTTAACGTTTGAATGTTTTCGGCTAGATCCAGCGTTTGTAAGGATGTTTTTCATTGATAGAAAAACTATCCGTTTTTTGGTCCTAGCTCGAACTGTTTACTGATTGGTTGATTTACTATCCTTTTTTGAAGCCTAGCTCAGAGCAAATTTGTGACTGCAAGACCCTGTACTCATGTTAATATTACAAACTGTGAGTATGACTAAAATAATTACATACTTTATGGTTAAAATATACAATGTTTAAATGAAAACATTACATCTAGCTTATAGTTATCTACACTTGAATATTTCATATCAATTCAAGAGGCTATATATAACCACAACATTCTGTAGATATATAATAATGTGGTTCTATAATTCTATGTTAGAATTTTAAATGTGTGTGCCCAGATGATCCGTCTGCTGATGTTTCTCAACAGCCTAATATGTGGTCTGAAGATACTTTGCGAACAAATATAAGCAGTTCAGACACTTTCACTGAACCCAGGATACAATATGCTCCATTTATATATTTACAAGGGTTCAGTGTACACAGTAAAAAAGTAAAAATAAAGATGTATATAATGTACAAAAGGATGGAGTCTTTATGACATATTAGGCTATTAGAGCAGATTATCATGTCCCATTCCCAAATATAGGTTGAAGATGAAAGCCTCATGAACTTAAAGTTAAAAGTCTCTCTGCCTGTGCGTTACAATAAAAAATGGTACTAAAAACAGTGCTTCCATTTCCGCAGAAAATGTTCTGTATATATAATATATACAAACGGTTTCCTTTCAGGGCCACGTTAAAACTACCATTATAATATAAAAATAGATATATCATTTTATTTAAAACATTCGTTGGTAACGCACAGAGCAGAGTATTTAAGATACTGGTTGCTTTCGTATTTCCTGATATTTATTTGATTAACGTCGCATCATGTACGATGGTGAACAGCCTAGGAGGGATCAAATTGGAACCAGCAATGCACGCAGAAATCTAATTTATTGGACTGTGTGCAATTGGACAGACTGCTTAATGATATGTTTAGATTCTACCACTTGATTTCTTGTTGTTATTATCCCCAGGGAGTTATATATGTACATTTAGAACATTGGCATGAAGCTTTTACACAAATCATGCATTTGTTGGTACAAAAAGGCTTATAGTTTACTAAGCTGAACATGTGCATGGGTTTAGGCCACATTCATTGTAAAAGATAATAATTGATATTTTACTGTCCACTACTAAATTTGTGGACTTATTAATGGTATCGCTTAGTCTTTTAAGAATTTTTGATGAGGATCTTGAGTCATATATATATATCAGCTATCCCTGATAGAAGGAAGAAGTAGTTCCATGGGCACGTGTCCATCAGAGAATTGATGGCTCATAAATTTACCATGCACATATTCAGGTACATATTGTGTCATGCTCAACCTGGGAGAAAAGTCCTTGCACTCCCATGTTATCATGGACACATATCCTACTAATAAAAGACAAACTAGTAAAATTATGATATTATGATAGCTTTATCCCTGGGTATATATCATTATGATTTTAACTGTTGTTCTATATAGATAGTAAGTATACTTTATTAGACCGTTCACAGGTGATAGAGATAAATGTTGTAGTAGCGAGCTTACTCCCGCAAGACCGAAAAGGAAGCCACATGGCTATATTTATCTGTCTGCAAGATTGGCTCACATTAGAAAATTTAAGTAATTAGAGTAGACCTAGGTTGCATAGAGACTGAATTATTCCAGCATTGAGGCAGTGAGCGGAATCACTAACAGTAAGTGTCCGGGATGTCCGGAACACCCCAGACACCCGCCAGCCTTGATCAGGTCGTCAAGTGTCCGCAGTGTTCCTTACCTCGATTAAACAATGAGGGTTTCTCCGCAAACCCAGCAATCCAATAGACAAGGATGTATAATAGGAATATATTGACGACGTAGGTACAGTCTGCCCAAATTGCTTAATAATATTATTTTTTTATTTTATTTATTTATTATAAGTATGATTAATGTTTAGTTATTTATTATTTATTTAATAAGAGAGTACTCCTTTGTTATGTATATAACAAGTTTTTTACAAAGATAAGACAATGGAATACTATAGGTGTCGCGGTGGTACTGTAGTCTCAGACTTAGACTGGCGGTATGGTCAATCCACACCAGCTGAGGTCGATAATCTGTTTTCCAGTAACCCACAAGGCTATGAATTTGCTATTTGTTACACAAGAATTAGAGAGAGATGAAATGTCAAGATGGGATTGATTTAACCATTGCACAGCTTGTTTCGCAATCGAGCAAAATAACAAACTATAATAATTATAAAAAATTAAAAATTAAAAGTATGACAACCTGTTAACTCTGAATGATGGAATACTGTAACTTAATTGCATTAGCATCATATTTGAGAATCTATGTATATTTGATTATAAGACCATAAATAGCCCCAAAGCATGTCTACCAATGTCTATACTAGTTCGTTGTGTGTTTTACGTTTATTTATCGTCGCTACCGGTTGCCCATATGAGCGACGCCTCCTGAAGAAATTAGTTATTTTAGATTTTGGAGGATAGTGCATGATACAGACAGAGACCCATTCCAGAATCTCATCTGGTTCTTTTACGTGCACGGTGTAAAGCACCGACACGAGACCTCGGTTTAACGTCCCATCTGAAAGACTGTTAATTTTATTAGGGTCAGACGGGGGATCGAACCTGCGATCCCTGGATTACCAGTCCAGCGTGTTACCACTGGACTACATATCCGTCTGTTATATACTAGTTACCTATGTTTATCAGTTTATATAGTTGTCAATTCAATCAAGGCTCAAACATATTCATTGTCGGCACATATGGTCTTTAAACTACATTGTACATACTTACTTACCAATCAACTAACGAGCAGCGTCAATTACAGCAATTACTCATAGCTATTTGTGAGGGCGTTACATGTGCGGCAAACTTATAATTAAGTTTTAATGATTACTTTATACAAGCCTATTTTATCAAGCCTTTATGCTTTACTTTTATAAATGTTTGCATTTCGTTTTAGATTTTCTTTTGTTTCGTTATTTTTTCTTAGTTTATAAAGATATTTTGCCGTGTGAAAATTCTTTCTTGCTTTATTACACCTTGGTCCAAACCAAGAATATGTATTAATAGTATTGTTGGTATGATTATTTTTAACATTTGTATAACCAAACGTTTCACTAGATGTCTTTAAAAATAACGAGGCTATATCCTTAACTATATCTTCAACATTTTGCTGGCTAAAATTACGTTCAGCTGTAACATCTTCAATAGCGTCTTGTATACTTTGTATTTTAGCCATATCAAGTTTCGTTATAAAATCATCTGATTTTACAACTGCAATGGGATTATCTACTAACCACTAATGAGATGTTAACACCTTCAATCACATCCCATGACAATAGCGTATTAGAAATTGTTCAGGAGATGAATAACAGACTCTAATCTATTGAAACTAGCCGGGGAAAAGACATGACTTACCTGAAATCACAAATCCTTGATTTTCGTACTGAAAATAAACTTATTTCTATACGAGTGAGTGAAGTTGAGCAGTTCTGCCAAACTTATAGTGACGTTACTGACGATGTTACACGATGCAGAAAGCATGTCGAGAGTGAAATCACACAATTAAGAAAGCAAAACACAAATCTGGAAAGCCAAATCATTATTTTCGGTGTGACTGAGGCCCGTCCCGAGGGTGACACAGGGAACAAGCGTGAACATGTTGAGCAAACCGTGCGTATACTTATTAAAGATAAGTTGCAAGATGACCAGGACATTTATCAGGAAATTCCCGTAGTTACTGATAGTTTGTCGTTCCAAAAAACATATCGGGTAGGAAACCCCATCAGAGCAGTACAGACAGGTCGTCCTAGACCCATTGTGGCTCACTTTGACAAATTCAGTGACCGTGAACTTGTTCGTAAAGCTGGTATACTTCTAAACAAGTCCCAGAAAATGGTGAAAATACATGAACACTACCCGAGAGAAATAGAAGAACGTCGCCAAAAACTCTACCCAGCCGTAAGAAGATTTGCTGATCTCGATCACAAAGTCAGTCTTGTGAAAGATAGGTTATATGTGAACAATTCGCTGTATAATTCAGATACGGGCGAATTTGTTGACAAGTTGGGTTACACCCGTGTTTTGTCACAAGCACAGTATCCCCCACCAAACAGAGCGCCGTCGCGCAATATTCATGGCCAACGACCACCTTACCTGGGTATACAACCACGTCCAGATGGTCCACCCAGAACCAACACAGGCTTAAACTCAACAACAGGTGCGCCACGCAATCTGATGTTCGAAACACCCAACCGTTACGGTGCACTTAACAATCCGTCTATAGACTTTCAACGTTCTGTGCAGCAGAAGCGCAAAGACCGCTCTCCACTCGAGTCAGATTCTACCACCGCTAAACGTTATAATACGGATCAGACTCAGGATTCCCCTCAGAAACCCCCATCATCTACAGACTATGTTCAGTGTGAAAGTAGATTTGTCGATGTTGTATCCTTAGTAGAGAACTGTACCTCCCAAGATACACGGGCCAAACAGCAAGATGTCACACAAGAACCCATGGAAGCACCTCAACCTCCCGGTGAATCAGACACTTAAATCTAGGGCAGATAAGTGGTCACGGATAACCAGAGGTGACCCAGATAGTAACTGTTTATGTTTATATGCCCATTGTTGCGATCAGTCTAGAAATTGTAATGTTGACGAGTGTGTATACGTTTGTGCATGTATGTATGAAAACGTAATCTCACATAATGACAGGTATGACAATTTATGCACTGGTGACTATGTGCTATGTGGTATAGGGAGACAACGTGCGAAATGTGGGTTTTACCAAACTGTTTTTTATGAGTTTAGTGTTTGCGATATACACCTGTATGTAATTTCACATGTATATGTAACGGGATTTTTCCTTTCAAAATATATTCCACAATATGATCTCGCTTATTGTAGCAATGGATAAAATGACTTATGATAGTGTGTGTTACGGAATGTATAATCCAGGATATGCTTATCCAACTGAAACATATTCTTTGTATGGTAATAGTATTGATAGTTTATGTCCCAATACGGTCGAAATCAAGTACCGCAATTTGTATTCATTTGACAGGTATAATGTAGACACTACTGTGAATGTACACTTTGCAAACTTGTACTTATATACACATTTTATGTACATGTATGATGCATACATATGCATGAATATATATTTACCCGTGTACTTAGTGCAGAATGGGAGTTTGGTGGAATACGTTAATATACTAAATAATTTATATTATCACAATGATTGCAATAATTTATACTATGCACAGTACAATACCCAACGTGTTGACACAGCAAGTTTAAAAAATATATATAGTAAGCCTTATCTTCTTTGCCACAGGTGTGAAAAGTAATAAAACCTTATGTTTAGAGAACTGCAACCAACATTGACACTTCCTGTGTTCCCAATACACTGTTTACATGTTTTATATCATTCATAATAAGTAATATTTTAATATTGTATGAGCAAGGACAGACAACATTATTCTTTATAACGTGTGCCTCCCTATCTATTCAGTGCAAGAAACTGTTCCATGCATACATGTAGAATGTGACCCCCATAATGTAGATTATCTGATTCGTTGTTTTATTGTAATACAATTGATAAGCATATTAAACTGATTTTGCCATATGTATGTATTAAGTTCTTAATATTATACATAACACGTCCTAAATAGTATTTAAATTATCTAAATAAAGTGTTTAAATATGTTGATAGCTAATCTTAAAAATGGGGCCGAGGTATTGATATGTTTTGGGGCCGAGGTGTCTGGGGCCGACGTGTCGTGAGGCCGAGATGACGCTTTACCGTGAGGACGATACCTAGATAACTGAATTGTTTAACGATTTCGATTTCAATATCATTGTACATAAATTTTAAGTTCGTCCTATTTTCCCTCCCTTTTTGAAAATCACAATTTTGTTTTATTAACGTTGACTAGTAATTTCCATTTATCACAATACTCTTTTAACATACATGTATTTAACCCTTTCTAGTCCAGTCGCTGTATCCGCTATGTCATCGGTATATAAAAGTAGAAATAATTTGAACATAGATAGGTTTACACCATTAAAACCATGTAATATAAAAGTTTCTTCCAAGTCATTCAAAAACATCGAGAATAGGAATGGTGAAAGACAATCGCCTTGACGGACTCCTAACGTACTCAAGAAACGCTCACTTAAAATGTTTTGTGTCTTTACACTAGACTTAACATTCACAGATATGGACTTTAAAACATTCAAAATATTACCTCGTACCTCAAGTTTTATCAATTTTAACCAGAGGTTTTCTCTTACTACATAATCAAATGCTTTCGTATAATCTACATAGCATACTAGGAGTGTTTTGTTTTCGGTTAGCATGTGGTTAATCAGACCATGTAATATAACAAATGTTGTCAATAGTTCTCATTTGAGTCCTAAATCCAGTCTGTGCTTCGACATATACTTGGTAATATTCTGCCCATTTTGTGAGCCGAGTGTTTAACAGTTTTGAAAATAGTTTCCCTAACGTACTAAGTAATGGTATACCCCTATAATTATCAGGTAAATCTGGGTCCCCTTTCTTGAATAAAGGTATAATATATCCTTCTTTATATCATAAACGGTTAACGTGCATCATTTCCAAAATGCCTGGTTACTTGTTCACCTTACTTGGCATGAAGCATAGATATGATGTGTAGTTGTGCATATGTTCACCCTGTTCCAGTTTGCGGAGTTACTGCCATACTTGTAAACATTTTTATTACACAAAGTTTGTGCATGCTTTATCTTTAAAACCCCTTGGATGTTCACCAAACTTGGCAGGCAGCCTCTGTATGATGCATTTTGTAACCCTTTTGCATTTGGATGAATTTGATCAGATTTCTTTTTTTCCTTCAAAGTCCAATAAGATACACTGGCCCATTATAAAGCATTCCTTCTATTCATATGTTCTATTTATTGGTCATACTGTGTATTTAACCATATTTTGCAGACATTTATTAAAGAACACCATTTAAGGACGCAATCGCGCGCTTTCTCACTTCTCCCAAGAAATCTGACCTATAATGAGCCCTGGGTTATAGAAATGATAACCTCCGGCCAACTGACTGTTGCAAAAGATTGTGTTGTAAGTACATTTGTAACTCCAACTGTACATGGTCTTGATTCCTGAACGTTTCAGGAAGGTTCGTCAGCATGTAAAGTTGTGCATAGGACCTCACTTATTTATATGCCTGTTGTGAATGGAGTTATTGCCATTGGGAGAATCGACTCTTCAAACTTGTGTTACGAATAGCCTCTGTTTAAGGAATGAATTGCGGGTAAATAGTTTCCATCTGGGTATGAACTATATTGGACGTGGTTAAAGTGTGTGGAAGCCATAGGCGTCCATGCTAACTTAAAACACGCCCGATGTAGTTTATGCGCCCATGGAACTATTAACCCGCGATGCATTACTTATATTTGCATTAATTAATGTTTTCAATGACACAAAGAAAATATAGCACGCTTTGCATTTAAACTGTTTTGAGTCCAGATTTGCAACGTTCTGTGTGCCGGAACAAACAAGTACAATGTAAACTGTAACACACGCCTTTTCTCGTGACGAACACTGCCTAACACTGCGAATGCGCATGCCAGTAACTTCGAGTGCGCATGTCAGCTGCATATCATTAGTTGGGAACCCTCATACGAAAATGTATGCAATCAGGGCACATACTTTCATCGAAGGAAATGAAATAATGCTGTAAATATTGTGTAATGGACGGTGTCTGCCTTGTAAACTAGGGGTTGCGAATCTGATCTATGTCAGAGCCACGGCGGTGATGGCCTTAGGCAAGACACTTAAATCAACATTTCCTCTTTTCTCTCCCTCATGGCGAAGGAATCCATCAGATACGAGTGCTCGAGAGCCATTAATCTAAAAGTAAATCAAGGTAAAATAAGGTTGTATAAATCTAGAGCTATATCGGTGCATTGCCTAATTTCATGAAACTTTATGTGAAGTTGAACATGAATTTGCGCTCTGTTTTCAGCCAATTGCAAATGGAGTTACTGCCCATAACCTAGTAAAGATTTATCATTTTAGAACTTGTGTAGGATCAAAGGTAAATTGGTATAAACGTAACACATTACGAGAACGTTAGTCATTAACCCATTCAACACCAACACTGACATGGTCTGGTGCATGATATTTTAGACCAATAAATTAATAAGAAAATTACATTTGGACCAGTTCATTTATCAAAATGGGCAATTTTGTCTAAAAATAGTAATAATACTGGCACAAAGACTTAGTGCAAATCCTGATGAGGCTCATCTGGATCTACACTTTTTGTAAGCCTTCTACTACTACTTCTACCAGTTACTGGCCAAGTTCAACAAACTGAACATTATTGCTATCTATCTATCTTCCTCTAATGTCGAACCCCTCTGAATTAAATCGAACTCGTATTATTTATGTGCAAATTATCATAATTATTATATATGTTATATTATATATTTCGGGTTTTACGCCTGCATCAGCACCATTTTGGGCTATATCGCCGGCGGGCAATTTACTTAACAACACCTTTCCTGGGCAGGCTCCAGCGGTTAACCAGTACTTGGGTGCACCAACCTCCGTAAGAAACGTAATTATTATATTACCATAGGTATCGAAACTGACCAGTGTCCATAAAGCAAATGTTCTCTACATACATGTATACATACCTTGATGTTGTAAGCGTAACCATCTGTATCGACCAACATGTCTGTACCCTTTGCCGACCCCCCGGGAATGATATTGAAGGCGAGTTCCCGATTATCTATGATAGTATCCGATGGATCGTCGTCGCGGATTGAGCTGAAACATACGGTATAATAGAACACAAGAGTGTCATGATGTCACTGTATCGATCACCTGGTGGTAAAAACAAACATATTAACATTCTCAGTCAGCATGACCACATGGGGCGGATATGATTATGTTCTGTTGTTTTCGTATTCACCAAGTAAATTCCCAGTGCGAGATCATTAATGAGCCCAGTAGCACTAAACTGGGGCCATGTGGGCCTATTAATGCAAACCCATATAGCCCTGATAGAGCCCACATGGGGGCCACATTCCAATCCACATGGATCCCATTTAAATCCCAGTTGCTAGTTCATATGGGTCCTATTAGTAGACCTGATGGGACCCACATTCAAGCCGATATAGGACCCAGTTAAATCCCGGATGCAAATCCCTTCTGGTGCCATTATGGATTGCCAATCTTGGGCCTATTATTCATTACTCCAACTTAGTACGGTACGCATTTATTGAAACATCTATTTTTGTATGGTTTGAATGGTACATTAATACTTCTATTATGACCCATGCGAAATAAGTACCTCTCGTTCAAAACATGTGGCTGTATGATAGGTATGTCCAGGTTGAACGACGACTCTTTGGCGTCATTGGCGATAGTCGTGGTTGCGTCGTCGGCGATTGAGGTTGAGGTGACGTCATCAGCGATTGTGGTTGCGTCGTCGGCGATTGTTGAGGTTGTGGTGACGTCATCGGTGACTTCGTCGCTGAGTGATGTCCTGGTGGAACTGAGTGGACCGGGTAGTAGACGAGCGTCGTGCGATTCACTCAGTATGCTGCTTACATCCATGGGCACCTGAAAATCGAAAAAAAAGCATGAACAACATGATATATAGGCCGCCGACTGAGACAAGAGTAACTCCATATCACGGTATGCATTGCCGGCGGCCTATTGAACATAAATATGATTATAATTCAAAACATATACGAGACACGTTTGTGTAAATTCGTGAACTATTATGAATTATGAATATTCTTGTTCTTAGTATACTGTATCATTTTTGGTTGATCATACCTCGTCCACAGGGATTCTGCACGTTTGTGGGTACTAGTATATATATATTTAAGTACAGGGATTCTACTCTGTGGGATGTCAGATTTCGCATCGATCAGTAAAATGGCCCTATCTGAAACAATTTTGAACAAATCTGTCCAAATATAGCGCCTATCCCGAGTCTTTATATTGTTCTTCAAATAAAACACAACTTTAAGCTGCATGCATGTATACTTTGCAAACAATTGTCACATACATTGGCCGGTCGAGTTCCTTACGACGTGCACGTCGTGACCGGTGCACATCCCGCAGCAGCAGCGTAGGATTCTGGGATCTTCTGGTCGTCGATCTTGCGAAGGGGGAGGCGCATGTGGACCCACGGCTATAGGACAGACCCACCGCCTCTTCTAGATAGTGCATTTTACCACACTATCTTGCTGGCTATTTCAATCTTTCCTCTCCTCCTTATACTTCTCCAGCGGACGACGAGACAGCGGACCTGAGGGAGAGACAACGGTCGTGGCATCCACGCTCCCCTGAGTGACAACCGACGACCAGATGTCTAACTGCCAGATCCGTATAAATGCTGCTGCGGGCTGACCAACAGTGAGGAGGGTGGCCCTACAAGGGACCGAGTACAGAAAGACCAGGCATTGTCACCCTGCCACGGAATGAAGGAACCACCTGAGGATGTCATCCTGAGCTCACATCGGGAATTTGTGTCACCGTTCCGAAGTGACCAATCCACGCCGCTGACGCATACAGACGAGGAACCGCATCGACTCTTCGGAGTGTCAACACTTACCTAGATCGGCGACAGCTAACACTGGGGCGCTGAAGAGGCACACCCTCGAACTATTTTATCCGTCTACCAATGAAGTCCGTTGGGGACGGAGGGATGCGACCTCGACCCCGGATGCGTCAACGGGGTGGACAACGACGGAACAACCGAACCATTCTGCTGCTGTGAGCCGACCCAGGAAACCGGCACAGGGCTTGTCACCCTGTTGTCGGGGAGATGATGCCAGGCGCAGGGAACGTCACCCTGTCGTTTGGTATCGCTCCATAACTGGGTCAACGATGAAGAAGCGCCTTCACAGCGACTGGATGACCTCATTTCTTCATCCAGTCAGCGACCAGACCTTCAGCCGCCTTGACTTGGACTACCGGAGCCACGGTCTGCGCTAGAGCCTAATCATCTTGGACTACCCTACTAGAACATAATCATCTTGGATTAACTACCAGTACCACAATCATCTTGGATTTAAACAACTTGGACATAATCATCGAGTAACGTAATCATCTTAGACCATAATCTTCACGGGATTCTACAAACTTCAATCTACACCATTCTACAAGACACCGACAACACAACACTTCATCTCAGCGAATAATCGACGGTGCGAATGCACGTGAGCTCGCCCATATGGTTTACCGGTGGCGAGGGTCAATAAACGGAATCATCATCATCATCACATACATTGGCCATAGCAGGTCACATTTCCATACTAGGACACGGGTTCTGTCAGCAACCAAAAAAAGTGAATAACATTATCAATAAAATATGTTTCCACTAACGTGTATGTTTATTCGGCAAAAATGTACGTCAAAAAGAGATTTCGTAGAATATTTCAATTTGTTTTGAAAATTTCTCAAGCGGCGCAATTCGCGTTGAAACGAGCGTTCTGGTTGGATTATTAGAATGTAACTAGATGTTTGTTTGTTTTATGAAGCGTGTGTGTGTGTTTTTACGTTTATTTATCGTCGCTACCAGTTGCCCATATGAGCGACGCCTCCTGAAGAGATTAGTCATTTTAGATTTTGGAGGATAGTGCATGATACAGACAGAGACCCATTCCAGAATCTCCTCTGGTTCTTGTACGTGCACGGTGTAAAGCACCGTCACGAGACCTCGGTTTAATGTCCCATCTGAAAGACTGTTAATTTTATTAGGGTGAGACGGGGGATCGAACCTGCGATCCCTGGATTACCAGCGTGTGTGTGTAATAATTCCAGCATCATATATACACACACGTTTTTACAAGTGACAATTAGCGAACAATCTAATGAGCCCTTTAATGTAGGTGTTCATCAATTACCGTATTATGGTAATCATTTTATGATCACAGACAAACTCACATTCCAAAGTCTTCAATCAACACCAATTAACCCGGATTAACCAATCAAATCCAATTATCATTGATCAATCGGCCATCATATCTGCAAACACTCCAGCAGTATCATGAATTAAAGCAAGCGTGCTTCCAATTACCAATACAAACAAATTAACAAATATTAAATTCTTTTATGCGATCTATAACTCACAGGAAAACATACCTTCATGTATGTTGAGAGAAAAAATACCAATTTATATACATATTTTAATCTCAGGTATACCATTTTTCTCTCATACCTTCTAAGTATGAGTTTACCTATCTACAACTTTTTACTTGACACATAATATTTCCAATCTATTTCCAGTTATTCAATCTCTATATTATCCCATGGGTACGTTTTGACTTATGGTAGGGTACGTTTTGACTTATGGTAGGGTACGTTTTGACTTCTGGGTGGGTAAGTTTTGACTTCTTGGTGGGTACGTTTTGACTTCTGGGTGGGTACGTTTTTACTTATACCCAGGGTACGTTTTGACTTTTTTGGGTACGTTTTGACTTGGGTACGTTTTGAATTGGGTGCGTTTTGACTGGAACCCCTCGCGGGGATGTAGACATGTTGCGCGTCAAAAACTGTACTTGACGTATATATCCTACTGGCCTACTAGATTTGAAGTTAAAAGTATGAGTAGTTTGATAGGAGATGGTGGCTAGTTGAGCCTTGAAGGCGTCAACTGTGCCAACTGATATAGTGTCTGGAAGAAGACTGTTCCACTCCTTGATGGTTCTTGGAAAGAATGACTGTTGGTGGTAGCTAGTAGATGTTATGTTATATTTAGGGTTTTACGCATGCATCAGCACCATTTTGGGCTATATCGCCGGCGGGCAGTTTACCTAACAACACCTTTCCTGGGCAGGCTCCAGCGGTTAACCAGTACTTGGGTGCACCAACCTCCGTAAGAAACTGCCAACTTTAGCTAGTAGAACAGCGTGGAATTAGGAAGGCATGGTCTGCTGTGTGGCGTGAGCAGTCTTGTTGACTGTGACTTGGTCGTTGACTATTTAGATGTATGTGGTGTTGAAAGGGTTACTGCTTGTGGGGGTTTCACTTATTTCTTCAACCTGTCCGGAGAGATCTTCGTGAAATTAAAAATCGTTGGGTTTAATTTTCTATTTTCCACAATTAAAAAACGTTGTGTTCAATTTCTCACTTCTCGCTTCAAACATGGCCGCATGGGAAGAAATTTCACAAGCCGGGAAAGAAAAACGCCGCGAGCTTGTCCTCCAAGGCGCTAAAATAAGCCAGCGGATAGACAAAAATGGCCTCGACAAAAATATCTTCAGACTTACCGATCTAAATTACTTGGAGATTTCGGGCACTTCGCTGCCAACCATGGGAGCTGGTGTTGGGGAACTAGTGAATTTATCGGCTCTATTGTTGTGCAATAACAAACTGTCAACAATACCAAAAGAAATTGGCAACCTCACGAAATTGAAAATATTTAATGTATCAAATAATCAATTAGAAACTGTTCCCACAGAAATTGGAACACTTCCTGAATTAGATACCCTGAATTTGAGTATGAATCAACTGTCTGAAATACCAGCTATTGACAAATTAAAATGTCTCCACGTTTTTAATGTTTCTAATAATAAATTAACATCTCTTCCTGAAGGAATCTATGAATCGGAACTGGTGCATTTAAGTCAAATTCTTGCAGCTGATAACATGATTAGTGGACTGTCCGCAGAGATATCCGATCTACCACATTTGAACACGTTGGATATGTCGAATAACAAGTTAACTGAAGTTTCAACGTCACTTAGTGTATGTCCAAAACTTAAAGAACTCAATCTGAAAGGAAATAAATTCAAGGACAGGAGATTTGGGAAAATGGTTGAGCAATGTCAAACGAAATCCTGCCTCGAATACCTGCACAACCTGTGGAAAAAGGAACACCAGAAACTGGGAAAGGGAACAAAGGACAAGGAAAAGAAAAAGAAGAAAGGAAAAAAAGGTGAAGCTGTCGAGGATGTTCCTAAAGATAGTATTAATGTTGAGCCATTTCCCAAAGATGACACTGGTGTGGAGATATCAGTAATGCCAGGCGTTCTGTCCGTCCGTCAGTACATTGTATGCTGTGTGGTTAGAGGCCTTGATTTGTCGAGCAAGTTTAAAGAATTCATAACACTTCAGGTATAGTATGTGCTCCATTAACATTTTAAATTGGAAATAAGTAAAATACACAGATAAAACTCATCAATTCAAATAGGAATATTTGTAACTGGTCTGGTTAGAGGTCAATACACAGTTCTCATGTGATGCCATCGTTCCTACTGTGGAAGTCGTGATAGCGCAGTGGATGCGCGTTCGCTTCAGGTGCGAAAGGTCCGGAGTTCGAGCCCCACTGGAGCCGTTACGATTGTGCCCTTAGGCTAGGCATTTAAATTCCACATTGCCTCTTCTCTCTCCCTCATGGCGATGGATTCCATCAGGAATGAGGTCTCGAGAGTGATTTATATAAGTTGAAATAACTTGTTTCGCAATCGAGCTAAAATAAATTTGTATAGACTACTATGGCTGCCATTTTGTTTGACCATATATTATATATATATATATAGCGTAATTTGGTTTTTCTTCAGAAAATATTTATTTTTCATCCCATCACCATGCGTTCATACTTTGTTGGAAAGATCCCAATGTCCATATTTTTGGTGTCATTTCACAAATTTCATATCACTAATGAATACATAATAATTTACCTGTATATTAATATTTCAACTGTGAAAATAGACTTTCAAAAATAGGTGCACGTTATGTTTATAGTCGGTTCAAAAGCTCACTCGGACCTTGTGTTGTATAGGGGTTGTTTTACAATCAGGGTACATGTAGGTTAATGCCACACAATTAAATAATATGGGTAATTATCTGTACTTATACTAGCAACTAAGTATGTTAAAGCATTCAGTCCTGTTGTATATGTCTACCATAGCGAAAAAATTATTCAAATCACATAATTATTGACTGAAATATGGCAAGATGGCAAGTTTTGGACAATAAACATCAGTCTCATTTGACTAATTATAATATTTGAGTAGGCTCACTCCCCTAAAACCACCATTAGTTGGTAATAAAAGCTGAATAATCAAGCATATAAATGTTTTGGAATGTAATCAAAATAAACTTCGTAAGATTGTGAAAATTTTATTTCTCGTGTATGTGATCCGAAAATATGATACAGATTCCGTCAAAATATGTCCTCTCCGAAATGTCCTCCATTTTCCATTCTCATCAAGAATGATATGGACGCATTTTTTAAAATAAATAATCTACAGAAATATTACATGAAGTTGCATGAATCATTTTGTATACAAGTTCTGCCGTTTTAGTTGTAATGTGGGCCAAAAGATGGGTATCTATGATTCCGTCAAAAAATGTCCTCTCCGAGAAATACAACATTGGCTCATTACTCGTGAACATATGTTTTAGGCCAAACAATCAACATCGGCAACATTGACGCCTAAATTTTTTCACGTAATCACATTTAACCAGTTTGCTATGAAATAAAAATAATTTTTAAGCTAAATGATACACTTCAATTTTGCACTCTTATGAGACTAGTTGTGTACCCTGATTGTAAAACAACCCATAGTTGCTATCTTGCCGACTCACATTTTTATTTTATCTAAGTTCTTCTCTGTTAATGGCTAACAGTCAATAATTGAGAGCTATTATGGCCATTATAAAATTATCTTATAATCTTATAAATTAATCCATAGTCAAAAAAAATATTTAAAAAGTGCATTTCAATAACTTTAGAATGATGCCAGATTTTATATAAACAAACAAAATGTTATTACAATTAAAGAATTACTAGGAAAATCTGGAAATTGCCATTTATAAAACTTGCCAAACAAAATGGCGGCCATGATAAGATCTTATCATTGTTTTGACTATTTTCACAGGCCGTGTGAACTACATGTATGTATTGAGTTACAGCACAGCTCTCTAAATAGTGAATGTGTGTTATAATGGTCAAGTTGTCCCTGTGTAGCAAGTCCAATACAGATTACAGTATACTATATTGTGGTATGAAAATGCTTTCTTGTTTACCACACAGTGAATAATACACGCACAAAATAATACACAGCCATCTCTACCCATGCACTTACCACCCCCCCCCCACACAGTCCAGATACTGTTGCAATTTGCATCAGAGAATCCTAAATTTGTAATTTTTTACATTTAGACCATAACTATATATATGCATAGATACTATTGTTTCCCCCCAGACTGAAAAAAGGGCATGGCACAGGTATTAAAAAAGGGCATTTTTTCATGTTGCCTGTACTAAAAATGGCAGAATTGACATGGTCTTATTTATGTTATTACGAGTACGAAACATTTTGAGGACGAATCAATTTTGCAACCTATTGCAAATTTAAATTCAAAATATATTATAAGGCGTGACAATGGTGTGATATCCGACATTATCAATTATCTAAACAAAAATGTATGCCAGAAAATTACAACAATAATGCATTTACATTCATTTAAATCAAAACGTACATATAAAATTGACATCTGTTGGCGGAATTTCCAACCAGTGCAATGGGACACTGTATCATTGCACTATCCTCCAAAATCTAAAATGACTAATCTCTTCAGGAGGCATCGCTCATATGGGTGGGTAACCGGTAGCGACGATAAATAAACATAAAACACACACTCCAAATCGCCACTGTCAAAATGGCTACTTTCAGTTTTAAACGTCCGACAACCTGATGAAAATTTCCATCGATGGCCCCCGACAAGTTCAATTTCTAATCGGCATTTGAAATGTGGGCCAAGAAGAACAGACACCTTTTGAACTGAATGTTGTGCCGCTTGTGCGATTTGTTAGACATAGTGGATACTTATACAAGTATAAATATATGTAATTCTGATAGTGTATTTTAAAATTATTAGGACCAAGAAAACAATTAAAGTTGTAAAAGTTCATTGGAGTGTCCTCAATAATGAATAGTATGCATGTCTTTTTGAAGTTTTTGAGAGTAAAGTTCATTTGAAATGTAATCCTGTGTTGGCTTCCATTATTAATCACTGTCACAGGGCTACATTTTAAAATAAACTTTTAGCCTTAACATGTATGCATACTTTCATTCTATATTAATACTTCTTCCAGAAAAAAACCGGACTAGAATCTCACTATTTACAAATAAAAATCAAACCATGGACACCCCTTCCGCACCCACCCCTTCGTTCACACAGATAAGTGGCCCCAACGTTTTTCGGCCCAGTGTGGGCCCTGACATATAGATCTATACTCAACCTATAAATTCTACTGGCCTACTAGATCTGTAATCGAATAATGAATCTTACTGGCCTACTAGATCTGTACTCGACCTATAAATTCTACTGGCCTACTAGATCTGTACTCGACCTATAAATTCTACTGGCCTACTAGATCTGTACTCAACCTATCAATTATACTGGCCTACTAGATCTGTACTCGACCTATGAATCCTACTGGCCTACTAGATCGGTATTGGACCTATAAATCCTACTGGCCTACTAGATCGGTACTGGACCTATAACTTCTACTGACCGACTAGAATCACACTATTTACAAATAAAAAATCAAACCATGGACACCCCTCCCGCACCCACCCCTTTGTTCACACAGATAAGTGGCCCCAACGTTTTTCGGCCCAGTGTGGGCCCTGACATATAGATCTATTCTCAACCTATACATCCTACTGGCCTACTAGATCTGTACTCGACCTATAAATCCTACTGGCCTACTAGATCTGTACTCAACCTATAAATTCTACTGGTCTACTAGATCTGTAATCGAATAATGAATCCTACTGGCCTACTAAATCTGTACTCGACTATTAATTCTACTGGCCTACTAGATCTGTACTCGACCTATAAATTCTACTGGCCTACTAGAATAGATCTGTACTCAACCTATAAATTCTACTGGCCTACTAGATCTGTACTCAACCTATAAATCCTACTGGCCTACTAGATCGGTACTCAACCTATAAATCCTACTGGCCTACTAGATCTGTACTCAACCTATTACTTCTACTGGCCTACTAGATCGGTACTCGACCTATACATTCTACTGGCCTACTAGATCTGTACTCAACCTATTACTTCTACTGGCCTACTAGATCGGTACTCGACCTATAAATTCTACTGGCCTACTAGATCTGTACTCAACCTATAAATCCAACTGGCCTACTAGATCTGTACTTGACGTATAAATCCTACTGGCCTACTAGATCGGTACTCGACCTATAAATTCTACTGGCCTACTAGATCTGTACTCAACCTATAAATCCAACTGGCCTACTAGATCTGTACTCAACCTATAAATCCTACTGGCCTACTAGATCTGTACTCAACCTATAAATCCAACTGGCCTACTAGATCTGTACTCAACCTATAACTTCTACCAGCCTACTAGATCTGTACTCGACCTTTAAATTCTACTAGCCTACTAGATCTGTACTCAACCTATTACTTCTACTGGCCTACTAGATCTGTACTCGACCTTTAAATTCTACTGGCCTACTAGATCTGTACTCAACCTATAAATTCTACTGGCCTACTAGATCTGTACTCTACCTATAAATTCTACTGGCCTACTACATGTAGATCTGTACTCTTATGTATATATCCTACTGGTCTACTACATGTAGATCTGTACTTGACGTATAAATCCTACTGGCCTACTACATGTAGATCTGTACTTGACGTATAAATCCTACTGGCCTACTAGATCTGTACTTGACATATAAATTCTACTGGCCTACTAGATCTGTATTAGACGTATGTATCCTACTGGCCTACTAGATCTGTACTTGACGTATAAATCCTACTGGCCTACTAGATCTGTACTTGACATATAAATTCTACTGGCCTACTAGATCTGTACTTGACATATAAATTCTACTGGCCTACTTGATCTGTACTCTACCTATGAGTCCTACTGCAGACGGATCTGTAGTCCAGTGGTTAACACGTTGGACTTGTAATCCAGGGATCGCAGTTTGATCCCCCGTCTAACCCTAATAAAATATACAGTCTTTCAGTTGGGACTTTAAACCAAGGTCTCGTGTCAATGCTTTACACCGTGCACATGTAAAAGAACCAGAGGAGACTCTTGAATGGGTCTCTGTCTGTATCATTGCACTATCCTCCAAAAATCTAAAATGACTAATCTCTTCAGGAGACATCACTCTTGGCTGTCGGTAGCGACGATAAATAAAAGTAGAACACGCACACTCCCATTGTATACCTTTTGAAGGAACAGTGCTCTGCTATCAGTCTCTGATCAATCAATACCAGAGAAGACATTTATGGAATCTGTTGGAACGGAGACATCAGTCAGCTATACATGTATATGTAGTACAAATTGCTGTATGTTTACTTTATTGATATTGTAGACGAAGCTGCATGATACAGTATGTCAGAAGCGACAGGTGGCAACCATAGCAACGCATGATCTAAAGAGTGTGAAACTGCCCCTAACGTACAATGCAATGTATCCACAGCTTCTGAAGGTAAGCAACTAAGACCTGACGGATGCGGAGGCAAATTTTGTTTGTTTATGTGAAATGGGCCTATAAGTTTAACACTGTAATGATTACAATTTGTATGTAAACCACCCAGCACCCAGAGAGAGGGGGTAATTGATACAGAGTGTATCCAGGTGTGATACACAAGACTGTTAATCGTCCT
Source organism: Archivesica marissinica (assembly GCA_014843695.1). Taxonomy (NCBI): domain Eukaryota; kingdom Metazoa; phylum Mollusca; class Bivalvia; order Venerida; family Vesicomyidae; genus Archivesica; species Archivesica marissinica. Next base: position 64,186,847 of record CM026403.1, on the reverse strand, counting down.
CTTTTAAGATATTCATTCCAATTTCTGTGAAAATCTTGGAAAATAAATATGTTCAGATTTTGTCTTTTTTTCACATTTTATGTCGGGTCGATCGTCTTTTTGTTTTTGCAGTATTTTGGCAGGTTTCCTCATCACAAATTTCCATTCAGGCCATTACTCTGGTTAATTAGGCCCCATGGCTCATTCTAGAGGGCAAAATAGTTGCCCTAGTGACCCTGACTTAGCCGCAAGCCCTATTTCACCCTAAAAAGGGATTTTTTAATGGTCATAACTCATAATGTGTATTTTATCCCTATTTAGTTGAAATTTACTGGTATTCAATACTGACAATTAACCCTTTCAACCCCACAGGCCTCTAAATAGGCTTATGAAAAGTGTAGATCCAGATGAGCCAGCTCGTGACAGCCGTCTCATCAGGATCTGCACTTTTTTGCCAGTAATAATTATTACTATTTTTAGATAAAATTACCTATTTTGATAAATGAACTGGTCCAAAGGTAATTTTCTTATTAATTTATTGGTCTGAAAATATCATGGACCAGTCCATGTCAGTTACTTGGGATTGAATGGGTTAAGGATGCAATCGCGCACTTTTTAACTTCTCCCAAATAATTCTGACTTGGGATGATTGAGCCATGGACCCTATGCCTATGGTATTATTGAAGTATTGAAGTTCAGTTCGGGTACACTGGATCTCAGTTCATCTGAAACTCCGGACCTTTCACACCTGAAGCGAATGTGCATCCACTGCGCTATCACAACATTATTACGATTTCATGACATCACGATATAGAATTATCATTTAATAGGAAGAGGTTCATAAACGCTTTCATTTCCTATCTTTTGAAGTCGTGTTCAAGGTGTGTGGAATTATACACAATTTCATGGCTTCCACCCCAAACGGGAGTAATGGGAGTTACCGGTAATATTTATACAGCGTTAAATACAATTCTAACACGACCCAGCTAATAACATACATACTTGTAGAGTAAAATCTACCTCGGGTTATTCTGCGATATACCTATCTTGAACTATGCTGCGCGTGCACCGTGTTTTGGCTGTTGCATTTATATGAGGTGTGTAAATTCTTTTGAATGAAAGTCACGTGATGTTTGTAAATACAACCGTGGGAATTCGCGGAAGTGAGGTATTTTTAGAATCAGATAATCTCTTGTCCGTCTTGTTTTTCTGTTAAGTAACGTTTCAGTTACTATTCTGTACTTCGGTCTTCGTGATATATTTCTATGCATAAGAACTTCAAACGAGGGTTATTCTGTGATATACCACGGTTTATACTTATTATTTCTTAATTAGTTTAACCCTTTCCCTCATAGAAGCACCTCTTGACACCATTACAGATACGATAAACATTGACAATATAGTAGCTAAACCATGTTCATAATAAAGGCCAGAATCTCATGTAGTCCCAGTAATATCTATGGAGGTGGATATATATGTTGACTACTTATTCACTGCATGATAGCTAAATGGCTGTCGTTTGTATGGAGATATAATAGTATATTAACCTAAATCTCATGTAGTCCCAGTAATATCTATGGAGGTGGGATAGATATGGCGACTACTTATCCACTGCATGATAGCTAAATGGCTGTCGTTTGTATGGAGATATAATAGTATATTAACCTAAATCTCATGTAGTCCCAGTAATATCTATGGAGGTGGGATAGATATGGCGACTACTTATCCACTGCATGATAGCTAAATGGCTGTCGTTTGTATGGAGATATAATAGTATATTAACCTAAATCTCTATGTAGTCCCAGTAACACCTATGGAGGTGGGATAGATATGGCGACTACTTATCCACTGCATGATAGCTAAATGGCTGTCGTTTGTATGGAGATATAATAGTATATTAACCTAAATCTCTATGAAGGAAAGGGTTAAATGGCTGTCGTTTGTATGCAGATATAATAGTATATTAACCTAAATCTCTATGAAGGAAAGGGTTAAACAGTATTTATTCCAATAAATTACATTTAAAACATACAAATAATAAAATGTTTACATATTTTGAATAATTTGGATTGGAAAACAATATGATTGATGTTGCAGATTCTACCGTTGTTCAAGCACAAAGAGGTGTCCGGAGAGAAACTTGTGGATGATTTGAGGAGAGAAGCAGAAGAAGTTAGAAAAGAGAAGAAACGAAACACGTTCTCTGGAATACACAAGTATGTGATGTAATCTGGAATACACAAGTATGTGATGATGTAATCTGGAATGCACAAGTATGTGATGTAATCTGGAATACACAAGTATGTGATGTAATCTGGAATACACAAGTATGTAATGTGATCTGGAATACACAAGTATGTGATGTAATCTGGAATACACAAGTATGTGATGTAATCTGGAATACACAAGTATGTGATGTAATCTGGAATACACAAGTATGTGATGATGTAATCTGGAATGCACAAGTATGTGATGTAATCTGGAATACACAAGTATGTGATGTAATCTGGAATACACAAGTATGTAATGTGATCTGGAATACACAAGTATGTGATGTAATCTGGAATACACAAGTATGTGATGTAATCTGGAATACACAAGTATGTGATGTAATCTGGAATACACAAGTATGTGATGATGTAATCTGGAATGCACAAGTATGTGATGTAATCTGGAATACACAAGTATGTGATGTAATCTGGAATACACAAGTATGTAATGTGATCTGGAATACACAAGTATGTGATGTAATCTGGAATACACAAGTATGTGATGTAATCTGGAATACACAAGTATGTGATGTAATCTGGAATACACAAGTATGTGATGATGTAATCTGGAATACACAAGTATGTGATGTAATCTGGAATACACAAGTATGTGATGATGTAATCTGGAATGCACAAGTATGTGATGATGTAATCTGGAATACACAAGTATGTGATGTAATCTGGAATACACAAGTATGTGATGATGTAATCTGGAATGCACAAGTATGTGATGATGTAATCTGGAATACACAAGTATGTGATGATGTAATCTGGAATACACACGTATGTGATGTAATCTGGAATACACAAGTATGTGATGATGTAATCTGGAATACACAAGTATGTGATGTAATCTGGAATGCACAAGTATGTGATGTAATCTGGAATACACAAGTATGTGATGTAATCTGGAATGCACAAGTATGTGATGTAATCTGGAATACACAAGTATGTGATGTAATCTGGAATGCACAAGTATGTGATGTAATCTGGAATACACAAGTATGTGATGTAATCTGGAATGCACAAGTATGTGATGTAATCTGGAATACACAAGTATGTGATGTAATCTGGAATGCACAAGTATGTGATGTAATCTGGAATACACAAGTATGTGATGTAATCTGGAATGCACAAGTATGTGATGTAATCTGGAATACACAAGTATGTGATGTAATCTGGAATGCACAAGTATGTGATGTAATCTGGAATACACAAGTATGTGATGTAATCTGGAATGCACAAGTATGTGATGTAATCTGGAATACACAAGTATGTGATGTAATCTGGAATACACAAGTATGTGATGTGATCTGGAATACACAAGTATGTGATGTAATCTGGAATACACAAGTATGTGATGTAATCTGGAATACACACGTATGTGATGTGATCTGGAATACACAAGTATGTGATGTAATCTGGAATACACAAGTATGTGATGTGATCTGGAATACACAAGTATGTGATGTAATCTGGAATACACAAGTATGTGATGTGATCTGGAATACACAAGTATGTAATCTGGAATACACAAGTATGTGATGTAATCTGGAATACACAAGTATGTGATGTAATCTGGAATACACAAGTATGTGATGATGTAATCTGGAATACACAAGTATGTGATGTAATCTGGAATACACAAGTATGTAATCTGGAATACACAAGTATGTGATGTAATCTGGAATACACAAGTATGTAATCTGGAATACACAAGTATGTGATGATGTAATCTGGAATACACAAGTATGTAATCTGGAATACACAAGTATGTAATCTGGAATACACAAGTATGTAATCTGGAATACACAAGTATGTGATGATGTAATCTGGAATACACAAGTATGTGATGTAATCTGGAATACACAAGTATGTGATGTAATCTGGAATACACAGGTACGTGATGATGTAATCTGGAATACACACGTATGTGATGTAATCTGGAATACACAAGTATGTGATGTAATCTGGAATACACAAGTATGTCATGTAATCTGGAATGCACAGGTACGTGATGATGTAATCTGGAATACACAAGTATGTGATGTAATCTGGAATACACAAGTATGTGATGATGTAATCTGGAATGCACAAGTATGTGATGTAATCTGGAATACACAAGTATGTGATGTGATCTGGAATACATAAGTATGTGATGTGATCTGGAATACACAAGTATGTGATGTAATCTGGAATACACAAGTATGCGATGTAATCTGGAATACACACAGTATGCGATGTAATCTGGAATACACAAGTATGTAATCTGGAATGTTGTTACAATAAGTAATTGTGGTTTTTCAGGTACCTAGAGTTACTTGCTGATAAGCACAGTACCTTTGCATGATAGACAATGAAGGTGTTGTTACAATAAGTAATTGTGGTTTTTCAGATACCTAGAGTTACTGGCTGATAAGACACATTATCCCTGTTTGATGGACAAAGATGCCGTTGTCATCTCATTTCCACCAATAACCAACAGTGACAAAACTAAGGTAAGAAGAGTCTGTGAATTTGTATGCATTTCTGCTGGAGGTATATTTTGTACCATACCATACCATTTATTGTCATTTTCAGCCTTGAAACCCTCCCTCAGAAAATGCAATGTAAATGTACGGGAAAAAATCAAACTGTGTTTCGTTTGTATTGTATTGTATATAATACATGTGTTCTGTTTAACGTGTGTGTGTGTGGAGACATTCGGCCCCTACACATAAATAACAGCACCGATGTATTGTATATAACACATGTGTTCTGTTTAACGCGCGTGTGTGTGTGTAGACATTCGGCCCCTACACATAAATAACAGCACCGATGTATTGTATATAATACATGTGTTCTGTTTAACGTGTGTGTGTGTTGTGTGAAAAAATTACCCATTTTGATAAATGAACTGATCCAAATGTAATTTTGTTATTAATTTATTGGTCTAAAAATATCATGGACCAGTCCATGTGAGTTACTTGGTGTTGAATGGGTTAAGCAGCCACCTGTGATAAGCAGCCACTTTATGAGTACCTTGAGTGGCTGCTTAAGACAGGTTTGACTGTATTTTGATTTTATTATTTAACCATTAACCTGCCAATCACAACTAAAGTCGCTTTTGCAAACAGCATAGAGCCAGATCTGTAGTCCAGTGGGAACACGCTGGACAGGTAATCCAGGGATCGCAGGTTCGATCCCCCGTCTGACCCTAATAAAATGAACAGTCTTTCAGATGGGACGTTAAACCGAGGTCTCGTGTCGGTGCTTTACACCGTGCACGTAAAAGAACCAGAGGAAACTCTGGAATGGGTATCTGTCTGTATCATTGCACTATCCTCCAACAATCTAAAATAACTAATCTCTTCAGGAGGCGTCGCTCATATTGGCAACCGGTAGCGACGATAAATAAACGTATAAAAAACAAAGTTTTGGAGAAGTGAGAAATTGCATGATTGTATCCTTAAGGCCGACATTACATCAGTGAAAAGAGCAAATTTCTACCGAATGTAATTTCCCATTATATGGTATCATTTCCCCCCAAATATTAGTCGCACAATATGTGTATTTCAACTAATAAAAGCGTCGTATACGACGTTTGTTGACTTAACAAAATAATGTAAATAGGGTGAACAGCCATGAGTAATTCAAGAGCATGGCTCACTCGCTATATGAAACCCTGCTTTCACGGTTTCACCTGGCAAACCACTGTTTATTGATGGAAAGTGAGTGTTCGAATTATTTCTGAAGAATTTGTAGAAGCAATTCTATTTATATGGGCAACCGGTAGCGACGATAAATAAACGTAAAACACACACATCATAGAGCCAGATAAGACAGCACAGAATGTGCCGACTGATCAGGCTCTATGCTGATTGCTATTCGGAAAGTGAAGCTAAAACACTTGTCTGAATAGATCTGGATCTATGTTGTTTGCATATTCTGTCCAATTTATTCGGCAGTTAATTGTAACATTAGTATGATACAGTGTATGTAGATACTACATGTAAGTAGGTAAAATGAGATATCTAAACATTTCAGATATCCAAAGATACTACTGATATACTAGTAGAGGTGACAAGCTCCACCAGTCTGGACACGTGTAAGAACGTCATGGATGAGCTTCTGTACAAGATGCTGGCATCTGGCATTGGCAGTAAAACAATCCCAAAGGCAGCTGGGGCCACTGCCAAGGGAAGTGACTCTGACAGTGATGAAGGAGTTGTCTTCCATAGTTTCAGGTTGACGTCGTCGTCGATTACGACCTTGATTGTGGAGCAGGTGAAGGTCGTTGATATTGATGGGGTCTTGAAAGTGCTGTATCCATCCAGGACAGACTTGGCAGCGGAAACAATTCAAGTTCTACGAGAATAAAGTCCAGTACACAGGACTTTATCTAGAACTGAAATAATAGTCCCCCGACTTCTCACCGATTTTGAGGTAGAGAAAAGTGCTATATAGAGATATACAGTAAACAATCTTCGAACTTAATATTCTCCTCAATTTAAAGGTGTAGTTAATGTGACAATACAGTCAAACCTGTGTTAGTGGTCACCTCCATTATACAGTCAAACCTGTGTCTGTGGTCACCTCCATTATACAGTCAAACCTGTGTTAGTGGTCACCTCCATTATACAGTCAAACCTGTGTTAGTGGTCACCTCCATTATACAGTTAAACCTGTGTTAGTGGTCACCTCCATTATACAGTCAAACCTGTGTTAGTGGTCACCTCCATTATACAGTCAAACCTGTGTTAGTGGTCACCTCCATTATACAGTCAAGCCTGTGTTAGTGGTCACCTCCATTATACAGTAAAACCTGTGTTAGTGGTCACCTCCATTATACAGTAAAACCTGTGTTAGTGGTCACCTCCATTATACAGTCAACCCTGTGTTAGTGGTCACCTCTAGTATACAGTCAAACCTGTGTCTGTGGTCACCTCCATTATACAGTCAAACCTGTGTTAGTGGTCACCTCCATTATACAGTCAAACCTGTGTTTGTGGTCACCTCCATTATACAGTCAAACCTGTGTTAAGTGGTCACCTCCATTATACAGTCAAACCTGTGTTAGTGGTCACCTCCATTATACAGTCAAACCTGTGTTAGTGGTCACCTCCATTATAGTCAAACCTGTGTTAGTGGTCACCTCTAGTATAGTCAACCCCGAGTTAGTGGTCACCTCTATTATACAGTCAAACCTGTGTTCGTGGTCATCTCTATTATACAGTCAAACCTGTGTTAGTGGTCACCTCCATTATACAGTCAAACCTGTGTTCGTGGTCATCTCTATTATACAGTCAAACCTGTGTTAGTGGTCACCTCCATTATACAGTCAAACCTGTGTTCGTGGTCACCTCCATTATACAGTCAAACCTGTGTTCGTGGTCATCTCTATTATACAGTCAAACCTGTGTTTGTGGTCTATTATACAGTCAAACCTGTGTTTGTGGTCATCTCTATTATACAGTCAAACCTGTGTTCGTGGTCATCTCTATTATACAGTCAAACCTGTTAGTGGTCACCTCTATTATACAGTCAAATACAAACAAATCAAATAAGTCAAACCTGTCTTAAGCAGCCAGTCAAGGGAATCACAAAATGTGGCTGCTTAATATAGGTCAAATGTATTATAAAACAACATATTTGTAAACTGGCTGCTTAATACAGGTTGGCATCTTAATAGAGGTAACCACTAAACACAGGTTTGACTGTATTCGCACAGAAACGAAAACAATCAATTAAATATTGCTCCGTTGTATACGTGAATTGTATGTAAATGATATTAAATGTGCATGCGTAAAGTAAAAACAGATGACGTTGGAAGTAACTGTCGTAGATTTTTGTTCTGATTACCGATAAAGAGCAATGTAGTCGGAATGTGCGCAGGTCATGGAATGTGCGCAGGTCATGGCTATCCGATTGAGTATATTCATACTTTCAGTTTGTTATATTACTGTCGGAAAATAAGTAATGGATTGTAGGTAAAATTTCAAATTTAATATTTTTATTCCACAAGAAGACTACAGCTTAAAGTGACATTACATCGCAAAAAAACAAATAAAATGCTTTTTTCCCCACGTAAATGCATTGCTACTACAAATTCTTCTGATTTAAATTCCACATTGCCTCTTTTCTCTCCCTCATGGCGATGGATTCCATCAGGAATGAGGTCTCGAGAGTGATTAATATAAGTTGTAAGAACTTGTTTCACAATCGAGATAAAATAAATTTGTATAAACTAAATTCTTCTGAATACACTCGAACACTAAAATTGAATCAATAAACAGTGGTTTGCGGTATACAAACTTTCAAAAGTGAAAGTATGATTTCATATAACGGTCATCCATGCTCCTTTGACGGTTGCTGTCAATGAACATGCGATACTTTCAATTAGAGATAATTTAACTAAGATTAGTCTACAAATAAATATGCATAGGCACAAATGTGAGATAACGGTAAATATGTACCATAACTCGTGTTATTCAGTTTTGTATTACGCATGAATGGCGACCCTATTTACATTATTTTGTTATGTCAACAAACCGTGTATACGACGTTTGTTTATTTGTTGAAATACTCAGTTTTTGAGGCAAATATTTGGAAAGAAATTATACCATATAATAGCAAATTACATTCTGCAGAATTTGCGTTTTCACCGATGTAGTGTCGCTTTAAATATATTCAAAAACAAACGACCACTACATTTAATGTCCTATAATAATATGTAGGAATGGCAAACATGGTATTCAAATATTCGATTGGCTAGGTATTCGAATGACCGTACTATCATTTGCAAATTTCCTTGGTCTGTGTCCGTCAAGTATAGTGTTTATCGTTGCTACCGATTGCCCATATGAGCGACGCCTCGTGAAGAGACGATTAGTCATTTTAGTTTTTTGGGCGATAGTGCAATGATATAGAGAAGACACATTCCAGAGTCTGCACCGACATGAGACCTCGGTTTAAAGTCCAATCTGAGACTATTAATTTTATTAGGGTCAGACGGGGAATCGAACCTGCGATTCCTGGATTACCAGTCCAACATGTTACCACTGGACTACGGATCTGTCTGAGTGCATTGTATTAATCAATTATTAGTGCATGTAATTATGAGCAACGTGTCATCACCTACCGTTGTTAATTGGAGCCGATTCGCGATAATTGTTCGCACTTCATACTTTTGTATACAGTTACTTGATTTAACTGCAATTTAGAATCCAGTTTTAAATATTCGATTACGATTTTAACGGTTCGAACGAACATTCTTTGGCATCCGAAATATTATGTACATGGCTCGTTCTAGGTCAGAATTTTTGTGAGAAGTGAGAGAAAGCGCGGTTAAATGGTGTTATTTAAGAAATTTCTGCAAAATATTGTTAAAATGCACAGTATGACCATTAAATACAACATTTGAATAGGAGTGCTTTATAATGGTGCATCTTACTAGACAAAAAATAATATGAAAATCTTTTTTAGGGTAGAAATGGGGTCCTAGTGCGACAATTCACCCTCTAGAATGAGCCTGATGTAAATGGCTATACATGTATGTCACTTATAATGATTATGTTAGTTTATAAATCTTGAAGTTTTTGGTTCAGCATGTTCGAATCAAAATAATCTTTGTATTTGCGTTATTTATAGTGGTGTGTCCTACGAGTCAGAACTACAGGGCATGTTTTATTCGCCAATAAACGGCAAGAGGGATATTATTTCTTAAATTAACCCATTCAACACCAAGTAACTCACATGGACTGGTCCATGATATTCATAAACCAATAAATGAATCAGAAAATCACATTTGGACAAGTTCATTTATCAAAATGGGTAATTATGTCTAAAAATAATCATCAGGATATATCACTGGCAAAAAGTGCAGATCCTGATGAGACGGCTCATCTGGATCTACACTTTTTGTAAGCCTATTTAGAGGTCTGTGGTGTTGAAAGGGTTAAAGATATTGACGAACAAGTGCCATGCCAATCCAACATATTTGGTATTAAAATGACAGCTATTGTTAACACAAATTGTGTTGCTTCTGCATCGGCTATATAGCACAAGGACATCAAAAAAAGAATGCAAACGCTCGATGTAAATACCAAGAAATGCCGTTTGCATGGAATCTGAACTTTGAAGTATTGAATCAAGTTGCAAATTATGTAGACGTATTTGTTTTAATATTCTGGCCATAGCAAAAATATAATATAGAATAGTCATTTTAATACCGATGTATTGGATTTATCACAAATGTACATGTTTACATACGTGATGAATAGCAATTGACCTTTCTGCAAACGCTACTTAGGCACGCCCCCCATAGTTACAGGTGCTCGCTGTAACCACGCGAGACAAGCTATCTAACAAAATGGCGTCTAACGCAGACCTGCATCGAGTTAATCTAGATAAAATTCCGTCGAATTTCTCGGTTTTATTTCACCCAGATAAGAATATCTCGTTGAAAGCAAGAAGGCAATGGTTTTAGGTGAATTCAGGTGATTTCGTATAATCCCTTGTTCGTCTAATGGTAGTTTCGTATACTAGTGCATTCGTATAATCACAGGTTCGTATTTTATATATATATAGTACTGCACTATACAGGCCCATTAGTACGTTCACTGAGCTAATATGGGAATCCCACAGCTCTGCACATGCATGGGTACTATTACTACTATCTGATCCCTAGTACACCATCCACGACAATATGTATGAACCACATGTATAATTGTAATCACCATTATACTCACATATCTCTTGTGAACAGTAGATCTATAAATGCAGAATATATATTTTCGAAATATTTTATTATGCATAAATAAATTAATTTCAACTTACTTTTGTGCAAATATATCTGTTTGCATTAATTGTGGATGTATTCAACTGGTCGTTTGGTCGTTTGGTCGTTCACACAACTTAATCCACCTTAGACATGTTTTCAAGATTTGTCTTAGGTTTTGAAAATGGCACGAATTTAACGTCACCTATCAATCGATCTGGATATCTACATCACTGTCACACAGCCCGTAACTACATCTTTTCACCATTGTCAATGACAGACAGCATTAATTAATTTTAAATATTTTTCAAAAAATAATTTCAGATCACGATCACTCATTATCAAATTTGATTAAAATTTTACTACATAACTCGTTTATCTAACAGAACGATAAAACAATGACTCGGTGTAGTAATCAATTATATAATTATGTGCACACATTTTATAATTGACCAATTAGCACAATCAGTGCTAAATTCCGATGTGAAATACTTTGATCTTGATAGCAGTGGCCCCTATCGGGTATTATAACTCGGCGGTCTCTGTGATGTACCGTTAGTGGGTAAGTTGTTGATTGCTCCCAATAAACAGTGTGACAGGCTTAAATTTGATTGCTGTGTTTGTGAGAAAAGAATGACATATGGGGTCAGTCGGTGTTTTTATAGATGCATTGTTTTTAAAGCAGCTGTCTGGTATTTTGTGGTTCATATACACACTTAGATTTGTCCAAGGATTTTGAAATGGGTTGAATTTAACGTCGATCACCAGGATATCGACTAATTTTGTACTATAACTAACCCACACACCAAAGCTACACATTTTCAACATCATTAAAACAATTTTAAACCCGTATTTTCGATCAAATTCACGCCTTTTCAAATTTGTCTACTCGTTACTAGTGTGTCTAATATGCATTGTTTGTCTAACAAGATGGCGGCGATAAACCGTTGCCGGGGGTGTGCGCGAATGGTGCGATGCGATTGGCTAACGCCAGCTGTCGATCAAAATCGGCAGAAAGGTCAATTATCAAATATGAGTTTCAATATTGATGTTCCTGAACCAAAATTATTATTGGTGCAAGTGGACTCACCAGGTATAAAAAATAAAGCAGATCACACGATATTTTTATTCAAACAATAAAATACGATTGTTGACACCTAATAGTACTTTTTTTGTGGTCCTTCAAAAAAAGCAACAAATATGGCAAGATGGTTTGACTGGCACACCCAAGAGGAAAATCAACTGTAATAGCAAAAGGGGTTTTCGAGCGTCACGAAATCAAATTATGATGTTATTATATATTTCGAGGTCAATTTCAACCGCTCTTGTAAATATTTACAAGAACATTAAAAAATAACCAAGCATTATACATCATTCAGAAATTAAGCAGAAGTCAGATTCATTATTAGGTTAAAAACCACAAGGCACCACGGCTGTTAACCAGTACTTACTATAAAGATCAGATAAAATGAGGTACTGCTTGTAAATAATGACAAACAATAAAAATTGACTCCAAATGACCTTTACTGTGACCTCAATAACGCCAGAATTGGATTCCCCGACTAAGAAAACCCCTGAAAAGTGGTTCCAACAACCCTATTGTTATTTAACTGATAATTCTTCTAATCTGGCTGTCGGCAACGAACTCTGCACACCTTAAATTTCGAAAGACTGACATGTGCAACATCTGGGCCAAAGTTGGAAACATTTTTTTAGAAGAATTTGAACCAAACAGTTCATCTATACACAGATTGCATTACATAGATGAGAAATACAAGAAATACTGATCAAATTGAAAAGAGTATTCGTCTGTTAACTTTGCATGCTGGGTAAATTAGTCTATAAATAGCAGACATCAATTCCTTAATGTGTTTCTTATTTTCAGCTGAATACTTTGGAATTATGTCGCTATTTTCACGGCTAGCGTTGCACCGGGCATCATTGTAAACATAAATATGTTTGGATTGTTGCACCGGGCATCATTGTAAACATAAATATGTTTGGATTGTTGCACCGGGCATCATTGTAAACATAAATATGTTTGGATTGTTGCACCGGGCATCATTGTAAACATAAATATGTTTGGATTGTTGCACCGGGCATCATTGTAAACATAAATATGTTTGGATTGTTGCACCGGGCATCATTGTAAACATAAATATGTTTGGATTGTTGCACCGGGCATCATTGTAAACATAAATATGTTTGGATTGTTGCACCGGGCATCATTGTAAACATAAATATGTTTGGATTGTTGCACCGGGCATCATTGTAAACATAAATATGTTTGGATTGTTGCACCGGGCATCATTGTAAACATAAATATGTTTGGATTGTTGCACCGGGCATCATTGTAAACATAAATATGTTTGGATTTACTAGATGATTGTTGGATTTACTAGATGATTGTTGCACCGGGCATCATTGTAAACATAAATATGTTTGGATTTACTAGATGATTGTTGCACCGGGCATCATTGTAAACATAAATATGTTTGGATTTACTAGATGATTGTTGCACCGGGCATCATTGTAAACATAAATATGTTTGGATTTACTAGATGATTGTTGCACCGGGCATCATTGTAAACATAAACATGTTTGGATTTACTAGATGATTGTTGCACCGGGCATCATTGTAAACATAAACATGTTTGGATTTACTAGATGATTGTTGCACCGGGCATCATTGTAAACATAAATATGTTTGGATTTACTAGATGATTGTTGCACCGGGCATCATTGTAAACATAAATATGTTTGGATTGTTGCACCGGGCATCATTGTAAACATAAATATGTTTGGATTTACTAGATGATTGTTGCACCGGGCATCATTGTAAACATAAATATGTTTGGATTTACTAGATGATTGTTGCACCGGGCATCATTGTAAACATAAATATGTTTGGATTTACTAGATGATTGTTGCACCGGGCATCATTGTAAACATAAACATGTTTGGATTTACTAGATGATTGTTGCACCGGGCATCATTGTAAACATAAATATGTTTGGATTGTTGCACCGGGCATCATTGTAAACATAAATATGTTTGGATTGTTGCACCGGGCATCATTGTAAACATAAATATGTTTGGATTGTTGCACCGGGCATCATTGTAAACATAAACATGTTTGGATTTACTAGATGATTGTTGCACCGGGCATCATTGTAAACATAAATATGTTTGGATTGTTGCACCGGGCATCATTGTAAACATAAATATGTTTGGATTTACTAGATGATTGTTGCACCGGGCATCATTGTAAACATAAATATGTTTGGATTGATTGTTGCACCGGGCATCATTGTAAACATAAACATGTTTGGATTTACTAGATGATTGTTGCACCGGGCATCATTGTAAACATAAATATGTTTGGATTTACTAGATGATTGTTGCACCGGGCATCATTGTAAACATAAATATGTTTGGATTTACTAGATGATTGTTGCACCGGGCATCATTGTAAACATAAATATGTTTGGATTTACTAGATGATTGTTGCACCGGGCATCATTGTAAACATAAACATGTTTGGATTTACTAGATGATTGTTGCACCGGGCATCATTGTAAACATAAATATGTTTGGATTTACTAGATGATTGTTGCACCGGGCATCATTGTAAACATAAATATGTTTGAATTTACTAGTTGATCACCGGGCATCATTGTAAACATAAATATGTTTGGATTTACTCGATGTATTGCCAAGTTAAGGTTACAAAATGGTGGGTGGGGGGTGCTCAGTCATAGTACATAGGGGACAAATGATGGTTTATGTAGTCTAAAACAAAAATCTCTAACTGTAATTTTGCATTGTGTTTCAATGTATACTGCAAATAATAACGTCTTAAATTCATCAGATACAACCGATTCATCAGATACAGCCGATTCATCAGATACAACCGATTCATCAGATGCTGTCCGATTCATCGGATACCACCGATTCATCGGATACAGCCGATTCATCGGATACACCCGATTCATCGGATACAGCCGATTCATCGGATACAACCGATTCATCAGATGCTGAGCCGATTCATCAGATGCTGAGCCGATTCATCAGATGCTGAGCCGATTCATCAGATGATGAGCCGATTCATCGGATACAGCCGATTCATCGGATACAGCCGATTCATCAGATGCTGTAGCCGATTCATCGGATACAGCCGATTCATCAGATACAGCCTATTCATCGGATACAACCGATTCATCAGATGCTGAGCCGATTCATCAGATACAGCCAATTCATCGGATACAGCCAATTCATCGGATACCACCGATTCATCGGATGCAGCCGATTCATCGGATGCAGCCGATTCATCGGATACAGCCGATTCATCGGATACAGCCGATTCATCGGATACAACCAATTCATCTGATACCACCGATTCATCGGATACAACCAATTCATCTGATACCACCGATTCATCAGATACAGCCAATTCATCGAATACAACAGCCGATTGATCGGATACAACAGATTCACCAGATTGCATGCAGACATAAATGCCTCCAACCATTTTTTAAATGTTGCATCATTTCATAAACACAAACAACATTATCAATGCAAACAATAAAGCTAATATTAACCCTTTCCTTCATATAGATTTAGGTTAATATACTATTAGCTAAATGGCTGTCATGCAGTGGATAAGTAGTCGCCATATCTATCCCACCTCCATAGATATTACTGGGACTACATGAGATTCTGGCCTTTTGTTTGGCTACTACATTGTCAATGTATGGCATCAAGAGGTGCTTCTATGAGGGAAAGGGTTAAACAAATGTCTAAGCATAGCACAAGTGAAATAACTACCGTAACAAAACAACAAATGTATAGCTTCATAAACCGGCAACTACAATCTATGTATGGTTGGCTGCCTACGGTCAATGTTGCTTTAAATTATACACAGACACGGATGGACTTCCGAGTAAAACAGCAGGCCATTCACAGCCAGCTAGGCTGCTGTACAGCCTTCTCACATAAAGTTCACGCCACTGGTGAGGTTCGAACACAGCAGTAACGTAATCGACGGCAGCGACAGTAACCACTCCATCATAGTGCTGGCCAGCAATTCCTGCGTCCCCGCCATCATTGGCAGAGGACTGTACACCAGGCTCCAGAGAACCCAAAGATGTGCTATAGGGGGTAAACAACATAACACAAGCACACAAATGAGCGAAGACATGCACACTAAAAACAGAGGAATTCGTGATAGCGCAATGGTAAGAGCGTTCGCTTCAGGTGCGAAAGGCCCAGGGTTTGAGCCCTGCTGGAGCCGTTACGATTGTACCCTTAGGCAAGGCGTTTAAATTCCACATGCCTCTTCTCTCTCGATGTATTCCATCAGGAATGAGGTCTCGAGAGTGATTAATATAAGTTGTAAGAACTTGTTTCACAATCGAGCTAAAATAAATTAGCATAAACTACTAAAAACCAGAATGTGCGGTTCTCTGTTAGGATAATTATTTGCATTATCAAATGACTGCTAGCTGTACAAGGCTACAATGTAGTATCTTCCATACTCGCCTATATGGTCACCTCACATATAAAACGGCTCCCTACCCTCATAAAAGACGGGTTGATAAAATGGACACCAGACCAAGCATAAATTGCATATTTGGCCACTAGTTCATGTTGAAAACAATGTTCAGTGTCGGGAGCGCTTTCTTTTCTATAAATGTAACTATGGATACCATTAATATAACACATTTAAAAAAAGTATTATATAAAAAAAACAACATTTAGCACTAGTTTACAAGACGAAAAGTCACTACAAGTTCATAATCTGGTGGTAAAAACTCGTCTTATAGGCAAGTATGTACGGTAGTCGAAGTCATAGAATAAATACCCCCCAAGTTGCAAGTCTTTAACAATTTCCCTGATACACATGTACCTTACATACGGTAGTCGAAGTCATAGAATAAATACCCCCCCAAGTTGCAAGTCTTTAACAATTTCCCTCATACACATGTTCCTTACATACGGTAGTCGAAGCCATAGAATAAATACCCCCCAAGTTGCAAGTCTTTAACAATTTCCCTGATACACATGTACCTTACATACGGTAGTCGAAGCTATAGAATAAATACCCCCCAAGTTGCCAGTCTTTAACAATTTCCCTCATACACATGTACATTACATACGGTAGTCGAAGCTATAGAATAAATACCCCCCAAGTTGCCAGTCTTTAACAATTTCCCTCATACACATGTACCTTACATATGGTTGAAACTTACAAATTTATTTTCATGATAAACTTACCAACCTCGCCTACATAGAGGTTACTAGCAATAACAAAGTCTTTTATTCTATGCAGGGCTCATCCTAGAGGGCGACTTGGGCAAAATAGTCGTTCTAGGGATCCTGACTTCCTGCCCCCTCTTCACTAAAAAAAATTCAATTTAAAAAAAATAAATTCATACAACATTTTGTCCAGTAAGATACACTGACCCATTATAAAGCACTCCTTCTATTCAAACGTTGTATTTAATGGTCGTACTGTGCATTTTAAGCCTATATATATGATTGATATTTATTAAAGAACACCATTTAAGGATGCAATCACGTGCTTTCTCACTTCTCCCAAACATTCTGACCTAGAATGAACCCTGTTTATTCATTCGTTCCAATGAAACATTTATCCCTGAAATCAAAATGTGTTATTGAAAGCAGTAGAATAACACAATTGATTTCTCGCTGCTTTGCACGTGCGGTACGTAGACTCTGCATGTTGAAATGTTGCCAATGCAAACATTTTCGGACTCAAGCTTTCACTGATGTCATTTATTTATGTTCGTCTAAACACGACAGTTTACACTCATAAACGTTCCTAACCAATCACCCGATGTCTTACAGTGGAGCAAACTAATAATAACCAGATAATATCAATATTCATATCATCTTATTGGTTATATTTTATTACAGATCATTACGCATGATATTCTGGAAAATCATTTTGGATAAACTGCATTAAATGACAAAATAGAAAATATTTATATTGTTATGTTATATTTCGGGTTTTATGCCTGCATCAGCACCATTTTGGGCTATATCGCCGACGGGCAGTTTACCTAACACCTTTCCTGGGCAGGCTCCAGCGGTTAACCAGTACTTGGGTGCACCAACCTCCGTAAGAAACTGCCAACTTTTTCATATAAATGAGACACGGCCTGAGCGGGGCTCGAACCCGTGGCCATCAGTGATGATAGGTTACAGTGGTATACAAGTCAGCAACCTTAACCACTCGACCACGGAGGCGGACCCCCACCATTCCCAAAAGTTTATTTGGTACAGTGTAACCTGCATGAACTGTGCAGTTTGGTACTGTGTAACCTGTATGAACTGTGCAGTTGGTACAGTGTAACCTGCATGAACTGTGCAGTTTGGTACTGTGTAACCTGTATGAACTGTGCAGTTTGGTACTGTGTAACCTGTATGAACTGTGTAGTTTGGTACAGTGTAGCCTGTATACAATGTGCAGTTTGGTACTGTGTAACCTGTATAAACTGTGTAGTTTGGTACAGTGTAACCTGCATGAACTGTGTAGTTTGGTACAGTGTAACCTGTATACACTGCAATTTGGTACTGTGTAACCTGCATGCACTGTGTAGTTTGGTACAGTGTAACCTGCATGAACTGTGTAGTTTGGTACAGTGTAACCTGTATGTACTGTGTAACCTGTATGAACTGTGCAGTTTGGTACTGTGTAACCTGTATAAACTGTGTAGTTTGGTACAGTGTAACCTGTATGAACTGTGTAGTTTGGTACAGTGTAACATGTATGAACTGTGCAGTTTGGTACAGTGTAACCTGTATGAACTGTGCAGTTTCGTACAGTGTAACCTGTATGAACTGTGTAGTTTGGTACTGTGTAACCTGTATAAACTGTGCAGTTTGGTACTGTATAAACTGTGTAGTTTGGCACAGTGTAACCTGTATAAACTGTGTAGTTTGGTACTGTGTAACCTGTATGAACTGTGCAGCTTGGTACTGTGTAACCTGCATGAACTGTGTAGTTTGGTACTGTGTAACCTGTATGAACTGTGTAACCTGTATGAACTGTGCAGCTTAGTACTGTGTAAACTGTGTAGTTTGGTACTGTGTAACCTGTATGAACTGTGCAGTTTGGTACTGTGTAACCTGTATAAACTGTGTAGTTTGGTACAGTGTAACCTGCATACACTGTGCAGCTTGGTACTGTGTAACCTGCATGCACTGTGCAGTTTGGTACAGTGCAACCTGTATGAACTGTGCAGTTTGGTACTGTGTAACCTGTATAAACTGTGTAGTTTGGTACAGTGTAACCTACATACACTGTGCAGCTTGGTACTGTGTAACCTGCATGCACTGTGCAGTTTGGTACAGTGCAACCTGTATGAACTGTGCAGTTTGGTACTGTGTAACCTGTATAAACTGTGTAGTTTGGTACAGTGTAACCTACATACACTGTGCAGCTTGGTACTGTGTAACCTGCATGCACTGTGCAGTTTGGTACAGTGGTAACCTGTATGAACTGTGTAGTTTGGTACTGTGTAACCTGTATGAACTGTGTAGTTTGGTACGTGTAACCTGATAACTGTGCATGATGAACTGTGAGTTTGTAAGTGTAACCTGTATGAACTGTGAGTTTGGTACGTGTAACCTTACTGTGAGTTTGTACTGTGTAACCTGTATGAACTGTGTAGTTTGGTACTGTGTAACCTGCATGAACTGTGTAGTTTGGTACTGTGTAACCTGTATGAACTGTGTAGTTTGGTACTGTGTAACCTGCATGAACTGTGTAGTTTGGTACTGTGTAACCTGTATGAACTGTGCAGTTTGGTACTGTGTAACCTGCATGAACTGTGCAGTTTGGTACTGTGTAACCTGTATGAACTGTGTAGTTTGGTACTGTGTAACCTGTATGAACTGTGTAGTTTGGGTACGTGTAACCTGATGAACTGTGCAGTTTGGTACTGTGTAACCTGTATGAACTGTGTAGTTTGTACTGTGTAACCTGTATAAACTGTGTAGTTTGGTACTGTGTAACCTGTATGAACTGTGTAGTTTGGTACTGTGTAACCTGTATGTACTGTGTAACCTGTATGAACTGTGTAGTTTGGTACTGTGTAACCTGCATGAACTGTGCAGTTTGGTACTGTGTAACCTGTATGAACTGTGCAGGTACTGTGTAACCTGCATGAACTGTGTAGTTTGGTACTGTGTAACCTGTATAAACTGTGTAGTTTGGTACTGTGTAACCTGTATAAACTGTGTAGTTTGGCACAGTGTAACCTGTATGAACTGTGCAGTTTGGTACTGTGCAACCTGTATGAACTGTGTAGTTTGGTACTGTGTAACCTGTATGAACTGTGCAGTTTGGTACTGTGTAACCTGTATGAACTGTGCAGTTTGGTACTGTGTAACCTGCATGAACTGTGCAGCTTGGTACTGTGTAACCTGTATGAACTGTGCAGTTTGGTACTGTGTAACCTGTATGTACTGTGCAGCTTGGTACTGTGTAACCTGCATGAACTGTGTAGTTTGGTACTGTGTAACCTGTATGAACTGTGTAGTTTGGTACTGTGTAACCTGTATGAACTGTGTAGTTTGGTACTGTGTAACCTGCATGAACTGTGTAGTTTGGTACTGTGTAACCTGTATGAACTGTGCAGTTTGGTACTGTGTAACCTGCATGAACTGTGCAGCTTGGTACTGTGTAACCTGTATAAACTGTGTAGTTTGGTACTGTGTAACCTGTATGAACTGTGTAGTTTGGTACAGTGTAACCTGCATGAACTGTGCATGAACTGTGTAGTTTGGTACAGTGTAACCTGTATGAACTGTGTAGTTTGGTACTGTGTAACCTGTATGTACTTTGTAACCTGTATGAACTGTGTAGTTTGGTACTGTGTAACCTGCATGAACTGTGCAGTTTGGTACTGTGTAACCTGTATGAACTGTGCAGGTACTGTGTAACCTGCATGAACTGTGTAGTTTGGTACTGTGTAACCTGTATAAACTGTGTAATTTGGTACTGTGTAACCTGCATGAACTGTGCAGTTTGGTACTGTGTAACCTGTATGAACTGTGTAGTTTGGTACTGTGTAACCTGTATGAACTGTGCAGTTTGGTACTGTGTAACCTGTATAAACTGTGTAGTTTGGTACTGTGTAACCTGTATGAACTGTGTAGTTTGGTACTGTGTAACCTGTATGTACTGTGTAACCTGTATGAACTGTGTAGTTTGGTACTGTGTAACCTGCATGAACTGTGCAGTTTGGTACTGTGTAACCTGTATGAACTGTGCAGGTACTGTGTAACCTGCATGAACTGTGTAGTTTGGTACTGTGTAACCTGTATAAACTGTGTAGTTTGGTACTGTGTAACCTGTATAAACTGTGTAGTTTGGCACAGTGTAACCTGTATGAACTGTGCAGTTTGGTACTGTGTAACCTGTATGAACTGTGTAGTTTGGTACTGTGTAACCTGTATGAACTGTGCAGTTTGGTACTGTGTAACCTGTATGAACTGTGCAGTTTGGTACTGTGTAACCTGCATGAACTGTGCAGCTTGGTACTGTGTAACCTGTATGAACTGTGCAGTTTGGTACTGTGTAACCTGTATGTACTGTGCAGCTTGGTACTGTGTAACCTGCATGAACTGTGCAGTTTGGTACAGTGTAACCTGCATGAACTGTGCAGTTTGGTACTGTGTAACCTGCATGAACTGTGCAGCTTGGTACAGTGTAACCTGCATGAACTGTGCAGCTTGGTACTGTGTAACCTGCATGAACTGTGCAGTTTGGTACTGTGTAACCTGCATGAACTGTGCAGCTTGGTACAGTGTAACCTGTATGAACTGTGTAGTTTGGTACAGTGTAACCTGCATGAACTGTGCAGCTTGGTACTGTGTAACCTGTATGTACTGTGCAGTTTGGTACTGTCTGAGCTGCTATTTTACACTTACAATACCAGTACATACATAACAAATCATGACAAACGCAAGTGCAAATGGGTTAGGCAACACACATTCTAACAACATTAGTAAACTGCCCAAAAATATGATTAAAACTAAACTACGAGAAATGATCTCCCTGAGCTGTCATACTCCTCCCTATTTTGATAATCAGGGAGAATCTCCCTGAGCTGTCATACTCCTCCCTATTTTAATCATCAGGGAGAAGAAGTTGCTCAAATGGGATACATAGAGGATACGCAGTTGGGTGTACAAACTGTTCCCTATTTTGAATATCTATCATAAGTCCTGTACATACACAGCAGGACGCATTCTCGGTTATAATCTTTGTGAGAAAGCACTTGATTGCGTCTTTAAATTGTGTTGTTTAATAAATTTGAACAAAATAGCGTTAAAATACACCATTAAATACAACATTTGAATACGAGTGCTTTCTAATGGGCCAGTGTATCTTACTAGACTGGAGCCCTCAGGTGGCGAAGTCAGGGTCCCTAGGACGAGTATTTCGTCCAAGTCGCCCTCTAGAATGAGCCCTGACCCAGGATTGTACTTACAGTCAAACCTGTGTTAAGCAGTCAGCCAAGGGAGTCAGAGAAAGTGGCTGCTTAACACAGGTGGCTGCTTAATATAGGTCAAATGTATAATAAAACAGCATATTGGGAATCTGGAAACTGGCTGCTTAATACAGACCCAGGATTGTACTTACAGTCAAACCTGTGTTAAGCAGTCAGCCAAGGGAGTCAGAGAAAGTGGCTGCTTAACACAGGTGGCTGCTTAATATAGGTCAAATGTATAATAAAACAGCATATTGGGAATCTGGAAACTGGCTGCTTAATACAGGTTGGCTGCTTAATGGAGGTCAAATGTATAATAAAACAGCATATTGGGAATCTGGAAACTGGCTGCTTAACACAGGTGGCTGCTTAATATAGGTCAAATGTATAATAAAACAGCATATTGGGAATCTGGAAACTGGCTGCTTAATACAGGTTGGCTGCTTAATGGAGGTGACCACTAACACAGGTTTGACTGTATATCCAATCCATATACAGACTAATCAGTGAACATTACATCAATAACATTACATGTACACAGTACACAAGTTTTGGTGCAACTACACTTAGAAAAATACCCTTAACTCTTTCAGCGCCGAAGAAATTCGGAGCATGTGCAAACAACATAGATCCAGATCAGCCGCGGCGTAACGCCGCGTCTGATCAGGATCTATGTTGTTTGCTATTCGGACAGGTGCTTCAGCTCCACTGTCTGAAGAGCAGTCAGCATATAGCCTGATCAGACGGCATGTTCTGTTCTGTCTGATCGGGTTCTCTACTTTTTGCAAAGTCGCGACATTATGCGACATTGGCAGTGAAAGAGTTCAAGTCTTTTAATGCGACATTTTTCTTCAATTGTAAAAATAATACTATAATTCATATGCAAATTTATTTCAGTGTTAATTTACATAAAGGGAGGTAATTGTATTCTTGTAGGTGAATCTTGGCGGTTGTTAAACATTTCAAGCAAATTATTTTACCGCCAACGAGTTTCTAAGGAGAAGACCTTTATAAGCTAATCTAGCTTTCGGATCTAATCCTTTTTCAAAACATAAAATATTATATTGTAATGTAATTGCTATATGTATATATGTTGCATTGTTTGAAATAAAATATGTTTAAACAAAGGGAGGTAATTTCAGGGATGAGAGTAGCCCCCCCCCCCCCACCGGGAATTTTTCATAGTTTTGTGCAATAATAGTCATTTGGAACAATCGTGTATATGATTGGACCTGCAATTAGACAAATTGCAAGATACAATTTCCTCAACCAGTATTCCAATATAAATATTTTCATAAATTATTGACAATCTTTTGAAATTTACAAATTTAAAAATGATATACACAGACTTTTCTAGGTCACATTTCAATGATTCTGCCTGCACTGAAGCCTTATATGATCATTAGAATCGGCATGCCTTGTCAATGTTGTTGTTCGGAAATTGGTGTCTTGTCAGTGACAATGTTACGCTTATTATGTTTAATGCACAATTTACACGACATAAATTTATGCTGGAAGTTATATTCTAGCCACGAGAAATCACTCAACCAAGTTGATTTAAATTTTCTCTCCACTTTGGGTAGTTTCGTTTTCGTTACGCTTGGCTCGGAGGTGGGTGGGGAATGGCCATGGGGCTGTGACGTTTCGGCCGTTTTATTTTCAACAGTAACGGATGGACCGGAAGGATGATCTGTATGGCTTGTCGATGCATCAAACTCGGAGGGAACTCCACTCTTTGCGACAATTGGTGCAAAAAAGTTAACATTGTCCGCGGTTTCTTCTTGGGTACGCATTTGTCAGTTTGTTTCCAACAGTTTGGACTCTTCAAAAAAAAAATCAGCTTTCAATTGGCTGAAGGTTAGCGCCAAATACAAACAAACCAATGGAATTCCGCTAGAATATGAATCAGCCAAAATACGGACATTGAATGCTTGAATAATAAAATAACCCATACCCCCCCAATATTAAGCCTGATTTACACAATTCAGAAAAACGGACATTTTCACTCTGAAAAAAAAAGGAATTCCAGAAAAAACCGGAAAACTCTCATCCCTGTAATTTACAAATGGTAATTTCCCAAAAGCAGGTCCATTTGTGGTCATATTTTGCAAATTTTACTTTTTTACAGAAACTATTTAATATTGAAAAATAAAAATATAAGACAATAATCACAATATCTAATCATACGTTCCTTACAATCTCTCGGTGTGCAGCACATTCTAAGTAAACACTTTATGGGGCTTTAAAGGCCTTAAATTACCCTTAATCGGCAAGTGTCCACCTCCATGGTCGAGTGGTTACGGTCGCCCACTTGTATACCACTGTAACCTATCATCACTGATGGTCACTGGTTCGAGCAGAGGTTGGTTCACCAAGTACTGGTTAACAGCTTGAGCCTGCACAGGAAATGTGTTGCCAGGCAACCGGTAGCGACATTAAGTAAACTTAAATAAAAAAATTGTTTGTCAAGTATCAAAAACATAACTTACAAATTACAGTTTAAACCCACCATTCTATATGTTATGTTATATTTTGGGTTTTACGCCTGCATAAGCACCATTTCGGGCTATATCGCCGGCGGGCAGTTTACCTAACAACACCTTTCCTGGGCAGGCTCCAGCGGTTAACCAGTACTTGGGTGCACCAACCTCCATAAGAAACTGCCAACTTTTTCATATAAATGAGACACGGCCTGAGCGGGGCTCGAACCCGTGACCATCAGTGATGATAGGTTACAGTGGTATACAAGTCAGCGACCGTAACCACTCGACCACGGAGGCAGACCCCCACCATTCCCAAGTTTATTTTAGCAATATGAAAAATGGAAGTTATATACTTTTAAAGCGACATTACATCGCAAAAGTCACATAAAATGCATTTTTATCACGTATAAATGCATTACTACTACACATTCATCCGAATACATTCGAACATTAACATTGAATCAATAAACATTGTTGTTGTGGTAAACAAACTTTCAAAATTGAAAGTTGGATTTCATATACCGGTCATCCACGCTCCTGAATTGACATTTGTTTGTCATCGGAGTCAATTAATGTTAATGTTATAACATGATGTAAATATTGATAAATCAAAATATGTTTAAACTAAACGTGAGATAATGTCGTTTAGAGATAATTTAACTATGATTAGTCTACAAATAAATATACAGTTGAACAATAAAGGCAAGTTGATTTGAATAATGCATTCTATTTGATGGACACACACTGAGACCTTCATGTACTTACTGAGAATGAACAATCGGACGTAATTGCTGAATAAAATGGACCAATACTGTAAACCCTAGAATGGTTGTATTGAACATGGAGAGTTCTGGATGTACCGCCAACTCCGGATCCATCGGAACCCAATAAAGAGATTGTGTTTCCTAAATAAAGTTGATGAAAATTGAAATTATACAATCTTTCCCCATACAGAGAAATCTTTTTTTCTCAAGAGAAAAACTCTTTAAAGCGACATTACATCGCAAAAAGCAAATAAAATGCATTTTATTCATGTATAAATGCATTGCTACTACAAATTGTTCTGAATACACCGAACACTATCATTGAATCAATTTAACAGTGTTTTTGTGGTATACAAACTTTCAAACGGATTTCATATAACGGTCATCCACGCTCCTGAACTTACATTTGGTGTCATTGAAGTCAATACTAAACACGCAATACTTTCGTTTAGCGATAATTTAACTAAGATTAGACTACAAATAAATATGCATATGCACACATGTGAGATATCACCGTAAATATGTAGTATAACTCGTGTTATTCAGGATAAACGCGTTGTATTACGCATGTATGTCGACCCTATTTACATTATTTTGTTATGTCAACAAACCGCGTATACGACGTTTGTTTATTAGTTGAAAAACTCAGTTTTTGAGGCAAATATTTGGAAAAATATTATATCATATAATAGGAAAATACAATCTGTAGAAATTTGAGTTTTCACTGATGTAGTGTCGCTTTAAATACAATAACATTTTACATAACATTTTGTTGACATGCTCAAATAACATTGTACGAGTATTTCACATATTCTTCCCATGTTCAAAAATATAACAATTGTTGCATCAAAAACGTGCACATAGATCAACTAGTCATAAATAATAAATATCCACAAACTGTAGCACATTTTAAACGTTAGTGAACAAACACATGTATACAATCAATTAATAAGAAAAACATCATAAATAAAAAATACATCAACACTGGTTAAAACAAAAAGCCAGTTACGAAACAAAATGACCAGAAACCATTCATTTAATTAAAACTCCATTACATTTAATTTCTACCAAACTGGCCTGGAGGTTATAAAGCTTTCTCCTAACTCAAAATTCAGTCTCAAGCTTCCGATTGGTTCAGCTGACAGTAAACCTCAGAATCAACCAATCAAATCTCTGGAGTTCGAGATCTAAGAAAAGCGTTATAACCTTTGGCACTGGTCGGTGTTCATATCTATTCATTTAAGGAATGAATCGCTGGTTAATTGTTTCCATCTGGATATGAACTACATTGGGTGTGCTTAAAGTGTGTCCGGGCCAAAGGCATCCGCGCTAACTTTAAACATGCCCAATGTAGTTCATACCCCGATGGAAATGATTAACAAGCAATTCATTACTTATATTTACATTAATTATTGGTTTTAATTGAGATGAAGAAAATAATATCACCAGATTTGCGACTTATCCTGTGCCGGACCGGGCCATTAGATCCTCTTTGGGACAGCGCTAACTGTAAGACACGCCTTTTTCTTGCGCGAAACGCTGCCCAACACTGCGAATACGCATACCCGTAACATCGAGTATGCATGTCAGCTGCATATCATGAGAGGAAATTCATACGAAAATGGATACAAACAGGGCATACATTTATCGAAGGAAATGAAAGAAGACACATCATAGTTCAAACCTGTACATTTATAATGTAACGTAATGTACAATATTTACATCGCTATTGCATTTCCTTCAATGAACGTACGTGCCCCGATTTTACACAATTTCATACGAGGGTTTCCAACTAATGGTATGCAGCTGACATGCGCACTCGATGTTACGGACGTGCGCATTCGCAGTGTTAGACAGCGTTTGTCACGAGAAAAGGTGTGTCCAGCGGTTAACCAGTACTTGGGTGCACCAACCTCCGTAAGAAACGGCCAACTTTGTCACGAGAAAAGGTGTGTTTTACAGTTTACGCTGTTCCAAGGAAGATCCCCACTACACGATTAGTCGCAAATTTGGACTAAATAACTTTTAATTGGAAAGTGTGAATTTTTTTGTCTCATTGATATGTTATATTTCGGGTTTTACGCCTGCATCAGCAACATTTTGGGCTATATCGCCGGTGGGCAGTTTACCTAACGCCACCTTTCCTGGGCAGGCTCCAGCGGTTAACCAGTACTTGGGTGCACCAACCTCCGTAAGAAACTGCCAACTTTTTCATATAAATGAGACACGGCCTGAGCGGGGCTCGAACCCGTGACCATCAGTGATGATAGGTTACAGTGGTATACAAGTCAGCGACCTTAACCACTCGACCACGGAGGTCATTGAAAAGAATAATTAAATGTAAATATAGGTAATGAATCGCGAGTTAATAATTTCCATGGGGGTATGGCCTACTGTACATTGGGTGTGTTTCGGCCTCCATGGTAACTTTAAAACGCACCCAATGTAGTTCATACCCCAATGGAAACTATTGAACACGCGATTCATTCCTTAATTTAGGTGTCACTTCCGATACTTTATTGCATTGGGTGGGGGTCAGAGTTTTCATGTAACTGTAAATGTAATCATTTTGCATTGTTAAATTGTTATTAACGTTTCTCCTGTTTTATGTGCATAAATCAGTTACTGCCCCTGAATACTCACTAAAAATATATAGGTCCTCTTACGTGGTCTTCCTCTGTTTTTATCGTTGTTTCCTTTGCACAACATGCTATAAATTTTCATCCACGTTTTCATCTTATTATTATTAAATTACTATATCCCAACAGACGTCGTACAGAATATCTAATGGATGTACTTATCTGTACAAATTTGTTATCAATTCATTAACAAGATTTTAACAAAATCACAATTATCATACCGCAACATTTGTTTAATGAACAACAGTAAAAACAAAGGATTCCAACTAAAAGAACCGATATACATTTCGGGATATATCAGACTTTATCTGCCTAGGGAGGTAATAGAACAGCCAATGATAATCATGGTGTGCAACACAGATGGTCAAAAGATTTTACTTGATCTACTGCAAGTCATTAGGGTTTATTAGAGTGGAAAAAAGGGCAGGGTGTGTCAGAAAAGGGGCAGGGTGATATACATTTCGGGATATATCAGCAATTATCTGCCTAGGGAGGTAATAGAACAGCCAATGATAATCATGGTGTGCAACATGGATGGTCAAAAGATTTTACTTGATCTACTGCAAGTCATTAGGGTTTATTAGAGTGGAAAAAAGGGCAGGGTGTGTCAGAAAAGGAATAGGGTGGGTCACAAAAGAGACAGAGTGATTTTGAACGGGGGAAAGGTGCTAGTTGGGGCATTTGAGTGTTACACGCCGCTGAACATTTTGCTAACTTACGGTGATTGATGGCTTGAATTATGCTAGAACAAAGATGCAGTAGGGCAGTACATATTCTAGGGCATAGAACAGGGCGGACAAGTTCTAGTTTATATAGTTAGCTCGCACAAATGCACTCACCTGTTGAGACATATACATGTATAAAAAATAAATTCTTGTTTTTAAAAAAGGCAAACAGGCAGGGCAAAATGGCGGGTGGGGGAGAGCAGGCGCCCTGTCATTCCGCTCTAGAAAAAAGCTTAGTCAAAATAATAATACTGGTGCAATGGATACAGTGTTCATTCACTGAACCGAGGCGGGTGCAAGTTTGACCCAGCCCAGAACAACGTGCTGACCCCTTAGGCCAAATACACGTAAATTCCACAATAACGTTCCTATTTCCCTAAAGGAGATGGAGCTATTAGTAATGAGTTATCGAGATTCATTAGCCTAACGTCGCAAGAATTTGATTTGATTTCACAATCAAACTCCACTAAACACACTACAACTTCTGCCTGGTAATTAACCCTTTCAACACCACAGACCTCTAAATAGGTTTACAAAAAGTGTAGATCCAGATGAGCCGTCTCATCAGGATCTGCACTTTTTTCAAGTAATATAACTATTTTTAGAATTTTTTTTACCATTTTGATAAATGAACTTGTCCAAATGTGATTTTCTGATTCATTTATTGGTTTATGAATATCATGGACCAGTCCATGTCAGTTACTTGGTGTTGAATGGGTTAATTTACCAGCTATAATGATTTATTTATCGATTCCGTCAACCTTCGCTACATCAGTAGAGTTCGTTATAAACCTTCGACTAGGCGAGCCAATGAGACTGTCTTTGAGGGATAAATTGAACATGGAATAGTTTGGATCATCGGTGACCTCCTTCATGATATCGAGGAAATCTGGTAATTCTAGCTGCTCGGCTTTTCTTGTCGTGTACGTTTCCAATAATATCAAACCTGCACACCTGGAAATACATCAGATTTCGTATGTTGTTTTAGCTTAAAGCAGCCCTATATCGTATGAAATAAAAGCTAATTGTGAAAAATTTATCTTTGGCTACAGAGATGTGACTCCGGACGGAAAGACGGACGGATGAATTTACACGCGGACGGCCAACGCACAACCTATATCCCTCTCCGAGATCCTTCCGGTGTTCCAATTATTGAGATCGCGAACCAAATTGCAAATGAAGGATTGTATAATGTACTAAAGATGGATAAGTTTAAATTCCAAAAAGAAACCATTAATTTGGTGTTCATTTCGACATCCTGTTCTACACACACGACTACTCACTTGTCTGGGCACGGTTCTACACACGCGACTACTCACTTGTCCGGGCACGGTTCTACACACATGACTACTCACTTGTCCGGGCACGGTTCTACACACGCGACTACTCACTTGTCCGGGCACGGTTCTACACACATGACTACTCACTTGTCCGGGCACGGTTCTACACACCTGACTACTCACTTGTCCGGGCACGGTTCTACACACATGACTACTCACTTGTCCGGGCACGGTTCTACACACCTGACTACTCACTTGTCCGGGCACGGTTCTACACACACGACTACTCACTTGTCCGGGCACGGTTCTACACACGCGACTACTCACTTGTCCGGGCACGGTTCTACACACGCGACTACTCACTTGTCCGGGCACGGTTCCATGTAGATGTCCATCTGAAAGTACTGATTCTTCCACAGGAAACATCGTCTCTGTTTGTTTATAGTTTCATGGTTCTCATCTCTTTGCATTAACAAAATCTGCAGTTATAGAAAGTTTTCATTTAATATTTAGTTGCCCTTACGATTCTGCCCGTAGGCAAGGCCCTTACGATTCTGCCCGTAGGCAAGGCATCTAAGTTCCAAATGCCTCTTCTCTCTCCCACGTGGCGATGGATTCCATCAGGAATGAGGTCTCGAGAGAGATTAATATAAGTTGTAAGAACTTGTTTCGTAATCGAGCTAAAATAAATTTGTATAAACTAAACTATAAAGTCAGCGACCTTTACCACTCGACCACGGAGGCGGACCTTCTTCACTCTTAAGATCGTGTGCGTTTTATACACCAAATATGCTTTTTACCCCTGGAATTTCTCTGTTTTTAACTGCACGTTATACTCCCGTGCGAGCAATACATAGACGATTACGGTATTATTAACTATCTTACACTATAATCCTTGAAGTGTATAGCCATCCTCAGCTCCACGCTCTGTGTGTTAATCTCGGGTCTTCGTATGGTGTGAGTATATGTCCAGACACCTGTAGTAGGAGACAGCAACAATATTACATTCATATACAGTCAAAACTCTGCTAATGGTCATATGGTGCCAACGGTGAGTTTAAACTCCCCCCCCCCCAAATAAAACCACTATATGCTACCTCTGGTGTCAACTGTGAGTTCCAACTGCCACCAAATAAAACCACTATATGTTACCTCTGGTGTCAACTGTGAGTTCCAACTGCCACCAAATAAAACCACTATATGTTACCTCTGGTGTCAACTGTAATTTCGAACTCCCCCCAAATAAAACCACTATATGTTACCTCTGGTGTCAACTGTGAATTCGAACTCCCCCCAAATAAAACCACTATATGTTACCTCTGGTGTCAACTGTGAGTTCGAACTCCCCCCAAATAAAACCACTATATGTTACCTCTGGTGTCAACTGTAATTTCGAACTCCCCCCAAATAAAACCACTATATGTTACCTCTGGTGTCAACTGTGAGTTCCAACTGCCACCAAATAAAACTACTATATGTTACCTCTGGTGTCAACTGTAATTTTCGAACTCCCCCCAAATAAAACCACTATATGTTACCTCTGGTGTCAACTGTGAATTCGAACTCCCCCCAAATAAAACCACTATATGCTACCTCTGGTGTCAACTGTAATTTCGAACTCCCCCCAAATAAAACCACTATATGTTACCTCTGGTGTCAACTGTAATTTCGAACTCCCCCCAAATAAAACCACTATATGTTACCTCTGGTGTCAACTGTAATTTCGAACTCCCCCCAAATAAAACCACTATATGCTACCTCTGGTGTCAACTGTGAGTTCCAACTGCTACCAAATAAAACCACTATATGTTACCTCTGGTGTCAACTGTGAGTTCGAACTCCCCCCAAATAAAACCACTATATGTTACCTCTGGTGTCAACTGTAATTTCGAACTCCCCCCAAATAAAACCACTATATGTTACCTCTGGTGTCAACTGTGAGTTCCAACTGCCACCAAATAAAACCACTATATGTTACCTCTGGTGTCAACTGTAATTTCCAACTGCCACCAAATAAAACCACTATATGCTACCTCTGGTGTCAACTGTGAGTTCCAACTGCCACCAAATAAAACCACTATATGCTACCTCTGGTGTCAACTGTGAGTTCCAACTCCCCCCAAATAAAACCACTATATGCTACCTCTGGTGTCAACTGTGAGTTCCAACTGCCACCAAATAAAACCACTCTATGTTACACCTGGTATTGATGGCTACCTGGTGTCTGCGGCCAGCGGTCAGTATATTTCATCCCAAATGCCATAGTCCCACTGCACTAGCTGGTCGGTCATGTGTCATCCGAAATGTGTGAACATTCAATTAACGCAATCATGTCAACTGTGAGACTTGACATTTAGTAAATTGCGACGGAGAAATACGGAACACTAAGAAGATGATCATGTTAATCGGCCTGGTTAGTAAATATATTGTACATTTATATCTCATTCAAAGAATCAAGTGTTTTCTCCAGAATGCTTTTCTTGTGTTTTTGACGTAATGAAATGGCCAGTGGCGCAATGCGAGTCATTGAATGCGTTTTCCATGTCGCAGCTATATTTTGTTTTCCATGTCGCAGCTATATTTTGTTTTCCATGTCGCAGCTATATTTTGTTTTCCATGTCGCAGCTATATTTTGTTTTCCATGTCGCAGCTATATTTTGTTTTCCATGTCGCAGCTATATTTTGTTTTCCATGTCGCAGCTATATTTTGTTTTCCATGTCGCAGCTATATTTTGTTTTCCATGTCGCAGCTATATTTTGTTTTCCATGTCGCAGCTATATTTTGTTTTCCATCACGGAGCTATATTTTGTTTTCCATCACGGAGCTATATTTTGTTTTCCATCACGGAGCTATATTTTGTTTTCCATCATGGAGCTATATTTTGACAGCGGATTGTTTTATGGACTTTTCTGCCTGGATAAAATGTACGTGATCACCGAGCACTTGTTCGTTGACGAAACGCTTACTTGTTACAATTATGTACAATGAAAAGCATTCAGATGATACAGATTAGTAATTACGTTATATGTCTCGAAAATGTCTGCGCCGAAACAACGTCGGTTGACCTCGATTCAGCTCAAACAAGTTCCGACAATGAAACACCTTCACCTAGCGATACGGCTAATAGTCCTGCCAAGCGTAAAAACTGTATCAAAATGTGATTATAGAATGGAGTGGGTGCAAGAATGATGTATATATGTAGCGCCATGTGTAAAGATAACTCGTTTACCTGGGGTTGCACTAACATGCATAATTCCACCTTGTTGTATGAGCCATCACGTATCGTTTATTCAGCCCAAGGCTGCCTTTAAATCTCGACAGAGAAAGCTGTTTGCTAAATGAATCAGAAAGATTGCCAATATTAAAAAAATTGAACTTGATGTAACGCTAAGCAACTGTTATGCCATTCTGCGCACTCATTACACATGTACCGTAAAACCTGTGTTAGTGGTCACCTCCATTAAGCAGCCAACCTGTATTAAGCAACCAGTGTCCAGATTCCTAATTTACTGTTTTAATATACATCTGATCTCTATTAACCCTTTTGGCGCCAAATAAATCTACGCATTTTGCTCCCAGCGCCGAATAATTTTACCAATACATTTTGACAGATCGTGACAAGCCCTATGACTGTAAGAGCATTTGCAAACGAAAGTAAATATATTTATTGATATAAGTTTTCATATTTCTACACAATATGCATGCATAAACAAAATATTCTCACTGAAAACATAGATTTAAAGCGAAAAACCTGAATCCAAACATGATTCATCCATTACAGAGACTTGTGGCACGGCATAAAGGAAGTTAAGCCTTGGTCTATATTTAGTCTCATTTTGCAGCAATGTTACTATTAATACTCGCGAAATTCTGTAAATAGCAGAATGACGTCACTTTGATGGGAAACCAGAGTTTCCCGGTGTTAACATAAACTTGTATACACTAAATTAAGTCCGGTATGAAAGCATATGCGTTGTCGACGAAAGTCGCCTATGGCGCTGTAGTGGGATGTCGACGAAAGTCGCCTATGGCGCTGTTGTGGGATGTCGATGAAAGTCGCCTATGGTGCTGTAGTGGGATGTCGACGAAAGTCGCCTATGGCGCTGTAGTGGGATGTCGACGAAAGTCGCCTATGGCGCTGTAGTGGGATGTCGACGAAAGTCGTCTATGGCGCTGTAGTGGGATGTCGACGAAAGTCGCCTATGGCACTGTAGTGGGATGTCGACGAAAGTCGCCTATGGTGCTGTAGTGGCATGTCGACGAAAGTCGCCTATGGCGCTGTAGTGGGATGTCGACGAAAGTCGCCTATGGTGCTGTAGTGGGATGTCGACGAAAGTCGCCTATGGTGCTGTAGTGGCATGTCGACGAAAGTCGCCTATGGTGCTGTAGTGGGATGTCGACGAAAGTCGCCTATGGCGCTGTAGTGGGATGTCGACAAGTCGCCTATGGCGCTGTAGTGGGATGTCGACAAAAGTCGCCTATGGCGCTGTAGTGGGATGTCGACGAAAGTCGCTTATGGCGCCAAAAGGGTTAGGCAGCCACTTTCTGCGATTCCCTTGGCTGGCTGCTTAAGACAGGTTTGACTGTAGTCTGAGCACTTGACCTCGACTCACTATCATGCCATAATTATAAACAACGACAATTGGCATTGTTATACCTCGCGTGACTACCCCATGCAATATTTACCATACCCGAGCGGGCGACATTTTTCAATGTCTCATGGCAATGTCTCACCTCTGAATAGCCTCATTCGGAACAAAATCACGCGACTTTATTTTATTTGCTATGCTGATATCTTGTGTTCATGTAGTCTTGGAAGAAGGCATTGTTGAAAAATTGTTCGGTAAATCAGAAACATGTAAATAAGACTATCGACATTTATTTTATCAGTCAACATAGTTTGTATACACCGTTTAGCTGTATTGTTCTTTAACCCTTTCAACACCACAGACCTCTAAATTGGCTTACAAATAAGTGTAGATCCAGATGAGCTGGCTCGAGCCGTCTCATCAGGATCTGCACTTTTTTCAAGTAATATAACTATTTTTAGAATTTTTTTTACCCATTTTGATAAATGAACTGATCCAAATGTAATTTTGTTATTAATTTATTGGTCTAAAAATATCATGGACCAGTCCGTGTCTACTTGGTGTTGAATGGGTTAAGTAATGTAGGGTACAGTAGCGGTTTTTGCTAAACATTACACATTAAGGTCAAGGTTGCTGTAAAATCTCATCTGCTGAAAGTAAACACTCACTGCAATGTCAGCTATGTGCGGGAATATATCCGACGAACAGCCGATTGTTCGGTAGAACGCAAATAAATATTTCATCTCGATGAGTGTGACAGTGGATATTGTCAACCCTCGGAAAAACAATGTCTATTAATTGAGCCGTAGTGAGTTTTTGATAATATCAGAGCCTGGGGAAACCTGAGGTGTATTCCGTGTAATTATTGGAACACTAGTTAGATCCTGGAGAAAACACTGATGAATCATAGTAATTTTGTGTCCAATTATCGATCCTTGGCGTAATCATAAGGTCTGATATTGAATGATATACGTACAATATGTACATATTAAATGTAATTTCAGTCGGGCCTACATCTTTCTACTAATATCAAATTATCAATCCATTCAGCCTCATTTTCTGAGTCGGGCCTGCATTTTGCAGTTACTCACCATTTTGGCCTCGTTTTCTTAGTCGGGCCTGCATTTTGCAGTTACTCACCATTTTGGCCTCGTTTTCTTAACCGGGCCTGCATTTCGCAGTTACTCACCATTTTGGCCTTGTTTTCTTAGTCGGGCCTGCATTTTGCAGTTACTCACCATTTTGGCCTCGTTTTCTTAGTCGGGCCTGCATTTTGCAGTTACTCACCATTTTGGCCTCGTTTTCTTAGTCAGGCCTGCATTTTGCAGTTACCATTTTGGCCTCGTTTTCTTAGTCGGGCCTGCATTTCACAGTTACTCACCATTTTGGCCTCGTTTTCTTAGT
This sequence comes from Archivesica marissinica, assembly GCA_014843695.1. Taxonomy (NCBI): domain Eukaryota; kingdom Metazoa; phylum Mollusca; class Bivalvia; order Venerida; family Vesicomyidae; genus Archivesica; species Archivesica marissinica. Next base: position 64,150,430 of record CM026403.1, on the reverse strand, counting down.
CGGGCCTGCATTTTGCAGTTACTCACCATTTTGGCCTCGTTTTCTTAGTCGGGCCTGCATTTTGCAGTTACTCACCATTTTGGCCTCGTTTTCTTAGTCGGGCCTGCATTTTTCTGCTCGGAGTAATGAGGTAATCATGGATAACTGTAAAATCTTGAAATGGGGGAAATTTCTGAAATATAAATTATATTACGTTAATCAACAAGGTATTACTTTAACATTAAACAGACCAGCAAACACATGTACTAATACAGTTACAATGTTCATTCACATCTACCATCATAGATGGTGGAAGTCGTGATAGCACTGTGGTAGCGCGTCCGCTTCAGGTGTGAAAGGTCCGGAGTTCGAGCCCCGCTGTAGCCGCTATGATTGTGCCCTTAGGCAAGCCATTTAAATTCCACGTTGCCTCTTCTCTCTCCCTCGTGGCGATGGATTCCATCCTGACCCCCCACCCATCGTATCCTGAGAGCCCTGTCCTTATTTCAAACATAAAAAAAATGTATATTTAAAAAAACTTCATTAATTTTTATGTTATATACGGTAATTTTGAGATCTCGATTTTCGCTATAAAAGTGATTTGATGTATTACAATTCTCTTGTAACTCACATGGATTACAAATAATGTTTGATATGTAATTTAGAAATAATGTTTGATATGTAATTTAGAAATAATGTTTGATATGTAATTTAGAAATAATGTTTGATATGTAATTTAGGTGAAAAGCCTGAAATATGCCTGCTATCTAAAATTGGAAATGCAAATAAAAGCTAAGTAACTGATTTCTTCGCATAAGTTGGGATAATTCAAAGATTAGGATGATCGCTCCGGGACTGTTAGTGTGTTTTTTATTTTACGTTCATTTATCATCGCTATCGGTTGCCCATTTGAGCAGTTTACCTAACAACACCTATAATGAGCAGGCTCCAGAGGTTAATCTGTACTTGGTGCACCAACCTCCGTAAGAAACTGCCAACTTTTTCATATAAAGAGACACGGTCTGAGCAAGGCTCGAACCTTCAAACCCGTGATCATTAGTGATGATAGGTTATAGTGGTATGCAAGTCAACGACTGTGACTACTCGACAACTGAGGCGAACTGACTTGGGGCGTCCCCATTAAATATGCTTGTAACTACTGAGTACCTGTACTTTGTTAATGTTATGTGACAACACAAACAGTATGAGCGATAAGACCCATGGAGATAACGTAGAACACACCAGAGATAATCTAGAAAACAAAACACCCCATGGAGGGAAGGTGAGGGGGGGGGGGCTAGAACATGTGCCCCCTAGAAGTGTCCCTAAATTTCCATCAGCACCCTGCACGTATCAAAATAATGTTCGATATGTAATTTAGGTGAAAAGCCTGAAATATGCTTACTAGAGAGCATATGCATTGCTCAATATCTAAAATTTGAAATGCAAATAAAAGGAAAGCAACTGATTTCTTCGGACAAGTTGGGATAATTCAAAGATTAGGATCATCGCCTAATCTAGACATATCTCAAAAGAAAGACAGTACAGTCAAACCTGACTTAACAAGCCAGCCAAAGGAATCACAGAAACTGGCTGCTTGACACAGGTAACTGCTTAATAGAGGGCAGCTGTATAAAATAAAACAGCATATTGGGAATCTGGAAACTGGCTGCTTAGCACAGGTAACTGCTTAATAGAGGGCAGCTGTATAATAAAACAGTATATTGGGAAACTGGCTGCTTAGCACAGGTAATTGCTTAATAGAGGGCAGCTGTATAATAAAACAGTATATTGGGAAACTGGCTGCTTAGCACAGGTAACTGCTTAATAGAGGGCAGCTGTATAATAAAACAGTATATTGGGAATCTGGAAACTGGCTGCTTAGCACAGGTAACTGCTTAATAGAGGGCAGCTGTATAATAAAACAGTATATTGGGAATCTGGAAACTGGCTGCTTAATACAGGTTGGCTACTTAATGGAGGTGACCACTAACACAGGGTTGTACAACCTGTTTTACACAGACCTGGAGTTACTCACCTCATTGTCTGGCATAACTTTAACCAGGAACTTCCTCTTGGCTGTGTCGGTTTCCAGTCTGTCACCAGCATCTATACCTAGCCGATTACACACAGCCTGAAACATGCAATATAGTAAAATTGTAACAATGGATTATAATTTTATGACGGTCTTGCACCACTATTGATTGTTACCAGTACCGTATAACTGTAATACCAACATGATAGAAAATGAATTTCATTTCCTTTTAGTCTGTCCGAAATTCAATGATTTAAGAAGAAAATATTTTAAAACGTTATTTTTGTTCTTGGCCTAAAATGCATAAATTCTTATCTTTAATGACTTGTCAGTCACAAACACAGATCTTAAACCTTGCTAAATATATTTATTATGCAAATCACACAAGAAATCAATAGATCATTACCATCATTCCTTACATTGCTATTATACTGTTATATTTCATGCTTCTCTGTAAACTGTGTATATATGTGATGCTATAAGCATCTGCTGATGTTTAATGCAATAAATAAATTGTATTGTATATCAATTTATTCGCACAAGTTTTAGTTTTGCAATAATTCATGAATATACACCATCGCAAAATCGTTGTATATAAATTAGTGATGGCAACGAATATCCGAATCCTATTCCAGTATTCGAATATTCGGAAAAAATATTATGTTGTCCTCAAAAATGCCACCCGATCAGTCACACGTTTGGAAATGCTTGAATCGCTCTGAGAATACGAAAACTGCTAGGTGTAATCTAAGCAAATTGGATTTAGCATATTCTTGTAGAATATCAATCTGAATAATCATTTGAAGAAGATGACGTTTACACGTAAAACAGAAATTAGGTTAGTTTGGCAATTTTTATAAGAGTTGAAGTGATTTTGAGTTTTTGATAGAATTCTATCGAATATTCGAATACCTTCCCGACCGAATATTCGAATAGTATAATCGCTATTCGTTGCCATCCCTAATATAAATATATATAACACGATTGCTTTAAACATCTTAGAAAATTGAGTCGACCAAAATGCATTCATGCAGCTGTGTCAATATAAATTATTTAGTTACGTACGTCGGATTGTTAATCTCACATTTGCGAATTTAAGATTTCGCAAAATATTTTGGACCTAGAAAATAGCAATGGGACTTTGGAAAGCCGACAGAAATATAAAATGATTCGCATTGTATACAGTCATATAGATTAGGTAGTTTATACAAATATAAGCTCAATTGCGAAACAAGTTCCTACAACTTATATTAATCACTCTGGAGATCTCATTCCTGATGGAATCCATCGCCACGAGGGAGAGAAAAGAGGCAATGTTGATTCAAAATGCCTTGCCTAAGGGCACAATCGTAACGGCTCCAGCTGGGCTCAAACTCGGGGGCCTTTCTCACCTGAAGCAAACGTGCTACCACTGCGCTATCATGACTGCCACATAGATATATATATTCTGTATAGATCAAGTTCTCTTTATGGAGTCAGCGTAAGAGCACAATACACGAGACCTTGGTTTATCAACACTTACACAGGTGAGAATGAGAGACAATTTTCTATTACCTCCCTTGGCAGATAAAGTCTGATTTATCCCAAAATGTAAATAGGTCCGTTTAGTTGGAATCCTTTGTTTTTACTGTTGTTCTCTACACAGATGTTGCGGTATGACAAGTGTGATTTTATCAAAATCGTGTTAATTAACTGATAACATTGTTTTACAAATAAGTAAACTGAAGGTGAGGGTATACTATAATATTTGTCGGACGAACAGTGTGTAAGCACAGTGACATCATTCACAGGTGACCCGGTGTCACAGGAAATCGTCACCCCTGGAAATCTTCCCTGGGGGGGGGTAAATATCTTAGGAAATTAACCCCCCCTAGGAAAATATACCCCCACCCTGGAAATTTACCCCCCACTACACATTGAAATACGTGTTTTTTAAACAAATACATGTTACCCAACCAATGAAGACAATAAAACAATAAAATTGACATCAATGTCAGTAAATATTTATTGCAAAAATGGTCCATTTGTTATAATTATATTTCACACACAAAAATAATTTGGTTAAATGATACTAGTTTGGTGCAATTGATCTATTACTAATTTATTTTATTAGTGCTAAAAACAACAAACAAAATTAACTAAACATCCCAAGGCACACTGCAGATTAAATCCTATAGTATATTTCACACAAATATATTAACAACAACAAAATTGAGGGGAGGGGGGGGAGATTTTCAGGGGGGGGGGGGGATTTCCTGTTACACCGGTGTTAATGCTCACCATTACATTTGTGATATTTTTGCTATTTTTCAGTTTGATTTGAATACCTCTTCACAGTGGATGTGGTATCAGAAGAAATGAAAGATTGGAAATATAAATGAACAGACTGTATGTTTTTACTATGTATTTAATAGGCAATTTATTTGTTGTTTTACAACCATGAGGCCATAATCTAGTGGTAGAAAACTCGTCTTATAGGCGAGTATGGACGGAACTCTCCTCAATCGAGCAGAAAGCTTAAATTTGAGCTTGAAATTTAACAAACTGTTTTATAACCTTCATACCCGACACTCACATTTAGGGGTGTCACGATATCAGTAACCCATATCGCGATACATTGTGATATTTTATCAAATAATCGCGATGTTTATCGCGATATTATGCATTTGTCATGCATTGTGATTATATTGTTTCTATTAACCCATTTCATTCTGGATACATTTGAACACTTTTGCAAACAACATAGATCCAGATCAGCCACAGCGTGACGCTGCATGCTGATCAGGATCTATGCTGTTTGCTACATAGCCAAGTGTCTTAGCAAGATCATCTGAATAGCAAACAGCATAGAGCCTGATCAGACAGCACATTCCATGGCGGCGGATCTGGCTCTATGTTCTTTGCAAATACTGTTTGAACGGTATCCAGAATGAAATGGGTTAAGAGTATTTAATAAGATTAAATGGATTACATTACACACATTTTAAGACACTATCTCATTCAATAGTATTTATTAACTTGAAAAACAACAAAACACTGAATAAAATAACAACTTAAATCGACTAGAAAATGTTTCAGAGAACGGTGAATATATACATAAGCACCGGTTGAAGCGATTGAGTTGTGTATAAAAGCCAGATCCCCTGCATATAACCTTTTACTTGACGGTAGCTATGTTGTAAAATTGTCAGGGCAAAGACTCGTTTTTATAGTGAAGTCATGAAAAACCAATGCCACTCCTCATAGATAATAAATAGGGTTGCAACGATCCACCAGAAGCTCGATCCGATCTGATTCGATTCTTTATGTGCCGATTCGATCCATTATTCACAGATTACTTTCTAAGAAGCATAATCTGTGTTGCTTAGTCCAGAGACCCTAGGGCAGTCTGGCTTCAGAGCAAATTAATGTACTGGTGTATAATCCTAGTTCCTACTACATATGAACAAAACTTGCAAGTCACATCACTTAACGTTTGAATAAAAGTAAACCAAAAGACAATAATAATAAATTAATAATACATGTAGGTACACGAAATGAGATCAAAGGAAATGACTAGAAATTAAACTGCTGTAGATAATCCAGTGCACATGTCCAAGTGTGGAACAATGTCCAAGTAATGAATTATGGCTTATATAAATCATCAGGAATTGCACTGATGTTGTTGGTGTGGGGGAAAGTTTGGCGATTGACTCATAGTCTTGTCGATGTTTACATCTACGTTATGGTGTTTTTTTAGATGCTTCATTAAGTTTGATGTGGAACGAGATGGTGGATAGCTTACGTCGGTGAAACATAGATAGCATGTGGCCTTGTTTTCCTTCTTGTTAATACCTCGAAAACTAAAAAAGCCCACACTAACTTTTAGGATCATTATTTAGTAATGGCAGACGCCATTTTGATAAACAGACCTTTTAGAAGTTTTAACGGGCTCATTGATTGGATAAATAGAATAAATTCAGCCAATCAGATTGTTTGTTTTATTTTACTGGTTGTATTCGGCTAACTCGGCGTTTATCGCTGAAAATGTTTAAAAGTCGGCATTCGGAATTGAATCGAAAATGACGGGACCTGGATCGAGTATCGAATCGGCTGCACGGAATCAGATCTAATCGTTGCAGCCCTAGTAGATAAATACCGCTCAATATCGGTATTCAATTTTAATATCGCGGATCTTAATATTGCAATATACAGGTATACCGCGACACCCCTACTCACATTGATCATTCTTGTTATTTTTTCTTCAAAATCTGTAGAATTATCTATAACATCGTAATACGGATGACCAACCCACGCCTGAAATAACGAAACATGTACACAAGTTAATACGCATGAATTCCAAACCAATGAAATAACAGGGCTCATTATAGGTGAGAAAAGTGAGAAAGTGCGCGATCGCGTCCTTAACTCTTTCCTTCATAGAGATTTAGGTTAATATACTATTATATCTGCATACAAACGACAGCCATTTAACCCTTTCCTTCATAGAGATTTAGGTTAATATACTATTATATCTGCATACAAACGACAGCCATTTAACCCTTTCCTTCATAGAGATTTAGGTTAATATACTATTATATCTCCATACAAATGACAACCATTTAACCCTTTCCTTCATAGAGATTTAGGTTAATATACTATTATATCTCCATACAAACGACAACCATTTAGCTATCATGCAGTGGATAAGTAGTCGCCATATCTATCCCATCTCCATAGATATTACTGGGACTACATGAGATTCTGTCCTTTATTATGAACATTGGTTTGGCTACTACATTGTCAATGTATGTCGTATTGGTAATGGCGTCAAGGGGTGCTTCTATGAGGGAAAGGGTTTATGAACATTGGTTTGGCTACTACATTGTCAATGTCTGTTGTATTGGTAAAGGCGTCAAGAGGTGTTCTATGAGGGAAAGGGTTTATGAACATTGGTTTGGCTACTACATTGTCAATGTCTGTTGTATTGGTAAAGGCGTCAAGAGGTGTTTCTATGAGGGAAAGGGTTTATGAACATTGGTTTGGCTACTACATTGTCAATGTCTGTTGTATTGGTAAAGGCGTCAAGAGGTGTTTCTATGAGGGAAAGGGTTTATGAACATTGGTTTGGCTACTACATTGTCAATGTCTGTTGTATTGGTAAAGGCGTCAAGAGGTGTTTCTATGAGGGAAAGGGTTTATGAACATTGGTTTGGCTACTACATTGTCAATGTCTGTTGTATTGGTAAAGGCGTCAAGAGGTGTTTCTATGAGGGAAAGGGTTAAATGGGAGAAGTGAGGAAGCGAGTGATCATGTCATTAGATGGTGTTATTTAATAAATTTCAACAAAATATGGTTCAAATACAACATTTGAATAGAAGGAGTGCTTTCTAATGGGCCAGCCAGTTTTTTTTAAGGGAGAAGTGGGGCCCCCAGGGTCAAAGTCAGGGTCTCTAGAGCGACTATTTCGCCATCTAGAATAAGCCCTGAGCTATAACTGGTGGCAGGAAGATCCCGGACGGCACGAACGGGCACACAGGTAGAACCACCGACCTTCTGCCTCACATGAAAGAATTCGACACCCCCAGTGAGATTCGAACCTACAGCGGCAGTAAATATACCCGGACCAAAGCCAGAGGTTATATTATACTTTGTGCCAACTCATTGGGAGTCTTAATGATTCCAAGATTCTCTGAAGACATATAAACGACAATTCTCAGAACTATTTTGGTTATCCATTAGATACTGCATCACTCAAACTGGACTAGCTGCACACAATACTGGCGGCATCCAAGCATTTGATGACGGATATAGACCACAGATGCCACTCACGACTGCAGTGCGGACTGGCACAAACCTAGAATCACTAAAGTTTAAACTTTATTTATTTTACAACGATTGCGAAGCAAGTTTTAACAGCTTATATTAATCAATCTCGTTGGCGCGGATGAAAGCGTAAATGTGGTCATTCATGTCCAGTTGGGTTATTGAAGGTTAGTGGCTGTCCGATTAGCGCAGTGGTTAACGCGCTCGCTTCTCACCAATCCAATCCTGGCTCGATCCTTGGACCGGGAAGTATGTGAGATGGTACAGTGGGTGCCAGATCGGTCAGGTGGCTTTTCTCTGGGTACTGAGGTTTCCTCCCACACGAATGACCACATGTATGCTTACATCTGCGCCAACGAGAGTGATTAATATGAGTTGTTAAAGCTTGTTTTGCAATCGTTGTAAAACAAATAAAGTTTAACGGTGAGAAGGAAGTGGCTACTGATTGGTCCATGTTTACACGGGCCTCCACTGAATTCTCTTGCCAGGTTTTTTCCTAAAATAATCGTTATATGAGCCAAGGTTTTAAAATTTGATCCTACATGGTGAAGTTATATTCCCAACTTGCAACATCTCCTTCATTTGACAATAAAGGCATGGGACAAAATTGCTACATACAACATAACAGACATCATGATAGAAGCCAACAGAAACACATCTAAATGCAACTGACAACCAAACAAAACTGACAATCAGGTACTGTAATATACTATAATTTCGCGAATACTTTTATTTCGCGATTTTCACGATTTCGAACATTTTCAATTAATTTGCAGAATTTTGATTTCGCACATCCGTGATGGATCGCGAAAAATAAGTGACTGTTTATGTGTATCACTAATAATTGTATTGGTATACAAAATGTTGATAAAGTGTACATATTTACGGATATAGCTCTACATTCGGACACAGTATATTATTCACGAGAATCATGAATTCGCAATCAACATAAATCGCGAAAAAGTTATCAAAATATAAATACAGTCAAACCTGTGCTAGTGGTCACCTGTATTAAGCAGCCAGTTTCTGTGATTCCCTTGGCTGGCTGCTTAAGCCAGGTTTGACTGTACTCGCGAATAAAGGGTGTTCTACAGTACATTGTAGGTGGTGTAAATTATGCAGACCTGCGACGTATAATCATCTAACTTCCTGGCCACGTCCAGATCCTCACATCTTGTTTTATGTCCAGCACAAGTGTAGAATGGTTCAGCCCCACATGCTGCCGATACCATGTGTATAACCTGGTTATACCGGTTGTCTCGTAAATCCACCTCATTCCACCCATTGTCGTGCCTCATTTTCAGCCAGTCGTCGGGAGGAAGGTCTGAAAACCACATGCTATTAGTTTTAGTTCATACAAATTTATTTTAGCTTGATTGCGAAACAAATTCTTACAACTAATCACTCTCAAGACCTCATTTCCGATGGAATCCATCGCCACGAGGGAGAGAGAAGAGGCAACGTGGAATTAAAAAAAAATAAGACAGTTGACAGTTTCTTACGGAGGTTGGCACCAAGTACTGGTTAACAGCTGAAGCCTGCACAGGAAAGGTGTTGTTAGGTAAACTGCCCGTCGCTCAAATGGTAGCGCCGTTAAATAAAATTAAAAAAAGAGAAAAGATCCTTTACCACAGAAACATAATAATTAAAATCCGCCATCTCATCGATATAACACCGTCACGGTAACGCAAGTGGACAACTTATGGCAATGTTCTTTTTCACAAGAAATTATAAAAATAAAAGTGTACAACCATGCCTGCTGGGTGATTTCCGAAAGAATTCCGTTTCTATTTTTAGCGATCATATCTGATGCGAGTGTCTGTACTACACTTAGAAAATAAGCTTTCCCCAGGCTGTCGAATTGCAAGAATGCCTTGAAAAGAGGATCAACCAATAAGCAATGCTTTGAAGTTTCATAATGATTGGATAAGTGGTTCAGGAGATGCCGTTTGAAGCAAAATGTCAGAGGGTGACCACAAAAGCTCACATTTAATACTTACTAACTTAGCATATAGTCTACCGTATAAGTCAATCTCGACCATAAGTCAATCTCGACAATAAGTCGAGGGTCAGATTTTGTCTTGAAAATGCTGATTTTAGTTTATACAAATTTATTTTAGCTCGATTGCGAAACAAAGTTCTTATAACTTGTATTAATCACTCTCGAGACCTCATTCCTGATGGAATCCATCGCCACGAGGCAGAGAGAAGAGGCAACGTGGAATTTAAATGCCTTGCCTAAGGGCATAATCGTAACGGCTCCAGCGGGGCTCGAACTCCGGACCTTTCGCACCGGAGGCGAACGCGCATCCACTGCGCTATCACGACTTCCAAAACGCTGATTTTAAGCTGAACCCTCCAATACTTTGGTCTCATTACGGCAATTGGATTATCTCATTTCTTAACCCATTTCATTCTGGATATATTTAAAGGCTTTTGCAAACAACATAGATCCAGATCAGCTGCAGCTTGACGCTGCATGCTGATCAGGATCTATGTTGTTTGCTGCATAGCCAAGTGTCTTAGCAAGATCATCTGAATAGCAAACAGCATAGATCCTGATCAGACGGCACGTTCCGTGGCGGTTGATCTGGCTCTATGTTCTTTGCAGATACCGTTTGAATGGTATCCAGAATGAAATGGGTTAATGAAACTGAGCTCAATTTGAGTTATCTGGTGGAGTTTATTACATTACAAATCCTACAAAAATGCACTGATGTACAACAATTATTTATGAAGATTGGTTATTAGCTTCTAATACTATTGTTTATAATATAAATTAAGTAAATTGTTTTATTAAATCAAATAAAACAACAGACAGACATAAAGTTCCAACAAATATAAACAATCATCTTTTTTTCATACCTTGATTTTTGCTTATTTCTCATCCATAAATCGACCTAGTACTCTCATCACATATCTGGATGAGAAAACGGGCAACTTATGGCCGGGAAGATACGGTATGCAATATATAACGGTCTGTTGTCTGTAGCTTACAGATGGATATGTAGTCCAGTGGTTAACAAGTTGGACTGGTAATCCAGGGATCGCAGGTTCGATCCCCCGTCTGACCTTAATAATATTAACAGTCTTTCAGATGGGACGTTAAACCGAGATCTCATGTCGGTGCTGTACACCGTGCACGTGAACCAGATGAGATTCTGGAATGGGTCTGTCTGTATCATTGCACTATCCTCGAAAAATCTAAAATGACTAATCTCTTCAGGAGGCGTCGCTCATATGGACAACCGGTAGCGACGATAAATAAACGTACAACACACACAACTTACAGGCAGAACCGTCCATCAACCCTCTATCACAAATGACGAGGCAGTTTTGCTGACTACTCTGTGCAAGATCAAAGTATGTATCCTCTACTTGCTTCATGCACTTTATCAGATTCTCCTGGAACGTGTATGCTACAATGGGAAAACAAACACAACTGTAAACTGACTGGGAAACTCTGATCTCATGGAATAAGGTCTACAACGAGAGATATCGGTCAGTTACTGCCCCTGAATACTCCCTAAAAGTTGATAGGTCCTATTAAGTGTTTTCCTCTGTTTTTATCATTTATTCCTTTGCACAACATGCTAGCAATGTTATTCCACTATCGCTTATTAAATTACTATATCTCAACAGATCTCATACAGTATATGCAATGTGTACTTATTTGTAAAAGAATCAGTTAATTAACATGATTTTGATAAAATCACAATTATCATACTGCAACATCTGATTAGGGAACAACAGTAAAAACAAAGGATTCTAACTAAAAGGACCTATTCACATTTTGGAATAAATCAGACTTTATCTGCCATGGGAGGTAATAGAAAATTAGAAATGCTTATTTGCATTCAATTTACACAAGAGTTATCTAACTTGCTGCTAATTTATGCAAGCCAAACACAGACACTCATTAACCCTTTCAACACTACAGACTCTAAATAGGCTTACAAAAGGTGTACATCCAGATGAGCCGACACCGTTTCATCAGGATCTGCACTTTTTGCCAGTAATATTACTATTTTTAGACAAAATTACCCATTTTGATAAATTAACTGGTCCAAGTGTAATTTCCTTATTAATTTATTGGTCTAAAAATATCATGCACCAGTCCGTGTCAGATACTCAGTGTTGAATGGGTTAAATATCATGCACCAGTCCATGTCATATACTCAGTGATGAATGGGTTAAATATCATGCACCAGTCCATGTCAGCTACTCAGTGTTGAATGGGTTAAATATCATGCACCAGTCTATGTCAGTTACTCAGTGTTGAATGGGTTAAATATCATGCACCAGTCCATGTCAGTTACTCAGTGTTGAATGGGTTAAATATCATGCACCAGTCCATGTCAGTTACTCAGTGTTGAATGGGTTAACAAGAGAGGACTGTCCATGTCAGTTACTCAGTGTTGAATGGGTTAACAAGAGAGGACTGTCCATGTCAGTTACTCAGTGTTGAATGGGTTAAATATCATGCACCAGTCTGTGTCAGTTACTCAGTGTTGAATGGGTTAAATATCATGCACCAGTCCATGTCAGTTACTCAGTGTTGAATGGGTTAAATGTCATGCACCAGTCCATGTCAGTTACTCAGTGTTGAATGGGTTAACAAGAGAGGACTGTCCATGTCAGTTACTCAGTGTTGAATGGGTTAACAAGAGAGGAATGTCCATGTCAGTTACTCAGTGTTGAATGGGTTAACAAGAGAGGACTGTCCATGTCAGTTACTCAGTACTGTCCATGTCAGTTACTCAGTGTTGAAAGGGTTAACAAGAGAGGACTGTCCATGTCAGTTACTCAGTGTTGAATGGGTTAACAAGAGAGGACTAGGACTGTCCATGTCAGTTACTCAGTGTTGAATGGGTTAACAAGAGAGGACTGTCCATGTCAGTTACTCAGTGTTGAATGGGTTAACAAGAGAGGACTGTCCGTGTCAGTTACTCAGTGTTGAATGGGTTAACAAGAGAGGACTAGGACTGTCCATGTCAGTTACTCAGTGTTGAATGGGTTAACAAGAGAGGACTGTCCATGTCAGTTACTCAGTGTTGAATGGGTTAACAAGAGAGGACTGTCCGTGTCAGTTACTCAGTGTTGAATGGGTTAACAAGAGAGGACTAGGACTGTCCATGTCAGTTACTCAGTGTTGAATGGGTTAACAAGAGAGGACTGTCCATGTCAGTTACTCAGTGTTGAATGGGTTAACAAGAGAGGACTGTCCGTGTCAGTTACTCAGTGTTGAATGGGTTAACAAGAGAGGACTGTCCATGTCAGTTACTCAGTGTTGAATGGGTTAACAAGAGAGGACTGTCTGTGTCAGTTACTCAGTGTTGAATGGGTTAACAAGAGAGGACTGTCCATACCTAAAAAGCCAAAATATTAGTGGATTATTATTTAATTATTAAAAGGGCAATAACTCTGGTGTTACTGGGCTAATCCCTGCAAAATGCTTAAGTTTAAAACAATTTAATTTCATTAGCTTAGTTTATACAAACTTACTTCAGCTCGATTGCGAAACAAGTTCTTACAACTTGTATTAATCACTCTCGAGACTGCATTCCTGATGGAATGCATCGCCACGAGGGAAAGAGAAGAGGCACCATGGAATTTACATGCATTGCGCCTAAGGGCACAATCGTAACGGATCCAGCAGGGAATTAAATTCATTTGTTACTGGGAAATTACTTCAGTTTATACAAATTTACTTCAGCTTGATTGCGAAAAGGTTCTTACAACTGATATTAATCACTCTCGAGACCTCATTCCTGGTGGAATCCATCGCAACGTGGGAGAGAGAGGCGTGTGGAATGGCTTCAGGATGACGCAAAATTCCGATGGAAGAAGATAAATATTGGAATAGAATTTATGAAAGATTATTATGTTATATGTTATATTTCGGGTTTTACGCCTGCATCAGCACCATTTCGGGCTATATCGCCGGCGGGCAGTTTACCTAACAACACCTTTCCTGGGCAGGCTCCAGCGGTTAACCAGTACTTGGGTGCACCAACCTCCGTAAGAAACTGCCAACTTTTTCATATAAATGAGACGCGGCCTGAGCGGGGCTCGAACCTGTGACCATCAGTGATGATAGGTTACAGTGGTATACAAGTCAGTGACCGTAACCACTCGACCACGGAGGCGGACAAAAGTTATGAAAGAAGGTACATCATTGTCTAGTCTCAGCATTGGCTTGCTTAACCCTTTGCCTACCGAGTAAATAAAAACCTGTTGCAAACAACATATCCAGATCAGCTGCAACGTCTGATCAGGATCTATGTTGTTTGCTATTCAGCCAAGTGTTCTAGCTCCAATATTCGAATAGCAAACAGCATAGAGCCTGATCAGACAGCATATTCTGTACCATCTGATCTGGCTCTATGCTATTTGCATAAGTGATTTTATCTGCCGCTAGCATGTAACGGGTTAAACGGCCAAATACGGTGCATTCATTGGGATACTTACCTTGTTCACTGGTTAACTCGGAAAACTTCACTCCACCACTGAAAAGAAAAGTAAACTTTTTATTAATTGAAAGAAATCAGATCTGGATGTCTCAACAGTTTACTCAAAATCACGCTCGAAAAATTTGATGACAATGAGAGACATCGGTCAGTTACTGCCACCGAATACTCCCTAAAAATAGATAAGTCCTATTAAGTTTTTTCCTCTGTTTTTATCGTTGGTTCCTTTGCACAACGTGCTAGCAATTTTATTCTACTATCGCTTCTTATGATTATTAAATTACTATATCTCGACAGATCTCCTACAGTATATGCAATGGGTATTTATTTGTAAAAGAATGTTATTAGTTAATTAACATGATTTTGATAAAATCACAATTATCATACCGCAACATCCGGATAGGGAACAACAGTAAAAACAAAGGAATCTAACTTAAAAGAACCTATTCACATTTTGGAATAAATAAGACTTTATCTGCCAAGGGAGGTAATAGAAATTAGAAATGTCTCATTGGTTGATTTTACATTCAGCTAAACAAATCGTGAATATTTTATTCTGCGTTTTGACCTCGGCTCAACTAATAAGGAAGTTATGATGCTACGCCTGCATTCAGCTTGTTCCATCAGGAAGTTTTGATTTTTATTCAGCCCAACCAATCAGGAAGTAGCATTTTGCATTAGCCACAACAGATAAGGAAGGTTTTATTCTGTATTTTGTATTCACCAAATTTTAGGTTGATTCTGTTTGCATTCAGCTTGTGTGTGTTTTACGTTTATTTATCGTCGCTACCGGTTGCCCATATGAGCGACGCCTCCTGAAGAGATTAGGTATTTTAGATTTTGGAGGATAGTGCATGATACAGACAGAGACCCATTCCAGAATCTCCTCTGGTTCTTTTACGTGCACGGTGTAAAGCACCGACACGAGACCTCGGTTTAACGTCCCATCTGAAAGACTGTTAATTTTATTAGGGTCAGACGGGGGATCGAACCAGCGATCCCTGGATTACCAGTCCAGCGTGTTACCACTGTACTACATATCCGTCTGTGCATTCAGCTTGACGAATCAGGACAGTTTAATTGGCATTCAGCTCAACCAATCAGGAAGGTTTGATTCTATGTTTGCATTTAGTTTGACCAATCAGTATGGTTTATATATGTGTTTTGATTTACGGTCAACCAATCAGGAAGGTTTGATTCTATGTTTGCATTTAGTTTGAAGAACTAAGTTAATCAGGAAGCTACAATTCTGTGTTTTACATTCAAACCAAATAAATCATGATGATTTGTTGATTCTGCATTTTGAATTCAGCTCAAGTAATAAGGTAACTATCGTCCTATGTTTGCATTCACCTCAACCAATCAGGAAGGTTTGTTTCTGCATTCTGCATGTGTCTACATGTTTCTTTGTTCTATGTACATGTTTCTATGTTCTATGTACATGTTTCTATGTTCTATGTACATGTTTCTATGTTCTATGTACATGTTTCTATGTTCTATGTACATGTTTCTATGTACATGTGTCTTTGTTCTATGTACATGTTTGTATGTTCTATGTACATGTTTCTTTGTTCTATGTACATGTTTCTATGTTCTATGTACATGTTTCTATGTTCTATGTACATGTTTCTATGTTCTATGTACATGTTTCTATGTTCTATGTACATGTTTCTATGTACATGTGTCTTTGTTCTATGTACATGTTTGTATGTTCTATGTACATGTTTCTTTGTTCTATGTACATGTTTCTATGTTCATGTTTCTATGTACATGTTTCTATTTTCTATGTACATGTTTCTATGTTCTATGTACATGTTTCTATGTTCTATGTAAATGTGTCTATGTTCTATGTACATGTAACTACCGATATTTGAATTATCCTGGCTTGGAATGAAGTGTCTGTCCCCGATGTGCTCTAGAAATGGTTCACATTTATGAATCACATATTTATATTCCCCGGTTCATGACAAACAACGGGTCCTTGACTTGGGTTCCCAGTAAGAGAGGATGCAGAGAGCTTGCTAACAATATTCTGGTGTTCCATTAATCAAGTTTCTATTGATTCCTTAGAGTGCATGCTACATGTACAGGCAGGAACAAAATCCAATACAGCTGCACATTGCATTGCCATAGACAGAAATTCACTAATTTGATGTCAGAAAAATCAAATACTATTGGTAGAAATAAATTTAGCAACACATATATATTTCGCAAATATACAGTCAAACCTGTGTTAGTGGTCACCTCTATTAAGCAACCAACCTGCATTAAGAAGCCAGTTTCCAAATTCCCAATATTTTGTTTTTATTATGCATTTGACCTCTATTAAGCAGCCACGTGTGCTAAGCAGCCACTTTCTGTGATTCCCTTGGCTGGCTGCTTAAGACAGGTTTGACTGTATATAGAAACTAAAATTAGTATAAGCAGAGAGTATATTAACATCTCTTTTGTAAATCCATGTCGTTACCTACATGTATACATGTACTTGCTATAGACATTGTATGAATGTTTAATGCAATAAAGGTATTGTTGTTGTTGTATATAACAAGTCAAGTCAAAGTTTTTATAGGCATAAACATGTACATGTCCATCGCCAAGAAACATGTTTGGCGGTTACATACAAAGTTACAGAAAAGCATGATATTATATAAGGTTTGAGTAAGCATAGCATTAACATTTACGAAATATATTATTGTTTAACAATATAGTTGGTATTCATTGTCTCACAAATCAATATTTTACAAGTAGTAACATTCATTTAGTTAATTAATATCATTTCTTTTAACACTGGGGTGGGTGTGGTGGGTGTGGTGGGTGTGGTGGGGGGGGGCAGGACTGTTAGGTTTAGTTTATACAAATTTATTTTAGCTCGATTGCGAAACAAGTTCTTTCAACTTATATTAATCACTCTCGAGACCTCATTCCTGATAGAATCCATCGTCACGAGGGAGAGAGAAGAGGCAGGCAATGTGGAATTTAAATGCCTTGCCTAAGGGCACAATCGTAACGGCTCCAGTGGGGCTCGAACTCCGGATCTTTCGCACCTGAAGCGAACGCGCATCCACTGCGCTATCACGACTTCCACTCGACTCAAATAAATGGTGACTAACATCACTAAAAACAGAGGGATCTGTAGTCCAGTGATCAACACGTTGGACTGGTAATCCAGGGATCTCAGGTTCGATCCCCCGTCTGACCCTAATAAAATTAATAAATGTAATTAGTAATGTAAAATGACTAATATCTTCAGGAGGCGTCGCTCATATGGGCAACCGGTAGCAACAATAAATAAACGTAAAACACACACATTACATCAGTACATGTATGTTCTGTAATGTAATGTACATACCTCATTAATACTAGTGCCGTCTCTTGGGCTCGGTACACCTGAAACAGTATACTATAGATACAGACAAATGTCGTCCGAATATACTTTTTCCCATAGTAATGTCGAAATGTGTCTGAGCATCAGTGCTCAACATTTATAACTGTATAAACGAGCAATTTGTCTGAGCACGAGCAATTTGTCTGAGCACGAGCAATTTGTCTGAGCACGAGCAATTTGTCTGAGTATCAGTGCTTAAAATTTATAACTGTGTAATGAGCATGTGTCAAAATAGCAATTCCACAAGCAAAATTAGATCCGCAAAAATGTGCTCCATATCCACACGGATCTGTAGTCCAGTGGTAACACGCTGGACTGGTAATCCAGGGATCGCAGATTCCCCCCATCTGACCCTAATCAAATTAATAGTCTTTCAGATGGGACGTTAAACCGAGGTCTTGTATCAGTGCTTTACATCGTGCACGTAAAAGAACCGGACGAGACTCTGGAATGGGTCTCTGTCTGTATCATTGCACTATCCTCCAAAAATCTAAAATGACTAATCTCTTCAGGAGGCGTCGCTCATATGGGCAACCGGTAGCGACGATAAATAAACGTAAAACACGCACAATCAAAATAAAGAAAAGCAGAAACGTGATCCTGTAACAATAAGAGGTGAAAAATCATGATATGCCAAACATCAAACTATTATTGTTTGATTTATGGTTTTACGGCTTAGGTAATATGGTGACTTTTGGCTATTATTGGCGGAAGAAGTTTTTTATATAAATTTATTTTAGCTTGATTGCGAAACAAGTTATTACAACTTATATTAATCACTCTCGAGACCTCATTCCTGATGGAATCCATCGCCACGAGGGAGGGAGAAGAGGCAACATGGAATTTAAATGCCTTGCCTAAGGGCACAATCGTAACGGCTCCAGCGGGGCTCGAACTCCGGACCTTTCACACCTGAAGCGAACGCGCATCCACTGCACTACCACGACTTCCACGTGCCTCTCCATGCAGTATTGCAGAAACATGTGGGCACACGGGTAGAACCACCGACCATCTGCAAGCAAGCTGGATAGCGCCCTCGCATGAAATATATTTAAGAGTCCAAAAAACAAGAAGTGTGTGGATTTTGAAAAAAGGAAAACTGAAGAACACAAGATAATTAATTATATACATGACACGGTACAAAATGGCCACTTTATTCCACATCCTGATAGTACGGATACCCCATATCCAAGAACAATCTCAGCATAATAGGGTCTATTCTAGAGTGGGGAAAAAAGCGAGGTTTGGATCAGAAAAGGGGCAGGGTGAGTCAGAAAAGGGACAGAGTGCATTTTGAGCCGCGATGAGGTGCAGGAGGAGGTATTTTGGGGTTTGCTAAATAATGGTGATAGATCAGAGGCAATACATATTGCTGTAAAAGGCAGACAAGTTATATACGTCAGCCCGCCCAAAAAGCACCTGTTCAGGCATATATATAAAATAAGGATGTCAACGAGTAGTGATTTTGGTACTCGAGTACTCGAAAAGGTATTCGATCGAGTACTCGATTACCGTTACCGTGGATTATGCTTCTTGTCTCGTCAATCAGATTGGTCCTGCTTTTAATCAATTCATTGCTTTGATGTGTTGTCAAGTCCTTCAAAGTACTTCCATACCACAGATTTAGGTGGAGGCATTCTCACAATTCACTTATATTACTATACTACTATTATATTCTAAAGATCTCTTCACAGTTAAACAGCGGGCATAAAGGGCGGGGCTAAAAAGGGGCAGGGCGCGGCGCCCTGCCATTCCGCTCTAGAGAAAACCCTACTTAATGGCAAAAGTTACGATATTTATTATTTAACAACTATTTCGGTATTGCCCTGCTATGGGTAGCTGCTTAAAGTTCTAAATTGAGTAATCAATTAAGTGTCAATTATAACATAAAAACAAGTTTCGACCACCAGACAAAAGATGTCATTCACACGACAGACAATCGGACGACCCGCCTCAGTAGTGACGACAATGATAAAATAATTTGCATCAAACTTACGCTTCCCAATTAAGTTGAATCAACACCTTAATTATTCGGTAACTGTAGCCGGCTCTGTGTGATATACAGGTATTGTTAATCACCATGACACGCTGTATATTGCATTGTTTGGTACAGCGGAAGTTTCGATAATCCCACTGATCACGATTTGTTCACAGGCAACTCCGTATTTGCGCAAAATAAAGATTTGTTGATTTTATTTTTTTTAACCGAGTACTCGATTATCTGAAAAGTATTCGATACTCGGACGTTCAATCGAGTACTCGATTACTCGTTGACATCCCTAATATAAAATTAATTTTAAATAGGCAAACGGGCGAGGTTAAAAAGGGCAGCGTGGCCTGCCATTCCACTCTAGAAACAAAGCTACATAAGCAATTGTTTTAATTATAATATTCAATACTACTCTCAGTTCGATTTGGTGCGATTACTTTCTGTCCACATATCGTTGTATTGAGTACTCAATAAATTGACCAATTGTTGTACCGTCCATACATACTGTATATTAAGCTATCTCACCTATAAGATGACCCCCACCCCCATACAATCGTCCTGAAATCTGTGGGTTTAGTAAGCATACTTCGATGCAGTAAGCATACTAAACTGCATCGAAAAAGAATATATATACATGTATGGTACTGGTGTGCAATGAAGCTGGGTACCACCGTACCAGCCTGCTTACCTTCCATCCGAGACTTTCAAAGAATATACATGTATGGTACCGGTGTGCAATGAAGCTGGGCACCAGCCTGCGTACCTTCCATCCGAGACTTTCGAAGAATGTACATGTATGGTACGGGTGTGCAATGAAGCTGGGTACCAGCCTGCGTACCTTCCATCCGAGACTTTCAAAGAATATACATGTATGGTACGGGTATGCAATGAAGCTGGGTACCAGCTTGCGTACCTTCCATCCGAGACTTTCAAAGAATATACATGTATGGTATGGGTGTGCAATGAAGATGGGTACCAGCATGCTTACCTTCCATCCGAGACTTTCGAAGAATGTACATAGCCTCGTCTGTCCGGTTGTCTTCCCTCCACATGGACCTGAAGGAAGATCACACATGGTTTTCTACATACAATGAATGTAATATGAAGAAATAATTACATCACTATTCAGGGTTCACGCTAGAGAGCGATTCGGGCGAAGTGGTCGCTTTATTTCCCGCCACTTCGCCGACAATAGACATCAGGGCGACATCCAGTTCACCTTATCAGGGCGACATCCATTTCACCTTATTTCTGGAGGATATAATTGCTAATTAATGGTAATACGTAAGGGTGCAACGATACGCCTACCTCACGATACGTATCACGATTCATGGGTCACGATACGATACGTATCGCGATATGGTTTTATGGAACCAAAGGGGGAAATATAGAAAATAGTTAAACTTTTCAAGTACATTTACTAATTAAAGCCGATGATTAACTGTAAAACAAGCAGTTATATAAACAATATAAACAATGCCTAGCCTACGCTCAGCCTATTAAACTGTTCCAACAGAAACATTTCCTGGGTTTAAAGTTTCATATTTTTCTTTAGAAAAAGCAAAGTATCCACATTCTGTGGTAACAAAGCAGACAGCTGGGCAGTTACAATGTCTTCTGCTGTTGAGAACACGCTTTCCAGCCACATTCTGATACGTCGATGACTCGATGTTCGGATGATGACGCTTCATGTGCGTAGTCATGTTGGTCGTGTTACCCGTTTTATATGACACGTCCGTGAAACAATGGCGGCAAGTGGTTGTTTCTTTCACCGTTGTTTTTATGCCGTCAACTATATTAAATGCGCCCATATTTTTTATTTGAAAGTTGCCGGTGGTGATTGTAATTCAGCCATGTTTGTAAGAGTAGTCTCCCTTCCGTTGGAGTCGGGAATAATTGCTGTACCGTACCGTAGCGGGCATGCAGCGTATCGCGTATCGAACCGTGGCCCTAGTACCGCGATAAACCGTCCCACGGTATATCGTTGCACCCTTAGACTAATACGTTTTGTCATTTGACAGTCTGGAAATTCACGCCGCCAGGCATATTAAGCTACCGGTAATCTCCTAATCTCCCCCACACATCCAGATACTAGCTGTAATCCAATCAACTTATTTGAAAGACTGTTAATTTTATTATGGTCAGACGGGGGATCGAACCTACGATCCATGGATTATCAGTCCAATGTGTTAACCACTGGACTACATATCCGCCTGTATTTAAAATGCAAACTTGTATAGTGCGAGCAAAAGTAGGTAAAACAACAGTGTTTTAAGCAAAACAATAAAGAACACTATATGTAACTTTAATACCAGGCTTAATGTAACATTGTGGAGAGAATTTCAATAAGCTATTATAGCTTCCAATTCAATCCACTAGTCATTGCAAATATATCTGTGTAAATTATGTATATGTATAGTGTGTATATTATGACGAATAAATATGTTTAAACCAATGTAACATTTTTAGTCAAAATTCATTTTTTGGACCAAATTGTGTCTATTGCACTATCTACAACACTAACATCTAGTTCGAGTTACACAAAACACATGAGGCATAAGATGTTGTAATCCCTCCTACTTACTCGGACTGGGCGCAGAATCGTAAGCGGACTCAACCATCGTACACATCACACTGTGCCCAACTGAGAATAACTAGGTGTACCTGAAGATTCTTCATGCCAGGGTATATAATGATATACCATACTTACTTGCCTACAAGACAGGATTTTTATCACCAGATTATTGTATCAAAGTGGATTTCCGTCTTATAAATGAGTGATATGTTTTTGTTTTTAATCAGTTTGTTCCAAATCATTAATTGATGACATTTAAAATAACTGAAATGTTGGAACCCAGGCTAGGCAATTTCCACAGTTAGGTGTAAACTGGTGACCTCATTCCGGATTACTGGGAGCCATACCTCTGTTTTATTGACCATACCTCTGTTTTATTGACCGTACTCAAAAAGTCAACTTGTATCAGACTTTTATGAATGAAATGTAAAATGTTGTTTATTCAGTCACTTGAAATTGTTTGCAGTGTATGAACATTCAAAAAGCTATAGGAGTGCGATATGTACTACATCGCCAGAAACAAATAACACTGGGATACTGCTGTCCTCCAGCCAATCAAAGTGTTTCAGCCACGATGACTGAAAGGATCGTTCGCACTTGTTTTTGTCATAGATATGTTCAGTATCCAACTGCTCCTCTTGCGTTTTTGATTTCTTTGGCGGCGGCTCCGACACGTTCGAAAGACATTTCCACATTTGTGTGGGGTTTTTTTGTTTTGAAAAAAAAACGAGACCGTCAGACGCTTGTAATTTGACAGATGATTGTAGCATCACTAGCGACTACGGTCACAATTCGGTAAACTTCATCCTGACAATTTGAGGTAGCCCGGCGGGATACCCAGCTAGGGAACCTTGGTGGTCCTTGGTGAAATTAGGTATCCTCGGGCTAACGGACCACAGTTAGTGTCGAGGCCTGCTACACTGGCCTCCATCTTTTATTTAACGCGGTGATACCAATTATCGGTGACGATGTAAATTTCACCTCAGAAGTTTATACCAGTAGCAAAAACTAGCAATACATACCATATACGACCAACTAGCAATACCTACCATATATGGCAATCATGTGACACCATATAAGGCAATCATGTGACACCATAAGGGTAGCTTAGTCATTGAAATTCACCTAAATTTACCAGTAAAAATGACATTTCAACATGTTTTTGCCATGGACAGTTGCGGAACTCTGACAGAAATACTCAATAGTTAACACAAACTGAGCATGTGCAGTTCATTTGGATATATTCTGATATCATCGCTATAAATTAATATTCACTGATATTAGGGTCACTGAAGATGCAATTTGTTTGATCTTTACTTCTGAGTGGTTTTCAATTTTCTCAACCCATCTTATACGCAGGTCTATGCAAAATACCACTGATTTAAGACCAAAATACAGGGTTGTCAGGGCCGTCGCTGGAGCTATTTTTATGATACGCACGGCCAAATATGCTTGTTTGTCGAGTGATCATAGCGAGCGAGTACGCTAGGGGGGTCCGGGGGGCATGCCCCTCCCCTGAAATTGTTTGAAATGAGGAGTCAATTTCCTGCATTTTAGTGCATTTTGTAACGTACAGGACTAAAGTTCTTACGACAATCCGTATAAAGGTATAAATTAAGGCTAGATGTATAATATACATGATCTATCGCCCTTATCAATTAAACAAGCACGTACAATAGCACACACTAAATTTCGAGATGCACCATATTTGCAATGGGCTCAATTATTCCACCACTACACACGTCACGGCGCCTATGTATCCCTACTACCCCCCTGGGGTTTTATTGCATTTTTGGATTTTTTCATTTTTTTCATTTTCTGAGACCAATGATACGCACGTGCGTACTTGCGTATGCCCAGCGACGGGCCTGGTCGTCTTATAGTCGAGATCGTCTTATATGCGAGTAAATACGGTAATAAAGAATTTAGAGTGGTGGAACCTATGCTTGGCGTATTTTTCCCGTTTACATCCGTATTTAAAATATTTAAATAGTTTTAACCTATTTTCGCTGACAGAGGTGAAGCATGGTTCAATAACATTCTGTTGTGCGTACTGGTAGCCTAATGCATCTGTCACCTGACTGGTTCAGTAGCCGAATATAAATAGACAACTTGTTGGGAAATTTTTTCCACCGAAATGTGCGGTTTATGAGCATTTCAGGTGGCTATCTGGATTGGGGAAAAAATGTACAAATAACCAGAAAAAAGTTTCTTATGAGTTGTAACATTGTTAGTTATTGATGTTACTAAGTCAAAATAATATATTCAACATTTACCCATGCATAAATAAAAAAATTCATGTACGCCATGCATAGGCACCCTAAAGAGTAAAGTATCTAGTTCCCCATGGAAACAGGTGCCGTTGCAATAGCTGTATTTAGGCGCATGGTCACATAATGAAACTAAAATTTTCAACAACAATTTTATGAAAGTTACTTAAGAAAATAATAATATACGGCAAGTGCATTTAACATTTTTTATAGGCCATGATGATCATGATATGTAGGATTTACGCGGAGCATAGGTTCCACCACTCTATCATTTCTATGCCTTTTATGGCACATTTTCCATGCGATAAACTGGATCAAATTATCCATGTGTCACTGTGTGTAGATCAATTTACGAAGGCAAGATGAGTGACAGACATACTTTGAATAGAGTGACAATAGGATCTACTTCGGAACACAGGCGGTGATGGGGGCTCATCATCATGTTCATAATAATCATTATTACGTTGAGCACTACATTATTATAATGTAAACAAAACATGTGCTCAACTTCAAATTAGCACTGTACGTGAAACGTGCCCTACCTCCAGTCAACACGACCTTGAACACTTTATTCTTGTTGTCGCCTATATGCTGCGACATTCTTGCTGTCTTTGTCCGTGTCAGCTTTGTAGCACCTCGTGTCTTCAACAGTGCATTTCTAAGCGGCAATATCCACAGAAAATTCATAAATTTCTTTCATAACCAACTTAACCATGAACTTGGGAGTAATCCGAATGTCGATTGATAAAAAATAACAACTTCTTATGACGAAATATGGGCGCTGTCTAAAATGCGGACGCGTTAAGCGGGCGCTATATATATAGAGAGAAAATGCGGACGCTATGTAACATATAGGGAAAAAGCGGGCGCTATGTAACATATAGGGAAAAAGCGGGCGATATAGGTATTACTTGATAAAGGTGTTAGATAAGGTGTGCGATTAAACGAACTTATAATCGCCTGTGTTTTTAGTGTGTCTGGTGTCTTTTCTTTCATTCAATATATTATTTTCTTATAAATTATATAATATTTCGTCTTTTTTTTTTAAAAAGTATGCGTTTCTTTGTCCCTTTCTGTTATTATTTTCGTTATTGATTTACTCTTTAATGAATTAAAACTATGAACTATTTGGAAACTAAATCGTATTTACTGAAATCATATCATGGTAGAATTTGAGATGTTTATCGTGGGGAAATTAATGTGTTATCACCACTTTTTTATTTCGTTAATTTGATGAAGTCTTACTAATGTGTTTATTACCTTAAAACCCCAATAACAATTATTAAGCAACATATACATTTTCTAAGATACACATATCCACACAAATGATTGGTATTCTTTTCATACTATAAATTGCCAAAAACAAATTGCTAATATCGTACCAGAATAAACAACTTATGTATTGTTAATAAGTGTGCAATGAATGGGCATGCGCTACCGTTTATATGATTATGCTGATTGATACTCCACTTTGATTGTGCTCACTGATCGGATTACCCTGATTGCGATAACCAAAAGTGTGACCATATCCTATACAGGTAGCCAGAGTAAATCCAGTTATCTAATTATGATCACTAATATACAATAAATTATTGAGTGTTCTATTGAAGTCTATGTCATTGCAACAGACTGCATGATATATATATCGAATTATTTTCAGGTGTTAGTATCATAATGATCATATTGCATGGTATAGTGCAGACTGCATTGTATAATGCAGACGCTTCGATATCACTGATTCGAAATGGCAGACACATTGAACATATAACAAACTGCGGACGCTATATATATATATATAGAGGGAAAATGCGGACGCTATATATATATAGTGGGAAAACGCGGACGCTATAGACGTATGTTGATCATAGAGCAGACTGCATTGTATAATGCAGACGCTTCGATATCACTGTTTCGAAATGTTGTAAGGGCAGACACCACCAATTCTTTCTTCTTCATGTAGATTACGTGACCCAATCTCTTTGGTTCTTTTTATGCCGCCGGGGGTATCGTTTTCGCACTGTCCGTTCGTGCGATCGTCGGTTCATCCGTCCGTGTAAATAGTTCCTGTCCGGTCCGTAACGTCTTCGGCTATGGGGGATATATCAAAATTAATGAGCCAATAGATGTTCATAATATATATGTGGTGTATCGTAAGCAATATCTATACATGTATGTAGCGTCCATGACACACTTGGAGGATATATGTGAAACATAGGTACACTACTTCCAGTCCGGGTTGTAAATTATTCGACTATGGAGGGATTTCATTTTTGTTTACGTTTATTTATCGTCGCTACCGGTTGCCCATATGAGCGACGCCTCCTGAAGAGATTAGTTATTTTAGATTTTGGAGGATAGTGCATGATACAGACAGAGACCCATTCCAGAATCTCCTCTGGTTCTTTTACGTGCACGGTGTAAAGCACCGACACGAGACCTCGGTTTAACGTCCCATCTGAAAGACTGTTAATTTTATTAGGGTCAGACGGGGGATCGAACCTGCGATCCCTGGATTACCAGTCCAGCGTGTTACCACTGGACTACATATCCGTCTGTGGAGGGATTTCAAAACAAACGTGTCACATATGTAGGTGATGTATCGTACACAAGACCCAGGTCCGTAGCTTCAAGGTCAATGTCACACTTGGCGGCTACAGGTGAAATGCGTGTACAATAGTTCTGATCCTTGCTGTAACTTCTCATCTATAATGGATGGATTTCAAAACTAACATGCCACAAATGTTCGCAATATATATATAGTTGATGCATCGTACACAAGACTTAGGTCTGTAGCTTCGTGGTCAAGGTCACACGTTGAGGCTAAGGGTGAAATATTGGTACAATATTTCCGGTCCGGACTGTAATTACTTCGGCTAAGGAGTGATTTTAACACGAACGTGCCACATATGTTCGTCATATGTATATAGAGTTGTGTGTACGATACATCATATATATATATATGTCAGCTGCAGGGTCTTGGTCACACTTGGAGGTTAAAGTTGAAATATAGGTACCATATTTCCGGTCCGAACCACAGACACAAGACACAAATTATTTCTGTTTTCCCTATGGTCATATAGTATGTAATGTTTACTGAAGGCAACCAACGGAAATGAAACATGCATGCAGAAACATCGACGAGAAACTAGTTAAAATCGACCAGATTACTGATATACCCTTGTGGCCCCGACCGGAAGACTTTATTCTATCAACAAATACTTTTTATTTGATGAAGATCGGTCAAATAACACCAGAATGGCACATGGTTTCATCATGAACAACAGGAAATGATGTCGTTTTAGGTGCGTGTGTGTTTTACGTTTATTTATCGTCGCTACCGGTTGCCAATATGAGCGACGCCTCCTGAAGAGATTAGTCGTTTTAGATTTTGGAGGATAGTGCATGATACAGAGAGAGAGAGACACACACATTCCAGAGTCTCCTCTGGTTCATTTACGTGCACGATGTAGGCCTACAGCACCGACATGAGACCTCGGTTTAACGTCCCATCTGAAAGACTGTTAATATTATTAGGGTCAGACGGAGGATCGATGAACATTGTCGTTTTCGCCGGGCGTTCAGT
Source organism: Archivesica marissinica (assembly GCA_014843695.1). NCBI lineage: Eukaryota > Metazoa > Mollusca > Bivalvia > Venerida > Vesicomyidae > Archivesica > Archivesica marissinica. Next base: position 64,122,337 of record CM026403.1, on the reverse strand, counting down.
TTTTGACAACATCAGCTATGAATGAATGCTGTTGCCTCATTGGTCAAAAATAAAACCATAATAATAATAACCATGAAACCGTAACCATGACCAGCACCCAATCCATATGAACGGCAGCCAATGAAATATCACTGTCTATTCACCGGATATTAATGGAATAATTGTATTTTTCAGTAATATTCGACTTGTTTTCTGTATCGCTCTGGGGGGGGGGGGTCTGCTGCATTCTGCATGCTGAGGTTGTATACAAAATTATTCGCGAGAGAACGATTGCCTGTAACGAAGTAGATGGACGTTCTAGCGGTTATGAGCATTACACGATGTAAAATAGCCTGGGTTCCAGTCTGTCGATTAATCCTACTCTATCGAATACGAAATACACTTAAGTTCTGCATACAAAACAAAACAAAACAAATATTAGTGTGGTTATATCAATTTATAAATAAATAATTTGTGTTTTGTGCCTGTGGTCCGAACTGTAACTTCTTATGCTTAATATAAGAACATATTAATATAAAAAATTGAGAGTAACTGATTTGTTCCGGTTTTGACAATGTTTCTCTTTACAAACACGTCTACATCCCCGCGAAGGGTTCGACATTAGAGGAACAGGCGTCGATATATTTTGCCTGGTCAGTCAAATAAATATATTGTAACACCGAGACTATTAATTGGGCCGTATTGAGTTTCTGAACATATCAACGTCATTTGGCTAGAAGTTAAAAAGTGAAAAATCGACAGACTGGAACACAGGCTAGCAAATTCTTACAGCAATCGAGTCCAAATATTTAGACTTGAAAAATGTGACATTTTACTATCCACGCATAATAATCGAAATAACAGGGGGAAATGTTATGTAGAGGTCTTATTTATAGGACTAACAGCAACCATAAAACATCGGGGCCATTCATTACTTACTGTGATATTTCCTGTTTGGGCTTATCTTCGCAACATCAGCTTATGTCATAGGTAAAGCGTCATCTCGGCCCCACGACACCTCGACCTCGACCGAGGTGTCGTGGGGCCGAGGTGTCGTTGGGCTGAGACGTCACTGGAGCATGTCATATGGCGACTTTCCAGTGAAGACCCCGGGAGCCGTTCATGCGTGGACCCATCGGGTAGAACCACAAGCAACCTGGATAATTCAACACTCACAGTAAGATTCGAATCAGCAGCGGTGAGGGGCAAGTATTTGAAGTCAATTACCTTAACCACTTGGTCACGGAGCCCCCTACAAAGCGTATACACCAACATACATCCTTTAATGCTTGTGCAAAAACAGCTATTTTGCACACGATACTAAGTATTGTGATTGTCTAATGTATATATTATAAATAGAAATGACCGTACTATATTTATGCAATATTCGCGCCTAAAATCAACAAGCTATTTTGGCGCGTAAAAAGAATGATTACATGAGAACTTAATTTGTGTATCGTTAATTTAGCTTACCGCGAGGCTGATGTACGTAAATATTATCTCACAGCGAGAGATTATGTAATAGTTGTCGGTTTCTTTTGATGAGGCGCCAATATGTCTGGCTGTTTCATTAAAGTTACGATTTTGATTGCGTAAGGTAACAGGTGGTCAGCGCCACGCTGTCTGACTGAAATGTATATAATTCCGAGTAAAATTAAAGAGAAATCAGAGCACAAAAGGCTGTCCTTATGCAAGGATTGATTGTGTATCTCAAATAGAAAACAATTACTGTTTCTATGACACTAAAGACGAGATGTCTTCAGTATATTAATTTAATATACTTATAAAACGAACTATAAACTGAACTTAAGTGTTACGGACACAGTGAATATTAATGGAGTGAGTAGCACCGTATTGCTTGAATAGAATACGTGATAGCTAATATATAAAGACGAGATGTCTTCAGTATATTAATTTAATATACTTATAAAACGAACTATAAACTGAACTTAAGTGTTACGGACACATTGGGTAGCGATGGATTAAGTAGCACCGTATTGCTTGAATAGAATACGTGATAGCTAATATAATAAGATAAGAGATACAAATTATCTCTAATATATAGCGGTAATAAATTGATACCAGAACAGTACTGTGAGATATTGAAGTTATTGAGAGACGCGAGCGGCTGATCAACGTAGACAGTCTAATTGAGATATCCTTGATTGTATATTGAAGATTAAAAATGTAATCCAATTATCGACAGGGCGGTGATCTTATAAAGACACTAGACATTAATGAGGCTTGAAGTGACTATGATATAGATAAGAGACCAGAGATTCACGAGATGTGATTAAACAAAATAGGAGAATATAAAAATAGACGATAGAGTAACATAGATAGAAAAGAACTTTGTGTTACGTTATTATTGAATTGATAGAGAACTGAAATATACCCCTAGACAACCGACCAGAGAGTTTATATAGCTTAAACCTTGGAAAGAGCCGTAAATAGACCAGACGTAGAGTACGAGCCGACGAGGGGGGACACAACATGCTTGCAATCAAATTTTACACAACGAGATTATTAAATGCTAAATATGTAAGCTAGGTAATAGCTAATCATAGCTAAGTAAATAACATCACGAATGTTACTTCAATTTCAACTAAATACTGCCAAACAATCAGACGGATCTGTCGTCCAGTGGTAACACGCTGGACTGGTAATCCAGGGATCGCAGGTTCGACCCCCGTCTGACCATAATAAAATTAACAGTATTTCAGATGGGACTTTAAACCGAGGTCTCGTGTCGGTGCTTTACACCGTGCACGTAAAAGAACCAGAGGAGACTCTGGAATGGGTCTCTGTCTGTATCATTGCACTATCCTCCAAAATCTAAAATGACTAATCTCTTCAGGAGGCGTCGCTCATATGGGCAACCGGTAGCAACGATAAATAAACGCAAAACACACACTACCGAACAATTAGTAACGATTCTAACTGGCAGGCGAATTCTGGAACAGTGATTTAGTCTAAAATGTTATGTGCAAAATGTAGACGATAACAGTATCTACAAAGCTACAGTTGAAAGCAGATGGTTTAAAGAGTGTATATGAGTACCTGCCTAATAATGCCTATGATGGAAGCCATGATAGCGCAGCGGTAGCGCGTTCGCTTCAGGTGCGAACGGTCTGGAGTTCGAGCTCCGCTGGAGCCGTTACGATCGTGCCCTTAGACAAGGCATTTAAATTACACTTGCCTCTTCTCTTTCCATCGGGAATGAGGTCTCGAGAGTGATCAATATAAGTTGTAAGAACTTGTTTCGCAATCGAGCTAACATAAATGTGTATAAACTAATGCTTATATTTTATAAGTTGTTGAATGAAGTTGAAAGTAGATTTACTACTAGTTGTCGTACATTCTAGCGCCATTTAACCAAACAGTACTATCATTTGATATAGTAGAAACACTTTCCAGTTTAAAAGAAAAAGCAAATTGTTTCACTATGTGAAATAACCATGAATTAAACACTGACAGAAACATAAGTACAGTCTAACCTGTGTTAGTGGTCACCTCTATTAAGCAGCCAATCTGTATTAAGCAGCCAATTTCCAGATTCCCAATATGTTGTTTTATTATACATTTGACCTCTATTAAGCAGCCAACCTGTATTAAGCAGCCAGTTTCCAGATTCCCAATAGGCCTATGTTGTTTTATTATACGTTTGGCCTCTATTAAGCAGCCACCTGTGTTAAGCAGACACTTTCAGTGAGTCCCTTGGTTGGTCAATATAGTTTGCCTGGTCAGTCAAATAAATATATTTTAACACTGAGACATTGGGCCGTATTGAGTTTCTGATGATGTCATTTTGCCAGAAGTTAAAAAGGGAAAAATCGGCAGACTGGAACCCAGGCTATTGGCTGGCTGCTTAAGACATGTTTGACTGTATATCCTTTATATATTTGTATTAAATATTCTTGCATTTTGTATATTGTTTTATTTATATATATTATCTTATTAAGGTATAATGTAGAAACAATGAAATGATTAATGGGTGGTGCACACAATGAATACCCCATAGAAATCTGTAACAAACAATAGCAAAAGTACTTTTACTCACCGACATCATCAAACGATTCCGGCGTATAATTTCTATATCAGTGGCCCACTATAAGCTTCTCAAATAGCAGACAACTTATTATTGACAATACACGTGTTACAAAAACACCGTTTTATCTATGCCGATTGTACATTGACAATACACATAATGTCAACACCTACTTAAACTTCTCAGTTCTCATGATTAGCAGCACATATGATGGCAAACAACACAAACGGTAATTGGTTGTTTGCAAAACTTGCTAAAGGTGTTTATTGTGACAATCAATAATAATTGTCTTTTGATAAAAACTAATTTTTACCGGAAAAATACCGAGCCGTACAGGTATTAGAGAAACGTTATTAAAGATTTATTTCCCTTTGATACTAAAGTTTGGGTAAGCCTTTTTTCTCAACCACCCAACTGAATAATGACATCAACCACGCGTTTTGAACCTAACCCTGGGCGGCGCAAGTGATGAAGGCGCTTTATGCGTGGTTGATACTATATTCTGATCGGCTGGTTGAGATAAAGATTTTACGTAAAGTTTGCCTAGACGCCATTTGTCCGATTGTGAGTCCCTCGTAAATCACGATCGTGTTCATAACGAAATGCAGCAGACTTTTGATGAAAATAACTGCGTTTTATATATGAACGATTACGGTCTTCGACCTCGTAGACAGACATATTTTGATAATTACTCCGCTGAGAAAATATTTGATGACGCATGACCGATCAACGCCCCGGGTCAAGTTGACTCTCAGGGCATTTTCACCAAGAGTCAAACATGCGTCTTTATCAATTTTCGTGCGTCAAAACCCGGGAGCTCGGGTCAAATGAACGCCCTGCTTAAGCTTTTGCATTTACGACATATGAGCAAAGTAACAAAAACGCACATTTTCCTTCAAAATGAGATACATGTAACACGAACGAAGCAAAACGTCTGCCTGCAGATACCTTCCAAAACATTTTCTGTCTTCTGCATTCATTAGTTTAGTTAGCCAGCCACACCAGTCAGAATTATAATGGTTAACAGCATATTACATAGTTGTACATATTTTCTGGAAAGTTTAAGAGAACATGCATGAATATGATAAGAATGGTTAGTACTGTGCTATTTTATGGTATTTATTTTGAGCTGCATGGTTTCAAATACCAATTAAGTTGAGTGTATGTCTTTTTTCACACAAAAATTCAAAATCATTATGAAATTGTTAAATTCCATACATAATTCAATATCATTTTATGATAATTGTTAAATTTCATACATAAATTCAATATAATTTATTGATTATTGTTAATTTTATAGCTTATGCAATTATTAATAAAATATATTGATAACATTGTTTTTGTAGGCTTTGGGGATGGGGGGTCATTATTCTATAAGGGGGGTCATTATTCTATAATAGAATATGGACCCGCGGGTCACTTTTTCCTATAGAATAATGACCCGCGGGTCATTATTTTGGCGGGTCAATATTCTATATGAC
>CM026403.1:64053677-64115829 GCA_014843695.1 Archivesica marissinica | reverse complement strand
ATAATGAAGCATAATGGTGTGGATGTGCAGAGTGTGCAGCGAATAATGAAGTATAATGGTGTGGATGTGCAGCGAATAATGAAGGATAATGGTGTGGATGTGCAGAGTGTGCAGCGAATAATGAAGCATAATGGTGTGGATGTGCAGAGTGTGCAGCGAATAATGAAGCATAATGGTGTGGATGTGCAGAGTGTGCAGCGAATAATGAAGGATAATGGTGTGGATGTGCAGAGTGTGCAGCGAATAATGAAGGATAATGGTGTGGATGTGCAGAGTGTGCAGCGAATAATGAAGCATAATGGTGTGGATGTGCAGAGTGTGCAGCGAATAATGAAGGATAATGGTGTGGATGTGCAGAGTGTGCAGCGAATAATGAAGCATAATGGTGTGGATGTGCAGAGTGTGCAGCGAATAATGAAGTATAATGGTGTGGATGTGCAGCGAATAATGAAGGATAATGGTGTGGATGTGCAGAGTGTGCAGCGAATAATGAAGGATAATGGTGTGGATGTGCAGAGTGTGCAGCGAATAATGAAGGATAATGGTGTGGATGTGCAGCGAATAATGAAGATAATGGTGTGGATGTGCAAGTGTGCAGCGAATAATGAAGTAATGGTGTGGATGTGCAGCGAATAATGAAGGATAATGGTGTGGATGTGCAGAGTGTGCAGCGAATAATGAAGGATAATGGTGTGGATGTGCAGAGTGTGCAGCGAATAATGAAGGATAATGTGTGCAGAGTGTGCAGCGAATAATGAAGCATAATGGTGTGGATGTGCAGAGTGTGCAGCGAATAATGAAGTATAATGGTGTGTGATGTGCAGCGAATAATGAAGGATAATGGTGTGGATGTGCAGAGTGTGCAGCGAATAATGAAGCATAATGGTGTGGATGTGCATAGTGTGCAGCGAATAATGAAGCATAATGGTGTGGATGTGCATAGTGTGCAGCGAATAATGAAGGATAATGGTGTGGATGTGCAGAGTGTGCAGCGAATAATGAAGGATAATGGTGTGGATGTGCAGAGTGTGCAGCGAATAATGAAGGATAATGGTGTGGATGTGCAGAGTGTGCAGCGAATAATGAAGCATAATGGTGTGGATGTGCAGCGAATAATGAAGGATAATGGTGTGGATGTGCATAGTGTGCAGCGAATAATGAAGGATAATGGTGTGGATGTGCAGAGTGTGCAGCGAATAATGAAGGATAATGGTGTGGATGTGCAGAGTGTGCAGCGAATAATGAAGGATAATGGTGTGGATGTGCAGCGAATAATGAAGGATAATGGTGTGGATGTGCAGCGAATAATGAAGGATAATGGTGTGGATGTGCAGAGTGTGCAGCGAATAATGAAGCATAATGGTGTGGATGTGCAGCGAATAATGAAGGATAATGGTGTGGATGTGCAGAGTGTGCAGCGAATAATGAAGCATAATGGTGTGGATGTGCAGCGAATAATGAAGGATAATGGTGTGGATGTGCAGCGAATAATGAAGGATAATGGTGTGGATGTGCACAGTGTGCAGCTAATAATGAAGTATAATGGTGTGGATGTGCACCGAATAATGAAGGATAATGGTGTGGATGTGCAGAGTGTGCAGTGAATAATGAAGGATAATGGTGTGGATGTGCAGAGTGTGCAGTGAATAATGAGGCATAATGGTGTGGATGTGCAGCGAATAATGAAGGATAATGGTGTGGATGTGCAGAGTGTGCAGCGAATAATGAAGGATAATGGTGTGGATGTGCAGAGTGTGCAGCGAATAATGAAGGATAATGGTGTGGATGTGCAGAGTGTGCAGCGAATAATGAAGCATAATGGTGTGGATGTGCATAGTGTGCAGCGAATAATGAAGGATAATGGTGTGGATGTGCATAGTGTGCAGCGAATAATGAAGGATAATGGTGTGGATGTGCAGAGTGTGCAGCGAATAATGAAGCATAATGGTGTGGATGTGCATGGTGTGCAGCGAATAATGAAGGATAATGGTGTGGATGTGCATAGTGTGCAGCGAATAATGAAGCATAATGGTGTGGATGTGCATAGTGTGCAGTGAATAATGAAGTATAATGGTGTGGATGTGCAGAGTGTGCAGCGAATAATGAAGTATAATGGTGTGGATGTGCAGAGTGTGCAGCGAATAATGAAGGATAATGGTGTGGATGTGCATAGTGTGCAGCGAATAATGAAGTATAATGGTGTGGATGTGCAGAGTGTGCAGCGAATACTGAAGGATAATGGTGTGGATGTGCATAGTGTGCAGCTAATAATGAAGTATAATGGTGTGGATGTGCACAGTGTGCAGCTAATAATGAAGTATAATGGTGTGGATGTGCAGCGAATAATGAAGGATAATGGTGTGGATGTGCATAGTGTGCAGCGAATAATGAAGTATAATGGTGTGGATGTGCAGAGTGTGCAGCGAATAATGAAGGATAATGGTGTGGATGTGCAGCGAATAATGAAGCATAATGGTGTGGATGTGCATAGTGTGCAGCGAATAATGAAGCATAATGGTGTGGATGTGCAGCGAATAATGAAGGATAATGGTGTGGATGTGCAGAGTGTGCAGCGAATAATGAAGCATAATGGTGTGGATGTGCAGAGTGTGCAGCGAATAATGAAGGATAATGGTGTGGATGTGCAGAGTGTGCAGCGAATAATGAAGCATAATGGTGTGGATGTGCAGAGTGTGCAGCGAATAATGAAGGATAATGGTGTGGATGTGCAAGTGTGCAGCGAATAATGAAGGATAATGGTGTGGATGTGCAGAGTGTGCAGCGAATAATGAAGCATAATGGTGTGGATGTGCAGAGTGTGCAGCGAATAATGAAGTATAATGGTGTGGATGTGCAGAGTGTGCAGCGAATAATGAAGGATAATGGTGTGGATGTGCAGAGTGTGCAGCGAATAATGAAGGATAATGGTGTGGATGTGCAGAGTGTGCAGCGAATAATGAAGCATAATGGTGTGGATGTGCAGCGAATAATGAAGGATAATGGTGTGGATGTGCAGAGTGTGCAGCGAATAATGAAGGATAATGGTGTGGATGTGCAGAGTGTGCAGCGAATAATGAAGGATAATGGTGTGGATGTGCAGAGTGTGCAGCGAATAATGAAGGATAATGGTGTGGATGTGCAGAGTGTGCAGCGAATAATGAAGGATAATGGTGTGGATGTGCAGAGTGTGCAGCGAATAATGAAGGATAATGGTGTGGATGTGCAGCGAATAATGAAGGATAATGGTGTGGATGTGCAAGTGTGCAGCGAATAATGAAGGATAATGGTGTGGATGTGCAGAGTGTGCAGCGAATAATGAAGGATAATGGTGTGGATGTGCAGAGTGTGCAGCGAATAATGAAGCATAATGGTGTGGATGTGCAGAGTGTGCAGCGAATAATGAAGGATAATGGTGTGGATGTGCAGAGTGTGCAGCGAATAATGAAGGATAATGGTGTGGATGTGCAGAGTGTGCAGCGAATAATGAAGGATAATGGTGTGGATGTGCAGTGTGCAGCGAATAATGAAGATAATGGTGTGGATGTGCAGCGAATAATGAAGGATAATGGTGTGGATGTGCAGAGTGTGCAGCGAATAATGAAGCATAATGGTGTGGATGTGCAGAGTGTGCAGCGAATAATGAAGATAATGGTGTGGATGTGCAGAGTGTGCAGCGAATAATGAAGGATAATGGTGTGGATGTGCAGAGTGTGCAGCGAATAATGAAGGATAATGGTGTGGATGTGCAGAGTAATAATGAAGGATAATGGTGTGGATGTGCAGAGTGTGCAGCGAATAATGAAGGATAATGGTGTGGATGTGCAGAGTGTGCAGCGAATAATGAAGGATAATGGTGTGGATGTGCAGAGTGTGCAGCGAATAATGAAGCATAATGGTGTGGATGTGCATAGTGTGCAGCGAATAATGAAGGATAATGGTGTGGATGTGCATAGTGTGCAGCGAATAATGAAGTATAATGGTGTGGATGTGCAGAGTGTGCAGCGAATAATGAAGCATAATGGTGTGGATGTGCAGAGTGTGCAGCGAATAATGAAGCATAATGGTGTGGATGTGCATAGTGTGCAGCGAATAATGAAGGATAATGGTGTGGATGTGCAGAGTGTGCAGCGAATAATGAAGCATAATGGTGTGGATGTGCATAGTGTGCAGCGAATAATGAAGGATAATGGTGTGGATGTGCATAGTGTGCAGCGAATAATGAAGCATAATGGTGTGGATGTGCATAGTGTGCAGCGAATAATGAAGTATAATGGTGTGGATGTGCAGAGTGTGCAGCGAATAATGAAGGATAATGGTGTGGATGTGCAGAGTGTGCAGCGAATAATGAAGTATAATGGTGTGGATGTGCATAGTGTGCAGCTAATAATGAAGTATAATGGTGTGGATGTGCAGAGTGTGCAGCGAATAATGAAGCATAATGGTGTGGATGTGCAGCGAATAATGAAGGATAATGGTGTGGATGTGCAGAGTGTGCAGCGAATAATGAAGGATAATGGTGTGGATGTGCAGAGTGTGCAGCGAATAATGAAGGATAATGGTGTGGATGTGCATAGTGTGCAGCGAATAATGAAGTATAATGGTGTGGATGTGCATAGTGTGCAGCGAATAATGAAGGATAATGGTGTGGATGTGCAGAGTGTGCAGCGAATAATGAAGGATAATGGTGTGGATGTGCATAGTGTGCAGCGAATAATGAAGTATAATGGTGTGGATGTGCATAGTGTGCAGCGAATAATGAAGGATAATGGTGTGGATGTGCAGAGTGTGCAGCGAATAATGAAGGATAATGGTGTGGATGTGCATCGTGTGCAGCGAATAATGAAGCATACTGGTGTGGATGTGCATCGTGTGCAGCGAATAATGAAGGATAATGGTGTGGATGTGCATAGTGTGCAGCGAATAATGAAGCATAATGGTGTGGATGTGCATAGTGTGCAGTGAATAATGAAGTATAATGGTGTGGATGTGCAGAGTGTGCAGCGAATAATGAAGTATAATGGTGTGGATGTGCAGAGTGTGCAGCGAATAATGAAGGATAATGGTGTGGATGTGCAGAGTGTGCAGCGAATAATGAAGGATAATGGTGTGGATGTGCAGCGAATAATGAAGGATAATGGTGTGGATGTGCAGAGTGTGCAGCGAATAATGAAGCATAATGGTGTGGATGTGCAAGTGTGCAGCGAATAATGAAGATAATGGTGTGGATGTGCAGAGTGTGCAGCGAATAATGAAGGATAATGGTGTGGATGTGCAGAGTGTGCAGCGAATAATGAAGGATAATGGTGTGGATGTGCAGAGTGTGCAGCGAATAATGAAGGATAATGGTGTGGATGTGCAGAGTGTGCAGCGAATAATGAAGGATAATGGTGTGGATGTGCAGAGTGTGCAGCGAATAATGAAGCATAATGGTGTGGATGTGCAGAGTGTGCAGCGAATAATGAAGTATAATGGTGTGGATGTGCAGCGAATAATGAAGGATAATGGTGTGGATGTGCAGAGTGTGCAGCGAATAATGAAGTATAATGGTGTGGATGTGCAGAGTGTGCAGCGAATAATGAAGCATAATGGTGTGGATGTGCAGCGAATAATGAAGGATAATGGTGTGGATGTGCAGAGTGTGCAGCGAATAATGAAGTAATGGTGTGGATGTGCAGCGAATAATGAAGGATAATGGTGTGGATGTGCAGAGTGTGCAGCGAATAATGAAGCATAATGGTGTGGATGTGCAGAGTGTGCAGCGAATAATGAAGGATAATGTGTGCAGAGTGTGCAGCGAATAATGAAGCATAATGGTGTGGATGTGCAGAGTGTGCAGCGAATAATGAAGATAATGGTGTGGATGTGCAGCGAATAATGAAGGATAATGTGGATGTGCAGAGTGTGCAGCGAATAATGAAGCATAATGGTGTGGATGTGCAGAGTGTGCAGCGAATAATGAAGCATAATGGTGTGGATGTGCAGAGTGTGCAGCGAATAATGAAGGATAATGGTGTGGATGTGCAGAGTGTGCAGCGAATAATGAAGGATAATGGTGTGGATGTGCAGAGTGTGCAGCGAATAATGAAGGATAATGGTGTGGATGTGCAGAGTGTGCAGCGAATAATGAAGCATAATGGTGTGGATGTGCAGCGAATAATGAAGGATAATGTGTGGATGTGCATAGTGTGCAGCGAATAATGAAGCATAATGGTGTGGATGTGCAGAGTGTGCAGCGAATAATGAAGGATAATGGTGTGGATGTGCAGAGTGTGCAGCGAATAATGAAGCATAATGGTGTGGATGTGCAGCGAAAAAAAATGGATGTGCAGCGAATAATGAAGGATAATGGTGTGGATGTGCAGAGTGTGCAGCGAATAATGAAGCATAATGGTGTGGATGTGCAGCGAATAATGAAGGATAATGGTGTGGATGTGCAGAGTGTGCAGCGAATAATGAAGATAATGGTGTGGATGTGCAGAGTGTGCAGCGAATAATGAAGGATAATGGTGTGGATGTGCAAGTGTGCAGCAATAATGAAGATAATGGTGTGGATGTGCACCGAATAATGAAGGATAATGGTGTGGATGTGCAGAGTGTGCAGCGAATAATGAAGGATAATGGTGTGGATGTGCAGAGTGTGCAGAATAATGAGATATGGTGTGGATGTGCAGCGAATAATGAAGGATAATGGTGTGGATGTGCAGAGTGTGCAGCAAAAAAAATGGATGTGCAGCGAATAATGAAGGATAATGGTGTGGATGTGCAGAGTGTGCAGCGAATAATGAAGCATAATGGTGTGGATGTGCAGAGTGTGCAGCGAATAATGAAGGATAATGGTGTGGATGTGCATAGTGTGCAGCTAATAATGAAGTATAATGGTGTGGATGTGCAGAGTGTGCAGCGAATAATGAAGTATAATGGTGTGGATGTGCAGCGAATAATGAAGGATAATGGTGTGGATGTGCATAGTGTGCAGCGAATAATGAAGGATAATGGTGTGGATGTGCATAGTGTGCAGCGAATAATGAAGGATAATGGTGTGGATGTGCAGAGTGTGCAGCGAATAATGAAGGATAATGGTGTGGATGTGCATAGTGTGCAGCGAATAATGAAGCATAATGGTGTGGATGTGCATAGTGTGCAGCGAATAATGAAGGATAATGGTGTGGATGTGCATAGTGTGCAGCGAATAATGAAGGATAATGGTGTGGATGTGCATAGTGTGCAGCGAATAATGAAGCATAATGGTGTGGATGTGCAGAGTGTGCAGCGAATAATGAAGGATAATGGTGTGGATGTGCATAGTGTGCAGCGAATAATGAAGGATAATGGTGTGGATGTGCAGAGTGTGCAGCGAATAATGAAGGATAATGGTGTGGATGTGCAGCGAATAATGAAGATAATGGTGGATGTGCAGAGTGTGCAGCGAATAATGAAGCATAATGGTGTGGATGTGCAGCGAATAATGAAGGATAATGGTGTGGATGTGCAGAGTGTGCAGCGAATAATGAAGAAACAAAAAAAGTGCAGCGAAGATAATGGTGTGGATGTGCAGAGTGTGCAGCGAATAATGAAGGATAATGGTGTGGATGTGCAGAGTGTGCAGCGAATAATGAAGGATAATGGTGTGGATGTGCAGAGTGTGCAGCGAATAATGAAGGATAATGGTGTGGATGTGCAGAGTGTGCAGCGAATAATGAAGCATAATGGTGTGGATGTGCAGCGAATAATGAAGGATAATGGTGTGGATGTGCAGAGTGTGCAGCGAATAATGAAGCATAATGGTGTGGATGTGCAGCGAATAATGAAGGATAATGGTGTGGATGTGCAGAGTGTGCAGCGAATAATGAAGCATAATGGTGTGGATGTGCAGAGTGTGCAGCGAATAATGAAGGATAATGGTGTGGATGTGCAGAGTGTGCAGCGAATAATGAAGGATAATGGTGTGGATGTGCAGAGTGTACAGCGAATAATGAAGGATAATGGTGTGGATGTGCAGCGAATAATGAAGGATAATGGTGTGGATGTGCAGAGTGTGCAGCAAATAATGAAGGATAATGGTGTGGATGTGCAGAGTGTGCAGCGAATAATGAAGGATAATGGTGTGGATGTGCAGAGTGTGCAGCGAATAATGAAGCATAATGGTGTGGATGTGCAGAGTGTGCAGCGAATAATGAAGCATAATGGTGTGGATGTGCATAGTGTGCAGCGAATAATGAAGGATAATGGTGTGGATGTGCATAGTGTGCAGCGAATAATGAATTATAATGGTGTGGATGTGCAGAGTGTGCAGCGAATAATGAAGCATACTGGTGTGGATGTGCAGCGAATAATGAAGGATAATGGTGTGGATGTGCAGAGTGTGCAGCGAATAATGAAGGATAATGGTGTGGATGTGCAGAGTGTGCAGCGAATAATGAAGGATAATGGTGTGGATGTGCAGAGTGTGCAGCGAATAATGAAGCATAATGGTGTGGATGTGCAGAGTGTGCAGCGAATAATGAAGCATAATGGTGTGGATGTGCAGCGAATAATGAAGGATAATGGTGTGGATGTGCAGCGAATAATGAAGCATAATGGTGTGGATGTGCAGAGTGTGCAGCGAATAATGAAGCATAATGGTGTGGATGTGCAGAGTGTGCAGCGAATAATGAAGGATAATGGTGTGGATGTGCAGAGTGTGCAGCGAATAATGAAGCATAATGGTGTGGATGTGCATGGTGTGCAGCGAATAATGAAGGATAATGGTGTGGATGTGCATAGTGTGCAGCGAATAATGAAGCATAATGGTGTGGATGTGCATAGTGTGCAGCGAATAATGAAGTATAATGGTGTGGATGTGCAGAGTGTGCAGCGAATAATGAAGTATAATGGTGTGGATGTGCAGAGTGTGCAGCGAATAATGAAGTATAATGGTGTATATGTGCATAGTGTGCAGCTAATAATGAAGTATAATGGTGTGGATGTGCAGAGTGTGCAGCGAATAATGAAGCATAATGGTGTGGATGTGCAGCGAATAATGAAAGATAATGGTGTGGATGTGCAGAGTGTGCAGCGAATAATGAAGGATAATGGTGTGGATGTGCAGAGTGTGCAGCGAATAATGAAGGATAATGGTGTGTATGTGCATAGTGTGCAGCGAATAATGAAGTATAATGGTGTGGATGTGCATAGTGTGCAGCGAATAATGAAGGATAATGGTGTGGATGTGCAGAGTGTGCAGCGAATAATGAAGGATAATGGTGTTGATGTGCATAGTGTGCAGCGAATAATGAAGTATAATGGTGTGGATGTGCATAGTGTGCAGCGAATAATGAAGGATAATGGTGTGGATGTGCAGAGTGTGCAGCGAATAATGAAGGATAATGGTGTGGATGTGCATCGTGTGCAGCGAATAATGAAGCATACTGGTGTGGATGTGCATCGTGTGCAGCGAATAATGAAGGATAATGGTGTGGATGTGCATAGTGTGCAGCGAATAATGAAGCATAATGGTGTGGATGTGCATAGTGTGCAGTGAACAATGAAGTATAATGGTGTGGATGTGCAGAGTGTGCAGCGAATAATGAAGTATAATGGTGTGGATGTGCAGAGTGTGCAGCGAATAATGAAGGATAATGGTGTGGATGTGCAGAGTGTGCAGCGAATAATGAAGGATAATGGTGTGGATGTGCAGCGAATAATGAAGGATAATGGTGTGGATGTGCAGAGTGTGCAGCGAATAATGAAGCATAATGGTGTGGATGTGCAGCGAATAATGAAGGATAATGGTGTGGATGTGCAGAGTGTGCAGCGAATAATGAGACATAATGGTGTTGATTTGCAGCGAATTATGAAGGATAATGATGTGGATGTGCAGCGAATAATGAAGGATAATGGTGTGGATGTGCAGCGAATAATGAAGGATAATGGTGTGGATGTGCACAGTGTGCAGCTAATAATGAAGTATAATGGTGTGGATGTGCACCGAATAATGAAGGATAATGGTGTGGATGTGCAGAGTGTGCAGTGAATAATGAAGTATAATGGTGTGGATGTGCAGAGTGTGCAGTGAATAATGAGGCATAATGGTGTGGATGTGCAGCGAATAATGAAGGATAATGGTGTGGATGTGCAGAGTGTGCAGCAAATAATGAAGGATAATGGTGTGGATGTGCAGAGTGTGCAGCGAATAATGAAGGATAATGGTGTGGATGTGCAGAGTGTGCAGCGAATAATGAAGCATAATGGTGTGGATGTGCATAATGTGCAGCGAATAATGAAGGATAATGGTGTGGATGTGCATAGTGTGCAGCAAATAATGAAGTATAATGGTGTGGATGTGCATAGTGTGCAGCGAATAATGAAGGATAATGGTGTGGATGTGCAGAGTGTGCAGCGAATAATGAAGCATAATGGTGTGGATGTGCATGGTGTGCAGCGAATAATGAAGGATAATGGTGTGGATGTGCATAGTGTGCAGCGAATAATGAAGCATAATGGTGTGGATGTGCATAGTGTGCAGTGAATAATGAAGTATAATGGTGTGGATGTGCAGAGTGTGCAGCGAATAATGAAGTATAATGGTGTGGATGTGCAGAGTGTGCAGCGAATAATGAAGGATAATGGTGTGGATGTGCATAGTGTGCAGCGAATAATGAAGTATAATGGTGTGGATGTGCAGCGAATAATGAAGGATAATGGTGTGGATGTGCAGAGTGTGCAGCGAATAATGAAGCATAATGGTGTGGATGTGCAGCGAATAATGAAGGATAATGGTGTGGATGTGCAGAGTGTGCAGCGAATAATGAAGGATAATGGTGTGGATGTGCAGCGAATAATGAAGGATAATGGTGTGGATGTGCACAGTGTGCAGCTAATAATGAAGTATAATGGTGTGGATGTGCAGCGAATAATGAAGGATAATGGTGTGGATGTGCATAGTGTGCAGCGAATAATGAAGGATAATGGTGTGGATGTGCAGAGTGTGCAGCGAATAATGAAGCATAATGGTGTGGATGTGCAGTTAATAATGAGATAATGGTGTGGATGTGCAGAGTGTGCAGCGAATAATGAAGGATAATGGTGTGGATGTGCAGCGAATAATGAAGTATAATGGTGTGGATGTGCAGAGTGTGCAGCGAATAATGAAGGATAATGGTGTGGATGTGCATAGTGTGCAGCGAATAATGAAGTATAATGGTGTGGATGTGCAGCGAATAATGAAGTATAATGGTGTGGATGTGCAGCGTATAATGAAGTATAATGGTGTGGATGTGCAGAGTGTGCAGCGAATACTGAAGGATAATGGTGTGGATGTGCAGAGTGTGCAGCGAATAATGAAGCATAATGGTGTGGATGTGCATAGTGTGCAGCGAATAATGAAAGATAATGGTGTGGATGTGCATAGTGTGCAGCGAATAATGAAGCATAATGGTGTGGATGTGCATAGTGTGCAGTGAATAATGAAGTATAGTGGTGTGGATGTGCAGAGTGGAAGTCGTGATAGCGCAGTGGATGCGCGTTCGCTTCAGGTGCGAAAGGTCCGGAGTTCGAGCCCCGCTGGAGCTGTTACGATTGTGCCCTAAGGCAAGGTATTTAAATTCCACATTGCCTCCTCTCTCTCCCTGGTGGCGATGGAATCCATCAGGAATGAGGTCTCGAGAGTGATTAATATAAGTTGCAAGAACTTGTTTAGCAATCGAGCTAAAATAATTTTGTACTACTACATAGTGTGCAGCGAATAATGATAATAAGTCGATATTTCATTACATTTGGTTGATGAATAACGAGTGTTAGAGGTTCACAAATAAGTTCCTTATTTCTAGTCAAAATAGGCCCAAAATATAGGCCCCAGAATGCGACCACGTCGTTAATAAACTTTCGAAAATAATATACAGTATTTCTGGAATCGCCCAAAGACAATGTCTTCGGAAACTGAACTAAACCTTACGTACTGTCATTACAAACGTCATTGAAAGAAAATAGCATTCGTCAAATTAACTGCAACATTTTGAAATGGGTCATATATATATAAGACAGATCTAGAACATGTCAATATGAATTTCACATTATTTGCTGACGGCTCTGATAATCTAAGAATGATTAGGCCCGGTCGTATTTCAAACTTAGTTAAAACTGCCAAACGAGTGTGTGCTTCATTGGCAGAAGAAATGACAAGTATGTATCAAGTGTATGGTAAAGCAGACAGTCTGTGTGTTTCGCTGTATTCTGAAGTCGATTACGGCATTTAGCCAGGCTGCGTACAGAGATATGGTCTATAACCAAACATGTGTGCGCATGTAGGGCCTACATGTGCACACACTATTACGAGTACGGCATTTGGCCAGGCTGCGTACAGAGATATGGTCTATAACCAAACATGCGCACGCATGTAGGGCCTACATGCACACACACTATTACGAGTACGGCATTTGGCCTGCTGCGTACAGAGATATGGTCTACAACCAACATGCGCACGCATGTAGGGCCTACATGTGCACACACGATACAAGATACAAGATACAAGAAGCTTTATTTAACGATTACGATTACGGCATTTGGTCAGGCTGCGTACATAGATATGGTCTACAACCAACATGCGCACGCTGTCACGAGCTTCTCTTTCTTCTTATGTCTATTTTCCGATATCAATGCTCTAACCAGGGTATATCCTATCGTAGACTCGCTGGAGTTGTCTAGGGGTTTCTCTACGGTCCTTCAAATACTATAACTCAACACAGTCTTTCATTTTCCTTTGAATAATATCATCTAAAACAATCTCGCTTTATTTCAAATATATAACATATATCATGTATTCGTGATTTCTCGTATCTTATTATTCGCCTCACTATTTCAATGGGTTCATAACAGTTCTACTACTATACTAATTTCCTTCACTTTATCAAACTATTCCAATATATATATTAGCCAAAACAATCGTTTCTTAAAAGGACTAATTTTTTAATACGACTTTAATATTTAAGAGTTAATACTTCTTTAAATATTAATTTTTCTAACTATCATAGAAACAGTTTATATTCTAATAGTGAGTAACATCATTTCCTTATGGCTGGATAAGAATGCACTGATTTCTTCATAATTTTTCATTTCTTAAATAGCAGAATTAGCATTTACAACAGACATTACGGCGCTAAACATCTGTGATGTTATACAATATTATTACATGTTTATATGTCATCAAGAGCGGCGGCGAATATCTTACATAACTGACCAGCTGCACTCGGCTGTCAAAATATAATTCATTCCCGCGCAAACAGAGAACTGATCATTTAGGCGCGAAAATAATAGCAGACGATTATAATAATAATAATAATAATAAAGACTTTATTTAACGAGAGTACTCATTTAACAAAAGTTAATCTACCATGAGGCCCTCAACATATATACAATCAAATGCAATCAAAAGATAGCACTATAAGTGAGAACTGCACATTGGAATAATATAGTAATGTAAAAGCTGAAAAATAGAGAAACTATATTTAATATGTAATGGAATATGATGATATATGGAATTGGCTAGCAGAGTAGAAAATGGGAATGAGACAATTAATGATACTAGATCTATCTAACAATGTACAAATTTGACTTGTAGTGGTATCTTCAACATATGTATGAAATCAACTTAAGGACAGCAATTTTCCGATTCTAATAAATATAGCAATGGCAATACACGTTTATAATAACAGTAGAAGTACGCGATTAGTTTGAATTGTTATAGTTCCACCTTAAGTAGAGAATTTTGAACTGTTGGATAGTTGGAGCATTTTGAACTGAGTGAGGCAATGAATTCCAAATAGATGATCCTGAAAATTCAAATGTATTACGAAATAATTTACAATTTGGTCTTGGTGTGTATAATTGATATTCTGAGGTTGATCTAAGAATTCTAGGATGTATATCAGAAGTAAAAGTGAAGGACGATTTTAAATAGTCTGGAGCAGCTCCATGTAATGTTGTATACATTTGTATAGCCTTCTGATATATGACTCGTTCTGGAAAGGTCATCCATTTTAGTTGGGAGAATAATAATTGCGATGGAGTGTCAAAGTCCTGATCTAGAATTAGTCTAGCTGCTCTCTTTTGTAACCGAACTATTTTATCTTCTAAAGATGAGTTGCAGTTACCCCAAATCACACAACAAAAGTCTAAGTGAGGCAATATGTAAGCATTGTAGAAGAGGTTGCGATTGGGAATAGAGAGATACCTTTTTATATGAGACAATAAATATAAATAAGAGTTACATTTTTTGAGAACATTGTCAGTATGCTTATCCCAGGATAGTGTGTTGTCAATCATAACTCCGAGTAGTCGTTCATAATAATCATAATAGTACATGGTTAACAATGGCTCATATATATAAATAGATAAATGTATTTATATAATACATTTCTATTTATATACGACAATAATTTATTCGTGCAAATATATTGTTTGTTTTTTCTATCTTTTGCACAACGCATGTAGGGCCTACATGTGCACACACGATTACAATTACGGCATTTGGTCAGGCTGCGTACATAGATATTGTCTACAACCAACATGCGCACTATTAAATATGAATCGTTGACTTCAAATAATTTGCGCTGCTAGTAGATTCGAATCCCAGTATCGAATTGTTTTATTTCAGGAAAGGATCCAGGTGACTTGCGGAAGGTGGGTGGTTCTACGCGGATACCTTATCCGTTCCTGAAATACTGCTCGGAGGGGCATCCGAGGCCTTCCTCCACCAATAATAGTTTGAGAATCGCCATATGACAGTAGTTGTTGCTGCGGCTTTAAACCCACAAAACAAACACTGCGTTACCATTGCTATGTTTACTGGATGAGTTTGTGAATTGCTGTCTTTAAACTGATTTCATACTTATTTTCAAGATACCACTATAAGTCATATGTGCACATTTATAGATGGCATTAACTCTTTCACCGCCAATGTCGCATAAAAGCGACTTTGTAAAAAAAGTAGAGAACCCGATCGGACAGAACAGAACATGCCGTCTGATCAGGCTATTTGCTGATTGCTCTTCAGACAGTGGAGCTGAAGCACCTGTCCGAATAGCAAACAACATATATCCTGATCAGACGCGGCGTTACGCCGCGGCTGATCTGGATCTATTTTGTTTGCACATGCTCTGAATTTAATCGGCGCTGAAAGAGTCAATAATCCCTGTTCTACTATATTAGTCAAATACATATCGCATCATATTCCATAACATATTATTACTGTTTCTCTACTTTTTAGTTTTACGATATAATTCCAATGTGCAGTTTTCACTTAATTATTTCATTAAGTTTGATATATATGTTGAGCGCCTCATGGTAGATTATCTTTTTATGAGTTTTTTGTAAAATAAAGTCTTTATTATTATTATTATTATTATTAGCATGGAAATTGTGATAGTGCAGTGGTAGCGTGTTCGTATCAGGTGTGAAAGGCCCGGAATTCGCGCCAATCTATAACCACAGACATATCTGTAGTCCAGTGGTTAACACGTTGGACTAGTACTACAGGATTCGCAGGTTCGACCTCCCTCCCGTCTGACCCTAACAAATTAAGTATTTAGGTGGGACATTAAATCTAGGTCTCGTGTCGGTGTTTTACACCGTGCACGTAAAAGAACCAGATGAGACTCTGGAATGGGTGTATGTCTGTATCATTGCACTATCCTCCAAACATCTAAAATGACTAATCTCTTAAGGAGGCGTCGCTCATATGGGCCGGTAGCGACGATAAATAAAGGTAAAACACACAAATGCTATAGCCTTTATGATTGTGTCATTAGGCAAAGAATTTAAATTCCACATTGTCTCATCTTTCTCCCTCATGGCAAGAGCGATTAAAACTAATGTTGTAAGAATTTGCTTCGCAATCCGATTAGCGCAGTGATCAGCGCGCTCGCTTCTCACCAATGCAACCCGGGTTCGATCCTCTGACCGGGATGTATGTGAGATGGTATGATGGTCGCCAGGTCGGAGAGGTGGGTTTTCTCCGGGTACTCCACATATACGCTTTCATTCGCGCCAACGAGAGTGATTAATATAAGTTGATAAAACTTGCTTCGGCAATCGTTTTAGAATAAATAAAGTTTAAACTTACCTAACTCTCCTTCCAAAGGAACTAATTAATGTATGGAAATCGCCACGCATTCTACCATCGGGCAAGTGAAGATATTGAGTTACTTGATCGTTCTCCTAGCAAGCTACGTCTAGATCCGATTCGTTTCCATTTGGTTATGACAAGCGTTCTCAAACATGTCAGTTCCATTTACACTTCTATGAAATATCACACACTAATATTGCCATATTTGGTTTCATATGCCATACATCGACTTCATACTTTATCCACCCCAGAGACGGTCTTCACGATCATGGTGTTGTTTTTTGTTAGTTAAAGCATGGAACGCGATTGAATATCATTTAGCCGTTACCAAATAAACCCTCTACTCCAGAAACAATCATTAGTCAGCACATTTCTACACGGCTTGTTTAATAATCATGTTATTGTATTGTTCATGATATAACACACCACATAGCAAGATAATACATTGAGCTGCAGCACTGGCTTTAGCCTGGGTTCCAGTCTGTCGATTTTTCACTTTTTAACTTCTGGCAAAATGGATATCACCAGAAACTCAATACGGTGTTAAAATATATTTATTTGACTGACCAGGCAAAATATATCGACGCCTGTTCCCAGGCTACGCTGGCTTTTCTATTTATCCCGAAATGTATATCGGTCCGTTCAGTTGGAATCCTGTTGTTCCCTAACCAGATGATGCGGTATTATGTGATTTTATCAAAATCATGTTAATTAATTGATAGCAACGAGATAGTACTAATTTACTAATTATAAGATGAGAACGTGTGTGGACATTTTTCTCATGTTTCGCAAAGGAAATAACGATAAAAACAGAGGAAACCAAGTCTAGCAATTTAGAAAACGGCCCACAATCGTCAACCCCTGCATAACCTTTCCGACGTCTCAAGAAGTATATTAGTCATTTTGGTTCAAAGTAAAAAATTGCAATGATGGACGGACCATTAACATAAAATTGTTGGTGATTTGTTTTTAAACTTGATTTGTTTTTAAACTTGATTTATTTGACAACGATTGCGAAGCAAATTTAGCAACTTATATTAATCACTCTCGTTGGCACGGATGACAGCGTAAATGTTGTAAATCGTGTGGGAGGAAACCGGAGTACCGGGAGAAAAACCACCTGTCCGATCTGTCGACCACCGTACCATCTCACATAGCTCCCTGTCCGAGGATCGAACCCGGGTTGCATTGGTGAGAAGCGAGCACCTTGCTAATCGGACAGCCTTCTATACAACTATACACTACACACTCTGAATCATGAATGGTATAATTAAACCACACAGTGTATTTATACACGAGTTTTATTGGTTCTGTTAATTAGTAGGCGACGTTACATACGTCTAAATGCAATGTCTGAATACTACAACTACATCGGTGAATAAGAACATTTCTATCAAATGTAGTTTCCTATTACAAAATGTATATATCGTCGTATCCATGCGAACATGTCGTAAGTCGTAAGTCTGTTATGGCGTGGTTATTGGACGGAGATGACGAGATGTCCAGATATTTATAGCACAATCTGAGTATTTCAACTAATTACATAACAAACAATGTAAACAGGGTCAACATGCATGCTAATCGGACAGCCAAAAGTGTTTCTGCATTACGAATAAGATGGCGAAAATGTAAAACAAAAATACAGAAAGAAACAAATTCAACGATTGTATTGCCAACACATATGACAATGTATCCACCAAATGTACTTACCGCTGAATCTCATCTAACTCGTTTAGAATCTGTGAGTGACGTTTGTTATTGTTGCAAGACAACTGAATATTGATCGTGTTATGATGACATAAAGGATACAAAGATCAAAGAAATTACATTATCATAAGTGATAATGGGTCAGACACTGTTATTGAAATCTCCATTGGCTACCATTATAACACACAGTGCCCATTATATATTCCCCAACAATAGTTTGGCACACAAAGATTGTATTTTTCAACAGACGTACCTTTGATCCACAGTGCGTTTTTCTTATTCTCCACTACAACAACACTATTAGACCGCCTACTTGGTCGAGTGGTTAAGGTCGCTGACTTGTATACCACTGTAATCTATCATCACTGATGGTCCGCCTACGTGGTCGAGTGGTTAAGGTCGCTGACTTGTATACCACTGTAATCTATCATCACTGATGGCCCGCCTACGTGGTCGAGTGGTTAAGGTCGCTGACTTGTATACCACTGTAACCTATCATCACTGATGGTCCGCCTCCGTGGTCGAGTGGTTAAGGTCGCTGACTTGTATACCACTGTAACCTATCATCACTGATGGCCCGCCTACGTGGTCGAGTGGTTAAGGTCGCTGACTTGTATACCACTGTAACCTATCATCACTGATGGTCCGCCTACGTGGTCGAGTGGTTAAGGTCGCTGACTTGTATACATTTTTGACCTGTGTATGGACGATTCCTCATCGTCCAATGTTTTCACCTTAGTGTCTCCCTCTGTTGGTATCCTATATTTAGCCCGTGGAGCATCCGTGGTGTAATGGTTACGGAGTTCGCCTTCCAACATAGAGGTTGTGCGTTCGAACCCCTGTCTTCAAGGCCAAGGCACCTTAGCGGATACAATAAGATTGCTAAACATTATTTATTTAGTATCAATTTAATGCTGTATGTTTTCAGAGATGTTTCTCCGATCATCGCCATTAGCATCATTTGCATCATTAGCATCATTAGCATCATTAGCATCATTAGCATCATTAGCATCATTTGTATCATTTGTACAGACGAGCAACCTCATAATCAGGAGTGAAAGAAACGTACCCGTTGCTCGAACTTGACACCTCTCGCTTATAGGCTTAGTGCTCTACTGAATGGGCTAGCAGTATCACTTACATACACTGTTTTCCAATTGTTGTAAAAGTGCGCAAACTTAGAGACCAAATAGGAACTGACAGGGATAGAGAAAAATGTCACGTGATCTCGAATCATATTCAGTCATTTTTTTTGGGCGCCAACATATATCGATATATATACTGTTATTTAGTCTCATTAGTGCACATCAATAGTAATCCGGATTTATATAAAACAACGTATAATGACACTCAATCTTATAAGAGACTGTTAAAGATGATATTACTAATATAAAAATAGCAAATAGGCCATTCCGTGGGAACACCAACACAGTGGGCAGAACGCACACATAGGTCTAGACGCATCGACATAGCACCAACCCCGGTATCTAACCCAATGGTATATACCAGAATACCACCAAAGTCCATGCAGCACACAAACACCCGCGATACACCCAACCCGGTATCAAACCCAATGGTATATACCAGAATACCACCAAAGTCCATGCCACAAACACCCGCGATACACCCAACCCGGTATCAAACCCAATGGTATATACCAGAATACCACCAAAGTCCATGCAGCACACAAACACCCGCGATACACCCAACCCGGTATCAAACCCAATGGTATATACCAGAATACCACCAAAGTCCATGCAGCACACAAACACCCGCGATACACCCAACCCGGTATCAAACCCAATGGTATATACCAGAATACCACCAAAGTCCATGCAGCACACAAACACCCGCGATACACCCAACCCGGTATCAAACCCAATGGTATATACCAGAATACCACCAAAGTCCATGCAGCACACAAACACCCGCGATACACCCAACCCGGTATCAAACCCAATGGTATATACCAGAATACCACCAAAGTCCATGCAGCACACAAACACCCGCGATACACCCAACCCGGTATCAAACCCAATGGTATATACCAGAATACCACCAAAGTCCATGCAGCACACAAACACCCGCGATACACCCAACCCGGTATCAAACCCAATGGTATATACCAGAATACCACCAAAGTCCATGCAGCACACAAACACCCGCGATACACCCAACCCGGTATCAAACCCAATGGTATATACCAGAATACCACCAAAGTCCATGCAGCACACAAACACCCGCGATACACCCAACCCGGTATCAAACCCAATGGTATATACCAGAATACCACCAAAGTCCATGCAGCACACAAACACCCGCGATACACCCAACCCGGTATCAAACCCAATGGTATATACCAGAATACCACCAAAGTCCATGCAGCACACAAACACCCGCGATACACCCAACCCGGTATCAAACCCAATGGTATATACCAGAATACCACCAAAGTCCATGCAGCACACAAACACCCGCGATACACCCAACCCGGTATCAAACCCAATGGTATATACCAGAATACCACCAAAGTCCATGCAGCACACAAACACCCGCGATACACCCAACCCGGTATCAAACCCAATGGTATATACCAGAATACCACCAAAGTCCATGCAGCACACAAACACCCGCGATACACCCAACCCGGTATCAAACCCAATGGTATATACCAGAATACCACCAAAGTCCATGCAGCACACAAACACCCGCGATACACCCAACCCGGTATCAAACCCAATGGTATATACCAGAATACCACCAAAGTCCATGCAGCACACAAACCCGCGATACACCCAACCCGGGTATCAAACCCAATGGTATATACTAGAATACCACCAAAGTCCATGCAGCACACAACACCCGCGATACACCCAACCCGGTATCAAACCAATGGTATATACCAGAATACCACCAACGTCCAGGCCACAAACACCCGCGATACACCCAACCCGGTATCAAACCCAATGGTATATACCAGAATACCACCAAAGTACAGGACACAAACACCCGCGATGTATCCAACCCAGTATCAAACCCAATGGTATATCCCAGAATCCACCTAAGTCCATGCAGCACACAACACCCCGATGGATCACCCCAGTATCAAACCCAATGGTATCCCAGAATACCACCAAAGTCCAGCACACAAACACCCGCGATACACCCAACCCGGTATCAAACCCAATGGTATATACCAGAATACCACCAAAGTCCATGCAGCACACAAACACCCGCGATGCATCCAACCCCAGTATCAAACCCAATGGTATATACCAGAATACCACCAACGTCCATGCAGCACACAAACACCCGCGATGGATCCAACCCCAGTATCAAACCCAATGGTATATCCCAGAATACCACCAAAGTCCAGGCCACAAACACCCGCGATGCATCCAACCCCAGTATCAAACCCAATGGTATATCCCAGAATACCACTAACGTCCATGCCACGAACACCCGCGATGCATCCAACCCCGGCATCAAACCCAATGGTATATACCAGAATACCACCAAAGTCCATGCCACACACACCCGCGATGCATCCAATCCAATCCGCATAAACCACACCCGAACCCGTTCGTTCCACAATGCCTCGAACGCTTTCCACTGCAACACGAGTGAGATATGTAGTGTGGGAAAGAGGGAGTGGGAGTGAGGGAGTGTGGGAATGAAGGAGTGTGGGAGCTGTAACGAATGTATCTTATGTTGGTGTAATTTGTTTACATGTCCTCTGAAAGTGATAATGTATTTTGTTAAATTGCTACATATGTAAGCATACATACTCGGGCTATGGAACATGGATATGTTGCATTCACTAGAAAGAAAGTCAACGGACTGCATTTGTTATTTCAGAGGTGACACATCAATGATATTTCTATTAGTTTTTTTATACAAATTTATTTTAGCTCGATTGCGAAACAAGTTCTTACAACTTATATTAATCACTCTCGACACCTCATTCCTGATGGAATCCATCGCCACTAGGGAGAGAGAAGAGGCAACGTGGAATTTAAATGCCTTACCTAATAGCTCCAGCGGGGCTCCAGCGGGGCTCAAGCGGGGCTCGAACTCCGGACCTTTCGCACCTGAAGCGAACGCGCAGCCACTGCGCTATCACGACGTCCACGACTTTCTATTGATTTTGAACATGGTAAAATACAACATATAAGCATTTAGTACACTCCACTATACAGCACTCTTTTAGTACCCATGGTAACACACATTCCTCAGCAGCACACCTCACATTCCTTACTTATTAACTAAGTAACCAATAAAACGCTAAAAACGAGGAAAAGGTTTAAAGCGACACTATAGCTATATGTTTTTGTGTGGTAAAAAGTTCCAGATATTTAATGAATATAATTTCCAATGACTGTATTTAAAAAATAATTCAAATATTCGCACGGAAACGAAAATGATCAAATAAATATAGCACCGGCGTATGTACGCGAACTATTTATCAACACACGTATGTAAACAATGCTTAACTGGCATGCGTGACGCAACAACATGTTTCTTAGATGTTTGTTTTGTCGATAGAGAGCGATGCGCACCGAATGTACAAGCGACGTGGTGAACCGAGTCAGAAAAGTCGTACATTGTACTTTCACTTTGCTATATTGCAAAAACAATGCTTATTGACTGAAAATAATTGTTCAACTTACAATGGAAGAATGTGTAATAGCATTTGCTACTTGGACACTTTCAAATTGTATCATATTTTTATTCCATACGATATAGTCGCTTTAAAAGAAAAGTAATTTAATTGCATTGAGAATATGCACATAATTGTTAGCATCCACTTTGTGATTATGCGTGTTCATTACGAGAATCATTATTTGTTAATTTTAATAGCTATAGCGTGCATACAGATGCTGACTTGGCGTTCCCTGGTTTTGACACATCTCAACGTGCATGCTCACTATACCACCACCTGTGCGGTTCGTTGGAACACCGCTTGCATCCGATGTAAGCTAACACTGAATTGGCACACAGAAAGATACTTCCAACAATTCTGCTGGTTAAATCCACGGTCTGAACCTGTATCACTCAAGACGTCGACACAAGTTTATATTCTTGGCTCTCATATACCGTATTGCCTAACGCTATGTAGACGATGATACGTGTGCACGTGCATGGATATATTAACGAGTTAAGGGGGTATCACCATTTAGATATACTAGGTTATTTGTATTTATTGTATTTTAAAGTCCTACCAACAGCTTGGGTCACATGGCGACTCCAACTACAATGCAGAGTAGAACCACATACCGTTCGCAAGCCAGCATGATAGATTCCTTAAATGAATGAATTCGACTCTCCCAGTGGGATTCAAACATACAGTTATGGCGGGCAAGTGATTTGAAGTCTACGACTGTATCCACACGGCGTCTGAGGCCCATCACCTAGCTAATTTATTCGCACAATAAAGCTGTGTGCCAAGCTTAGCTCAGTCAGCCCACCAGTCCAAGCCCAGTCCAAATCCAGCCTAGCCCAAATCCAGCCCAACCCAGCCCAGCTGTAAATGAATGCCCCAGAAATGTGCTCTGCTAAAGGAAGTTAAATTAAAAGACGCATAAACCAAGAACGTCGGTTTAATGAAACCTAATAATCAATATACCAAGTTCAGTAAGCATCATTACGCTTAACTTAGCATGCTTATGACATTAAGCGATCTGAAATCAAATGTATTGCTCTGGCACTGACTGTCATTCTCATTCTGAAAATGCATTTGCTGTTAAGTAAGTAGTTAGTAGTTGGCCATCTCATATGGTAACCGTCATTTGCAAATGACATTATAGTGTTTAGAGGATAGTGAAAGGTGAGACAAAGCTGGCATGTACGCCGCAGTTGGACCATCCTAGGGAGGCCCAGTGGACGCGGGGGGACACTCCCTTGGAAAATTGTTAGAAAAACAGGGTACTATACATTGTGCAATATCCTGGTACGTGTTGTGTGTGGTGGGGATAGGTGCTGGTGTGTGTATTTTACGCTTATTTATCGTGATATGATACCGACAGAGACCCATCCCAGCGTCTCCTCTAGTTCTTTTACGTGCACAGTGTAAAGACACGAGACCTCGGTTTAAAGTCCCAACTCTGTCAGACGGCGGATCGAACCTGCGATCCCTGGATTACCAGTCCAACGTGTTACCACTGGACTACAGATAGAGAAATTAATGAGATGGAAAATCATTACACCGGAAACTAAGGGGTGGGGTGCTCGAGTCCATTAAGCACCCCCTGGATATACCTCTGTTGCATCGTTAGAGAAGCCTGTCAACTCAAAAAATACTATTTCGAAAACTAGAGGCCATGGTCGTAGATTATAACACCTTTCTCAGATCTCAAACTCGAGTCCAAGTGATTTGATTGGTCGAGTCTGAGATTTTCACTCAGCTGAACCAATCAGAAGCTTGAGACTCGAGTTTGAGATTGGATAACAGTTTTATAATCTCGGAGCCATGTCTCGTCTAAGAGATAGTGGTTTGTTTACTACCGGATACTGTCTAAATATCTCACAACAATAACAGAAATGCAGTTAGGAATACAACGTCTGGAAATCAATGGCAAGCTACTTTAAATACACGTTTGTTTTGAAGATGCTACCACAAATTAACATTAACACACAGCTTGCCATTTTAAGCAAAAGAAGGACGCATTCTTTCTTCCGCCAGTATCTGAATTGCATAACTCATCCCCTAATTCCGTTTCATCAAAGTAAGAAATGTCAGTGTTTTACACACAATGTGCATGGAAATCGAAAGCAGAAAGAAAAAACAACCCATTCAATAGTTATATTACGGGTAAGCCTAGAGGTAACACGTACGAGACAATTGCACACACAGAAATACACGAAGAAATATATAAACACTAATAAATCAAATATGCAAATATATAATGTTATCCAATCTATTTTGCCGGTACGCTCATAGGATCACTTCTCACAATTATGTATGTATGTTCCATTAATGTCAAACCCCTTGCGGGGACGTAAACATGTTTTCCCTGACCAGCTTAGCCGACCTAACTACTAAGCAATATGTGTGAGGTGCCTTGCTCAATGACACTACATACGTGGCATGATCGAGTATCGAACCCGGGACCGTTCGATTCCAAATCCGACCATTCTACCACAGTTGATGTCATTTACACGATTTCTTTTTGTGTGTGGATGAAGTCAGAAACTTCGTTTATTCATTAATCATTATATATACACAATCATAGTATATACAAATTTATTTTAGCTCGATTGCGAAACAAGTTCTTACAACTTATATTAATCACTCTCGAGACCTCATTTCTGATGGAAACCATCGCCACGAGGAAGAGAGAAGAGGCAATGTGGACTTTAAATGCCTTGCCTAAGGGCACAATCGTAACGGCTGCAGCGGGGCTCGAAATCCGGACCTTTCGCACCTGAAGCGAACGCGCATCAACGGCGCTATCACGACTTCCACAATCATATTTTCACATATATAGTACACGTGCAAAACTGCACACATTTAATTACAATAACCTTTTCCCGCTATAGAATTTTCTTTCAAAATTATATAAAACGTCTTATGAACTAGATTAAAAATAAAACAATGCACCATCCAACTTACAAAGAAACGAAACATGAAGCGTGGATATTAGGACATATTTACTGCAAAACACACATCTAGGCTGATCATAATTTCTAACATTAAGAAAAAAGTTTGAAAAAATTATTGGCATATTCTAATAAGCATATGATATTCTGTTATGAAATGTCCTCAGTGACGGCGTTAGCCTTTTCTTTTCTTTCAGGTATATAAAAAATTAAACTCGAGTAAAAAATAACTTTCTAATGTCAAGATCTGTCGTTCTCTTTTCACTTTGGTAGTAAGATTTATATATACAGCATATGACCAAATTTAGTATAATGTTAACGTTATTATAGTTTTTGTTTGCTTTACGTTTATTTATCGTCGCTACCGGTTGCCCACATGGGCGACGCCTCCTCAAGAGATTAGTCATTGTAGATTTTTGGAGGATAGTGCAATGATACAGACAGAGACCCATTCCAGAGTCTCCACTGGTTCTTTTACGTGCACGATGTAAAGCACCGACACGAGACCTCGGCTTAATGTCCCATTTGAAAGACTGTTAATTTTATTATGGTCAGACAGGGTATCGAACCTGCGTTCCCTGGATTACCAGTCCAGCGTGTTACCACTGGACTACATGATCCACGAGAGTACACGTATTCATATTCTTATTGATTCCACACATTGCAAATCTATTGTTTATATATGCCCAGAAATTACTGATCAATGCACATTTTACTAAAAAGTGTTCATAGTCTTCAAGAACTCTACACCTATTGCATGTTGGAAGTTTTTCCATTTTCCATTTAAATAAGTGTTCTCGTGTGGCAACAATGTTGTGAACTATTTTGAATTGAATCTGTTTTATACGATTGTGAGTACAATTACATTTCAAGGAGATGTAAAACTGTTCCCAGTTTATAGTCTTGCCAACGTTTTTTCAGAGAAATTCTCTATCAACATCCTGTAACAGTCTGTATTTAACATAGAGTGTAATGGGCGTTTATTTTTTCCAAACGAAATCGTGAGATTAGTTTTAACATATGTTGACCAAGATTGGTTTGATTTTAATATGTGTTTCCATCGTTTCGGTAAACATAATCGCAACTTATTAATCTCTGCTATCCAGTTTGCTCTATTTAATATCTAATTTTTGTAGATTTTTCTCTTCGCTGATTACCCCTCGTTATGGCCACGAACATCATACACAACTAATCCTGATTTACTCCATGAAGTGAATACAGGACACTTGCCGTTCATGATATGCATTTATTACCCCAAATTATCTGTGTTCGAATTCCATAGTAATCATTTGGTAGTGCTTTGTTATTATTGTCTATTCGAATTCCATAGTAATCATTTGGTAGTGCTTTGTTATTACTGTCTATTCGAATTCCATAGTAATCATTTGGTAGTGCTTTGTTATTACTGTCTATTCGAATTCCATAGTAATCATTTGGTAGTGCATTGTTATTATTGTCTATTCGAATTCCATAGTAATCATTTGGCAGTGTTTTGTTATTACTGTCTATTTGAATTCCATAGTAATCATTTGGCAGTGTTTTGTTATTACTGTCTATTCGAATTCCATAGTAATCATTTGGTAGTGCTTTGTTATTACTGTCTATTCGAATTCCATAGTAATCATTTGGTAGTGCTTTGTTATTATTGTCTATTCGAATTCCATAGTAATCATTTGGCAGTGTTTTGTTATTATTGTCTATTCGAATTCCATAGTAATCATTTGGTAGTGCTTTGTTATTACTGTCTATTCGAATTCCATAGTAATCATTTGGTAGTGCTTTGTTATTACTGTCTATTCGAATTCCATAGTAATCATTTGGTAGTGCTTTGTTATTACTGTCTATTCGAATTCCATAGTAATCATTTGGTAGTGCTTTGTTATTACTGTCTATTCGAATTCCATAGTAATCATTTGGTAGTGCTTTGTTATTACTGTCTATTCGAATTCTATAGTAATCATTTGGTAGTGCTTTGTTATTACTGTCTATTCGAATTCCATAGTAATCATTTGGTAGTGCTTTGTTATTACTGTCTATTCGAATTCCATAGTAATCATTTGGCAGTGTTTTGTTATTACTGTCTATTCGAATTCCATAGTAATCATTTGGTAGTGTTTTGTTACTATTGTCTATTCGAATTCCATAGTAATCATTTGGCAGTGTTTTGTTATTACTGTCTATTCGAATTCCATAGTAATCATTTGGCAGTGTTTTGTTATTACTGTCTATTCGAATTCCATAGTAATCATTTGGTAGTGCTTTGTTACTATTGTCTATTCGAATTCCATAGTAATCATTTGGTAGTGCTTTGTTATTACTGTCTATTCGAATTCCATAGTAATCATTTGGTAACATATGTCTATTCGAATTCCATAGTAATCATTTGTAGTGCTTTGTTATACTGTCTATTCGAATTCCATAGTAATCATTTGGTAATGCTTTGTTACTATTGTCTATTCGAATTCCATAGTAATCATTTGGTAGTGCTTTGTTACTACTGTCTATTCGAATTCCATAGTAATCATTTGGTAGTGCTTTGTTACTATTGTCTATTCGAATTCCATAGTAATCATTTGGTAGTGCTTTGTTATTACTGTCTATTCGAATTCCATAGTAATCATTTGGTAATGCTTTGTTACTATTGTCTATTCGAATTCCATAGTAATCATTTGGTAGTGCTTTGTTACTACTGTCTATTCGAATTCCATAGTAATCATTTGGTAGTGCTTTGTTACTATTGTCTATTCGAATTCCATAGTAATCATTTGGTAGTGCTTTGTTATTACTGTCTATTCGAATTCCATAGTAATCATTTGGTAATGCTTTGTTACTATTGTCTATTCGAATTCCATAGTAATCATTTGGTAGTGCTTTGTTACTACTGTCTATTCGAATTCCATAGTAATCATTTGGTAGTGCTTTGTTACTATTGTCTATTCGAATTCCATAGTAATCATTTGGTAGTGCTTTGTTATTACTGTCTATTCGAATTCCATAGTAATCATTTGGTAGTGCTTATTATTGTCTATCCGAATTCCATAGTAATCATTTGGTAGTGTTTTGTTACTATTGTCTATTCGAATTCCATAGTAATCATTTGGCAGTGTTTTGTTATTACTGTCTATTCGAATTCCATAGTAATCATTTGGCAGTGTTTTGTTATTACTGTCTATTCGAATTCCATAGTAATCATTTGGTAGTGCTTTGTTACTATTGTCTATTCGAATTCCATAGTAATCATTTGGTAGTGCTTTGTTATTACTGTCTATTCGAATTCCATAGTAATCATTTGGTAATGCTTTGTTACTATTGTCTATTCGAATTCCATAGTAATCATTTGGTAGTGCTTTGTTACTACTGTCTATTCGAATTCCATAGTAATCATTTGGTAGTGCTTTGTTATTACTGTCTATTCGAATTCCATAGTAATCATTTGGTAGTGCTTTGTTATTACTGTCTATTCGAATTCCATAGTAATCATTTGGCAGTGTTTTGTTATTACTGTCTATTCGAATTCCATAGTAATCATTTGGTAGTGTTTTGTTACTATTGTCTATTCGAATTCCATAGTAATCATTTGGCAGTGTTTTGTTATTACTGTCTATTCGAATTCCATAGTAATCATTTGGCAGTGTTTTGTTATTACTGTCTATTCGAATTCCATAGTAATCATTTGGTAGTGCTTTGTTACTATTGTCTATTCGAATTCCATAGTAATCATTTGGTAGTGCTTTGTTATTACTGTCTATTCGAATTCCATAGTAATCATTTGGTAATGCTTTGTTACTATTGTCTATTCGAATTCCATAGTAATCATTTGGTAGTGCTTTGTTACTACTGTCTATTCGAATTCCATAGTAATCATTTGGTAGTGCTTTGTTACTATTGTCTATTCGAATTCCATAGTAATCATTTGGTAGTGCTTTGTTATTACTGTCTATTCGAATTCCATAGTAATCATTTGGTAGTGCTTTGTTACTATTGTCTATTCGAATTCCATAGTAATCATTTGGTAGTGCTTTGTTATTACTGTCTATTCGAATTCCATAGTAATCATTTGGTAATGCTTTGTTACTATTGTCTATTCGAATTCCATAGTAATCATTTGGTAGTGCTTTGTTACTACTGTCTATTCGAATTCCATAGTAATCATTTGGTAGTGCTTTGTTACTATTGTCTATTCGAATTCCATAGTAATCATTTGGTAGTGCTTTGTTATTACTGTCTATTCGAATTCCATAGTAATCATTTGGTAATGCTTTGTTACTATTGTCTATTCGAATTCCATAGTAATCATTTGGTAGTGCTTTGTTACTACTGTCTATTCGAATTCCATAGTAATCATTTGGTAGTGCTTTGTTACTATTGTCTATTCGAATTCCATAGTAATCATTTGGTAGTGCTTTGTTACTATTGTCTATTCGAATTCCATAGTAATCATTTGGCAATGTTTTGTTATTACTGTCTATTCGAATTCCATAGTAATCATTTGGTAGTGCTTTGTTACTATTGTCTATTCGAATTCCATAGTAATCATTTGGTAGTGCTTTGTTACTATTGTCTATTCAAATTCCATAGTAATCATTTGGTAGTGCTTTGTTATTACTGTCTATTCGAATTCCATAGTAATCATTTGGTAGTGCTTTGTTACTATTGTCTATTCGAATTCCATAGTAATCATTTGGCAGTGTTTTGTTATTACTGTCTATTCGAATTCCATAGTAATCATTTGGTAGTGCTTTGTTATTACTGTCTATTCGAAGTCCATAGTAATCATTTGGTAGTGCTTTGTTATTACTGTCTATTCGAATTCCATAGTAATCATTTGGCAGTGTTTTGTTATTACTGTCTATTCGAATTCCATAGTAATCATTTGGTAGTGCTTTGTTATTATTGTCTATTCGAATTCCATAGTAATCATTTGGCAGTGTTTTGTTATTACTGTCTATTCGAATTCCATAGTAATCATTTGGTAGTGCTTTGTTATTACTGTCTATTCGAATTCCATAGTAATCATTTGGTAGTGCTTTGTTATTACTGTCTATTCGAATTCCATAGTAATCATTTGGCAGTGTTTTGTTATTACTGTCTATTCGAATTCCATAGTAATCATTTGGTAGTGCTTTGTTATTATTGTCTATTCGAATTCCATAGTAATCATTTGGCAGTGTTTTGTTATTACTGTCTATTCGAATTCCATAGTAATCATTTGGCAGTGTTTTGTTATTATTGTCTAATTGTTTAAATCCAAACAGACGGATCTGTAGTCCAGTGGTAACACACTGGACTGGTAATCCAGGGATTGCAGGTTCGATATCTCGTCTGACCCTAATAAAATGATCAGTCTTTCAGATGGGACTTTAAACCGAGGTAAGTGCTTTGCACCGTGCACGTAAAAGAACAAGAGGAGACTCTGGAATGGGTCTCTCTCTGTATCATTGCACTATCCTCCACTATCTCTTCAGGAGGTGTTGCTCATATGGGCAACCGGTAGCGACGATAAATAAACGTTAGTTCGGCCGTAATGGTTACCCTATATATAATGACGTATATAATGTGTATCTTTCTATTTACAAGTGAAGCCAAGACGCAATATAAATAAGACGACTGGATATTTGAATTTGATAAAATTATTTATTTTTTGACATGAATAATTGTTTATCTATGTTAGTAAACAAACCACTACATGGTTATGTTACGTCCCGGCACCCACATGCAACTGTTGAAACATGTATATCATAGTGGTTTGTTTCTACAACAATCTGCAATGTACAGTTAAACCTGTGTTAGTAATGTTCACCTGTATTAAGCAGCCAGCCTGTATTAAGCAGCCATTTTCCAGATTACCAATCTGTTTTATTATACAGTTGATCTCTATTAAGCAGCCACCTGTGTTAATCAACCACTTTATGCGGTTCCCTTGGCTGGCTGCTTAGCACAGGTTTGAGTCTATATGCATGTATATATTATAAATTTAGGATGTTAGATGATGTTGGTCATTAATTGTGCTGTGTTGGAAAATTAATTATCTGTACATAACTTTGAAGATTGTGTGTATTTATAATAATAATAATAATAATAATAAAGACTTTATTTAACGAGAGTACTCATTTAACAAAAGTTAATCTACCATGAGGCCCTCAACATATATACATATGGAAAGGAATTATTATAAGTTGTTAAAAAAACTTGTTTTCCAATCCAATGTATTAAGCAGCCAACCTGTATTAAGCAGCCATTTTCCAGACATTATGTAATTTGTGTATATTATATATACGTATTTGTAAAATGTATACTTTAATAAATAAAGTTTAAACTAACATAATATTTATATACAATCAAATGCAATCAAAAGATAGCACTATAAGTGAGAACTGCACATTGGAATAATATAATAATGTAAAAGCTGAAAAATAGAGAAACTATATTTAATATGTAATGGAATATGATGATATATGTTATTGGCTAGCAGAGTAGAAAATGGGAATGAGACAATTAATGATACTAGATCTATTTAACAATGTGCAGATTTGACTTGTAGTGGTATCTTCAACATATTTGGATGTACTTGGTACAGCCAGCATGTGCTATACATGTATTCCAATGCCCAATGTATACACTTTAATCACTGATGTATGGCCAACTAACTGACCTTCAATAACTAGAGTATTCCTGCCTGAATGCCTCTCCGAGCAGTATTTAAGGTACGGACGAACACCTGGGTACGACCACTGACCGTACGCAAGCTAGCTGGATAGCTTCCTTTCAGGAAGGAATTCGACAACCCAGTGTGATTCAAACCTACATCGGTGTAAAGTCAACGACCTTAGCATGTCAACCCGTAATTAATTGTGTACGGTGTAGAGTAAACCGAGGAGGACAGTAATTAATTGTGTACGGTGTGGAGTAAACCGAGGGGGACCGTAATTAATTGTGTACGGTGTAGAGTAAACCGAGGGGGACCGTAATTAATTGTGTACGGTGTAGAGTAAACCGAGGGGGACCGTAATTAATTGTGTACGGTGTAGAGTAAACCAAGGAGGACCGTAATTAATTGTGCATGGTGTAGAGTAAACCAAGGAAGACCGTAATTAATTGTGTACGGTGTAGAGTAAACCGAGAAGGACAATAATTAATTGTGTACGGTGTAGAGTAAACCAAGGAGGACCGTAATTAATTGTGCATGGTGTAGAGTAAACCAAGGAGGACCGTAATTAAGTGTGCATGGTGTAGAGTAAACCAAGAAGGACAATAATTAATTGTGTACGGTGTAGACTAAACCAAGGAGGACCGTAATTAATTATGTACGGTGTAGAGTAAACCAAGAAGGACAATAATTAATTGTGTACGGTGTAGAGTAAACCAAGGAGGACCGTAATTAATTATGTACGGTGTAGAGTAGACCAAGGAGGACCGTAATTAATTATGTACGGTGTAGAGTAAACCAAGGAAGACCGTAATTAATTATGTACGGTGTAGAGTAAACCAAGGAAGACCGTAATTAATTGTGTACGGTGTAGAGTAAACCAAGGAGGACCGTAATAAATTGTGTACGGTGTAGAATAAACCAAGGAGGACCGTAATTAATTGTGTACGGTGTAGAGTAAACCAAGGAGGACCGTAATTAATTGTGTACGATGTAGAGTAAACCAAGGAGGACCGTAATTAATTGTGTACGGTGTAGAGTAAACCAAGGAGGACCGTAATTAATTGTGTACGGTGTAGAGTAAACCAAGGAGGGCCGTATGTCAATTGCTCACGTTCCGCTTGTTTGTCTTGATTCACCGGAGTACACGTTTTATTTATAGCTTCGTGTTGTACTTACTCTTTGTAGTTTGAACGTTTTTCTGACCTTGAGAATGCACGTGAGTTTCGTGCACGTCCCCTTGCTATGGGAAGTGTTGACGTTTCACCAGTGTGACTCGGTTGGCTATCACTAGTAGCCACGGATATGAGTTCTGTTTCGTCAGTTTCAACAGTGTTTTGTGAATTTGGAAGTGCAGCTATGACTGGGATTTCATTACTTACAGGACTATGGGATGGGGGATTTACTGCCAGAATATTTTCAGCGGGGGGAAGTGTGATTGTTGTACAGCATGGGACGTCACAAACTGGATTTACTGAACGAATAGATCCATTCTGACATTGTGCAATTTGTGGGATGGCAACAGGTGTACCTGGCACGAGTGGAGTGTCAACATTTCCGAAATATGCATGACTAAGACAAGTGGCAGGTGTTTGAGTCTCCATTGGATATATTCGGGACGCGATATCCTGGGTAATAGGGGAGCTTAACATGTTGTGCGCTGGAACTAAACGAGTCGGTTGGAGTTACACCCGAGGGTTGCTGAGATTCCTGGAAAACACCCGGGGCTGATAAGTGCATGTGAAAGGGATTATTAACCTGGTCTGGATTTACTTGGCTTTGAGCCAAATTCGGGTGCACAAAAGGGCTAAAGAATGGAAAATGGGTATGTGGGATATTGCTTACATTCAATGATCCGCGTGCACTGACCTGTGACACCTGGGGTAAGTTATTTATACCGTTACTTTTTTTGTTACGTATATTTATCGTCGCTACCGGTTACCCATATGAGCGACGCCTCCTGAAGAGATTAGTTATTTTAGATTTTGGAGGATAGTGCATGATACAGACAGAGACCCATTCCAGAATCTCCTATGGTTCTTTTACGTGCACCGTGTACAGCACCGACACGAGACCTCGGTTTAACGTCCCATCTGAAAGACTGTTAATTTTATTAGGGTCAGACGGGGGATTGAACCTGCGATCACTGGATTACCAGTCCAGCGTGTTACCACTGGACTACAGATCCGTCTGTTATACTGTTACTGTTACTGATGTGTTCATTTATATGTATATTGCTACTGTGTTGAATTGTAGACCTAGTCGTAGGCACTGCATCACTGGAAAGTTGTCCCCCCCCCCCTGTGACGTCGTGCTCGATGTTGCTTGGTCTCATCTTAATTGATCAATCTGTGACAATCTGCTGATGCGTGTGTATGTGTTAATATAGACATATTATAATTATATTCAGCTTGAATGTGACGATACAGTGTGAGACTTGTGCATATGCACATTCTTTAAAATTCTAGGTAAGTTGCATGCCACGATTTTTGTTTATTTCGATAAAATCTGGCCAAGAGCGATTGTGACGTCACACGCTCCTTACATAATTGATAAAAACAGTAGTAATCCGAGTGAATTACCTGACAATGGCTACTCTACGACCATGATCTAAATATTGCGCAATACATGTGGACGTTTACATGCTATAGACTCCTTATAAGTTTCTAAACATTATTTTGACAGCCAGACATATTGAATATGGTCATAACTTCAAATTAAAAGCATTGCTACCCTTGTTGGCGTTTTTCCTTTAAAGTGACATTACATCGCAAAAGGCAAAAACATACATTTTTTCACGTATAAATTCATTGCTACTACACATTCTTCAGAATACATTCGAACACTAACATTGAATCAATAAACAATATTTTGTGGTTTACAAACTTTCAATAGTGAAAGTAGGATTTAACATAACGGGCATCCACGCTCCTGAATTGACATTTATTTGTAATTGGAGTCAATACTAAACGTGTGCTACTGTCGTTCAGAGATAGACTCAGATTAGTCTAGAAATACATATGCACGGTACAACTGTGAAACATAACGGTAAATATATACTATGTAATATTTGGAAAATAATTATATAATATAATAGGAAATTACATTCTGTAGAAATTTGCGTTTTCACTGATGTAGTGTCGCTTTAAATACTTAGTACCCAGTGAAGAGAATGTTGTCAATATTGCTGTCAATGTTGTGTTTCTTGTACCACCCTTTGTCTAAAGGAGAAGACACGTTTTGTTTCCTTTTATCAGACACCGTTTGAGGGGTTGGCTGTGACATCTTCACTGCGGCCAGACATAACACATAATACAGTCTAACTTCTGAGTTTAATGTCAAATTCGTAATAAAAATTGGTCTACTATACTATTTCTCACTCATGAATGAAAAAAACAGTCGTTGTCTACAATCCTTCAATAAAATGTTCTATTCCATATTTTCAATTTTATTTCGTCAGTGATCTAAAACACCGCCATTACTTATTTTTAACCGGCTGTGGATTTTACGTAAAATCTTTATCTCAACCAGCCGATCAGAATATAGTATCAACCACGCATAACGCGCCTTCATCACTTGCTCCGCCCAGGGTTAGGGTTGGGTTAAGGTCAAAACACGTGGTTGATGTCATTATTCAGTTGGGTGGTTGAGAAAAGAGGCTTACCATGTAGTGTATTGCCTAAAGATACGACAACAGGTGTTCAGACTCACAAACTCTCGATTAATCTCCGGCTCCACTATATATATAATATATATAGATATATATATATATATCTATTCGGCTGCTTAAGACGGGGTTATATAACTACAGTCAACCTCATCTTAGGCGGCCGACCAAGGAATTACAGAACGTGGCTGCTAAACACAGGTGGCTACTTAATAAAGGTCAACTGTATAATAGTTTAACATATTGGGAATATGGAAACTGGCTGCTTAAGTTTAAACTTTATTTACTTTACAACGATTGCGTTTCAACAACTTATATTAATCACTCTGGTTGGCGCGGACGAAAGCGTAAATGTGGTCATTCGTGTGGGAGGAAACCGGAATATCCGCAGAAAATCCACCTGTCCGGGGATGGAACTCGGGTTTCTTTGGTGAGAAGAGAGCGATATAACCACTGCGCTAATCGGACAGCCACTGCGCCAATAGCACTGACTGCTTAATAAAGGGCGGTGGCTTAATATAGGTGACAACTAACACAGGTTTGACTGTACAGCAATACTGATAATTGTTGACTTGGCCGTTTTAAACAAGGCCTAATTCTATTTAAGTATTGGCTTATTTCGCTCCATTTGTAGAACGATTTAGTAGAGCAAATTGAAATTACGGGATGTAAAATGCTCTCTATCATTCTTAGAATCCGTTCCAGAACTGTTCTAGTGGATGTAAGGAGGCTATGTCCACTAGAGATGAAACATAATACATTAAACAAATTGCTAGAAGTTCACATCTTCATGTGACGAGAACACAGATAAACATACAGGTTATGTCCACGAATATGACCATTGTGTTACTATAGTTAATTTGGGTACTTTAATTTACACACGCTTTGTATTAAGCTTGTTTTCAAATCCTATTTGTCTTACAATCATTTCTAAATTCTAATAGTTGTATATGTATATGTATATATATATTTAGCACAACAAATAAATAATGTTTAAACTAATGTGGGTACTTTGCTAAGCGAGGTGGTGGATGAGTGGACACGTGCAACTCACCGATGTAGGTTCTAATCCCACTGGCGTGTCGAATTCGTCCATGTGATGAAGCTACCCATCTGACTTGTGGATGGTTGATGGTTTTACCCGGGTCCATGTACGTGCTGCTCAGTGGGGCACACAGGCTCTTCCTCCACCAATGGAGAGTCGCCATATCAGTTTATATTTTATACACATTTATTTTTAGCTCGATTGCGAAACACGTTCCTATAACTTATATTAATCACTCTCGATACCTCATTCCTGATGGAATCCATCGCCACGAGGGAGAGAGAAGATGCAACGTGGAAATTAAATGCCTTGCCTAAGGGAACACTTATAACGGCTCCAGCGGGGAACTTTCGCACCTGAAGCCATCACATATTTCCTTGTATGCACACACGTGTAATACAGCCTGGAAGGATTCTGATTGGTCGAGGTATGACCGCTTGCGTTTGACACATTCTACATATAGTTTCAACTTTGCGTTCATGGTTGAAAAACAGACGGATCTGTAGTCCAGTGGTAACACGCTGTACTGGTAATCCAGGGATCGCAGGTTCGATCCCCCGTCTGACCCTAATAAAATTAACAGTCTTTCAGATGAGACGGTAAACCGAGGTCTCGTGTCGGTGCTTTACACCGTGCACGTAAAAGAACCAGAGGAGACTCTGGAATGGGTCTCTGTCTGTATCATTGCACTATCCTCCAATACCTAAAATGACTAATCTCTTCAGGAGGCGTCGCTCATATGGGCGACGATAAATAAACGTAAACACACGCATGGTTGAAAATCGATAAATTGCTAAACATGCCCTAGAGGAATTCAGTATTGTGATTAAACGTATTTTGTCGATTACTTGCGTGAATTTGTTTGATTATCAGGAACTATTTACTTCGGCGGACGGATATACCATACCAATTTCCTTAAGATGTAATACGTTTTCCACCTATTTATTGTTGTTGTTACTGTGGTAATGTGATAAACCATGTTTTATGAAACTCTTTACGAGCGTAAGATCCTATATATATATATATTTCTATATATAGATGACTAGCATTATATTGTTATAACATGCTGGACTGGTAATCCAGGGATCGCAGGTTCGATTCCCCGTCTGACCCTAATAAAATTAACAGTCTTTCAGACGGGACGTTAAACCGAGGTCTCGTGTCGGTGCTTTACACCGTGCACGTACAAGAACCAGAGGAGACTGGAATGGGACTCATGCACTATCCTCCAAAATCTAAAATAACTAATATCTTCAGGAGGCGTCGCTTAGATGGGCAACCGGTAGCGACGATAAATAAGGGTAAAACACACACGCGAATATAGAACGAACAATTGCTTTCTTCTGTCAGATCAATCTCGCATTGTTATTATTTCGTGAAAGAAAAACGGTGCTAAAATATATATTTATAAATACCCCTCCC
The DNA here is from genome assembly GCA_014843695.1 of Archivesica marissinica. Lineage (NCBI taxonomy): Eukaryota > Metazoa > Mollusca > Bivalvia > Venerida > Vesicomyidae > Archivesica > Archivesica marissinica. Next base: position 64,077,644 of record CM026403.1, on the reverse strand, counting down.
CTCCACACACACTGGCTTACTGGCGAAATTGTCACAATTAAAACAGCTTTAGGTTGTACAACAACAAATAAATTGCCTATTAAATACATAGTAAAAAGTAAAAACATACAGTCTGTTCATTTGTATTTCCAATCTTTCATTTCTTCTGATACCACATCCACTGTGAAAAGAGGTATTGAAATCAAACAGAAAAACAGCAAAAATATTACAAATGCCATGGCAAACATTGACACCGTTTACCTGTGAACGACGCCACTGTGTTTACAAACTGTATTCTTCCGCCAAATAATCACAGTACCTTCAGTGGTGGTGTTTTACGTTTATTTATCGTCGCTACCGGTTGCCCATATGAGCGACGCCTCCTGAAGAGATTAGTTATTTTAGATTTTTGGAGGATAGTGCAATGATACAGACAGAGACCCATTCCAGAGTCTCCTCTGGTTCTTCTACGTGCACGGTGTAAAGCACCGACACGAGACCTCGGTTTAACGTCCCATCTGAAAGACTGTTAATTTTATTAGGGTCAGACGGGGGATCGAACGTGCGATCCCTGGATTACCAGTCCAGCGTGTTACCACTGGACTACATATCCGTCTGTGAGTACCTTCAGTTTGCAATGGCCTGAATTCTTATACCACATATTTTCTACACATCAACTAGTCTGAAGTCTTCTCAAGTCACATAATTTTCAAAACACACAGACTATACACTGCATGTCATGAAAACGCATTTATTTACCAAAATGAATAATGAACTATATTAGTTATCAGGACTACATTCGCATATTTACGTATATACAACCTATAATCGGAGACGGCCGTTTCGTTTACATGGGCGAGTTTTGCCCGTTGAAACATACAGTAGAAAAATATATAACTTATTAAAATTTATATCAATAACAATCTGACAATATGTATTAGTGCACAATATTCAAACAATCTGGTATATTTAGTCAATATCTGTTTTTAAATCTTTAAGATGCAATCTTTGTACATCCAATTTAGTTCCTTGACACCACCTTCGGTAAAGATTAAACTTTATATTTACATTATATTTTACAACGATTGCGAAACAAGCTTTAGCAACTTATATTAATCACTCTCATTGGCTCGGATGAAAGCCTAAATGTGGTCATTCCTGTGGGAGGAAACCGGAGTACCCGGAGAAAACCCACCTGTCAGATCTGGCGAGTACCGTACCATCTCACATACTTCCCGGTCTGAGGATAGACCTCGCTAACCACTGCGCTAATCGGTAACATTTCACTGATTTCAATATAAACGATTCTAGAGATAATTCAACCAGGCGCAAATGGAATGATAAACAAGGGAGATAAAGACGGATAGTTATCAATAAAATCTGGGCACCACCCTTAAGAATGATATAATAACATACGATTAATGGGTTCGATCCCCCGTCTGACCCTAATAAAATTAACAGTCTTTTAGACCGAGGTCTCGTGTATGTGTTGTTCCCAGTGTACGTAAAAGAACAAGAGGAGACTCTGAAATGTCTATCTCTCTGTATCATTGCACTATCCTCCAACAATCTAAATTGACTAATCTCTTCAGGAGGCGTTGCTCATCTGGGCAACCGGTAGCGACGATAAATAAACGTAAAAACACATAAGAGTCCGCCTCCGTGGTCGAGTGGTTACGGTCGCTGACTTGTATACCACTGACTCCTATCGTCATCCCTGATGGTCACCGGTTCGAGCCCCGTTCAAACCGCCGTTTCTCTTTATGTGAACAAGTTGGCAGTTTCTTACAGAGGTTGATGAACCAAGTACTGGTTAACCGTTTGGAGCCTGTCCAGGATAGACGTTGTTATGTAAACTGCCCGTCGTTCAAATGGGCAACCGGTAGTGACGTTAAATAAGCTTAAATAAAATAGAGAGAAGATAATCCAATCAGGTGCAAATGGAATGATAGAGAGAAGATAATCCAATCAGGTGCAAATGGAATAAAATAGAGAGAAGATAATCCAATCAGGTGCAAATGGAATGAAATAGAGAGAAGATAATCCAATCAGGTACAAATGGAATGAAATAGAGAGAAGATAATCCAATCAGGTGCACATGAAATGCTAGAGAGAAGATAATCCAATCAAGTGCAAATAAAATGATAGAGAGAAGATAATCCATTCAGGTGCAAATGGAATGATAGAGAGAAGATAATCCAATCAGGTACACATGGAACGATAGAGAGAAGATAATCCAATCAGGTGCAAATAAAATGATAGAGAGAAGATCATCCATTCAGGTGCAAATGGAATGATAGAGAGAAGATAATCCAATCAGGTACAAATGGAATGATAGAGAGAAGATAATCCAATCAGGTACAAATGGAATGATAGAGAGAAGATAATCCAATCAGGTACAAATGGAATGATAGAGAGAAGATAATCCAATCAGGTACAAATGGAATGATAGAGAGAAGATAATCCAATCATATGCAAATGGAATGATAGAGAGAAGATAATCCAATCAGATGAACATGGAATAATAGAGAGAAGATAATCCAATCAGGTTCAAATGGAATGATAGAGAGAAGCTAATCCAATCAAGTACACATTGAATGATAGAGAGAAGATACTCCAATCAGGTTCAAATGGAATGATAGAGAGAAGATAATCCAATCAGGTTCAAATGGAATGATAGAGAGAAGATAATCCAATCAAGTACAAATGGAATGATAGAGAGAAGATAATCCAATCAGGTACAAATGGAATGATAGAGAGAAGATAATCCAATCAGATGCAACTGGAATGATAGAGAGAAGATACTCCAATCAGGTACAAATGGAATGATAGAGAGAAGATACTCCAATCAGATGAACATGGAATAATAGAGAGAAGATAATCCAATCAGGTACAAATGGAATGATAGAGAGAAGATAATCCAATCAGGAGCAAATGAAATGCTAGAGAGAAGATAATCCAATCAGATGAACATGGAATAATAGAGAGAAGATAATCCAATCAGGTACACATGGAATGATAGAGAGAAGATAATCCAATCAGGAGCAAATGAAATGCTAGAGAGAAGATAATCCAATCAGGTACAAATGGAATGATAGATAGAAGATAATCCAATCAGGTGCAAATGGAATGATAGAGAGAAGATAATCCAATCAGGTACAAATGGAATGATAGAGAGAAGATAATCCAATCAGGTACAAATGGAATGATGCACAAGTGAGATAAAAACCGGATACTGAGCGAGTAAATATTTGTTTATATTATATATATATGTTAGAGGTCCGCCACCGTGGTCGAGTGGATTAGGTCGCTGACGTGTATACTACTGTAACCTATCATCACTGATTGTCACGGGTTCGAGCCCCGCTCAGACCGTGTCTCATTTATATGAAAACATTGGCAGTTTCTTACGGAGGTTGGTGCACACAAGTACTGGTTAACCGCAAAGGTGTTGTTAGGTAAACTGCCCACCGGCGATATAGCCCAAAATGGTGCTGATGCAGGCGTAAAACCCGAAATATAAATATATAACATATGTTAGAACAGTTTTGCTTTAATTATAAGACACATATGAGATAAATATTACATGTATTTACACATAGATATAAATATAAATGGCTATGATTGTGGGAGCTCATTTGTATAAAATGTATGCTGCATTATGTTTGCACTGTTCGCTAACTGTATATAATATGTATGTATGTCCTCATGGGCTTGAAAGCCTACTGTAATTTAATAAAATAAACTAAACTATCAAACTATGTTACTGTGCTATTCAATGCGTATTTAGATCCACTATTCACGTAAAAGTCACGTGTTGTCGCCTGAAAACATGGAGCAAGACTGCTAGTACACATCTGTGCATTATTTCAAGCACGCGGGTAGAACATGGATAGTCGTGGAAGCGCCGTGGTAGAGCGTTCGCTTCAGGTGCGAACGGCCCGGAGTTGGAGCCGCGCTGGAGCCGTTACGATTGTGCCCTTAGGCAAGCAAAATAAATGTGCATACATTAATATGGATACCTTAATTCGACATCGCCAGTGGGATTCGAACCTACAGCGATGAGGGGCAACTTATTTGAAGCCAACGACCGTAAGCACGGCCACAGCGGCGACATTATTGTTTTAGAATGTCCTGAATATAGCATCGGATAGAAGCAAGCGTATATGTTATTATGTGTGATATTGGTTTTTATAGTCGATAACCTCGTTAAAATACACAATAAATTATGTAACCTGAGTATTGGTACCCACTCTGCTGGGAAGACATGTCATTAGTTTACTGTCAAAGTAACGAAACGTCTGGTATTGTACAGACTATGAAAGACCTGGGTGACATTCCCTATTTCATCCTTTCGCGTGTACAACATAAAGCGACACTATCAGTAAAGTAAAATTCCCCAAATAGTGTCCTCAAAAACTGAGTAGTTCAACTAATAAACAAACGTCGTATACGCGGTTTGTTGACATAACAACATAATGTAAATAGGGTCGACATCCATGCGTAATACAACACGTACATCCTGAATAACACGATTTATGTTACAGATTTACCGTTAATCTCACATGTGTGCCTATGCATATTTATTTGTAGACTAATCGTAGTTAAATTATCTCTAAGCGATAGTATCACGCACTTAGTATCGACTCCAGTGACAAACAAATGTCAATTCAGGAGCGTTATATGAAATCCTACTTTCACTATTATAATTATGTAGACCACAAAACATACTGTTTATTGATTCGATGTTAGTGTTAGAATGTATTCGGAAGAATTTGTAGTAGTAATGCATTTATACGTGAACAATGCATTCTTATGCATTTATACGTGAAAAATGCATTCTTTTATTTTTGCTATGTATTGTCGCTTTAACGAATTCACGATTTCAATTCACGAACTTCATGAAGCTGAAATCGTGAATTATGAAGCTGAAATCATGAATTATGAAGCTGAAATCATGAATTATGAAGCTGAAATCGTGAATTATGAAGCTGAAATCATGAATTATGAAGCTGAAATCATGAATTATGAAGCTGAAATCGTGAATTATGAAGCTGAAATCATGAATTATGAAGCTGAAATCATGAATTATGAAGCTGAAATCGTGAATTATGAAGCTGAAATCATGAATTATGAAGCTGAAATCATGAATTATGAAGCTGAAATCGTGAATTATGAAGCTGAAATCATGAATTATGAAGCTGAAATCATGAATTATGAAGCTGAAATCGTGAATTATGAAGCTGAAATCATGAATTATGAAGCTGAAATCGTGAATTATGAAGCTGAAATCATGAATTATGAAGCTGAAATCGTGAATTATGAAGCTGAAATCATGAATTCGTATAGTTGAACTCATGCAATTCATGAATTTAACATCGTGATTTAGGGAAGTTGAACTCGTGAATCCGTGCTTACAAGTAGACACAATGAAATGTTGAAGTAACGAATGCCACCATTGTTGTTTCTGATGAGCATAATACATTTAAATAAATTCAAACAGTATTAACCGAAAATTCTATCCGGCGACATTTACTGAAATTGTGAATTCGTGAAGTTGAACTCGTGAATTCGTAGTTGAACTCATGAAAGTCATGAATTTAGCATCGTGATTTAGGAAGTTGAACTCGTGAATCCGTGCTTACAAGTAGACACAATGGAATGATGAAGTAATGAATGCCACAATCGTTTGTTCGTGCATGCCACTCTCTCACAATAACATCTAATCCGGGCATCGGTAGACAATCATTTATGTCTGGGTGAACGAACTTCATTTAGTACGATAAAAATAGGGTGAGGGCAACTTGACATAAATATATCATTATCATAGATAAGCAAACAGCTGCCGGCGGCGGATCATGTCATTAACCTGTGATGTTATATCTCATTTATAGAAGGGTTATGGCGAGTATTACAGCTATGATTAGACGATCCATATCATTAAAGCGACACTACATCGGTGAAAACGCAAATGTCTGCAGAATGTAATTTCCTGTTATATGGTATCATTTATTTCCAAATATTTGCCTCAAAAAAGTATTTCAACAAATAAACAAACGTCATATACGCGGTTTATTGACATAACAAAATAACGTAAATAGGGTCGATATTCATGCGTAATACAAAGTGTTTATCCCGAATAACACAAGTTATTCTACATATTTACCGTGATATCTTACATGTGTGCCTATGCATATTTATTTGCAGACTGATCTTAATTAAAATATCTCTAAGCGAAAGTATCGCGTGTTTAGTATTGACTTCAATGACAACACAAGTCAATTCAGGAGCCTGGATGACCGTTATATGAAATCCTACTTTCACGTATACCACAAAAACACTGTTAAATTGATTCAATGTATCGAATGTATTCAGAAGAATGTGTAGTAGCAATGCATTTATACGTGAAAAAAAACCCATTTTATTTGCTTTTTGAGATATAATGTCGCTTTAAGAGAATTGTAGAATCAACAACAAATAAAAAAACCCGATAGCAATTAATGTTATATTCATGTTCAAAATTACTGTCTCAAATATCAAATAAAGATTAGTTTTTACAAAATATTAATTAATATATTTTAGCTTGATTTTACTACTTTCTCCCTTTTTCGTTTTCCTTTTCACCCTTTTCCTATTTTTCTGTTTCGTTCATTTTTTCTTTCAGTTCCTTTTCCTAGACAATTAGTATTAATCTTCTTAGTTTATACACATTTATTTGAGCTCGATTCCGAAACAAGTTCTTACAACCTATATTAACCACTGCGCTATCACGACTTCCAAAAATTATTAAATCTCGACAGATATACATTATAAACAATGGTGGATACTTTACTGTAAAATTAGTCATTTATTAATTAACATCAATTTGATAAAATCGCAAGTATCATTAATGCAACGTCGAGTTATATTAGGGAACAACAGTAAATAACGTTCGCTTCAGGTCCGATTCGAGCCCCACTGGAGCCGTTAGGTTCGTGCCCTTAGGCAAGGCATTTAAATTCCACGTTGCCTATTCTCTCTCCCTCGTGGAGATGGATTCCATCAGGAATGAGGTCTCGAGAGTGATTAATATAAGTTGAAAGAACTTGTTTCGCAATCGAGCTAAAAATAAATTTGTATAAACTAACAACAGTAAATACCAAGTATTCCAATCAAAATGAGATATATTGCCAGTAATATTGCCAGTAATATTGCCACAGTAATATTGCCAGTACTATTGCCAGTAATATTGTCACAGTAATATTGCCAGTAATATTGCCACAGTAATATTGCCAGTAATATTGCCAGTAATATTGCCAGTAATATTGCCACAGTAATATTGCCAGTAATATTGCCAGTAATATTGCCACAGTAATATTGCCAGTAATATTGCCACAGTAATATTGCCAGTACTATTGCCAGTACTATTGCCAGTAATATTGCCACAGTAATATTGCCAGTAATATTGCCAGTAATATTGCCACAGTAATATTGCCAGTAATATTGCCAGTAATATTGCCACAGTAATATTGTCACAGTAATATTGTCACAGTAATATTGCCAGTAATATTGCCAGTAATATTGCCAGTAATATTGTCACAGTAATATTGCCAGTAATATTGCCACAGTAATATTGTCACAGTACTATTGCCACAGTAATATTGCCAGTAATATTGCCAGTAATATTGTCACAGTAATATTGTCACAGTAATATTGTCACAGTAATATTGCCACAGTAATATTGCCAGTAATATTGCCAGTAATATTTCCAGTAATATTGCCAGTAATATTGCCAGTAATATTGCCACAGTAATATTGCCACAGTAATATTGCCAGTAATATTGCGAGTAATATTGCCACAGTAATATTGCCAGTAATATTGCCAGTAATATTGCCAGTAATATTGCCAGTAATATTGTCACAGTAATATTGCCAGTAATATTGCCACAGTACTATTGCCACAGTAATATTCCCACAGTAATATTGCCAGTAATATTGCCAGTAATATTGCCAGTAATATTGCCACAGTAATATTGCCAGTAATATTGCCAGTAATATTGCCACAGTAATATTGCCACAGTAATATTGCCAGTAATATTGCCCGTAATATTGCCAGTAATATTGCCAGTAATATTGCCACAGTAATATTGCCAGTAATATTGCCAGTAATATTGCCCGTAATATTGCCAGTAATATTGCCAGTAATATTGCCACAGTAATATTGCCAGTAATATTGCCAGTAATATTGCCAGTAATATTGTCACAGTAATATTGCCAGTAATATTGCCACAGTAATATTGCCACAGTAATATTGCCAGTAATATTGCCAGTAATATTGCCAGTAATATTGCCACAGTAATATTGCCAGTAATATTGCCACAGTAATATTGCCAGTAATATTGCCAGTAATATTGTCACAGTAATATTGCCAGTAATATTGCCACAGTAATATTGCCACAGTAATATTGCCAGTAATATTGCCAGTAATATTGCCACAGTAATATTGCCAGTAATATTGCCAGTAATATTGCCAGTAATATTGCCACAGTAATATTGCCAGTAATATTGCCAGTAATATTGCCACCGTAATATTGCCAGTAATATTGCCAGTAATATTGCCAGTAATATTGCCAGTAATATTGCCACAGTAATATTGCCAGTAATATTGCCAGTAATATTGCCAGTAATATTACAGTAATATTTCCAGTAATATTGCCAGTAATATTGCCACAGTAATATTGCCAGTAATATTGCCAGTAATATTGCCAGTAATATTGCCAGTAATATTGCCACCGTAATATTGCCAGTAATATTGCCAGTAATATTGCCAGTAATATTGCCAGTAATATTGCCACAGTAATATTGCCAGTAATATTGCCAGTAATATTGCCAGTAATATTACAGTAATATTGCCAGTAATATTGCCAGTAATATTGCCAGTAATATTACTATTTTTAGACAGAATTACCCATTTTGATAAATGAACTGGTCCACAATGTTCTTATTAATTTATCAATATCATGCACCAGTCCATGTCAGTTACTTGATGTTGAATGGGTTAACTCAAGGGAATGTCATCATCGGAATGTTCATTAGAAGAAGTTGAAAGCAGTGTACCAATGTATAGCAATGTCTAACAACGTGGACCGCTAGAAACAGAAGACGCAATGAGTTCGTACTCATTATTTCAAGCTCTGTGTAACATAGCCTGGGTTCCAGTCTGTTGAATTTTCACATTTTTACTTCTGGCAAAATGATTGTTTATAATATCAAAAACTCCATACAGATCAATTAATGGTCTATTTGTGTGTTTTACGTTTATTTGTCGTCGCTACAGGTTGCCCATATGAGCGAAGCCTCCTGAAGAGATTAGTCATTTTATACTTTTGGAGGATAGTGCAATGATACAGATATACATAGATCCATTCCAGAGTCTCCTCTGGTTCTTTTACGTGCACGGTGTAAGACCCGAAACGAGACCTCGGTTTAAAGTCCCATCTGAAAGATTGTTAATTTTATTACGGTCAGACGGGGGATCGAACCTGCGATCCCTGGATTACCAGTCCAGCTTGCTACCACTGGACTACAGATCCGTGTGTTGAGAATATATGGACTCAGTTCATGTAGTTGTATGTAAAATCGCCTCCGCCGAGGCATGTGGGTGACTGGTTTCTCTAAGATGACATCCCGATAAGGCCTCTTCTCCGTCTTGTTCAGGGGACAAATCACGTAGACCAGAAGATCCCGGTATCCTACACTGCTGCAACGAGGGGTACTCCGACCTCGACGTGCACGCCGTCAGGATGTCGGCCGGGTATTGACTCGTGTTTCAGCCATCTACCTTTATACCTTTTGTCACAACGACTCAAATAAGTATCGACCTAAACGTTGACATTTCTGTGTGTGTTCTGTTATTCATTAAAGCGAAATGTCGAAGCGTGGGAGTAAAACTATCGAAAGTGCATAATTACGGCATGCACGCAAACATTATCGAGAACAATACTTTCAATTGTTCCAATCAGCGGTGCTGACAACGAAAAATCGACATTAAAAAAATCAAGTTTTCGCGTTCTTTGAAGGATCAAAAGGCCATGGCGGAAACAGGATTCCGTAAGAATATGTATTTCTATAATGAATAATTCAATTTCAATAGAGGAAGGAAACAACTGTGTTATGTGATCTATAACTGATTGAGTGCATTTGAATCCAATATACTCTAACAGAATCAGCACTAATTACGTTGTAGATTTGAGAGCTGTCGCCTTGTTTCGTAGATGATCCGTGATAACCGATGTATCTGAATACAATCTGGGCCATTGAGACATTCCAGTGACCTTATCTCTGTATATGCCAATATCAATAAACACAAAAGTGTAGTCAAAAGTGCCAGCTATAACCGTAAACAACAGACATGATATGAAAGACACGTTTCCCAGATATTCCGCAGTTACTGGGTTCCAAAGTTATGGTGAAATGTTACATATAATATTATATAATTATTTATTATTCTAACACGACCCAGCTAATAACATACATACTTCTAGAGTAAAACTACCTCGGGTTATTCTGCGATATACCTACCTTGAACTATGCTGCGCGCGCACCGTGTTTTGGCTATTCCATTTATACAATGCGTGTAAAGTTTTATGAATGAATGTCACGTGATGTTTGTAAATACAACCGTGGGAATTCGCGGAAGTGAGCTATTTTTTTAATCAGATAATCTCTTGTCCGTCTTGTTTTTCTGTTAAGTAACGTTTCAGTTACTATTCTGTACAGTTTTATTTGACAAAATAAATAAAATTATTGATCAGTTACAACTTTTGTTCATTTATGCACTAGATTGATATGTTCCATAAAAAATAACGTCAGGAGGAAATACGCGGGAGGAAATTTCGAAAGCCAAATGCAGCGGCGTTTGAAGAAAATACTCCTTTCTCGTCTAAAAGTATTAGAAGTAAGTCGTGTTCGAATCGAAATAATAAATATCAACCGTGGTATATTGGCCTGAGTGATATATTTCTACGCATAAGAACGACAAACGAGGGTTATTCTGCGGTTGATACTTATTATTTCTTAAATATATTAATCACTCTCGTTGATGAAAGCTTATAATTATGTGATCATTCTTGTGAGAGGAAACTGGAGTACCCGGATAAAAATCAACTGCCAAGTAAATGTTTTGCAAACGTGTACATGTTTGGTATTCGATCACCTGAACCGATTTTTAAAAAAAATGTGACTAGATAAGGAAGGGCAGTAACTAAAGTTCGGGAAGGGCCGTAACTAATGTTGCTAAAACTTGTGGCCCGGCCCGTTTGCCTTTCTTTAATACGTCATGTATTGTATTCGTCTGTATATGTAAAACGGATGGAGATATAAAATAGGATTAACCGTAAACTAGGTAAGCACTGCATAACATTCAAGTCTTATAAATGTTATGTGTTTTACAACGATTGCGAAACAAGCTTTAACAACTTATATTAATCACTCTCGTTGGCGTTTCTATGAAACAGTTTGTAGTTTTTTGCGGTGGTTGGTGCACCAAGTACTGATTAACCGCTGGGGCTAGGTAAACTTCCCGTCGCTCAAATGGGCAACCGGTAGCTACGTTAAATAAACTTAAATAAAACATGATTTTGCACAACTTAATATCATCACGCTTTCACTAATTCCGTTGGCTAGTCAACCATTCGAGTGGCACTAGTTACTTAGCCGTTAATACTTACTGCTGATAACAGCTTTTGTTATACCTCAAGTGACTACCCCATGCACAAGTTACCGACAATTCAAATTGCACATGTGTACTAAACGAAACGGAAGATGCAGAACACTATTTATTTCGATGTCCATTGTTTGTAATCCAGAGGCGTCAGCTATTCCTAAATACGCGTACTTACCATCCGCTAAGTACACACAAATTATTGTTTGGTTTCGAAAATAAAACATCTGAAGACAATGAATATATTTTCAAACAAGTCCAACTTTTCATCAAAAGCACTAAACGCTTTGAGCGTCATACTATCTACTAACACAATGCAAGTACATATCTGCTGTTCTCTCCGAGCCGATTCTCTATTTGGGGGTTGGGTCTGGTTGGCTGGCTGGGGGTATGGTGCGTATGGCGCAGAAGCAGAGAGCTGTTACAGAATGCTTCTCTAGTTATTTTTTGTTGTTGTCTATTTTGATTTTTTGTCCTTTCTAATCCTGATAATTTATTTTCATCTAAAATAATATAGTTATTACAGTACACATCGCTACGGTCATTTTGTTAACATTAATCTGGTTTATTGGGGAGGGCACTAGCTAATGTTGGTAAAACTTGTTGCCCAACCCATTTGCTTCTAGATTTTATTCGTGCACTGTGCAAGTATAAGCGTAGCATTGCAGTTGTATCAGTTTGCTTATATATATTTACCATGTTTATATTTGTAATTGTATTGTATATAAATAAGCAATACAATATGATTAAACAAATAAACAAAAACAAAAGTTACCATACCCGAGCGGGCAATGCCTCATGGCAATGTCTCACCTCTGAATTGCTTCATTCGGAACATTATCACGCTACTCGGACTTTACCGTTTAATTCCAATGTGATTTTATTTCTTATGCCGCCATCGTGTTTTCATGCAGTATCGTAACTGTTTTGTTGAACAATTGTTCTATACCAAACAACATAAAGCCAGAACAGCCGATTATTCGGATTAACAAAATAAATATTTCATCTCGGTGACTGTGACAGTGGATACTGTCAACAGTACACTGTCAACCCTCGGAAACATATTAATAAATATCCACTGTCACACTCTCCGAGATGAAATATTTATATAATGTCATATGGCGACTTTAGTAACAGGAAGTGGAAGACCCCGTGTGGCCCCACCGAGCTGTATTCCAAGCATGGGCGTGTACCCAGTTAGGACCACCGACCTTCCGCGTGGCAGCTGGATAGCTTCCTCATATGAAAGAATCCGACACACCTAGTGGGATTCGAACCATACGCTTTGAGGGGCAAATGATTTGAAGTGAACGGACAGTGGCGGCCCCTAATCCTATTTTGACATGGATTGTTTCTTGTACAGTTGTACAGCTTTCTCAATAACGTCGTTGCACGTAACAGTCACAATAATAAAATGTTGGTATGCTTTAGTAAAATGTCTTGTTTAAAAAAACTAGATACAGTGAAACCTCTCTAAACCGAACTGCCACCGGACCAGAGGAAGCGTTTGGTTTGGAGGAGTTTCCGGTTTAGAGGGATGTTCATACTGAGCTAGCTCATAAAACAACCACTCAACTCTGCAGTGCTTAGCGGGAGGCTGTTATATGTTTATAGTTTGGCTGTTAATACAGAACTGATTCATTTTAAGTGTACAATACATTATTCTGAAGAAAAACACAAAGCTGAAAAGTGTTTGTTTAACAGAATAGTCAGTTTCATATTTGATCAACACAAGTTGCTGTTCTGTTGAAGGGGTAAATTACCGATGTGTTTACAGAGGTTTGTGTTACAATGAACACAGACAGAGCAATCCTGGACCAAGACATTTGTTCGGTCTGGAGGAATTTCAATTTAGATTGGTTCCGGTCTTGACTGGTTTCATTTTGCATAGTATGCCAATAATCGGCAGCCTTTAGTATTTCCCGATCTGAAAGTCTAATAAATCTGTAGATATGCTGATCTATATATTAATTTACAGCTTCTCTGTTTGCAGTCTAGACATGTTCTTGCGGCCGTACAGAGGGCTGACCAAATCTCAGACAATCGATCGTTCCACCAAGGTTTCCTTGCATGGTCTACGCTTTCTACACTCAGTACTCACTTGTAAAATTTGAAATGGAATGTCAGAATGCATATTATGTCTGGCAGTCCTCCTTTAACTTTATTCATAGTCGCATCCGCCGATGCACACGGGCGACCGTATCGTCTAGGTTGATTAGTTTGTGTATAGCACGACGGTCGATTATCGTGAATGAAGTTAAAATTAACAGTCTGTTGCACACCGTGCACGTAAAAGAACCAGAGGAGACTCTGGAATGGGTCTCTGTCTGTATCATTGCACTATCCTCCAAAAATCTAAAATGACTAATCTCTTCAGGAGGCGTCGCTCATAGCCATGGGCAATCGGTAGCGACGATACATAAACTTAAAACACACACATACATATGCATGAAGTATGTTGCTGGCTTGTAGAGTTGATGGTTTGCGTAGACAATTACTTGGTGGCATCTTCTTCCTTCCTGGTGACAATACCGAGGAGGTTCCTCCGTCTAGCCAAGGCTCGTTTTAGGTTTTAGGGACATACATCTCATTGTTGATCACCACGCATCAGTACGAAACCCGATCCTGCAATTAGCACTGTCTAGGTCGCTCCAGGGTCATGACATACCTCCACTACAGCAGCAAATAAACCGGACCCGATAGTGATTAATATTAATAAGCTTGTTTAAAGCTCCAGCTCTAACGAGGGGTCGGATTTATTGCACAAATTGTTGCATGTTATTTTTCAATCTTACGATGGTCAGTTTTATTTTTTGTTTATAATGTCGCATCAACAACTGAGCTCTCGAGCTAGTTTTACGAAAGGGCGATGGTTCTACCCAGGTGCCTGCCCATGACAGACATACTGTGTATGTGTCTTACGTTTATTTATCGTAGCTACCGGTTGCCCACATGAGCGACGCCTCCTGAAGAGATCAGTCATTTTAGATGTTTGGAGGATAGTGCAAAGATCCAGACATAGACCCATTCCAGAGTCTACTCTTGTTCTTTTACGTGCACGGTGTAAATCACCGACACGATACCTCGGTGTAAAGTCCCATCTCATATGGGCAACCGATAGCGACGATAAATAAACGTAAAACACACTCGCAAGATTGCTGTTAGTTTAGTTTAAAGCGACACTACATCGTTGAAAACGCAAATGTCTGCAGAATGTAATTTCCTATTATATGGTATAATTTTGTTCCAAATATTTGCCTCAAAAACTGATTATAAATAAACAAACGTCGTATACGCGGTTTGTTGACATAACATAATCATGAATGTAAATAGAGTCGACATTCACGCGTAATATAATGCGTGTATCCTAAATAACACGATTTATTGTACAGATTACCGTTATATCTCACAGTTGTGCCTATGCATATTTATTTGTAGACTATTCTTAGTTAAATTATCTATAAACGAAAATATTGCACGTTTAGTATTGACTCCAATGACAAACAAACGTCAATTCAAGAGCGTGGATGACCGCAATATGAAATTCTACTTTCCGTTTGAAAGTTTGTAGACCACGAAAGCACTATTTATTGTCCAACGTTAGTGTTCAAATGTATTCAGAATAATTTGTAGTAGAAATGCATTTATACGTGAAAAAATGCATTTTATTTGATTTTTGCGATGTAAAGTCGCTTTAAACATATTTTATTCAGTTCATTCAATATATACAGTATACAATACCCAGGGTATCTGACAAGTTTGCTATTCAAATTGGAATTGCTGAAGAAATGTTAAACGATCTGGCGTTACATCTCGGTGTAGTCGTGCGACACATTCAATTCATATTTTCATACACGTTATCATAATTGTCTTGTCAAAATAGCTTATCGTAAATACGAGTATGCATATCATAAATACATAGTCGTACCAGGCTTGACATAAATATTTTATTTGACATTCTGTCAGCAATATGTCTGGAACACCAATGAGGTACTCTGGATGCAGTTTACCAGAGTTTTACAATATCTCGCAATTTAATCATGAGATTTTGCCTCTGGCTTTGTACTAATTTGTGCACTGTAACCTATCATCACTGATGGTCACGGGTTCAAGCCCCGCTCAGGCCGTGTTTCATTTATATGAAAAAGTTGGCAGTTTCTTACGGAGGTTGGTGCACCCAAGTACTGGTTAACCGCTGGAGCCTGCCCAGGAAAGGTGTTGTTAGGTAAACTGCCCGCCGGCGATATAGCCCAAAATGGTGCTGATGCAGGCGTAAAACCCGAAATATATAAATATAAAAAAAATATATAACTAATTTGTGTTTTATTTATTTAAACTCCTGAGGTGTTGGTGGTTTCCTTCCAACACGGTCCGTTTTAGGGTCACCTTCCTCATTGTTGGTCATCCCGCAGCAGCATATAAACGGATCTGACAGTTAGACATTTAGCCGTCTCGTTAGCTCAATGGTCTGTCCATACCTAAACCACATCCAATGGTGGTCAGCGATGGTGAAGCGTGTGTCCCTTGTTGCAACATATTCCAGTATCCTACCCTGCTGCTCTGATGTGGACGCCGTGATTGCTCAGTGGTAGTGTGTTCGCTTCAGGTGCGAAAGGTCCCGAGTTCGTGCCTAGCTGTAGCCGTTACGAGTGTGCCCTTAAGCAAGGCATTTAAATCCACGTTGCCTCTTCTCTCTCCCTTGTGGCGGTGGATTCCATCAGGAATGAGATCTCGATAATGATTCATATAAATTGTAGGAACTTGTTTAAATAGAGCTAAATAAATGTGTATAAACTAAGCTAGACATTACTATCTGATATTCAAGCGAATCCCTGGGAAATCTGAATTTTAATATTATGAAAGCAATTATTTCTATTGTGTCAAATACAATATCACGTCCATTGTATAGAGGCTTGTCTAACCCCGTCATTTTCGTATGCAGTTATATATGCATTGTTACGCCGCATAGAGCTCCTAACCCATAGAGCTCGTCGAGGAGCTCTATGCGGTTCTTTAACGATAGAGTTTCAATGCGTCAGTATGCCCGATCGTCCCGCATTGAGCTCCTCTGTTGTCAACTACTAAAACATATTAAACTACTGACTATTTTTATGCTCCCCAAAGGGAGAGCATAGAGTTGCCACTTTGTCCGTCCGTCCGTTCGTTCGTCCGGGTACTTCTTGTCCGGAGCATAACTCGAAAAGCATAGAAGGAAATCAAATGAAACTTGAATCTGTGATGGAGGGCAATGAGATGGAGAGCAGAGCGCAAGAACCATAACTCTATGTGTTGTCATTGATGAATTATCTCCCTTTTCACTTTATTAAATGCTTGCTGTAGCATAACTCGTAAAGTATTGAATGAAATCTAATGAAACTTGAAACGGTGATAGAGGGAAATAAGGCGGTGTATAGAGCGCGAGAACAATAAATCTCTGTGATGTACCTACTGAATTATCTCCCCGTTTCACCTTATTATGTGCTTGTCCGGAGCATAACTCGAAAAGTATTGAAGGTAATAAAAAGAAACTTGAAGCAGTGATAGAGGGCAATGAGGCGGAGTGCAGAGCGCAAGAACCATAACTCTCTGTTTTGTACTTACTGAATTATGTCCCATTTTCACTTTATTAAAAGCTTGTTAGGCCCCTACTGGTCGAAGACCCGGTAATGAGGACTATTGGATTGGTCGATGTCCATCCGTCATTCCGTCCGCCCATCCCATCGTGCCCGGTCCATATCTCCTAAACCTCTTGAAGGATTTTCACGAAACTTGGGTCAAATGTTCACCTCATCGAGATGACGTGCAGAACCCATGTTCCAGCCATGTAGGTTCAAATTCAAGATCGCACTTTGAGGTCAAAAGTCAAGTGCCTACATTTCGTGTCCGGTCCATATCATGTATGTGTGAATAGGTGTTAGGTGTTAATACCTACGTGCATTTGTATCTACAAGTGCACGTACAAGTCATCTCAAAATCTTAATTATCGGAAGTGGGGAGCTCTATGCGGCAGGTTGAAAGACCCATTTTAAAGTTGACGTGTACCTTCGACCGATATGGCTCTCGGGAGCTCTATGCGTGTTTGCCTAACGCATAGCGCTTCTTAGGAGCTCTATGCGTTGTGGCATGACGCATAGAGCTCCTCGAGGAGCTCTATTGGTTAGGAGCTCTATGCGGCGTAACATCGCTGCATTTAGGAATATTTTAGAATATTTGCAGAAAATTTGGTGACAAATAAACAGCATATTATAAATGCAGGTGTCAGTGCAACATTCACCACCAACTTACCTTCAGAGTATGGGGAAATTAAAAATAACGCTTTCTTGAGGCTCAAAGGTCAGCTTGTTGAAACCTCCTGTCTGTTGTGCCAAACTATTTTTGGGGAACATATAATGGCAATATGTGTTATAATGGTGGCTTATGGAGATATCAATAGCGCTGTCTGACCTTTAGACTACATAATACTCCTTAATGAGACAGTTATTATGGTTACAGTGTGTGTAAGTTGCTATTACATGGCTTAATATTTCCCCAACTGTTATTGCCACATAATCGGAGTATTTCAACTAATAAACAATCGTTCGAAAAAGAAATAAGGCTGTCCGATTAGTGCAGTGGTTAGCCCGCTCGCTTCTCACCAATGCAACCCGGGTTCGATCCTCGGATCGGGAAGTATGTGAGAAGGTACGATGTCGCCAGATCGGACAGGTGGGATTTCTCCGGGTTCTCCGGTTTCCTCCCACACGAATGACCACATATACACTTTCACCCGCGACAACGAGAGTGATTAATATAAGTTGTTAAACTTCGTTAAAGCTTCGCAATCGTTGTAAAATAAATAAAGTTTAAGAAAGAATTTAAAAACAAAACAATAGT
The DNA here is from genome assembly GCA_014843695.1 of Archivesica marissinica. Lineage (NCBI taxonomy): Eukaryota > Metazoa > Mollusca > Bivalvia > Venerida > Vesicomyidae > Archivesica > Archivesica marissinica. Next base: position 64,059,091 of record CM026403.1, on the reverse strand, counting down.
CGTATACGACGTTTATTGACATAACAAAATAATGTAAATATGGTCAATATACATGCGTAATGCAACGCGTGAATAGCGAATAACAACATTTATCATTTTGCTTGTATTCAGTGTAATAGAGCCATGATATAAATTCTTATATGGCAACACGTTTAATAACATCTGGAAGGATTCGGATTGGTCGCGTATCTTAGTTTATACACATTTATTTTAGCTCGATTGCGAAACAAGTTCTTACAACTTATATTAATCACTCTCGAGACCTCATTCCTGATTGCATCCATCGCCACGAGGGAGAGAGAAGAGACAACGTGGAATTTAAATGCCTTGCCTAAGGGCACACTTATAACGGCTCCAGTGGGGCTCGAACTCCGGACCTTTCGCACCGGAACCGAACGCCCTACCACTGCGCTATCACGTATCTTAAGTATAAGTATCTTATATTCGTGTTCATTTGTTAACTCGTCTTCTAAAAACGATAACAACTCGCCATAGAAGACTCGTTAAATAAATTCAATAACAAATGAACACTCATTTAATATCCTATAGTTAAAACACTGACGTGACGTCATACCTTTGTACATGCAGTCCATTATTATTAATATTGGACTTGTGTCAAAATGCCAGAGTATTATATTAAATACTACGCGTAAATGTACGAAATTAACACTTTTAATTAGTAGGATCTTGTTGTATAAGTGGGTGTTTTAAGTAAGATATAAGCCTCAAACGGATCTAATATGTGAAATAGTGTTAATGTTTTCGGCGTTACGCGCTTCACCGGCACAGTACAATATTTTACATATTGGATTATTTTCGGCTTATATCCTATACATACATTTATGCAATGTGCAAATATGCTAACAGACAAAAAGTCATTTGCAAACATTAAAAAGACAGATAGTAACTAAAACAGCATCTATTTAATATGTATATACACGAAAACCGTGTTCCGTAAAGTTCTCGCGTCCCACAAACGATGCTTCCGCGAATTTTCGATGCATAAATCATTCACTTAACAGATGTTCTCCGTTCAGAGAGTACCGCTAATACTGATATGACATATTTAACTGACATATAGTGACCACCGGGAACACATTGGCGAAACAAGACATTCTTGGAAATCTGTTATTCATTGAACGATTGACAATGTGTAGCTATGTAATAGTTCATAATCATCTATAAGTACACTGTACTTTAAAGCGACATTACATCGCAAAACGCAAATAAAATGCATTTGTTCAAGTATAAATGCATAGCTACTACACATTCTTCTGAATACATTCGAACACTAACATTGAATCAATAAACAGTGTTTTTGTGGTATACAAACTTTCAAAATTGAAAGTAGGATTTCATATAACGATCATTCGCGCTCCTGAATTGACGTTTGTTTGTCATCGGAGTCAATACTAAACACGCGATACTTTTGACTAGAAATAATTTAACTAAGATTAGTCTACACCTAAATATGCATAGACACACATGTGAGATATCACGGTATATATGTACCATACCTCGTGTTATTCAGGATAAACGCTTTGTATTACGCATGAATGTCCACCATATTTACATTATTTTGTTATGTCAACAAACCGCGTATACGACGTTTGTTTAGGTGTTGAAATAATCAGTTGTTGAGGTAAATATTTGGAAAAAAATTATACCATATAATAGCAAATTACATTCTGCAGACATTTGCGTTTTCACCGATGTAGTGTCGCTTTAAACTAAACTAACAGCAATCTTGCGAGTGTGTTTTACGTTGTGATTCTGATGGTACACATGATGATTGGCCGCTACTACTCACACTTACTGGGACCTGCCTTTGGCCGCAAGAGAAGGTCCGTGGGTGTTTAATGTCTGCCCCATTTGATCAGCTACACCCCTGTCTCTAAATGCGCTATCGCTTCCCTCTCTATTTTGCTTCTCAGGGCAATCTCTGGCATAGTGCCCCAAACAATGGCAATTATAGCATTCTACTTCACGCTTGTTGAAGTTTCTTCTATTGGTATTCTGCCTACCACTTTCTAGTTTTTCCTGGATCAGTCTATTACCTCCCATGTCAGCTGGCTTCGTATCATCTGACGATTGTTGATGGTTGACATGTCTGCCATTTCTGTATGTTGGTACATCTGTTGCTCTTGTATGTCCTCTGATGAACCCTACGTTATGGTTTCTATCACCTGGCTTGTCATCCTCACCTGGTTCGCATGTTCGTCTGGCTTGAAAACGACCCCTCTTCTCATCTCTACTAATGTTTCTGATCTGTAGTAGATTCACAACATAGAACACAGCCTGATCTATATTGTTAGGCTCTTTATTAAACTCTACCTGGAACCTGACCTTTTCGTCGTTTAGGCCATCAATGAAACGTCGCACCAAATCCTCGTCCCTCGTCCTTCTATCGCGATAGCCATGGGCCTTGTCATACAATCGTTTCAGGTCAGCAGCATATTCTTCTACCGTCTCGCTATGCCTCTGTGAGCGTTTACTAAATTTCGCGGCGAACGATCGTTGCGATGCTGCCCGTATACGGTACGTCTAACGTTATGAACACCCGCAATGGGATCGTAGGTACGTAATTGAACGACCACAATGGTTACCCGTCTGTACGTTATAGAACACAGCATGGTATCGTCTGTAGTCATTGAAAAAAGCACCCGCAATGGTACCGTCGGTACGTTATTGACACCCGCATGGTACCGTCTATTGTTATTGCACACCAGCAATGTACCGCTGTACGTTATGAACACACCGCCATGCGGACCGTCGTATGTTATTGAACACCCGCAATGCTACCGTCTGTACGTTATTGAACATCATTAATGCTACCGTCTGTACGTTATTGAACACCCGCAATGGTACCGTCTGTACGTTATTGAACACCCGCCATGGTACCGTCTGTATGTTATTGAACACCCGCAATGCTACCGTCTGTACGTTATTGAACACCCGTAATGATACCGTCTGTACGTCATTGAACACCCGTAACGGTACCGTCTATACGTTATTGAACACCCGCAATGGTATCGTCTGTACGTCATTGAACGCCCACAATGGTACCGTCTGTACGTTATTGAACACCCGCAATGGTATCGTCTGTACGTCATTGAACACCCGCAATGGTACCGTCTGTACGTTATTGAACACCCGAAATGGTACGTCTGTACGTTATTGAAAACCCGCAATGGTATCGTCTATACGTTATTGAACACCCGCAATGGTATCGTCTGTACCTTATTGAACACCCACAATGGTATCGTATGTAAGTTATTGAACACCCGCAATGCTACCGTCTGCACGCTATTGAACACCCGCAATGGTACCGTCTGTACGTTATTGAACACCCGCAATGCTACCGTCTGTACGTTAGTAAACACCCGCAATTGTATCGTCTGTATGTTATTGAACACTCGTAATGGTACCGGCTGTACGTTATTGAACACTCGCAATGGTACCGTCTGTACTTTATTGAACACCCGCAATGGTACCGTCTGTACGTTATTGAACACTCGCAATTGTGCCGTCTATACGTTATTGAACACCCGTAATGGTGCCGTCTATACGTTATTGAACACCCGCAATGGTACCGTCTATACATTATTGAACACCCGTAATGGTACCGTCAATACGTTATTGAACACCCGCAATGGTGCCCTCTATACGTTATTGACACCCGCAATGGTACCGTCTATACGTTATTGAACACCCGCAATTGTGCCGTCTGTACGTTATTGAACACCCGCAATGGTGCCCTTATACGTATTGACCCCGCAATGGTAACCGTCTAGTACGTATTGAACACCCGCAATGGTTGAGTGCTGTACGTTATTGAACACCCGCAATGTTGCCGTCTATACGTTATTGACACCCGCAATGGCACCGTCTATACGTTATTGAACACCCGCAATCGTATCGTCGTACGGCATCGAACCCCGTAACGGTCACGTCTATACGTTAGAACCACCGCAAGGGTATTCGTTCTGTACGTCATTGAACGCCACATGGACCAGTCTGTACGTTTGAAACACCCGCAATTGTGTACCGTCTGGACGTTATTGAACACCCCGCAGGTGGGTTGCCTCTATACGTATTGACACCCGCAAATGGTTACCGTATATACGTTATTGAACACCAGCAATGGTATCGTCTGTACGGTCATTGAAAGCACAGTAAATCCAGGGGTCGGTACCGTCTATACGTTATTGAACACCCGCAATGGTATCGTCTGTACGTCATTGAACGCCCACAATGGTACCGTCTGTACGTTATTGAACACCCGCAATGGTATCGTCTGTACGTCATTGAACACCCGCAATGGTACCGTCTGTACGTTATTGAACACCCGAAATGGTACGTCTGTACGTTATTGAAAACCCGCAATGGTATCGTCTATACGTTATTGAACACCCGCAATGGTATCGTCTGTACATTATTGAACACCCACAATGGTATCGTATGTAAGTTATTGAACACCCGCAATGCTAACGTCTGTACGCTATTGAACACCCGCAATGGTACCGTCTGTACGTTATTGAACACCCGCAATGGTACCGTCTGTACGTTATTGAACACTCGCAATGGTACCGTCTGTACGTTATTGAACACCCGCCATGGTACCGTCTGTATGTTATTGAACACCCGGAAAGGTACCGCTGTACGTTATTGAACACCCGCCATGGTACCGTCTGTATGTTATTGAACACCCGCAATGCTACCGTCTGTACGTTATTGAACACCATTAATGCTACCGTCTGTACGTTATTGAACACCCGCAATGGTACCGTCTGTACGTTATTGAACACCCGTAACGGTACCGTCTATACGTTATTGAACACCCGCAATGGTATCGTCTGTACGTCATTGAACGCCCACAATGGTACAGGTCTGTACTTATTGAAACACCCGCAAATGGTATAGCTGTACGTCATGAACACCCACAATGGTATCGTCTGTACGTTATTGAACACTCATAATGGTACCGTCTATACGTTATTGAACACCCTAATGCTACCGTCTGTACGTTATTGAACACCCGCAATGGTACCGTCTGTACGTTATTGAACACCCGTAATGGTACCGTCTATACGTTATTGAACACCCGTAATGGTACTGTCTGTACGTTATTGAACACCCGCAATGGTATCGTCTGTACGTCATTGAACGCCCACAATGGTACCGTCTGTTCGTTATTGAACACCCGCAATGCTACCGTCTGCACGTTATTGAACACCCGCAATGGTATGTACGTTATTGAACACCCGTAACGGTACCGTCTATACGTTATTGAACACCCATAATGGTACCGTCTGTACGTTATTGAACACTCATAATGGTACCCTCTGTACGTTATTGAACACCCTAATGCTACCGTCTGTACGTTATTGAACACCCGCAATGGTACCGTATGT